>JAZKJV010000943.1:0-1200000 GCA_037367405.1 Ottelia alismoides | reverse complement strand
CACAACATTCTTGACTCTAAGTTTATCATGTATCTGCATATCAAACTCCTGGGGTAGAAGGATATGATATAGTAGTCTTGATTTTGCGTCCTTCTTGCATTTCTGGTATCCTATGGAAGAGTGGTCAGTATACACAATGACTTTAGATCCAAGAAGGTGTGACATGAATTTCTCTAGCGCAAACACTATAACTAGTAGCTCCTTCTTGATGACTGTGTAATTCTTCTGATCCTTATCCAAAGTCCTGATAACATAATGAATAAAAAATGGTAGTCCACCTCATCATTCTCCCAATACATCACCCATAGCATAATCAGGCGCATCCGTCATGATCTCAAATGGTAGAGACCAGTCCGACAGCTGTATGACATGAGCTTTGGAGATGATTTCTCTCAGCTGATTGAAGGCTTGGAGCACCCTGTCATCGACAACGAATTCAATGTCCTTTCCTAGAAGCTCTGTCAAAGGTCGGGCAATCTTGCTGAAATCTTTGATGAATTTTATATAAAAGCCCACACACCCCAGAAATGACCTGACTTGCTTCAGTGAGGTGGGTATCTCAAGCTTGGAAATGACCTCCTCCTCGGTTAGGTCGACCTCCATGCCTCACTTGGAGACGACGTGGCCCAACAATATTCCATCGGTCACCATGAAGTGGCTCTTCTCCCATGAGAGCACCAAATTCACTTCACGACAATGTTGAAGAACTTGGTCTAAATAGTTTAGGCGTTAATCAAAGCTATCTCTGTAGACCAAGAAGTTATCCATGAACACGTTGAGAAAACTACCCACCATGTCTACTAACACTGCTAGCATACTGATGAATATGCATTTCATCATCTTTATTCATTTATTTTAGCTTAAAATCCCTTATTAAACACTTGTATATAATACTAACTCTGTATTCTTACTAACTTACATCTGTATGTAAATATTGTATACCTATTACCATTTTAACCTAAAATAAAGAAAGGAAAAATAAAGAAAAGAAAATAAAAAAGAAGAAGACTGTATATATGTAATAGATATAGGCTGACCCGAACCCCGAGAGAAGGTAGACTTGACCTGATCGACCAAGAATAAAGTAGGGGGAGATAAGGTACTTAATCAAAAAAATCCAAAAAATGTGTGTTGTATATATTTGTAAACTACACTATTTTATTTGTACATCAATTGACCTCAAACTAAATAATTTTCAAAACAAAAGCTGTAAATAAAAATGTTTCTTAATTAATAAAAATATTTGCAATATAAAATCATGTATATAATAAAAGCAACCATACTTGGAAAAAGCCACTAAGCGATAATTGAAAGACTAATTCCGACTCCATATGAACTCAAATTGACAAACTCACTTCCATTGTATTTTAAATTAAATTATCGTTAAATGGTTATGATTTCATAATTTTTGGAGTTACGGTTGAAAAGTCGGTTTTCTGGGGTGGTTTGTGCAATTTTATCATTTATTTGTACATATTGTATTTGTAAAAAATATTTGTAATTACTGTAACTATTTAAAACAAAAATAAAAAAATAAATTTTAAAAAAACTAACTAATTTCCTTATTTGACTGTGTATATAATGTATCATATGTATATAGTATATGTATATAGTTGCTATTCTTAAATAACTACCACAAGCAAATAAAAAAAGTAACTTTTTTTATTCACTTTAATTAAGTGATGAAAATATAAAAAATTGATTTTTGTAAATAATTTTAACATTAATCTCTCTCTTTATCTTTATCTCATTTCAAATTTTGTCTCTTATCTCTTATCTTCATTCAAAATTTCAAAAAAAATCAAACTCCATTCTCTTTCTATTAATATGGCTCTCTCTCTCCCCCTCATTTCAACATGATCAATCTTCGGTGAGAGAAGCCCGATCTTCGAGAGTCTTCTTGTCGCATAAGGGTGCCTAGCCTCCGAGCCGTCCGGTGACAGCGAGTAGGCCTTCGTCGAGGTGATCACGATCTTTTCCGCTCCTAACGGAAGATCCATTTTTTCTTCTCTTTATTTTTAACTTAAGTTAATCTTAGTTTAATTTCTCGTGTCTTTGTTTCATCGTCATTTTTTTATCTAGTTCTTAGAATCCATCACGAATGGATCTGCCACAAACTCAGTTTTTCATCTTAGTTTCTCGATCTCTGCGCATTCTTTTCTACCTCGCACGATCTCTCACCTCTGACCATGCACGATAGTCGGAGATCCGGTTCCATCTGCCATTTTCCTTAGAACCACACTCATTCATGTTATCCGTTTTGATTTTGGGATCGAGTCGTAAAGCTTGCATCCTAATTTTTTATAAATAAAAAACAAAAAAATAATTTTTCCTTTTTTCTTTCTAACATTTATTTTATAGGAAATTAAGAAAATAAAAAAAAGAAAATAAAACTATTTGCCATTTCTATTTTGTCAAAAAATTTAAAAAAAGTTTTTTTATTTATCGTTTCTGATTTACAAAAAAATAAAAAAAATAAAAAAGGGCAGCCACGTGGGGCAGTCACCGCCCTTCCCAACCGTACCGTGCCACCACCACGCCAACCCCTCCACAGCCGTCCGTGCGCCAGTATATCAACCGCCGAAGGGTTCGACGTTGCCTCCCGCCTTCGTATTCGCACGTCTCCGCCATCTACCCCGCACGAGCCTGACCGCATCCACCCATCCTCACTAGCATCATCTAACGCCGATCTGGAACTTGGGGCTCCTTCCTAACCACTGTAGAACCAACCGCCACCCCTCTACATCGATGCCGCCGCCCGCCTCCGCATCTGCCCATCTCCACTGACCCCTCCGACGCGCCACCGCCCGCCATCTCACCACAGCCATTCGCACGCTCAGCAATGACCTTGGGCAAGAAGAAAGGGGCGGCGATGCTGCCCTTGTGCCCCCTTGTTGGCTTGATAAAAGGATTATTAACCTAAGGGTTTTGAAATAAATAAAATGGGAAAAATTTCATTTCAGCCCTCCAAGGTTTCAGAAATTGTGAAAAGGCCCCCGTCACCATCAAGTATGTGCGTTGCACGTGTTTATCTAGGTAAATTATGTATTTCATCCTACAGTTTATTTTTATTATATTTTTCATGCAAAAACATTAACTATTCACATTTCAGACCCTGTGTCTCCAAACTACTTATTGCTTGTCTTTTATATTAAAATAAATGTATTTTGTTCCTAAAAAATTCTAAAAAAAAATTAACTTAGACTCCTGTTATGTGCATCTTCATTGTGTAAAAATTGCATTGCATTTTAATTTTGTTTATTCTTATTAAAAATTCAAAAATAGAGTCATTTTCTCTATATGAAATTCTTTATAAAAATTTGAACATTGCTCTAAAAATTCCAAAAAAGGGTAATTTCCTTTCATTATCTTTTAATTTTTGGCAAAGTTCGTGCTTATAGATACAAAAAAAATTGAAAAATACAAAAAATCTTTGGAAAATCATAGAAAAATCTACAGAAATCCAAAAAATGTCATTTTACTTCGTATTTATAGATATTTGTTTATAGTTTAGCATAAAAATAGTTTCCAGGAGTTATTGGCACTTAAAATATTTTTAAGTTGCAAATTACTCAAGGATGTGCACTATTTTCCTTATCTGCCACTGTTTGATTTTTAGAAAGATACAAAAACATATGAAAATTCTACAAAAATTCCCAAAAATATTTCAAATCATTTAAAACCCAAAAATATTTTCTCTGGATTTTTCTAAGCATTTCTGACTATAATTGAAAAAAATACAAAAAGAGTGTGGTGCGTGTATTTCTTCCCTTGTGCATATTGTTACTTATTCTTGAAAATAAACAAAATTAGCAAAAATCAAAATCACTAAAAATTTGAAAATTAGAAAAAAATAGAAAAATGAAAATAAAAAATTGAAAGATTAAAATCCTCAAAAACCAAAGGATAGTTTGCCTTTGAGATTCCTGCTTTTTCTCTTAATTGAATTTCTTTTGATTATTTGAATAACCCTCGAGAATTGTTGCCTCCCTGAGTTCGATCCTATCCGCTAAAAATATTTCTCTTGCTCCACATTATTCTTTGTAATTATTTTGGAGCGAGAGAAGAAAAAAATTGTTTGTTGATGCTTGATTGGGTTGCAACGACATTGTTCATAATTAATATAATTAAAACTCCTCAAAAAGCGAAGCAACACATACATCTATGAAATGTAGCAGGGGCATTACACAACCCAAACGACATCCTTCTGAATGCGTATGCCCTAAATGGTTAGATGAATGTGGTCTTTTCTTGATCTTAAGGAGCTATTTACTGTTGGACATGAGAGACCCCAAAGAGCAATTATGCAATAAATGTTATTGCAGATCATTCCCCGATTTGAAACGAAGAAAAATTAATTTATATAATATGTCCCTTATTACAATTAGGGGTACGCACCATGGCTCTCTTGATGATCATACAATTGTTGATTCAATGAATCATAGAGGCTGGTGCGTGGATGGTATCTAAAGAGTTAGATTGAGGACTCATCAAGCACCGTCAAATGATTGTTAAGAGAAGATCTCCATCCTGAGTAGGATATGGCAATCCTTTCTCTTTTGGCTGATATTTGACCGACCTCTTGTTGTAGGTACTCTACATAGGAATAGAAATTCGGAGGTATCAGATAAGTTAGGTCAAAGAGTTGACTTAGTGAGATCGAGATAACAAAGACCTATGTCGTATGCTGTCACGATATAGGCATGCATCCTCTGACCGAAGACAAATGCATTTCTATATATCTATACATTTGATAGACCGATAGGTTTATGGCCTAATCAAGGTCTATACACCGATGAGCTGGTGTGAATACAAGGGCATATGAGTAATACGATCTTAAAGGGATCATACAGGTTCACTTGTGAATCAGAGGCATAAGCTCACTTATGAGGTATTGTGACCGATCAAATTCCATGCATGGTCATCTTGCTTTGGAAGGATGACAAGCATTTGTAGGTATGATATATGCTTTTGGAAAGAATATGATCAATACCAACTCATAATGATCGAATGAGAAATTTAGTGATAAAAACCTGAAGGAGACAGTTTAAAAGCGATCTTAAACTTCAAGTTTATTCAAGGGTTTCCAGCATGAAAGATGTATAGATATTAGGAATACTTGAGGGTGATGTAATCATAAACGAATGTATAACCATGACACTTCCATTCTGAGGGAGTGATGAAACATGTCTGTATTTTAGTGACTACTCTCAGTAGAGAAGTGATATGATCTATGTCAAAATGTTGGACACTGATCTGAATGTGATTCAAATGCAATGAGACGATTAGATCTACGACCTTGATTTAATCAAGCATCTATGAGAGGTCTTTGATATATGGGTTTGAGATCTGATCTCAATATCCAAGTCACTATACGTGGAACAAACAATCGCCCTATCCTTATATCCAAAGTATCTACAGAGAAAGCATATTATTCTTGAAAGAGTTAAAGAATAATTTGAAGACCAGACTTTTGCGAGTGTCTTATCAATCCACAAGGCAGATTGATAGCATTCGAAGCGATTACTTTTGAAACTCGAGAAAATCAACAATTAACCCACAATATAGATTAAGCAATGCAAAATAAAATGTGGAGTTAAAATTTATTATAGCTTGGCAAAATGTGTGTATAGGTTTAAGTATGTAGAGTATCGAACACAGGGAGCAAACATGATAGACAGTGCAAGTGAATGCTAAAATTTGTCCTCTCTCTTATCTTTTTATTATATTTTTATGTGGGTTTTTAGTTATGTATTTTTATGCATTTTGTTTGTATATTTTTTTGTTTTTAATTTTATATTTTTTATTTCTTTTTATAATTTTCTGATTTTTAATATCCTTTTCTTTTTAATATAATTTAATTATATATAGCTATATATAATATAGGTAAATATAATTATAAATACAACAAAAAATAACTAAAAATTTCAAAATAAAATGTTTTTGTGTTTTATATACTTTTCTACTATTTTGTGATTTTTGACAAAATTTTTGCTAATTTTTAGTAATTTTAAAATCCAAAATATCCCAAAATAGATACTAATTAAATTGGTTGAAATGTTTTGGAAATTAAAAATACTAAATAAATCCAAAATAATTCAAAACTATTTTTAATCAATAATATAAAAATTGAGGATAAAAATAAATATTTTTGGATTTTTAATGATTTTTATAATTTTCATAATTATTTAGGAGATTTTTAATTTTTAGTTTTTTTCTTTTTCTATTTTTAGAGATTATTTGTATGGAGATACAACATGCAATAATAAACAAATATTTTTTTTAATTTTTAAATACAAATTTATAATTTTGGATTTTTTAAAATAAAATATAAAATAAAACCAGCTCTTTTGATTTTTAATAAATAGGAAAAGTCCTAAAATGTAGATCTGAAATTATATGTGAAAGAATATGCAAAAAGTCACAAAACCCTATTTTTTCATAATTTTTGGAGCAAGAATGATATTTTTAGAAAATAGAAAATAAATACAAAAATTAAATGAACTAGCAAGGTATATTTGTAATTAAAATAAATGTTAGGGGCGAATATGCAAATAACCCAAAAGTTTGCAACTAATTTTTGAACTTTAAATATTAAATGCTAATTATAAAAACCGCATGGGTTACTAAGCATAATGACCAAAGCTTAGAGGCTCACATGCAAATTGCATATTAAATATAAAATGTATTTAATATATTAGACCAAATATAAAGGAGATAAAAATCGGGGGCTGTATGTGAAATTTACCCCTTATAGGTACGGATCGAACGACTAAAGATGCTCACTTGAATGCGCTGCGCTCTCCTTGCCTGATGACAATTCGTCAGATGTGGTTGAGATTAAATCCCTATATGGGATCCAACGCTGAAACACGACAGATTCGATGGTAGCTGCTCGCTTGGGACTCGATTGTTTATTGAACGACTCGAAAGATCCCTGGAAGAGAAAGGATGAAGGTGCAACCCGGGCTTGATCAATCGACTCTATCCTCCTCCTCTTACCTTCAACTCCGCTGCTGAGATGCTCAATAGATGCCTCAGTGTCCTCTGTAATGGGTCGAAGCTTCCAATTCTCCCAGGGGTCAATGGTAGACCCTTGGAGTTCAAGGGTTCCTGGAGGTGTTTCTGAACTTCAACTGGGGCTCATGTGCCCCCTTCATGACCTGCAAAGAGATGTAAAGGAATGACGATGGACGAGTGACGAGCCCGTGAAAGCCGCGATAAGAAATCGTTTTTAATGGTCGATCGTGAAAATAAATATATGTCGTTCGTTGTAGGCGGCAATCGGAGACAGTCAAGAAATAACCACAAAATAATGATTCAATTTCAATCAAGTGGTTTTTATGTTTATTTTACTTGGGCAAGTCCCAAGGTCGATCACAAGGAGGCAAAGGAACAACCTAGATTAATGTCTATCCAATTTTTAGTTCGGTTTTCAAGGCGGTATTTTTTTTGGAATTTTTTCAATGCAAGATGAGATGCGAAATGCAAATTCGGCCTATTTTAGGGACTAAAATGTAAAATACGTTCAAACGGTGTCCGAAAATTACGAAACTTGGCCGAGATGTAAAAAATAATGAAATAAGTGCACTGTAATTTTTTTTGGAATTTTTAGATGCAATATGAATTTTTTATGAATTTTTAAATGCAAACAAAATGATTTCCAATATTTAATTTTAATAAATATCAAACCTACTTATTTTCAAGAGTCAAAATTATCTGAGATCTATCACTAGGTGACGGATCTCAGAAAAATCCTAAACCTCGAAAATGTGGAGTCTAATACCTATTAAAAATTAAATACTAAAATGTGCGAAATGATTTTTACAGGATAAAATATGCATGCAAATGCAAAGATTTTTGGGCACAATGTTAAACAACTTAATCTCTACAATATGTGATTTTTGGGGAATTTTTAAAGCAATGGTTAATTAACTATGAATTTCTGAGCACAGATTGGGTAAAATATTCCAATTTCCACAAAATATTTATTTATTAATCAACCGTAAATCACAAAAATATCCATAGCATGTCAAAATGTAGAGCATTAAGCAATGAACAAAGTGCTATTTTTAAATAAATAAAATGATGCAATGTAGAGGTCTATAATGCACGAGAAATGCAGGGGTACAGATGCAAACAGAATAATAAAAAAATATAAAAACAATGCAGGGGGGCCTACTGTTAATTACCGATTCTTCTGGGGGGCACTCTGCAATTTTTCCAAGGGAGCACGTGTAACGCACGTGCCCCTTGGATGGCGGGACTTGAGTGCGAATACTGGAATCCTCCGGGGGGGCGTCTGCAATTTACCCCGAGGTCACGTGCGTAGCACGTGACCTGTGGGGGGGTGGTGCAGCTGCTGTCGTCCCCTCACTCACGTGCGACGCGCGTGAGGAGGGTCTCGGGCTTCGAGCCCGGCCCGGCGATGTGGAGCGGAGGTGGGAGGTGCTCCGAGCTTCGGCCTGAAGTCGGAGAAGACGTCGGAGCGAAGGTGTTGGCTGGAGAGTCGCTGGTGGCGTCGAGGAGGGGCTCCAGGTGCGGCGGAGGTGTCGTCCTTGGCTCGATGCTGAGGGGCGGATCTCGGCGGAGTACGGCGAAGTCGGGGAAGCTCTGGAGACGTTGGGGTCGATGGCGTGGTCGGAGAAGAAGGCGACGTAGGAGGCGGAGCAGCTGGTTGGTGAAGCGGCGATGGCCGACACACGGCCGTGGGACGTCGAGGGTGCAGCAGCAACGGCGAGGTGGAGCACAGGAGGCGAAGGCGGCGAATGTCGCTGGAGGAGCGTCGGCGGTCGTTGGCGGAGCTCCAGGTGGCGATGTTGCGAAGGCGGAGGGGGGCTCCGATGGCGGGGCGAGAAGATGAAGGTGGAATCGCGGAGGCGTAGCGGGAGGAGATGGAGGGCGAAATCGGCGGAGCGGAGCGGAGCGGAGCGGAGGGCGGAAGAGAGAGGAAGAGAGATAGAGAGAGAGAGAGAGGGATACCTGGGGAAGGAGGAGGCTCTACGGCCGATCGCCGGAGCGGAGCAGAGCTCGAAGGCTTGCTGCGGCGAGGAGCGGAAGGCTGCTCGGATCGCGCCAGCGAGGGTGGCTGTCACTTCACCTGGAGAACGGCGGATAGTCGGAGTAGGTTGGCAATGGATTTCTTAAATACTCGAGGGGTGCGGGTGATTGGTGGCGGCGAGATCGGCGAGGATGGCGGGGCCGGCGGTTGCGGAGGTTGGTTGGAGAGGCGGAGATAACGGAACGGCCGCTGCGCGGCGCGGAGGAGGCGGTTGGCGAGATCGCCAGCGGAGGTTACGGAGGGGAGAAGGGCGCGAGGTTGGGGGAGACGCGGGCGCACGTGCAGTGCGCGTGCGGGGGAGGCACGTGCGCTGCACGTGCGGTCGAATTAATTTAATTAATATTTTTTTTTAATAAAAACGAAGGAAAGATAAGGCCAAAAACCACTGACACGTGGCGGCCTCTGGGGCTGCCACGTGTCAGCTCCAGAAAATTCGAGAGAAAAAGAGTTTGTAAAATCGATATAAAATAGCAAATGACCTCGGATCGAAAAAGTTCCTTCACAAAAAATGCTCGTCTCGACGAGATCTACAACTTTCATGAAGACATCAAAGCCAAATTCGGTCAAATGTGAAAAGTGAATTTTTGGGGTATCCCATGTACATAGAATACCTTGATTTTTGGGTTTTCTAATTTTTTTTGTCAATTTTAAACACGATAAAAATCCGAAAAAATAAGGAAAACTTAAAGATAAATAAAAGAGACCTTAATCTAATTTTTTTGGATTTTTATTAATAAAGAAAATATACACATAAAATACAGGTCAAAAAGCCACGAAAATACAATGTACAAAAGAGGCCCAAAACCCAACTTTCACATACGAGCTCCGATTCACTTGAACTTGGTCTTGTTTTGAAGGTAATTGAATGTGCATTAGTTCAAAAGTGAGTAGGATCAAATCGGACACTGGAAGGGGAAGATCTGTGGCTTTTAGTCCGAAAATCCTGAAACTAGGGTTTGGGTTTTTGGTCCACTTAACAGGGTTAATTATTTTTTTGTATTTTTTATTTATTCTTGTTAGTGATGTGTACACAGTGGAAGTGAGTTTGTGGTATGCGGTGTCAGCATGAAGGAGTTAAAAATAGGGGAAGTTAGGCTATTTACAGGTTAATTTTTGGCTTGGATTTTTTTTTTTGGCTTCTTACTTTATGCAGAAATTAATGCTAAAATGCAATTCTTATGCAATCATGCCTGAATGCTAATTATGCAGAATAAATGCAGAAATGTAGTTGATTTTGAGGGACTTGAGCTTTAATTAATGAGACTTAGAATGGTGAATCTGAGATTCATCATCCCCCTATACTTAAACCATGCTCGTCCCTGAGCATCAGAAAGAAATGCCATGAAGTGAAATGAGACTGGGTTCCATACCAAGATCATGAACTGAAGGTGAAAGTGAAACTAAACTCGACCTTTGGATTAATAGTGTGGCGGAACTTCTGTGAGACTTAGAATTTCAACATCAACAGCCCTCAAGTTCTACACATCATTGACACAGTTTCAACTCAGAAGTCATCTTAGATCAATCCTCTTCCCAAAGTATACCCTATGAACATTGAATAACCGACTCATGTGTGTGAAGGGTTTTTAGCTCTTCCCATCCAGAATGCCGGACTACCATGCTCCTCTCCTCTCCAGTAACTCGTCCTCGGGGAGTCAGGTATTTCCTTCTATGGTCTGTCGTGCTGTGTTCACAATCGAAATGGGGGAGAAGCTAGAAGAAAGAGAAAAGAACTGGAGGGGGTGGCCAGTGTAGTCACCTCTCCTTGTGAAGATGGCCAGTGTAGCCAAGTCTCCACCAAGATCTGCAGGTTTCTTGAAGCTTGGACCTTTTTGGTCGAATTTTTATTTGGTAGAATGCTTCTTTGTATTTGGAATTTTTGGTGGTTCTGCTTGGATCTTGTTTTGCCCCTACGGATATAGCATCTTTTTATTCCGTACATTTTTTGGGGTCTTAGAAAAAATTGTGCCCAGCCGTCCATCCCTTTTCCGAAGCTTTATTTCAACCCGTACTCCGGTCTTTAGATTTCCACGCTACCAGAAAAGAGACTCACACAGTCTTCCAACATCCCGTTTGGGTTGAGCTAAGTGCATAGTGCGAGAGTGCGAATTAATTCCCTATTCCAGAGTTGTACCCAGAATGAAGAGACCAGGTTAGACACTAAGAGTCAAACGCTGCACATTGTCATGTGGAACTTAAGGAATTAAGTCAAAAAGACCTGAAGCTCTTAAAATTCTATTTCTCGGTGAAGTTCCTCTGAAAATTAGGTGGATTAAGGTCAAGCCCAGACCACTCTCGGTTTCGGCTCATAACTCGGTTCAGAACCCAATGACTTTTCACAGATGCAAATGCATGCGGTGATGGATGAAGTGCCGGTGCGTGAAATGCAGATACTAATTAATTTTTTTTTTGACATTTTATGCAAGGGGTTTTTTATGCAGAAAGTGGAATAAGAAGCCTCTTTTTCATTTTTTTTTTCAGAAAATTAGGGCAAGTCAGTGTTCATCTTTCTTTCTTTTTCTTTTTCTCTTTTTTTTTTAGTTAGTACCCACCCCGTAAATACATATAGACTTACGCGAAAGTACGAGATATGGGTAAAATATATACATAGTATATACAGACCCCCCTATACTTAGCGAGTGCTGTGTCCTCAGAGCACAAGAAGCGTGAAGAAGACATAGCTCGGGCTAAGCGTAAGAGAGTGAGAAAAAAGAAAGAAGGAAGAAAAAGAAAAAGAATGAAAAGAAAAGCGGCCAGGAAATGAGGAGAGTATATACGGGTGGATGTCGGTTCCCCCTATACTTAGGTTTTGAACAACCTAAGTATGGAAGAAGGGTGGATATGGAGCGATTAGGAGTTAGGAGAAGAATGGTATATACAGATGGCATCGGTCTCCCCCTATACTTAGGCCTTGGCCTAAGTATAGGAAGAAGCTGTATACGGAGGCCGATGTGGTCGGGAGGGAGGGAGGGAGTGGTCAGATAGATTTTCAATATCCTCGCTCTGCGTGAAATAGATGGCCTCGACCTGAACTGTTTGTTCTTTGGGTGATTCAATGTATGGCTTCAGCATTTGTCCATTTACTGAGAACGGTTGTGCATTCTCTTTGAGTTCGGCAATGTCTACGCTTCCATTGGTATGCACATCGACGACAATGTAGGGACCCGTCCATTTTGATTTGAGTTTCCCATGAAAAATCTTCAAACGAGCATTAAACAACCACACTTTTTGTCCAGGGATAAAGGTCTTCTCTCGAATGTGTCTATCATGCCATCTCTTGACCTTGTCCTTATAAATCACACTGTTGTCATATGCCCGATTTCGGATTTCAATTAGCTCATTCAGATTTAAGTCTTGACATAGTTTCCCAAGGTGACAACTCCAATTCAACTTTTTGATCGCCCATTCAGATTTATGGATCAATTCTGCAGGAAGATGACATGGCTTGCCATAGATCATCCTAAAAGGTGAAGTACCGAGTGGAGTCTTATAGGCTGTCCTATAGGCCCATAGAACTTGGTCCAACAGTGTTGACCAATTCTTCCTATCGGGACGAACCAACTTCTGGAGAATGCTCTTCACCTCTCTGTTCGAAACCTCTGCCATGCCGTTGGATTGGGGATGATATGGGTTGGCTATTCTATGCTCGAATTTGTACTCCTTAGCCAAAGATCTCATCTCCCGATTCACGAAGTGGCTACCTCCATCAGAAATCAATACTTTTGGTATCCCGAACCTCGCAATGATGTTGTCTTTGATAAACTTGCAGACTACCTTGCTATCTGCGGTTCGGGTCGGAATAGCCTCTACCCATCTTGATAAATAGTCAACCGCTAACAAGATGTACTCAAATCCATTGCTGTTTGGAAAAGGACCCATAAAATCAATCCCCCATGCATCAAAAACATCACAGAAAATCATTGGTTGCATGGGCATTTCATCTCTATATCCCATCGTCCCTCCCATTCTTTGACAAGTCGGGCATGACCGTACAAATTCGTTAGCATCCTGAAATAAGGTCCGCCAGTAAAATCCACATTGGAGTACCTTGTGCGCGGTTCTCTTTCCCGAATGGTGTCCTCCAGCCTCGAGAGAATGACAGTGTGTGAGGACACTCTGATATTCCTCCTGAGGAATACATCTTCTCCAGACACAATCCGGCCCTTCATAGAAAAGGAAAGGATCGTCCCAATGGTATTTTCTTGAATCTGACTTTAATCGCTCAATCATTTTTTTGGTCCAACCATAGGGAACCTTCTTGGAGACAAGATAGTTCACTATGTCGGAATACCAAGGGGTTGAATCAATGACGCAAACTGATTCGTCTGGAAAAGTCTCCTTGATTGGTCCGATATCAGGATGATCATTTTGCTCGATTCGGGAAAGGTGATCAGCAACGACATTCTTTATCCCAAGTTTATCCTTAATCTCCAAATTAAACTCCTGGATTAACAAGATCCATCTCAAAAGTCGTGCTTTGGCATCTTTCTTATCCATGAGATATCTGATTGCTGTGTGATCTGTGAAGATTGTCACCTTGGAGCCCAATATATATGATCTGAATTTTTCCAGGGCCCAAACAACCGCGAGCATTTCCTTTTCAGTTACTGTATAATTTCTCTGTGCAGGATCCAACACTTTGCTCGCGTAGTGAATCGCATAAGGAATTCCATCTCTTCTTTGTCCGAGTACCGCTCCGACAGCAAAATCCGATGCATCAGTCATGATCTCGAAGGGAAGAGACCAGTCTGGCGCTTGTAATATCGGCGATTCACATATTTTCTTTTTCAGGAGCTCGAAGGCCTCTAGACATCTGTGATTTACAATAAACTCGGTGTCTTTTCCTAAGAGCTCAGTCAGTGGGCGGGCGATCTTTGAAAAATCAGGAATAAACCGTCGATAAAATCCAACATGCCCTAAGAACGACCGCACTGACTTGACGTTGGTTGGTGGCTCAAGTTTCTTGATCACATCCACCTTGGCAGGGTCCACCTCCATCCCTTTTTTGGAGATGACGTGCCCCAACACGATACCTTCAGTCACCATGAAGTGACTCTTCTCCCAGGAGAGTACCAAATTTACCTCCCTGCATCTCTGAAGGACTCGGTCCAAGTGTGCTAAGCATGTATCAAATGAATCACCATGAACCGAGAAGTCGTCCATGAAGACTTCCAGGAAATCACCAACCATTTCGGCAAATACGGCAATCATGCACCGCTGAAATGTGCCTGGGGCATTGCAAAGCCCGAATGGCATGCGCTTGAATGCGTAAGTACCGAAGGGACATGTGAACGTGGTCTTTTCCTGGTCCTCGGGGGCGATAGCTACTTGATTGTAGCCGGAGTACCCATCAAGAAAACAGAAGAATGCTTTCCCTGCAAGTCTCTCCAATATTTGATCAATGAATGGCAGTGGAAAGTAGTCTTTCTTGGTCACAGCATTCAGGCGCCGGTAATCGACACAGACGCGCCACGACGTGGGTACTCGGGTCGCGATCTCTACCCCCTCCTCGTTGGTAACCATCTGGATTCCCGATTTCTTCGGGACGACATGAAGGGGGGCTACCCACTTGGAGTCAGAAATGGGGTAAATAAATCCTGCTTTGCACCATTTCTCTATTTCTTTCTTCACTACTTCCCGAAGATTGGGGTTTAATCTTCTCTGGAATTCACGGGAAGGCCTTGCATTATCCTCAACATAAATTTGGTGCGAGCAGAGAGCGGGGTTTATTCCTACGAGATCCGACACAGTCCAACCTATGGCTTTTCGATTTCGCTCAAGGACTTCGATCAGTCTGGATTCTTGGTCCACGGTTAATGATGAGCTAATGATCACAGGGAATTTTTCTTTGGGTCCATTGAGGAATGCATATTTCAGCGTGGGAGGTAGAGGTTTCAGCTCTGGCAATTCTGAATCGTCGATCAAGTCTGGCTGAATGACTTTTGCTTCTGGCTCAGTATCGGTTGGCTGTGAATCACTGTGTGAGATGTTGGCTACCAATTCCAAAGAAAAGTGAGTTGGATCGATAGAGGAGAATGGTAATTCGGCCAGAGCCGTGTCCGACTCATCATTGATTGTCTGTCCCAAAGGTGAGGTGATTGATAAATCCAAGAGGATTTCAGTGTTGTCTGGGGGTGTAGAGATCTCAGAGACTGCATGGTGGATTATTTCTTCTTCCGAGGATGTGCCTTCTATCTGTATGTCTGGCAGTTGGTCCCATGGCCCAGTGGTTCTGAGGAGATTGCATTCTGATGTTTCGGCATCTTCAGTCGTGGATTCGGAGTCTGGTCTTTGCCACTTTGTTTGTTTCATCTCCAAGTCCACTTCTCCGCTTGGAGAACGGAATTTCATCATGCCAGTTCCGTAGTCGAATACGGCCTTAGCGGTTCTTAAGAAAGGTCTTCCGAGAATGATTTGCGATTCCTTCCAATGGTTCGGGGTCTCCATGTCCAGGACAGTGAAGTCTACTTTGTATTCTGTACCCTCGATGATGATGATGACATTCTTCACTTCTCCCTTAGGTCTTTTAGTGGATTTATCAGCAAATTGGAGTAAAGATGATGATTTCTTGAGAGGGCCCAACTCCAATCGATAATATAAGGCTAAGGGTAGAAGGTTTATGGAAGATCCATTGTCGAGAAGTGTGCGTGTGAATGCTATGCCGCCAATGTGACTTTCCACATAATGGGCGCCGAGATCCCTTTTCTTTCTTGGCAGATGCTGATTTTTGACGCATTTGGTGGTGGCAACTGTCAAGATATGAGTCTCCACAAATTGACTTGTTCTCTTTGTACGAGTCCGGGTGGGGGTGCATTTTGCCTTCAAGTATTTTTGAAAGGCTGGATTACCTGCCACGTATTGATCAAAGGGTACTTTGACTATGATGTTTTGTTGGCAGAATTTTTCCATGACTGGGTCATCTTTGATGTTTTTCTTTTGCTTTTCTTTCTTTAAGGCATGGGGGAAAGGAATGGATGCATTTGAGACAGGAGATAGAGGATCAGAATCAAAAATACGAGCATCTTTATTCGACTTGGAGTTTTTATTACAATCATAATAATCAAAATCAGGTTGCTGAAAAGGTGACAAAGGTATTTTTGCAGCAACTAGAGGCTCAAGGTCCTCAGCAGACTCCATAGATGCTTTCCCCTTCTCTGGTGCTGGGATCTTCAGGTGTCCTTCTTCATTCTCCTCGGAAGCATCCTCCGGCTGATCCTCCGAGTCTTCATGAACCGATTCCCGAGTCCGATCAGGCACGGCCACGGTCCTTCCGCTCCTGAGTGACATGGCATGTATATTGTCAAACGAAAGGTTCTCATGTTCAGATATGGAAAAATCCGAATAGTATACCTGGCCAGTGTGTTGAGATGATTGAGATCGGTTCAAGCTATTAGGGTTAGCTTGAACTTGGGCGGGAATGGTTGTAGTGGGGACAGTCTGCTCATCCTTCCATCGGGATAGACGATTAACATCTACCCTCAGATCATATAGCTCATTTCGGAAGCTGCGAAGTTCTTCCAACATCTGTCTCTGGATATCAACAGGTTCTTCCGGAGGATTGGATGATTGAGCCGAAGGTCTGGGAGCTTGGTGTTGCTGACGGTATTGCTGAGATTGGTTTGGGCGGTTGTAGGGCTGCTGCTGCTTCGGTTGCTGGAATGCGGCATTATAGAAAGTGGGTGGGCGCTGATAAGTCTGACGGTCTCCCATATTACCCTGTCGGGTAGTGTCTTGGGTGTACCAAATGCCGTTTATTTCGAAGGTCAGGGGCGGGGCTTCTTGGATTGTCTCGGCCGGTGGGGGTGGTTGCTGAGAAGCTTGGGCATAGGATTGGTCCTGTACCCATGATTGTTGCTGTTCTGTTCCTAGCTGCTCCTGGACATGGTGCACATGGTAGACCGGGACTGTTGGTGCAGCAGGTACCCCCATCTTGGACATCTTAGTAGTGAGCTCCTCCATCTGCTTTGGGAACTGGGAGATCCGGTTGTCGATGTCGCTCACTCTCTTGTCCACTATTGACAATTTATCAGAAATAAAATGCATGCTTGGAATTAAGTCCTCAGCTATTTCTGCCACAGTCTGCTTCCCGCCTTTGGCTTGAAGGGTGTTCAGGGAATCAGTGTATGCTCGACTGGCAATTTGAGACCGGCTTGTTTCTGCCATCTGCTCCAGTATTTTCCAGACGGTCTCAGCTCCACGTGATGTGTAATTCCCTCCGCAGGCAGCACTAACTAACCCTTGAGTCTCGTGGTTGAGGCCAGAGTAGAGTGATTGGACTAGGATGTTGTTGTCCAGATCATGACAGGGACATTTTTGTAGCAGGTCCTTAAACCTATCCCATGCCTCACAAAGGGGTTCATTGGGCATCTGAGCGAAACTGGTGATGCGGGTCCTCATTTGATTGGTCCGGCTCAAGGGGTAGAATTTCTTCAGAAAGAGGTTTTTGAACCTCTCATAAGTCGTCACAGTCACCCCCAAGTTCTTCACCCAGTAGTCTGCCTTCCCTTTCAAGGCGAAAGGTAGTGCAGTGAGACGAATGTAGTCTTGGCTGACTTGTGGGTGCCTCAGATTAGAACATATCAGCTCCAGGTCCCTCAGGAATTCATATGGCTCCTCAGTCGTATTACCATGGAATTGGGGTAATTGACTGACGAAATGTGGTTTCAGTTCATAATGGATCGCCGGTTGTGGTGGCTGTAAATAGTTCCACACTTGGTACTGTCCAGGGTTGTAAGCGGCTTCCATTGGCACTTCCTCCCCAGCATTCAACTGCTCAAGTTGTGTCCTTAGTAACTGTTGTTGCTGCTCAGATGCAACCAGTCTTGCTAGGATCATTTGAATGACGTCCTCATTTGGTTTATCTTCAGGGTCTTTTCTGGGAGGCATCTCTTCTTCTTCACCTTCAGAATACAAAGGGTTCGAGTTAATAGATTGGAAAGAATTGATGTAATAGTTGTTCTCAATTTTTGGTGATAGAGAGATAGGTTGGGTCTGTCCTTCTTCTAGGAAGAAGAAAGAATCGTAAGAATTGAGTTCTTGGGAATGGTTTCCCGGAGGCCAAGCAGGTCCAGAGTAAGAGTTTCTCTGGGCTTTTGAGATTGGGGAGTTTGTGGTAGAGAGAGACGAGCCTGAACAAAGATTACCACAGTCCTCCATTCTCGGGGTCAACAAGGTGTTTTATGATGTAGACACAATTGTGTGGTATTCGTTGATGAGCTAATTTCTACGCACAATCAAACACAATACAAGGGTTGTTTCACCAACTCAACTCAAAGTGAAGACCGTAAGGGTCCGGTCAATTATCTTGTTAGTTTTAATTGGTGAGAATTCAAGTCTTGCAAGCCGTTTACGCGAGCTGTTAGGTTTGGAGCTGGGCTCTATCCTAGTGTGCGTCTCTCTCCTCGCGGCAAGATAAATCAAACAATGTCGGGGTTGTTCTCCCGCAGAAATTCTTGATTTTATGGATTTTTCAGATCGGCTATATTTAGCAGTCCCAGTTTTATTAAGGCGATCACTGTAGAATTTAGGTGAACACAAATGCACGTCTACCGTCCAGTCCCAATTTCCTTTAGACTTAAGTGATAAAACAAGAGGAAGGAAGTCGGGAAAAGCCGATGCACGCGGAAAACTATGATGAATGCTCAGTTAGAAGACTTACAGTGCCTCCTCGCAATCTCCATGTGGGATGCAATACAGAATTTAAAAATTACACTAAATGCGTGCAAGCCGATGAAAACCGCACCTAAACAGAAAGTTCTATTAGCGGGAAGAATTGAGTTAAATTTTTGGCTAAGTTGAACGATCTAAGGTGCGTCTCAGTTAATGTGCAGTGTGGCTTAAGATCCTACGAGCACAAGCAAAGATAAAAATGCTCTAAGAGCCGTATGTGCAGGTCTATCCTATTCGCCACTCAAGTCGGGCCCCACCCTCTCCGGAGAGTGAAACAGGCCACGACACACCACAAATAAAGTTCAATGTCCTTGTACACACGCGAGAGTCCAAACGGACACCGCTATAAATGAGCAGAAAATAAAAATGAAGAAATTAAAAACCTAGACTCTACTCTCTCTCACGACTCGACTCGATCTTAATTTAATTGCGGTTTCTTCGGGTGTCGGTGAAGATGCGTCGGTTTCTTGAAAAACCGCTCCACGTGCGCCGGGTACCTCGCAAGAAAAATAAGAGAGAGATTGTAAGAGAGTGACTCAAAAAATAATCAAAAATAAAATAAATGAAAGAAATGCTGAAAAATAAATACAAGAAATAGAATGAGATTTACAATGAAAAATTCGGGGGTCAGACTACCCGAATTCGGAAAACCGAACAAAAATTTTCGAAACAAAAACTAAGCCGTTTGCCTCCCCGGCAACGGCGCCATCTGACGAGCCCGCGAAAGCCGCGATAAGAAATCGTTTTTAATGGTCGATCGTGAAAATAAATATATGTCGTTCGTTGTAGGCGGCAATCGGAGACAGTCAAGAAATAACCACAAAATAATGATTCAATTTCAATCAAGTGGTTTTTATGTTTATTTTACTTGGGCAAGTCCCAAGGTCGATCACAAGGAGGCAAAGGAACAACCTAGATTAATGTCTATCCAATTTTTAGTTCGGTTTTCAAGGCGGTATTTTTTTTGAAATTTTTTCAATGCAAGATGAGATGCGAAATGCAAATTCGGCCTATTTTAGGGACTAAAATGTAAAATACGTTCAAACGGTGTCCGAAAATTACGAAACTTGGCCGAGATGTAAAAAATAATGAAATAAGTGCACTGTAATTTTTTTTGGAATTTTTAGATGCAATATGAATTTTTTATGAATTTTTAAATGCAAACAAAATGATTTCCAATATTTAATTTTAATAAATATCAAACCTACTTATTTTCAAGAGTCAAAATTATCTGAGATCTATCACTAGGTGACGGATCTCAGAAAAATCCTAAACCTCGAAAATGTGGAGTCTAATACCTATTAAAAATTAAATACTAAAATGTGCGAAATGATTTTTACAGGATAAAATATGCATGCAAATGCAAAGATTTTTGGGCACAATGTTAAACAACTTAATCTCTACAATATGTGATTTTTGGGGAATTTTTAAAGCAATGGTTAATTAACTATGAATTTCTGAGCACAGATTGGGTAAAATATTCCAATTTCCACAAAATATTTATTTATTAATCAACCGTAAATCACAAAAATATCCATAGCATGTCAAAATGTAGAGCATTAAGCAATGAACAAAGTGCTATTTTTAAATAAATAAAATGATGCAATGTAGAGGTCTATAATGCACGAGAAACGCAGGGGTACAGATGCAAACAGAATAATAAAAAAATATAAAAACAATGCAGGGGGGCCTACTGTTAATTACCGATTCTTCTGGGGGGCACTCTGCAATTTTTCCAAGGGAGCACGTGTAACGCACGTGCCCCTTGGATGGCGGGACTTGAGTGCGAATACTGGAATCCTCCGGGGGGGCGTCTGCAATTTACCCCGAGGTCACGTGCGTAGCACGTGACCTGTGGGGGGGTGGTGCAGCTGCTGTCGTCCCCTCACTCACGTGCGACGCGCGTGAGGAGGGTCTCGGGCTTCGAGCCCGGCCCGGCGATGTGGAGCGGAGGTGGGAGGTGCTCCGAGCTTCGGCCTGAAGTCGGAGAAGACGTCGGAGCGAAGGTGTTGGCTGGAGAGTCGCTGGTGGCGTCGAGGAGGGGCTCCAGGTGCGGCGGAGGTGTCGTCCTTGGCTCGATGCTGAGGGGCGGATCTCGGCGGAGTACGGCGAAGTCGGGGAAGCTCTGGAGACGTTGGGGTCGATGGCGTGGTCGGAGAAGAAGGCGACGTAGGAGGCGGAGCAGCTGGTTGGTGAAGCGGCGATGGCCGACACACGGCCGTGGGACGTCGAGGGTGCAGCAGCGACGGCGAGGTGGAGCACAGGAGGCGAAGGCGGCGAATGTCGCTGGAGGAGCGTCGGCGGTCGTTGGCGGAGCTCCAGGTGGCGATGTTGCGAAGGCGGAGGGGGGCTCCGATGGCGGGGCGAGAAGATGAAGGTGGAATCGCGGAGGCGTAGCGGGAGGAGATGGAGGGCGAAATCGGCGGAGCGGAGCGGAGCGGAGGGCGGAAGAGAGAGGAAGAGAGATAGAGAGAGAGAGAGAGAGAGAGAGAGAGAGGGATACCTGGGGAAGGAGGAGGCTCTACGGCCGATCGCCGGAGCGGAGCAGAGCTCGAAGGCTTGCTGCGGCGAGGAGCGGAAGGCTGCTCGGATCGCGCCGGCGAGGGTGGCTGTCACTTCACCTGGAGAACGGCGGATAGTCGGAGTAGGTTGGCAATGGATTTCTTAAATACTCGAGGGGTGCGGGTGATTGGTGGCGGCGAGATCGGCGAGGATGGCGGGGCCGGCGGTTGCGGAGGTTGGTTGGAGAGGCGGAGATAACGGAATGGCCGCTGCGCGGCGCGGAGGAGGCGGTTGGCGAGATCGCCAGCGGAGGTTACGGAGGGGAGAAGGGCGCGAGGTTGGGGGAGACGCGGGCGCACGTGCAGTGCGCGTGCGGGGGAGGCACGTGCGCTGCACGTGCGGTCGAATTAATTTAATTAATATTTTTTTTTTAATAAAAACGAAGGAAAGATAAGGCCAAAAACCACTGACACGTGGCGGCCTCTGGGGCTGCCACGTGTCAGCTCCAGAAAATTCGAGAGAAAAAGAGTTTGTAAAATCGATATAAAATAGCAAATGACCTCGGATCGAAAAAGTTCCTTCACAAAAAATGCTCGTCTCGACGAGATCTACAACTTTCATGAAGACATCAAAGCCAAATTCGGTCAAATGTGAAAAGTGAATTTTTGGGGTATCCCATGTACATAGAATACCTTGATTTTTGGGTTTTCTAATTTTTTTTGTCAATTTTAAACACGATAAAAATCCGAAAAAATAAGGAAAACTTAAAGATAAATAAAAGAGACCTTAATCTAATTTTTTTGGATTTTTATTAATAAAGAAAATATACACATAAAATACAGGTCAAAAAGCCACGAAAATACAATGTACAAAAGAGGCCCAAAACCCAACTTTCACATACGAGCTCCGATTCACTTGAACTTGGTCTTGTTTTGAAGGTAATTGAATGTGCATTAGTTCAAAAGTGAGTAGGATCAAATCGGACACTGGAAGGGGAAGATCTGTGGCTTTTAGTCCGAAAATCCTGAAACTAGGGTTTGGGTTTTTGGTCCACTTAACAGGGTTAATTATTTTTTTGTATTTTTTATTTATTCTTGTTAGTGATGTGTACACAGTGGAAGTGAGTTTGTGGTATGCGGTGTCAGCATGAAGGAGTTAAAAATAGGGGAAGTTAGGCTATTTACAGGTCAATTTTTGGCTTGGATTTTTTTTTTGGCTTCTTACTTTATGCAGAAATTAATGCTAAAATGCAATTCTTATGCAATCATGCCTGAATGCTAATTATGCAGAATAAATGCAGAAATGTAGTTGATTTTGAGGGACTTGAGCTTTAATTAATGAGACTTAGAATGGTGAATCTGAGATTCATCAATGAGCAAGCAGATTTGGGCAATTATTAGGTGGTTAGGGTGCGAGATGGAGTGAAGTGGTGTATCTCCGGCAAATGGCAGTGGAAGGAGATGGTTGGACCATATCTACAGGGGATCTGGGTGGTCTGATGGATTGAGGATTTGGAGAATCGAAGGGGCGAGGAGATGAGATGAGTAGGGGCGAGTGGCACATGATGGTACGATGAGTTATGGTGGTCGATTCTCTAGAGCTACGACAAAGCTAAGTCCTAAATCTAACTAAAATGATAAATAAGACAAGAAATAAAATGCACAAATAAAACTAGGATTAAACCTAACCTAAGAAATCAAAGAAACTAACCTTTAGTTGGCCTGAGCCAACAAGATGAAACCTCACACCGACGAATGGCAGAGATGAGAGGGAACCACCTCCTTCCTTGATGCGAAGCATAGAGCGAGCCTACTGTCACCGAACTCAAGCCTTCAAGGGGCTCCTAGTGGTTTGGCGAAGCAAAAGTGGAACCAAAAAAATCAAAGAATGGGAGGAGGTGGCTTTATACAATGGTGATGGGGATGAGTTTGACTAAGGTTTTCATGCGGATAAGTAGATGTACGAGAAGAGGTTGGGTCTGCGTAATGGAGGATGATGCTGAGGGGACCTTTCATGAAGCAGTCAAAGGCATGGGGAAGCATATCATGGAGTAGAAATTCAAGAAGAAGAGGATGCTTCTATTCTGACACTACAGGACTAGGGGGGAGAGTAGTTGACCTACATGTCAATGAAAGAAAGCACCCCATTGGGCCATGTCTGTGCACGCAGACAAAATACACTGGAAATGTTAAATAATAAAAAAATAAAATAATAAATGAAATAATTAAATAAAAGATATAAAATAAAAATTATCTATTATAGTATGTAGTATTTTTATCAGATTTTATTTAATTTTTTGGATTATTTTATTATAAGTAACCTTTTACAAGTATAATCAGAGGTATATTTACCTATATATTGTATATTTAATTTTATTTTGTAATTTTGATTTTATTATTTTATATACTTAATTTACATATTTATAATTTATTTCGAGTATACTCAAATATATTTTTATGGTTTTTTCTGACTTTACCTGTACTATTAATTAATTATACGTATAAATTATAAAGGTATAAGCATAATATATTCATATATGTACTTTTGCATATTATTATATTTTAGTATATTTTTATTCTTTTATTGTATTATAAATATGTACATATATTATAGAGAATATTTACAAAATTATAAAAAATTTAAAATAATTTATAATATAAAGAATAAATAAAATAAATATTTTATTCATGTATATTATACAATAGGGTCCAAAACCTAACTTTTGCATATTAAGTCCAAACTAAATGAAACTACTTACATTAAGTAGATAATAATAAGTTATATAAATTAAAAGTGATTTTTATGCATTTTGAGTTCATATAGAGAAGATATGGGTCTGGGAAGTTTGAGTTTTGGATTTTTATTCAGAGTGTAGAATGCATAGTTTGTATTATTTCAAGGTGAAATCATCTTTATATTTTTCTATGTATTTTTGTCTACGACTTTCAGGTACTAAGTTTTTTTATTTGCAGTATAAATAATGGAGAATAAAAAAGGTCCCAAGTTGGACTTATTAAAGAATAAAAGTTAGGGTTTTTATTATGTTTTTGACCCTTATCTCCCCCTACTTTATTCCTTGTCGACCCAGTCATCATGATGCCTAGGTCTTGGGGTTTAAGGTCATAAAACACCTTTGGTATTTGATTTCTTTTATCTTTTCTCTTCTTTATTATTTTATTTTAGCTTCAAACAATGTAGCTTATACAATATTTATACAATAAATAATAAAGTTAATTTATGCAAAATAATGATATATACATGCATTTAGCTAGTGTTCAAAGGTCAAAATGAAAGAATAAAGGTGATGAAATGGATATTCATCACAATTTCATTGATGAATTATATATATGAGCATTGAGATTAACTACGATTTAATTATCATAAATAATTTGAATATAATTCACATTATTTGGGCATATGAGTGGAGTTATCTTGGATAATTAATGTGATTTATTAATCAAAGATATGATTAGTGTAGATATCATTATCCATAATAAATCGTGGTATTATAAATATGATTTATAATATGTTAAAGAGAATTGATTGTAAATAGAATAACAATTTATATGTTGTTGTGAATTGGATTCACAATAAATAATTAATTGTAAATCTAATTTACATATTATGTGGGATATACGAATATGATTCATATTTTTCAATGGCATGATTGATATTTTTCACAAATTTAATTTGGAATTATTTTTGTGAAGATAAGTGCAATAATAGTTGTTGCACACACACACACACACACACACACACACACACACACACACACACACATATATATATATATATTAAGGTAGACAACTAACCACCTAAAAGGTGTCCGTCCACCTTGAACCATTCAAGAGGGGACAACCGCCATATTTTTAGAATGGTGGTTGCCTCCCTTAATTATTTATATATTATAATTAAATTAAATTGAATTAGTTGTTATCTTTATAAAAGGATATAATTAATTTATTTTAATTATTTGATTGTTGCAAATATGTAGAAACAAATCATGGCCATTGATTAATAGCATCTTAATTTAAATCGTTAGATTAAGAGAGCACATGGATTGAGATCCATGTGCATCCAACTCATATAAAAGGAAGGGTAGACATTGCCTATTAAACTACTTGAATTCTAAAAGGAATTAAAATCTCTCCATCTCTCTATATAGCCACCCCATCTCTCTATATCAATATAGTGGTTGTCCACTTATTGACTTAGAAAAATCTCGTAGTCACCGCGACACCATTTTGCTACCGGATCGACTACTCGCGGATCCCCATCTTCTTCGAGCTCATTGCTCGTGAAGAAGACATTCGATTTTGTGAGATGAAATCGGGAAATTCAAGGCCCGGGTAATCATTTTGGATTGCGAGAAGCCTGTGTTTCATCAACGCGCTCGCAAGCGTCTTCTCCATTGGATCGGACTTGAGACATGAGGTCTCTTACTTTAGAGCCACGATCGCAACAACATTTCAAGAGGTATCCCTACATCTCATTTGTGGTCTAGATGAAATTATTTGAGAAGTGTTCTCAGATCTTGTGATTTCATCATTTAAATTTTTTTTAAATTCCGTTGCACCGAGCAACTAGAGCGACTAGTTGCTCCCGATCTCATGTGATGCGATCTTCACGCTTCCATGGTGTTATTAAGGTTCTTTACACAACCTTCAAGTAGTATCAGAGACTTGGTCGAGGTCTTGGATATGATATGAAACCCTAGGAGATCAAGGTTCATGTTTCGAATGCATATGAATCATTGTTTTTGCAGTGGATGTAAGATTCAAATCGGTTTTACACTAAAATAAAACCTCCTCTTTGTGCATTGTTTGGATGTATTTTTTTGTTATTAAAATTTATTTATAATGTCTAAATATGTTTTAAAAATAGTGACCTAATGTTGTTACCAAAAGCGCATGAAATTGATCTGAAGAGTTGTCGCCATGAAAGTTGTTTTGCATGTATTCATGGATCTATAAGAAAATTATTTTTTCTTACTATTTTACCATCATAATATATGAAATAAATATATGTATTAATTATATAATCAAACTAGCAACTCACTCGAATTTATTTTGCACGATTCCGACTCCATTTTCCCTAGATATTCCATATTTAGTGGAGATGGGTCGGAAGATGATTAGATCATCAAATCTCTTTGATTAATGTGCTTATAATTCAGTAAAAATCTTGGAAATTACGAATTTGACTTTATTAATTGTGATGCCTAATAATTATGAAAATAATTGACTGATAATCATAGGCCATTGAATATATGTTTCATGAAACCCTAGTTTATCCTATAATAATTATAGGCTCCACATGCAAAACATTGTTACTTGAATAGGATTGGGAATTTGTTTAGCAAATCTCCTTGTAATATTGATCAAAATGGTTTTGATGAAATATTATATGGTATAACTTCGGTTGAAAGATCGAATATCATCTCAAATACAAAATGATCAAATCACATTATCCTGACCTGAGGCGGATATGGTGTCTAGCTGGGGATTGTTAGGGTAGCAAATTGCTCTGTGAGTGGTCTATCCCACATACTGTATGTACTGGCCATGACAATGGGTATGGAAAGGATAATTCTTGAAATGATCATGAGGTATTTTTATAATTACTAAAATTTGAATAATACATATTTTTTGAGATTATACCATCCTTCAAGTAACAAGCAAGATTGTTTGTTGGTTGATTAAATTAGATTGATAACTTATTTAATATGATTATTAATTATATCCAATTAAAACACTCTATTATGAATAGAGTAGCATTTCCCTTAGAAGAATTAATTATGTGAATATGATTAATAATGATTAATTAAAATTTTAACATGATATGGAGGATCACATAAGTGACATCCATGGGCTCCCGTCAAGGTGTATGGTTCCATCGCCATGGATTGTATGTAGGAGACGCATGTCCGAAATGACAGCTCTTGCATAAAAGGGAACATATATTGGGATGTTTGCTTCTCGAAAGAGTAAGGACGTATGCGTAGTGACCCCAATATTGGTTCGTCATATTATTGAGGTGATACTTGATTACGTATATGGAGTTCTGTTCCTATTGACAGTTGGTTCAATTAACAATGGGTCAACATCGCTTTAGGGGTGGTGGGCTCGGGTGTTAAAGACTAAATCGGGAAATGCAAGTTGGATTTGCAAGGCACAATGAGTTCCCGCTTCTTTTACCTGAGTTATAGTTTCTCATATTATTGGGATGTAACAAAGGTAGATCTTGCTAGAGATATAGCGGTACGTATATCTCTTACTTTGATAGTAATTAAGGGAATGCACTTTCAGAGTTGAAATGGCAAGATAACTTTGATATAAAAATTCTTAATCAAAGTAAAAATATGTACTTATGTCAATATTTCTTATTTTAGATAGCCTACATTAAACCCACTCAAAACTATACTCAATAATTACCAGTAAAATATCATGGATAAAATCCATGATCAAGATATTGTACTTGCATTTAGACACATAATGTATGTTGTTGCAATGTGCAAGTTTCCTCATAATAACGAGGAATGACTATGAAATAGATAATAGGACAACAACCTATGATTTTTATGTCTCTATAGTCGATCTCTCATCTAGTGTGCTTTGGAAATATCATGTTGATGATGATTGTAATTATCAAAAATCCTTATAAAATATAAGAGGATATTTTGGCAAACATATGTGCTCTCAATATTTAATCACGAATGGCATGGTTCATTGCATCATGTAGAACAATGGCTCGATAAGGGATGATGTACTTAAAATGTTTGAGTACCTACCTGAACCAAATTCTTTTTGAGTTAATATGAATGTGGATATGATGAATGTCATCATTCTGCTATCTATACTCTAGTCTTTCATGAAGCTTCATAACATGCATATTGTATGAATGGAATGAAACATGTATAAATGTTGAAATACTCTTATATTGAAATATTTTGAGTTCAACATAAGAGATCCTTTATCTTAAGCAATGGTTGATTATAGATGAGGGGAGCATAGTGGAAGCATGGATCTGACCCAAGTGAGAAGGAAAGTCAAGATTTGCCTGTACTTCTGTAATTTCCACACATATGACATCCAAAGAGTTGGATGAATGTCAATACTACAACAAGACAATGCACTGATAGTATGACAATCTAGACTATCTAACACCTTAGAGAAGAACTCGAATAGTGCATCAGAATATTTTATATCTATACATCAGCATTGAAATCGACTTACTTATTATATAAGATCAAAGCCTAATAATTGCATCTCACTCTTCTAATAACACTTGCAATTGGTTGCATATATTTAGAAGACTAGAAATTTTAATCTTAATGTATACTAGTCATCCACATGGACATTGATGCAATTGTTTCAACAATCTCTATTGGAAAGATATGCTTCATATTTTCAGTGGGATAGCCCTTAGTCTTAGAGAATGTCTCTATGACCTAGATATTAGAATACACTCATTGTTTATTTCTAAATGTTGGAAATAAACAAGAATTCTGGAATAGACCTATCATAAAGATTTATGATGGATATATCTCATATAGTAATCTAACATATAGAGGACTATACTAAAATAGAAAATTAATGAATGGTTTATTAACATTTCTAAATACTAAAGATTGAACCTTAAGGGTGCGTTTGGATAGAGGGTTACCACAGGGTAACCTAGAGGAGGGTAACTCATTTTTGTGTTTTGGTGTTTGGATAGAGGGTTTGGGTTTGAGAGGGTTTGTTGTGATGTAATTGCATTGAAGTTTGAAAAAGTGAGTAGTTATTGTGATGTGATTGTATTGAACTTTGGAAAAGTAAGTAGAAGTTGAGTATTTTATAATTTTTAGATGATAAGATGGTATAATACATTATTTTTAAGTATAATAGACAAAAGAGAAATAAATTGTTTAATGTATTAATTAAGAGAGAGTCTAGACCCCACAAGAGAGAGGAAAATATGGGTTTTGGGAGAAACTCTCCCACCCCTCAAATATGGGTTAACTCCCCTACACGAACATGTCCTAAAAGATCAATAGGATGTTAAAGATCATTTGACAATGATCTGGCATGAAGCCTTGGACATATGTCTATTGATGAGATCTATAGACTAATAAGAGATGAGACTTTAGACTACTTGAAATTTCAAATCTTACATACTTGTGAATATTATATTCAAAGTAACAATGTCCAATGCACCTTTCTCTGAGAATGGTATTAGATGCCAAGTTATTCAAGATCTCATATATACTGATGTATGTGGATTATCTATATCATAATAAACATTAATGATATGTGATATTTATTGATGATTATTTTTGATATGACATTTCTTCCCTTCACCTTAAAAAACCTTTTAAATATTCAAAGATTTCATTTTTTTGTTTTATAACCAAAGTTTAAAGGAAGATGAAATGAATTTAGTCTAACCAAGGTAGCAAGTCCCTATTAGATGAATTCAAAGAATACCTTGTGGAGAAGGGAATGTCGATCTTATCTCACTCCTCCTAATACAATTAACTCAATGGAGTTGTAGGGAGATACAATTGGATCATGTGTGACATTATTTGATCAATGATAAATCATCACATAATTGCCTCTTAGTTTACATGTATCTATGTAGTAGAGACTACAATATATATCCTTAATAAGATTCCATGCACATCTAAACCTGAAAACTCCCATAAGCTATAGTTTGGAACCAAGCATAGTGTTGGATACTTGAGGATTTAGGGTTACTTGGTCCATAATTATATCATGGATGCAGGAATGCTGGAATCTAGCACCAGAGAGTGTTACTTCACTGGCAAAATAAAGGATGGTATTGGATACCTAGTTTATGACCTTGCGACTCTTAAAAGATTTCATCTCCAAGGATATGGTTCTTAGATGATGACTTTCTTGAGAATAAAGATGAAAATGAAGTGAAGGAACTCATTTAATCTTGAGAAGATAACGAGGCTCATGAAATCATAAATTAGTAGGACAATTAGAGATGAAACACTCATACCTCTTAAAATTGGTTTGAGGGAGGTGAGACCACTTAAAGGATATGAATTCCATGTGTTAGTTAAGTCTGACAATGATCTGACTACATATGATGAAGCTTCTAAGGATAATGACATGGAGAGATGGATGTTATCAATAAAGTCTAAAGTAGACTCAATATACAAGTGTTGTATATGGACCCTCGAGTATCCTCCTATAAGGGTAAAACCTATTAGGTGTAAATGGATCTTCAGTAGAAAGAGGGAAGCTGATGAGAAGGTAGAGACCTTCAGAGCACTGCTCGTATCCACAAGATACACATGAAGAGAAGACATCACTTGCAATGAGATTTGATCTTCAATAACCATGCTTAAGCCCATCTGAATATTGCTATTTATATCTACACAGCTTGACTATAACATATAGAAGTCAAGATTGCATTCCTCCATGAATTCCTCATCGAGGATATTCATATGAAGTAGCCCCATGGATTCATGGATGAGGAATGCAAGGTGTGCAAGCCAAGGAACTCCATCTATGGACTCAAAATAAGAATGTTGTAGTTGGAACATTAGATTTGATGAAATTATAAATGTTATTATTTCAGATAGAATCTTGATGAACAATGTGAAGCTTAGTGGGAGCTCCATTGTGTTCATCATGCTAAATGTAGATAATATCGTAATCACTTGGAATGATATAAGGATGATAATAAGTGTTTTATAATCTGGTTGTTTCATACCTTGAGATATGATCTCAAGGATGCCTCTTATATCATAGTTCTGAAGATATTCAGAAATAGAGAGAAGAGGGTATTGGGACTATCACATTAGTGGTACACCTTGGACATGTTCCATTCTCGGAAAACCCCAAGAAAGGATTCCTTCTCTTAAGATATGGTACTGAACTATCTAAAGGGATAAAACCTCAAATAGCCGAGGAAGTGAATGATAAAATTGTTTTCCCTTACATATCAGTTCTGAGAAGCCTGGTGTATGCTAGTTGTGTACAAAAGTCAGATGTCTACCATGAAGTGGTAGTAGTAAACTGATACTAATCCTACTATGAAGATAAAATATTTGATTGCAGTAATAACAATATCGTTAAAGATGACAAGACTCTAGAGATAGTGATCTCAAAGTATTATCTTCAAGAGCTTATGACTTTATTGAGAATGATCTAAAAGATCTTAACTGCAAATGCCCTATAAGTCTTAAGACTTGGTCTCTGTCTTAGGATATAGAGATCTCCATGAATAGGGGTATTCTAATAAGGATAATAGAAATAGCAAACTGGTTATAACGATTATTGAATTGTAGTTTTAAAGACACTATAATTACTTTAACAAGATTGAGTATTGGTTGCATAAGATGCAACATTCGCATTGGATGCGAGAATTGCTCCTAGGAGATATGCAAGTACCGTAAAAGGACTTGGTGTAGTCTCTCAGGAATGGAGTGACTAACTAGATTACCTAGTTATTTTTCTAAATAGCTTATGATTAGCACTGACGAGTCCGAAATCACGCGTGTTAAAGAGAGATGTTGTATTTAATTTATTCGTGCTAAAAATAATGTGATTTGACTTTTCGTTCGTTGTAGGCGGCAATCGGAATCGGTAAAGAAAATAACCACAGAAAACATTCGTCAATTTAATCAATGCAGTTTTATGTTTATTTTACTTGGGCAAGTCCCAAGGTCGAACACAAGGAGGCAAAGGAACAACCTAGAATTCTGTCTATCAAATTTCATACGCGGTTTTCGAGGCGGCCTTTTTTTGGATTTTTTAATGCATAAAGGATGCAAAATGCATTTTCAACCTATTTTAGGGAATAAAATATAAATTACGCTCAAACGATGTTTGAAAAATATGAAACTTGGCTGAGATAATTATTATGACAAAATGAATGCACTATAATTTTTTTGGAATTTTCGGATGTAATATGAATTTTTTTATGAATTTTTAAATGCAAACAAAATGAATTTCAATATTTAATTTTAATAAATAATAAACCTAATTATTTTCAAGGAACAAAATTATCTAAGATTTATCACTAGGTAATGGACCTTAGAAAAATCCTAAACTTCGAAAATATTAGTTTCAATACCTATTAAAAATCAAACACTGAAATATGCAAAATGATTTTTATAGGACAAACTATGCATGTAAATTCAATTCTTTTTGGGCATAATGTCACGCACTACAATATGTGATTTTTCGAGAATTTTTAGAGCAATGGTTAATCAATTGCAAATATAAGTGCACAAACTGGGTAAATTATACAATTTTCCACAGAATAATTAATCAATGATCACAAAAATAACCACGATATGTCAAAGTGTGGAGAATTAATTAAGGAACAAAATACCAATTTTTGATAAATAGAATGATGCAATATAATTGTTCAAAATAAAGGAGAAAGACAGGGGTACAGATGTAATAAAAGAAATATAAATAAAATGCAGGGGGACGGAAATGTGAATACCAATAGTCCTGGGGGTGGTGTTGCAAAATTGCTCGACAGTCACGTGCATGGCACGTGTCCTCTGGTTGGGGGATTAATATGCGAAGGTGCGAAACTCCGAGGGCTTCTTCTGCAAATTTTCACGCTCCCCACGTGAGTGTCACGTGCAGGGGGTGTTCCTTTGATTTCAAGTCTTGTAGGCATGCCGATGCAAAGTCCCCCCACCGCTCGAGCGAGGCACGTATGCGGGGGTCTCGGGCTTCGTGCTTGACCGATGGAGCGGCAGAGAGCTTGGTGGAGGGCCGTAGTCGGTGTCTCTGGTGGAGGATGCACTAGCGGAGGATGTGAACTTCCCAAGGGTTGTTGAAGAACACTTGGGTTTGGCTGGTGATGAAGAACATCGGAGAGGACCTCTTGTGCTGCTAGCGGAGCAGCGAAACAAAAAGTTGATGAAGCATAGTGAGTGTCATGTTGATGGTGGCTGGTGAAGCGATGGATGAAGAAGGCGTAGGGTGGTCGGAGGTAGTTGTTGTCGAGGCGTTGGCGTAGTCGAAGATGATCGTCATCGTTGGTGAAGTTGATAGGAGCTTTGACATAGTAGGCTCGACGGCTCATGACCGGAACGAAGGCAGGTGCGGCAGAGAAGAGGAGCCGTGGGCTGTAGCGACGTCGGGTAGGACGCCGGATCTCGCCGGGGAAGATGCGAGGGGGTGCTGTCACTACCCTTCTTAGACCTTGGCGCTATTGGTAGATGGTTCGAAGGTCGGGGGAGCGACTTCTTAAATAGGTTGGTTTGTGGCGCCGGAGAGGGAAAGAATCGGGGTGGAGCTGATTGAGGATTCGACGAGATACGCAGGAATGAGGAGATCGGAGGGGATCACGCGTATTGGAGATGGTGAGGATCGTGGGGCAGCGCGAGAGATGTGCGGCGGAGAAATCACAGGAGGGTGGCGCGCCTGATTGGGAAAGGCGGCGGAGTATTCGGAGGTTGATGACGACGAACGCGGGCCGTCCGATCGGTCGAGATCGGAAGACCTAGGATGGGCCACGTGGCGCGAGATCGGAGGAGAGGGGGTAGCACGTGCTGGGCGCGTGCCTGGGAGGCATGTGCCTTGCACGTGCGGTCGCTTTATAAATTTTTTTAATAATAACTTAATAAATAAAAATGCCAAAAATGGCTGACACGTGCCGGCTCCAGGAGCGGCCACAAGTCTGCACCACAAAATTCGAAAAATAAAGATTTTGTAAAATGCAAAATAAATAGCAAACGACCTCGGATCGGAAAAGTTTCTTCACAAAATTGTTCTTCGCGATGAGATCTAAAACTTTTATGAAGACTTCAAAAGCAAAATCGATCAAATAAAAAATTGATATTTTTGGGGTATCCCTTGTACATAGAATACCTTGATTTTTGGGTTTTCTAATTTTTATGTCATTTTTAAACCAGATAAAAATCCAAAAAAAATATAAAAAATCAGAGATAAATATTTACACATTAATCTTTTGTTTGGAATTTTATTGATTAAGAGAAAGAAGAAATAAAATAAAATAAGAAGAAAACCAATTTTGTACAGTTGGTTAGTGAGGACTCGAACCGAATTGGTTTCTTTGATTTCAATCTCAATTTGGATTTGAATTTTTATGCATTTTAATAAAACTTTCATCAAAGAAGACAAATGAGAAAGAAATGAACCAAAATAGGTTAAATATGTACATAAAATAATTGGTTAAAAACCGCTAAAATACAAAATGTACAAAGAGGCCCAAAATCCAACTTTCACATATATGCTCCATTTCTTTTGAACTTGGTCTTATTTTGAAGGTAATTGATTGTACATTAGTTCAAAAGTGAGTAGGATTAAAACGGACACTGGATGAGGAAGATATGAGGTTTTCAGTCTCGAAATCCTGAAATTAGTGTTTGGGTTTTTGGTCCACTTATTTGGGTTAGTGATTTTTTTTGTATTTTTCCTTTATTCTTATTAGTGATATGCACACAGTTATGTGGTTTTGGGTCATTCGGAGTTAGCATGAATGAGTTAAAAATCAGAGAAGTTAGGCTATTTACATGTCATTTTTTGCTTGGATTTTTGGCTTCTTATTTTGTGCATAAACAATGGATAAAATGCAATTCTTATGAAAACATGCCTAAATGCTAATTATGCAGAATAGATGCAGAAATGCTATTGATTTTGAGGGATTTGAGCTTAATAAATGAGATTTAAAGTGATGAATCCGAGATTCATCATCCCCCTATACTTAAACCATGCTCGTCCCTGAGCATCAAAAAGAAATGCCATGAGGTGAAATGAGATTGGATTCCATACCAAGACCATGAGCTGAAGGTGAAAATGAAACTAGACTCGACCTTTGGATTATTAGTGTGGCAGAATTTCTGCGAGACTTAGAATTTTAAAATCAACAGCCCTCAAGTTCTACACATCATTGCTACAGTTTCGGCTCAGAAGTCATCTTAGATCGATCCTCTTCCCAAAGTATACCCTATGAACAATTAACAATCGACTCATATGTGTGAAAAGTTCTAGCTCTTCCCATCCAGAATGCTGGACTACCATGCTCCTCTCCTCTCCAGTAACTCATACTCAGGGAGTCAGGTATTTCCTTCTAAGGTCTGTCGCGCTGTGTTCACAATCGAATTGGGGGGGAAGATAGAAGAAGGGGAAAAGAACTGGAGGGTGGCCAGTGTAGTCACCTCTCCTTGTGAAGATGGCCAATGTAGCCGAGTCTCCACCAAGATCTGTAGGTTTTCTTTGAAGCTTACCTTTTTGGTCGGATTTTATTTGGTAGTTGTTCTTTGTATTTGGAATTTTTGGTGGTTCTGCTTGGATCTTGTTGTGCCCCTACGGATATAGAATCTTTTTGTTTCCGTACATTTTTTGGGGTCTTAGAAAAAATTGTGCCCAACTGTCCATCCCTTCCTGTACTCCGGTCTTTAGATTTCCACGCTACCAGAAAAGAAACTCACACAGTCTTCCAACATCTTGTCTGAGTTGAGCTAAGCTCATAGTGCGAGAGTACAAATTAATTCCCTATTCTAGAGTTGTACCCAGAATGAAGAGACCAGGTTAGACACTAAGAGTCAAACGCTGCACATTGTCATGTGGAACTTAAAGAATTAAGTCAAAGATCTAAAGCTTCTAAAATCCTATTTCTCAGGGAAGTTCCTTTGAAAATTAGGAGGACTAAGGTCAAGTCCAGACCACTCTCGATTTCTGCTCATAACTCGGTTCATAACCTAATGACTTTTCACAGATGCAATTGAATGCGATGCTGGATGAAGTGCAGGTGTGTGAAATGGAGACACATTTTTTCTTTTTTTTCCTCTTTTTATTGAAATTTTATGCAAGGGATTTTTTTTGTGTTTTTGTGTTTTTTGTTTTTAATACAAAACTGAATAAGAAGCCTTTTTTTCAAAAAAAATTGGGCACAATCAGTGTTAGTAGCAAAACTCCTTTTCTTTTTCTTTTTTTTTCTATTTTTTTGTTTTTTTTCAAAATTAATTACCCACCCCGTAAATACATATAGACTTACATGAAAGTACGAGATATGGTAAAATATATACAAAGTTTATATGCAGACCCCCCTATACTAAGCGAGTGATGTGTCCTCATGGCACAAGAAGCGTAAAGAAGACATAGCTCGGGCTAAGCGTAAGAGAGTGAAATAGGAAAAGAAAAAGAAATATAGGACCGCCCCCTATACTTAGACTGTGAACAATCTAAGTATAGAAGAAGAGCGGAAAAAATGAAGCGGTCGGGGTATGTTAATGAGGAGAGCATATACAGGTGGGTGTCGGTTCCCCCTATACTTAGGCTCTGGTCAGCCTAAGTATGTAAGAAAGGTGGAAATGGAGCGATCGGGAGATAGGAGAAGGATCGTATACACAGATGGCATCGGTCCCACTTATACTTAGTCCTTGGCCTAAGTAGAGGAAGAAGCTGTACAAGGAGACCTATGTGGTCGGGAGGGAGGGTGGGTAGCCGATGATTAAGGCGGTTTTCGGCTGATCTTTTTGTGAGCCTGTGATGGGAGATCGGTATAACGAGGCGGAGATGAAGCATATGATTCCCAACTATTATCAGTGTCATCCTTAGAAAATCATGATGGATAATAGATGAAACATTTGAGTCAGATGAAAGGTAGCCATCATCAGAGTTATCCTCAGAGGAATAGTATTTGAATGTAGACATACTCTAGATATTCATGTCTTTTTGTTTCTTCAATTGTTTCCTCAAAATTTGTTTCTTTTTGGGATCAAGCGATTTATCCTGGGATGAATACTCGGAAGCACCGGTCTCAGTCACCTCATAAGAAATAATTCCAGTGTACTTGAAGAGGGAAGGAGCATCAGCTTTGGATGAATAGTAATTAGGAATGACAGTTGTCCAACGAGAATTGAATTTTGGATCCTTGCGAAAATATGGCTTTAGAGCTGTCGAACAGACTTCTCTCATGTAGACTACCTTTTCCGGACCTGATAAGGGATCATCAGCTGATTCCTCTTCCGAAAGGTCAAAGGTGACTCTTTTTCTTGCTTCGTGAAGGTGTCGGTTCACTTGAGTATCCAGATGAATAGCCATTGGAATTTTTCTCCTTGGTCGGTGTTTGTTTTGTGTGTTTGTTCTTAGTCTCCTCAATGTTGGTGCACTCTCGATTTGGGATGATTTGGTCAAGATATTCAGAGAAGGTTGCCCCTGGGTGCGACCATGCATATGTCTCAGGATCGTAAAAGAAGGATTTGTCTATTTTGAGATCCGCAGGAATCGAAATGCTGGGAAGAGTCTCTGCATTTTGATTCTCAATTGATTTGACATTTGAGCAATCCTGCGTCATGTTGATGTGATCCATGTAGTTAGAATAGGTTGACCCAAGGTGTGCCCATGCATAACTCTCCGGATCATATCATTCATGTACTTGATTCTCCATGGTGAGAGCAACGGGGAATGGAGCAGGTGGGAGATTCTCTAAATCAATCGTCTCATCAACAACCGTTATCTCAGGTATAGAAGCAAGGTAGGGCTCTTCTACCGTTTCATGGTTACGGTTGTCGGGGACTTCGTGGGTTGCCTTAGAAAATCGTGGTTCCTCAAAGACTGGGTCAGATCGTAGTGCTTCCAATGCTGTGAAATTGATTTCTTGAGTGTCACAGTCAATAATTGCTTTAGCCAATGCTAAGAATGGCTTTCCGAGAATAATTGGAGACTGGGTGAATTCTCCTTGATGCTTAATATCAATGATCATGAATTCTACTTTGAGCGGAGCATCTTGGAATTTCATGATGATAGAAATGATTCCTCTCGGCCGCTTTATCGATCGGTTAACCAATTGAACAATCTCTCGTATCTTTCTGATCCGTCTGAGTTTGAGTTCGTGAAATACAGAGGTCGGGAGGATATTGATCGGTGAATCGTCATCAATCCGAGCATGGGTGAAAATTGTGTCTTTGATTTCACAGTCAAATCTGGGCAACCTCTTCAGTATGCGGCTCTTGATTTTTCTCCTCAACACCAAGGAGGAGGCTATTGATAAGATATGTCTCTCGATCTTTGTTCTAATCCTGCCCGACTTTTTCATAGTTAATTTGTCCATTACAAATCCTTTAAGGTCAGGGAAGTGTTCAATGGCCTGTAGAAAAGGAAGTTCAAAAATCAGTTTCTTTTCTAGTGCTTCCCGTATAGCAGGATCCAAATTCTTCAGATCATCTTCAGTTTTTTATTATTTTTTCAAGATTTTCAATTTTCTTGTGATTTTCGAATATTCCAATTTTTTTGGTATTTTCTGTGTGGTATGGTGATGTGGTGTACTCCACAGATGAGCAGGGGTTCTGATGTTCAGAGTGGGAGTAAGAGGCATAGTCATTTCTAGGGGAATAATATGGAGAAGTGACACTATCTGAATCGTCCCCAGATTCCTGAATATCCTCAAAATATTGAATCTTAGATCCAATCATTTCTTCATTCATTTTTATATCTGAGCTACCAAAGATTGATATTAATCGATCGGCAAATTCTCGAAATCTATCCTCCATTAAATCAAATTTCTTATTCTTCCTCAAAATATCCTCCAAAATCTTTTCATGACCAACCATTGGAGCAGTTGATGTGTGCTTGGAGAAGAGTTTCTCTTATTATCCGATATATGATCATTATTTTCTAAAATTTTCTCCTCAAAAATTATGTAAGGAGGCTGCTCAGTGGAAGGATTTTGCGGGAATGTGTAGGTCTCGTACTCAACATGCCGTGACTCGAGCGTGTAATCCTGGTTTGAGTAGAGTCTATTTCCACGGTCATGATTGATCGTATCCTCAAATAATGGGGTCATACAGGGTGCATATGTGTCGATATCGTCCATGTGGTCCTCTGTATGTATAGGCTGATCAAATGAGTGATATTCGGGTTGGTCAATCGGGATTTCATCGTTGCGGTCAATCCAACACTGATGATCATTAAATGCGGGTCTTTCCATCTGGGTTTGGTTTCTCGACCAGTCATGGGACTCAAAGGTATTTTGATTTTCAAATGGTTCATCGGCGAGAAACCGAGAATAAGACGGTTCAATCCAAGATGGTAGGCGGTCATGTGCGGTCAGATGATTCGAGTAGGAATTCAATGAGGGGGCCAAATTCATTCGCGGGTGAAAGTCTCCCGTAAATGTTGGATGATTATTGAAAGAAGAGGATTCAATTGATTTGGGCCTAACCGAAACAAATTCATTTTCATAGTATAGCTCTGATGGATTTTCAGATAAATGTTCAGCCATTTTTGAAAGAGCTGAAAGGAATGATGGTTCGTGTTTGCAATGATTTAAAAGTTCCATGATGAGGATTAAATCAAGAAAGGAGAGAGATGATTGCATGGGATACTCAAAAGAAAATTTATCAAATGTGCGGCTATTGATCTTCAATATCGGTTCACGCACACCAATGCAAACACAAATATAACCCTGGGTTCACCAACTCACACAATGAAGCCGTAAAAGTTCGACAATTTTCTTTTCAATTTTAGTTGGTGATAAATCAATCTTGGCAAAAATTTAGCGAGTTGTTAGGTGCCGAAATTTTTGTAATGACTGGCCCGAATTCTTACGACTAGTTGCACCTACTTTCAGCCAGTATGGGAGTGAGTACGGACCATAGAACGGCTACCCGTTACTTGAGGATGGAGCCTTACGCAGTGTCCTCTAAACCACCCACTCTGCTAAGGAAATCCAGACCGTTTACCGGCTACCCGTAGATCCTCACTGAGAAGTAGCTAATCGTTTTTGGTAGAATCAATGTCAATATGAAAATCCGGGTTTGGGCTCTATCCTTAAGTGTCGTCTCTCGTTAACTCAGAAAAATAGAAACATCCAAGGTTGGGGTTGCTCTCCCGCAAAAATTCTTGATTTTATGGGTTATTTTGAAATCGGCTATATTTAGCAGTCCCAATTTTAATTAGGTGATCACTGAAGAATTTAAATGAGCAAAAATGCACATCTACCGTCCAGTCCCAATTGCCTTTTAAAATTATGTGACAAAATAAGAGGGAGGAGTTCGGGAAAAAATCGATGCACGCGAAAACAACGATGTATGCTCAGTTAGAAGACTTATAGTGAATCCTCGCAATCTCCATGTGGGATGCAATACAGAAATTGAAAAATTATTCTAGATGAATGCAAGCTGATGAAAAATCGCACCTAGCAGAAAGTTCTATTAGTGGGAAGAATTGAGTTGAATTTGGCTAAGTTGAACGATCTATGTACGTCTCAATTAATGTAAAGTGTGGCCTACTTCCTACGAGCACAATTAAAAAAATAAAAATGCTCTGAGAGCCGTATGTGCAGGTCTATCCTAATCGCCACTCAAGTTAGGCCCCACCCTCGTCAGAGAGTGAAACAGGCCACGCCACACCACATAAAAAAGTTTGAGGTCTTTTTTACACACGAAGAGTCCAAACGGACACTGCTATAAATGAGCAATTAAATACAGAAATTAAAATTGCAGAAATTAAAATCCTAAACTCTACGCTCTCTCACGACTCGACTCGATCTTAAATTAGTTGCGGCTTTTTCGGATGTCGGTGAAGATGCTTCGGTTTATTGAAAAATCGCTCCACGTACGTCGGGTATCTCACAAGAAAAATAAGAGAGAAAATGTAAGAGAGTGATTCAAAAATAAATTAAAAACAAAATAAGAGAAATAAATGATAAAAAATAAAATAAAATAAATGCAAGAAAAAATTGAAATTTATAATGAAAAATTTGGGGGTCAGACTACCCGAATGCAGAAAACCGAATGAAAATTTTCAAAATACAAAACTAAGTCGTTTGCCTTCCCGACAACGGCGCCATCTGACAAGTTTGAAATCACGCATGTTAAAGAGAGATGTTGTATTTAATTTATTCGTGCTAAAAATAATGTGATTTGATTTTCGTTTGTTATAGGCGGCAATCGGAATCGGTCAAGAAAATAACCACACAAAATATTCGTCAATTTTATCAACGTGGTTTTATGTTTATTTTACTTGGGCAAGTCCCAAGGTCGAACACAGGGAGGCAAAAGAACAACCTAGAATTATGTCTATCAACTTTCGTGTATGGTTTTCAAGGTAGTCTTTTTTGGAATTTTTAATGCAATAAAGGATGCAAAATGCAATTTCGGCCTATTATAGAGATAAAATGTAAATTACGCTCAAACGATGTCTGAAAAATATGAAACTTGGCCGAGATAATAATTATGACAAAATGAATGCACTGTAAAATTTTTAGATGCAATATGATTTTTTTATGGTTTTTTAAATGAAAATAAAATGAATTTCAATATTTAATTTCATAAATATTAAACCTAATTATTTTCAAGGAACAAAATTATCTAAGATCTATCACTAGGTAATGGATCTCAGAAAAATCCTAAACCTCAAAAATACTAGTTTCAATACCTATTAAAAATCAAACATTAAAATAGACAAAATGATTTTTACAGGACAAGCTATGCATGCAAATTCAATTCTTTTTGGGCATAATATCACGCAAAATTAAATCTGAATATGTGATTTTTCGGGAATTTTTAGAGCAAGGTTAGTCAATGGCAAATTTAAGAGCACAAACTGGGTAAATTATAAAATTTTCCTCAAAATAATTAATTATTAATTAAACAATGATCACAAAAATAACCACGATATGTCAAAGTGTAGAGAATTAATTGAGGAACAACATACCAATTTTTATAAATAGAATGATGCCATGTAGTTGTTCAAAATAAAGGGGAAAGACAGAGGTACAGATGCAATAAAATAAATATAAATAAAATGCAGGGGGATGAAAATGTGAATACCAATAGTCTTGGGGGTGGTGTTGCAAAATTACCAGATGGTCACGTGCGTGGCACGTGACCTCTGGTTGGGGGATTAATGTGCGAAGGTGCGAAACTTCGAGGGCATCTTCTGCAAATTTTCACGCCCCCACGTGAGTGTCACGTGCAAGGGGTGTTCCTTTGATTTCAAGTCTTGCAGGTACGCTGATGCAAAGTCCCCCCACCACTCGTGCGACGCACGTGTGCGGGGGTCTCGGGATTCATGCCCGGCTTATGGAGCGGCGGAGAGCATGGTGGAGGGATATAGTCGGTGTCTCCGGTAGAGGATGTGCTGGCGGAGGATGTGAACTTCCCAGGGGTTGTTGAAGGACACCTGGGTTTGGCTGGCGATGAAGAATGTCGGAGAGGACCTATGGTGTTGCTGGAGGAGCAGCGAAACAAAAAGTCAATGGAGCACAACGAGTGTCCTGTCGACGGTGGCTGGTGAAGCGACGGATGAAGAAGGCGTAGGGTGGTCGGAGGTAGTTGTTGTCGAGGCGTTGGCGTAGTCGAAGATGATCGTTGTTGTTGGTGAAGTCGATAGGAGCTTTGGCGTTCTAGGCTCGACGGCTCACGGATGGAGCGAAGGTAGGTGCGACGGAGAAGAGGTGTCGTGGGCTGCCGCAACATCGGGGAGGACGCCGGATCTCGCCGGGGAAGATGCGAGGGGGCGCTGTCACCGCCCTTCTCAGACCTTGGTGCTATCGGCGGATGGTTCGAAGGTCGGGCGGCGTGACATCTTAAATAGGTTGGTTTTGGGCATCGGAGAGGGAAAGAATTGGGGCAGAGCTGATTGAGGATTCAACGAGATCCGCAGGGATGTGGAGATTGGAGGGGATCACACATATCAGAGATGGTGAGGATCGCGGGGTGGCGCGAGAGATGTGTGGCGGAGAAATTGCGGGAGGGCGACACGCTTGATTCGAAAAGGCGATGGAGTATTCGGAGGTTGAAGATGACGAACGTGGGCCGTCTGATCGGCCGAGATCGGACGGCCCAAGATGGGCCACGTGGCGCGAGATCGGAGGTAGCACGTGCTGGGCGCGTGCCTGGGAGGCACGTGCCTTGCACGTGCTATTGCTTTATACATTTTTTAAAAAAAAATAAATAAATATGCCAAAAATGGCTGACACGTGGCAGCTCCAGGAGCGGCCACATGTTAGCACCACAAAATTTGAAAAATAAAGATTTTGTAAAATGTATAATTAATAGCAAACGACCTCGGATCAAAAAAAGTTTCTTCACGAAAATTGCTCGTCTCGATAAGCTCTACAACTATAATGAAGACATCAAAACCAAAATCGATCAAATACAAAAGTGATATTTTTGGGGTATCCCATGTACATAGAATACCTTGATTTTTGGGTTTTCTAATTTTTATGTCATTTTTAAACAAGATAAAAATTCGGAAAAAATATGAAAAAAATCATAAATAAATATTTACACATTAATCTTTTTTTTTGGAATTTTATTTATTAAGAGAAATAGAAATAAAATAAATAAGAAGAAGACCAATTTTGTATAGTTGGTTAGTGAGGACTCGAACCCAATTTGTTTCTTTTATTTCAAGCTCAATTTGGATTTAATTTTTTCCCATTTTAATAAAACTTTCATCAAAGAAGACAAATGAAAAAGAAATGAACTAAAATAGGTTAAATTTGTACATAAAATAATAGGTTAAAAACCGCTAAAATACAAAATGTACAAAAGAGGCCCAAAACCCAACTTTCACATATGAGCTCGGATTCACATGAACTTGGTCTAGTTTTGAAGGTAATTGATTGTACATCAGTTCAAAAGTGAGTAGGATTAAAACGGACACTGGATGAGGAAGATATGAGGTTTTCAGTTCGGAAATCCTGAAACTAGGGTTTGGGTTTTTTGGTCCACTTATTTGGATTAGTGATTTTTTTGTATTTTCCTTTATTCATGTTAGTGATATGCACATAGTGGAGGTGGTTTTGGGTCATTCAGAGTTAGTATGAATGAGTTAAAAATTAGGGAAGTTAGGCTATTTACAGGTCATTTTTGCTTGGATTTTTGGCTTCTTATTTTGTGCATAAATAATGGATAAAATGCAATTCTTATGAAAACATGTCTAAATGCTAATTATGCAGAATAGATGCAGAAATCTGTTGATTTTGAGGGATTTGAGCTTAATAAATGAGATTTAGAGTGATGAATCTGAGATTTATCAAGCACATGAGTGTGTATTTAATACATTATCCCATTAATACTTCTTCGGGCTAGTGGGAGATTGTTGGACACGCGATACCACGATGAGACATTATTTAATAAATGTTATTGCTAATCATTTCCTAATCTAAAATGAAGAGTAACTAATTTGCATAATAGGTCCCTTCTTACAATTAGGGTTATGTACCATGACCATCTTGATGATAGTACAACTGTTGATTCAATTGTTGAATCATAGAGATTGGTGCTTGGATGATATCTAAATAGTTAGATCGAGGAATCATCAAGAACCGTCAAATGATTGTTAGGTGATTATCTCCAACCTGAGTAGGGGATGATAATCAACTCTCTTTTGGTTGATATATGACCGACCTCTTGATACATGTCCTCTACATAAGAATAGAGATTCAGAGGTAACGGATATGTTAGGTTAAAGAGTTGACCTAACGAGATCGAGACAACAAAGACCCTTGTCGTATGCTGTCACGATATAAGCATGCATCCTTTGACCAGAGACAGATGTATTGCTATATGCATAAATATTTATATTTGCCAGACCGATAGGTTGATGACCTAATCAACGTATATACATCGGTGAGCTAGTGTGCATACAAGGGCATATGAGTAATTGAAAAACAAGAATGCGAGAGCCACTAAATAGTGGTCTGATAAATCAGACTCACTGTCGCTGGGGCGACTACTCAATCTTTCTCGTTTGTCATCAATTAACCCACACAATTAATCAAACAGTCAAGAGCAAGGATTAAAATTTATTATTCCCTACTAAAAATGTACAATGGGAAGCAAGTAGGGGTTGAACACAGGAAACAAAGGTGTAGAGTATAGACAAAAAGTCAAAGTCTAGGTCTACTGAGCTACTTAGCCAATTTGGAATTTTTTTGTGGGTTTTTAATTTTATAATTTTTTATTTATTTAATTTTTTTTGTATTTTGATTTTTAATTTTCAGATTTTATATTTTTCTTTTTATATTATATATATATTTTTTCTTTTTCTATATTGGAATATATTAACAATATAAGAAAAGATGTGCTAGGGTATTCATAAAAATAAGGAAAAATAGTCAAAAATTATGAAATAAAATCTGTTTGGTCTTTTTATAATTTTTTACTTTTTTGTGATTTTTGGGTATTTTTAAAAATCTTTTTGTTATTTTTTTAAAAGTGAAAATAAAGGAAAATAATGACTTAGCTACTAGCTGAAGGTAAAATGGGAATTAAAAATATCAAACAGCAACAAAATTTCCTCAAACTAATTTTTAAAAAAGGTAATAAAACAGAGAACCTAAAAGCTTGAGTTTATATTTTTACAATTTTTCTACTATTTTATAGATTTTTTTGAAGTTTTTAAGTGTTTTCTAATTTTTAAGGTTTTTGTTTTTAGATTTTTAGTGATTTTTGGAGTGACACTAAAATATGATATAATACTCAGTAGGTAAATTTTTAGCATTTTTCGAGGTGTTTTAATTTTTTTTGGTATTTTCTAAGCTAAACAATAGCTAAAATGCATGTTTTTGATTTTTAAAAAATATTATAATGCAATAAAATACAAAATAAAAATGATGGTGTGAAACTACAATGCAGCAGGAGTTTAAGTTAATTTTTAGAGAATTTTTGGGGTTTTAATGTTGCATGAAATAAATAAGCCAAACACACAAAAATATTAAGCCTGGCAGGGGTATATATGCAATTATAAAAACATCCAGGGACTAGATTGCAAATTTCACCAAAAATACACGCGCAACGCACGTGTTCTGCTGTTCACAGGGGTATAAATTCAAATAATAAAGGTTGACAGGGTCTGAAAGCAAATTACCCTAAAAATATTTTAATATTCACGCACAGGGGCATATCTGACATTAACCAAAAGGTCTGGGTTTAAAATGCAAAATACCCAGAGAGTAATCGTGCGACAAGGAACAAACCACTTATCCACGTGGCGGATCCAACGGCTGTGGAAGGTGCACTGATGGACGGTGGTGATGCGACTAAATGATGACACGTGGCGCTCATCGGTCGGCCCGTACACCTTCTCTCTGAGCGGCTGAGATTAGATCTTGAAAGGCTGATCGGACGGCTGGTAGACGACTCGATCCTACAACTGCTTAACGACTGGAAGAACAAGGCTGATCCAACGGCTGGGCGAGGATGACGATAAACACTGCTTGGAGGTCGCTTGGAACGTCGATTCTGGCCGACACACGGCCTCCACCAGCTCCGGACCGAGGGCAAAATGGTCCGGGGGCTCGTCCGCGTTGATTGAGCTTCTCAGCCGAAGCTGAGGTGACCGGAGGTGCTCGGACGAGGGGGGTCGCCAGGTGGTTGCTTCCCTGAACCGTCGAGGCTCGATTGAGCCTCCTCTTGCGCTCTTTCCTGCAGGGTTAGAAGCACGACAAAAAGAGGGAGCTCGGAGTGCTCTCAGATGGTGCGATGGTGGCGAGTCGTGGATCGGGCGTGGAGCTCCGGCGAGTGGCGGAGAAGGGAGCTTGGTCACTCGATCTGGGCGAGATCGAGGGTGATGGAGGGGTGGAGTGGAGCGACGGAGTGAAGGGAAAGGAGATGAGGGTGATTACGGGGGCTTTCAGTGACTGGTGAAGGCGGAAGGTGGAGGCGGAGCTCAGCTCCGTCGTGGTTTTTGATTGAAGATTCACGGCGATTAACACAAGTAAACCCTAAACTGCTACTAGGCGAAATTACACTAAGCTAAAGCTATGAGAAAAGGGAAAAAGAAAGGGGTGAGGCTCACCGGCGTGGGCTGCAGCAAGCTGCAGGCGGCACTCCGGCGAGGGGCTTGGACCACCTCGATTCGACTCCTCGGAGCTAAACCTTGGGCTCAATCTCCTCCTGCTGTCACTAGGGGTACAACGGGCTAGGGTTTTAGGTCTAACGATGGAGGAAGAGGGATAAAAAAAGAGAGGAAAGTCGGGGGTGCATATTTGAAGGGTTGACGGTCGTGGTGCAGGTGCTCCAAAGAACGAGGTAAACCGAGCAAATCACTAGTCCAATCCTCGAAAAAACGAAGGGGTGTGTATGACCAATCTCCAAGGAGCAAAAAGTTATTAGGACTTGTCATGAAAATATGCAAGATGCATCCTCCAAAATTGGGCGAAAACCAAGAAGAAATCCTGTCTGACAAAGTCACAGGAGAGAGGTCAGAGGGTTGACCCGAGGTCAACTCTCCAGACCCCCTGGTTGGTCTACGTGGACCAGCCAAGAAAATCCTGGAAAAAAGAATTCTAAAATCGTTTAAAAATAGTAAACAATTTTATTAATTTTAGGTTAAAAAATATTTATTATTTGATAAATTATTTTATGGTAATTTTTAATTATTTTTATGAGGTGTATTTTTACAACTTACCTTTTATAGCCCTTATAGGTATAATATCTATATATTTTATTCTTTTATTTTATTATGTGATTTTAATTTATTTATTTTTGTTTATTATTTTATAAAATTAAATAATACTTTTATATACTTAAAAATATTTTTATTTTATTTTTCTGAAATGTTTTGTATATTAAATAAAATAAAAGTCTTGAATATGTAGGTATGTGTATAGTTCTTATACCTATGTATTATATATAAATATTTTTATTTTATGTTTTATTTAGGTTTTTATTCTGATGTTATTGTACATAATTATTATAAGTAATATTTACAAAATTATAAAAATATAAAACTACAAAAATAATGAATAAATAATAAATTAAATATTTTAATCTGTATAATTGTACAATGTGGGTCCAAAACTCAACTTTCAAACCGTAGCTCCGCCAAATGCGAAACCACCGCCATTAAATAGCTTATTTTATACTATATACATTTAAAGGTGAGTTTGCTACATTTGGAGTTTTTATTTGTGAGATACGGGTCTGGGAAGTTGGGATTCTGGATTTTTATTCAGACCATAACTTTTTATCTGTACATTATTTTTGAATGAAATCAATTTTGTATTTTTCTTTATTTAATTATCTACAACTTTCATGTACAAAGTTTCTTTATTTGATGTATAAAAAGTGGAACCAGAAATGGGTCCCAAATGAATAAAGAATAAATGCAAAACATTGAATTCTTGACCTTATCTCCCCCTACTTTATTCCTTGTCAACCTATTCATCAAGATGCCTAGGTCTCAGGGTTTCAGGTCATAAAATATTTACAATATTTTATTCTTTTTTTTCTTTTCTTTATTCGATAATTTTGGCTTTAAAAACCGCATTTTATACAGTATTTACACCATGATGCATGAATGCTAAAATACCTATACTAAGCCTCTTTACACACATTTACTAGGGTTTTTAAGGCCAAAATGATAGAATAAAGATGATGAAACGTAGATTCGTCATCCCCCTATACTTGCCTTTGCTATTCCCTAGCAAACACTTATGCAATAAGTACAGAAAAGAAAAACAAAGAAAAGAAAAAGAAGAAAATGGATTAAGTTTGATTATCAAACTTGTCTTCACAAAATCAAAGTTTGAAGCTCAAGTCAGATACTTGGAATTTTAGTGCGGGCGGAACCTTAATGAGAACCGAATTTGAAATCCAACAGTCCTTGAGAATCCCAAAACTCTGCCCAAGTCTCTTCAATAGCCAGGTCAGAAATATCTCAATTCATATGCAAACCCTTACGACTATGAATCTGACTCGTACAGTGTAAGTGATAGTGGCTCTCCCCAACTAGAATGACCAAGAGACTGACTTCTCCAGTATGACAACCCAATGATTCCCCAATCCAACAACTCCATCCTCGAGGAGCGGGGTATTCCCTTCTAAGTTCAAGTGGCAACCAGCTCAAGAGGAGGGGGTGAAGAGAAGAATGGACGGTAGCTAGTATAGCTACCTATCCTAGGATGCAAGACCAGTGTAGTAGAGTCATCCAGCGGCAGGCTTACATATTTGACTTTGGAACTCAAGCTTGCTTATTGGCTTTACAACATTTGTACATACTTTGCAGGCATTTTATTTTTGTATAGGCCTGACCATTTTTTTTTGAAATACTATTCACAATAGCATTTACATATGGAGTTTTTCCTCTTGAGCCAGTAGACTATCCCTCTTTTGAAGCTTTATTGCAACCCACAGTCTCCTGTCTTTAGACTTCCTCATCACTGGACGGGTTGGGGTGCACTCCCTCCTAGAGGAGAAAAATGTTTCCACTTATGTGCGTCTCAAACCGGCAAATCCAATCCCCTCACCACTCCAACTGGGTTGAGCCATGTGAAAGGTGCTGGTGTCCAAGTTTGGTCATTATCAATAAGGGTCATGCGTGTGCTCCGAAATACTCTATTTAGGCAGTCAAGAATCCATTGAACCAAGTCTCGTGGTCCTCAAAGAATTATGTCAACTTAGACCTTAAGTACCTCAAACCCAGTTCCTATAAGGTTCCTATTGGTAGGTAGATTTTAAGGTCCAATTAAGCTCCAATCTCCGGATTTTATTTAGACTTGTTCAACTATCAAACTCAATCCGAAAAATGATAATGCGATGCAAATGATATGCAAAATGCAGAAAATATTTTTGTGATGCAATTTTCAAAGGTTTTGAAATTTTTATGGATTTTTGAACAGATGATGATGATGCATATGCAGATGTATTTTTTGTATTTTTAAAAGAGATTTTTCAAATGTTTTTTGATTTTATTTTTGCAAATGTTTTTGGAATTTTTGAAAACAAAAAGTTCTTGGCTAAAAGCTAGGTGAAAAATATGTACACGGGAGTGCTTCTTATATATACAAGAAGTGGATTTTAAGAATTTAAAGGGCAAGTGCTCAATTTTATAAATATATACAAATAATGGATTTTAGGTGTGATGTAAATATTCCTCAAACTTATTTGACACAGGTTTTTCAAACAATTTTGAAAACTATAGTCCAAAATAGTTTTTACAAACATTTACAAACATGTACACACATTTGAAAATCATTTTGCAAAGGTTTTCAAAACAGTATATATATATTTTTCAAACATTTTTGCAACCATTTTTCAAACCATTTGCAAATAATTTTTCAAACCTTTTTATTTCACACAAAGAAAATAAATTTTACAAACCACACATTTTTACAAAGGTTGAAAACATGTAACAAAATATTTTCAAAATAGTTTTCAAAAAATGTTCACAAAGATTTTCAAACATTTTGCAAAAAACATTTTCACCTGATTTATTAATCAATAATTACAAAAAGAATTTAAGGAATGGTCACATCTTTTTATTAAAGATTTTTAATGAATTTTAAAGAATTTTTAGCCATATTATTAGGAAAATACGAAAGTACGAGTTTTGGCTAAAGTATATACGTAGTATATACGACCCCCCTATACTTAGCTTGAGCTATGTCCTCATAGATCGGAGAGAAAAGAGAAGACATAACTCGTACTAAGTATAGGCAAGTCCAAAGAATAAAGAAATGAATGAATCAATGGGAAGTTGACCGTCCCCCCTATACTTAGGATCAAATAATCCTAAGTATAGAAGACTGTACGCAACGCAGGGAGGGTCAAGGGTGAGAATGAACAGATCGTACTCAGATTGTCTCCCCCTATACTTAGGGTAAGATATCCCTAAGTATAGACAAGAAGAGGAGACAACGGAGAGGATCGAAAAGAATAGAAGAAACTCAAGGTGCACACTCCCCCTATACTTAGGACAAAATACGTCCTAAGTATAGAAGACTGTCTACAAGGGGGCGACACTTTTTGGATAGATACAGAAGATAGAAAAGGAAAAGAAGAAAAGAAGAAAAGAAGAAAAGAGATGAAAGTGGATATGAACAACTCGGGATGCGCACCCCCCCTATAGTTAGGATAAAGTACATCCTAAGTGTAGCAATGATGAAAGGGATGGCATCATGTCGGTAGAAGAGGATAACAGAAATTGAAAAGAAGAAAAGAAGAAAAGTCATTCAAAAATGTTTTGCTGTGCTTGGCCTTCCTCTGCCTCTTCGGAGATATCCAGCTCATCCTTATAGATTACTTGAATCGAGTCAACGACAGCCATGAATGTATCATGTTCAAGGTATGGCTTCAGAAGCTGTCCATTGACCACAAATGGCGGTGCGTCAGCTGACAGATTGGATATCAATACACTTCCGTTGTCACGCACCCGCCTAACCATAAACAGCCCAGTCCATTTACTCTTCAATTTGCCTGGAAAGATCTTTAGTTTTGCATCAAACAACCACACCTTCTGACCTGGATCGAAGGACTTGCGACGGATATGCTTGTCATGCCATGTTTTGACCTTCTCCTTGTATATCAGGCTGTTGTCATATGCATAATCTCTGAATTCCAATAATCTGTTCAGATCCAGTTTTCTGTTCTTTCCTGCTTTCTTGGAGTTCAAATTACAGATGTTAATGGCCCATAAAGATTTGTGAATGAGTTCAACGGGTAAATGACATGGCTTGCCATACACAATACGGTAGGGAGACATTCCTAAGGGTGACTTATTCGCTGTTCTATAAGCCCAAAGAACGGAATCAAGCAGCTGAGACCAGTTCTTGCGATCCCGACGTACAAGCTTCTGTAAAATTGTCTTGATCTCCCTATTTGAACATTCAGCTAAGCCAATGGACTGCGGGTGGTAGGGTGAAGCAACACGATGTTCAATGCAGAATTCTTGGGTTAGCTTCTTCACCTCTCTATTTATGAAATGACTACACCTGTCAGATATGAGAATCTTGGGAATCCCGAACCGTGCTATGATGTGATCTCTCAAGAATCGATAGACAGTCCTACTGTCAGCGGTTCGGGCGGGAATAGCCTCCACCCATCGACTTACATAATCGACAGCAAGCAGAATATATTCATAGCCCTGACTGTTGGGAAACGGGCCCATAAAGTCGATGCCCCATGCATCGAAGACATCTGAGATCTGAATGTATTTCAGAGGCATCGTGTCTCTCATTCCTATGGTTCCACCCATCTTCTAACAATCAGTGCAGCATTTGACATAATCATCTGCATCTTTGAATAATGAAGGCCACCAGAGGCCACTTTGAAGAACTTTTGCTGCCGTTCATTTGCATGAATGATGTCCTCTAGAATCTTGGTCATGACATAAAGCGAGGACACTTGGAACTTCCTCCTGAGGAATGCACCTTCTCCAGATACAATCTGCTCCCTCACGAAACAAATACGGATCCTCCCACTGGTAGAAATGGATTTTAGACAAGAATCTGTCTATTTTCAACTTAGGCCAATCCTGTGGGATTTTCTTGGTCACCAGATAATTCACAATGTCTGCATACCAAGGAAGTGAGGTGACAGACAGAATTACCTCGTATGGAAAGGTCTCTATGATCGGCTGCAGGTTCAACTCAGGAGATTCCGGCTCAGGAAGCCTTGACAGATGATCGGCCACCACATTCTTTACCCCAGGTTTATCTTTGATTTACAAGTCAAATTCCTGGAGGAGAAGGATCCACCGAATGAGACGTGGTTGGCGTCCTTCTTCTGCTGTAACTACCGAATGGCCGAATGATCAGTGTAAATGATTACTTTGGATCCAAGGAGGTAGGATCTGAACTTTTCCAAGACAAAGACTACCGCTAGCAGCTCCTTTTCAGTGATAGTGTAGTTCTGCTGGGCTTCATCGAGCGTTCGGTTAGTGTAGTGAATCGCAAATGGTACATTATCTTTCCTCTGTCCCAGAACAGCACCGATGGCATAATCTGACGCGTCAGTCATTATCTCGAAAGGCTGAGTCCAAATCGGTGGTTGCAAGACAGGAGCCTGTGTGATGAGTTCTTACAACCGATTAAACGCAAGGAGCACATGATCATCTACAATGAATTCATTCTCCTTGCTGAGCAACTCAGTCAACGGTCTGGCCAGTTTACTGAAATCTTTGATGAATCGTCGGTAAAAACTGACATGGCCCAAGAATGACCTGACTTGTTTGATGGTTGTAGGTGGCTCAAGTTTGGAAATCACGTCCACCTCGGCTGGGTCAACCTCCATACCACGTTTAGAAACAACGTGACCCAGCACAATTCCTTCGGTCACCATGAAGTTGCTCTTCTCCCACGAGAGCAGAAGATTGACTTCGCAGCACCTCCGTAAAACTCGGTCTAAATAATCCAGACATTGGTCAAATGAATCCCCGTAGACTAAAAAATCGTCCATAAAGATCTCGAGAAAGTTGCCCACCATATCGACGAAAACTGCAAGCATACACCTCTGAAATGTGGCTGCGGCGTTGCAAAGCCCGAACGACATCCGTCAGAAGGCATATGTACCAAAAGGACAGGTGAACGTGGTCTTCTCTTGGTCTTCAGGAGCAATAGCAACTTGATTATACCCAGAGTAGTCATCCAAGAAGCAAAATTATTCCATCGCGGCCAATCTCTCCAAGATCTGGTCGATAAAGGGTAAAGGAAAGTGGTCCTTCTTGGTAGCGAGATTAAATCTTCTGTAGTCCACGCACACTCGTCATGAAGTGGGTACTCTTGTTGCAATCTCCTCTCCTTTGTCATTCTTCACAATGGTGATCCCTGATTTCTTTGGTACAACATGCAAAGGGCTTACCCATTTGCTGTCGGAGACGGGATAAATGAATCCCGCATCACACCATTTCTGAATCTCTTTCATAACAACCTCCCGCAGGATAGGATTTAGTCTTCTCTGAAGTTCTCGAGAGGGCATGCAATCTTCTTCCAGAAAAATGCGATGCGAGCACAATGATGGATTGATCCCATGGAGATCTGAAGTTTTCCAGCCTATCGCCTTGCAGTTGCGTTCAAGAACCTCCATCAGATGAGATTCTTGGTCTTCGATCAGATGTGCATTGATAATGACTGGGTACATATTCGGTTCTCCTGCAAGGAAGGCATATTTCATGTTGGAGGGCAAGGGTTTCAGCTCTGGCGGGGTCTGAGCTGCTTCAAAAGTGACCTCAGCTATTAGTGTAGGTGGCGATTCTTTCAACTGTTCTGCGTCCACCATAATCTGTTCTGCTTCTTCTCTCAAATCTTGATAGAATGTCTCGATGATTTCCTCCTCATCAAAAGATTCTTCAAACATCTGCTCTTGGTTTTGGAGGCACATCACCCCCACGGCAGTCTCTTGCAGCACATCACCAAGTTCCTCATCCTGATCGATAAGGGGAAATTCGACTGCGGTCTCCACTTCCTCCTTGGGGCAGAGGAGTTCATGGATATCATTGTCATCCAAAAATAAGTTGGTGTCTTCAATTTCTGCTAGAAAGTCACAGTCGTCAGCATACTCAATCACCCTTACACATGATGCTGATGTCTGTTCTGCTGATGTTCCCTCAGGCAGGGTCTCTACTCTGATTGTTTCATTGCCAGCGCTAAAAGTGATTTCTCCCGTCCCATAGTTCACTACTGCGTTAGAGGTCCGCAGAAATGGCCTTCCAAGTATGATTGGGGTAAGGAGCAATGGAGCGGGGACGTCCATATCTAGTACCACAAAATCGGTCGGGAACGGCTTTCCCTGAACCGTGACTATCACGTCCTCCAACAGGCTCCTAGGCCGCTTAACTGACTTGTCTGCGAACTGCAGAATCATCTTTGTAGGCTTGAGCGGTCGTAGCCTGAATTCCGTAAGTAGCGAGGCTGGCATCAAGTTGACCGAAGACCCACTGTCTAGAAGTGTTCGTTCAAACTCTTGATTGAACATCTGACAACGCACAAGAGGTGCTCCCATATCTGACTTTTTATCCGGGAGGATGCTGATAGCATTAATGGTGGCCATTGTGAGGATATGCTTTTGGGACTTGCCACCCTTGCTTCTGGAGTTGTGAGGATGCGGCCTGCGCTTGGTTGTGCATGCCTCTTTCAATCCTTTCTTTACAGCTGGCATGTACTCAAGAGCTTTCATTAATGGCATATTCAACGCCAAATTCTGGATGATTTCTATAATGACAGGATCAGACAAAGCATTATTCAAATTTTTCATTTTTTGTGTTTTTTCATTGCTTCTCGAAAAGGAATATTTACAACATCTTCATCAATTTCATTCAAAAGAGTGTCCATACTGTTGTGTACAGGTAGATGTCAAAAAGGAATGGATTCATCTACAATTTGTAGACCAAAAATGGCAGGCTCAGCTTCAGGTGCTGGCGTTGGACTCGCTGCAGGTGCAATGCTCCTCCTGTCAGGAACTGGCTGTGAGGCAGGTGCAGACGTCTCCAATGCTGGCCGATCTCCACCGAGGTTGGTGATGAATCCACATTTCATCATCTTTATTCTATCATTTTGGCACCAAAAACCCTAGCAAATGCCTGTAAATAGCATTAATATCATCATCTTAGCATTCATGCATGTGCATCTATATAGTGTATAAAATGTTGTAATTAAAGCCAAAATTATAGAATAAATAAAGAACAGAAAAAGAATAAAATATTGTAAATATTTTATGACCTAAAACCCCGAGACCTAGGCATCCTGATGAATAGGTCGACAAGGAATAAAGTAGGGGGAGATAAGGTCAGAAATACAGATAAAATACCTATACCTTTTATTCATTCTTTATTCATTTTGGGACCTATTTTTGGTTCCACTTTTTATACATCAAATAAAGAAACTTTGTGCATGAAAGTTGTAGATAATATTCCAAGGAAAAATACAAAATTGATTTCACAGAAAAAGAATGTACAGATAAAAAGTTATGGTCTGAATAAGAATCCAAAATCCCAACTTCCCAGACCCGTATCTCACAACTGACAACTCCAAATGCAGCATACTCACCTTTAATTGTATATAGAATAAAATAATCTATCCAATGGTGGTAGTTTCGCATTTGACGGAGCTACGGTTTGAAAGTTGAGTTTTGGACCCACATTGCATAAGTGTACTGATTAAAATATTCAATTTATCATTTATTCATTACTTTTATATTTGTATATTTTTATAATTATGTAAATATTACTTATAATATATATGTATATTAAAATTAGAATACAAATGCAAAGAAAAATAAAAACAAAAAAAAAACTTATATAGATTATACAGGTATTATACCTATATGTATACCTATATAATACACCCTTATATTTTATTAAATATACAAAACATATCAGAAAAATGAAATAAAAATATATTTATGTGTATAAAAGTATGTTATATTTTTATAAAATAATAACCAAACATAAAGAAATTAAAATCACAAAATAAAATAAAATACTTAAATGCATAGGTATTATACCTATAAAGGGCTAAAATGCAAACTTGTAAAAATACATCTCATAAAAATAATTAAAAATCGGAATAAAATACTATATAAAATAATAAACATTTTTCATTAAATAACCTAAAATTAATTTAATCATTTACTATTTTTAATTTAATTTATAATGTATTTATTTATTTTTTGTCTTTTTGCGGATGACGTGGCCCAATCAGGCCACGCCATCCGTTGACCATGGGTCAACTCTATGACCCAGGTCTGAGACCGCTGGACTAGTGCAAGTACCTATTTTCTTGGTTTTTTCGCGGGCTATCCTTTCACCATTTGAGGATGATTCCTTCTACAAAGTTGTTCACCTATGATCCTTCTACCTCGCCCAGCGATTTTTTCGACCTTAGGGACATTGACTCGCCCGAGGCACCTCGATTTTTTGAGCCGCGTCCATCACCTTTCAAAACCGAGTCTCCCTCTTCCTCTTCCTCTTCGAACCAGCTTTGGGCGCCTAAATCCTCTAGGAGGGGGTTGAGTTGCACTCCAGTGACAGGGGAGTCTCCCCCCATCCTCGTCGAGGTGCAGCGAGCACCTAAGGCCGCGTATCCACCATCTCCGGCGGCTGCGCCGCCGTGAGGTTCCCATCTCGAGCATTTGCTCTGAGGTTCTGTTTTTTGTCCATTTTCTTGTGTTTTTCTTGCTTTCTCACATTCCCAGTAACATTAGGATCACCTAGCCTCCTCTCATTACGCCTGAAATCAATTCGTCCACTGTGCCACTGATGAATCCACGATTCATTAACTTTTCTGTCGCATTTTGTCTTAAAACCCTTAACAAATACATGTAAATATTCACTAATTCTCATACTTTAACAAAACATCATTCATGTGTAAATATTCACTTTTAACCACTAAACTCATGTAAATAAATAAATAACAAGAAAAAGAAAGAAAAAGGCAGATGGAATATATGTATATATATGCAATATGACTTAAAGTATAAATATAGCGGTAAGATATATTTATAGCTCAACCCCCGAGACCAAGTCATCATGGATTGGTCGACAAACCAATAAGTAGGGGGAGATAAGGAAAGAAAACCAGAAAAAAAATAATCTAACACATGTACATACACCTTTTACTATTTATCAAATAAATACAAAACTTCAAAGAAATTTAATTATTTCATATGAAAATATTTTTCACCAAACTCTTCTCCTAATTATTCATAAAAATGTAAATAAAAATATAAAAATAAGTTAAAAATATTACCCTGTATATATGCCAAGAAATCTAGCCTACAAATTATCAAAATCTCAACTTCCGAACATCATAAATTCCTCATACGAACTCCAATTTCACTCTACTCACCTTTAAAGTTCATAAAATAATATTATCTAATTAATAAAGGTGGTTTCATTGAATTCGGAGTCTGTTTGCAAAAAGTCGGTTTTGGGACCAAAAGACAAAGGGGTTTCTGGGCTATTTATTTTATGTAACACACATTATTTATCATTTTCTTAATTTTATAATTTTTAAATTATTTCATGATCTTGTACTTTCACCATAAATTATTTCATAATTTTTGGAGATTATTTATTATTTTTATAAAATCAAACACCTCAAAATATAGGTATAATTGACCTATGTAGATACTTACTATATTTATTAAAATATGTAAATTAATTCATAAAAATCTCTAAAAATTTGTACAAGTCTTATTTAATACCCTAATAATTAAGAAAATATAAAATTAATTTTTACTTAATTATTTATTAATTAAAAATCTAAAACCTATTTATAAATACATATTTATTAATATAATATTTATATTTTAAATAATATTTATTATTTATTAAAAGTAATTATACCATAATTTATAAAATTAATTTATTTAACTTTCTTGTATTTATACCTATTTAAAATAACTTAATTTACTATTTTATACTTAATTTCTAAGCTATTTTCGCTTCTGGGCCAACCAGGTGCTGACACGTGTCAGCACCTGGTTCATCTTCTTCAAGAAGAGGTTGAGCCGGATTCTGTTTGGCCGACCAACTTCGACCCTTTTTCCCGCGCCACTCCAGAAGCTTCCGACTTATCTAACCCGTCCATCTTCTTCTCCTAACCACCCTCTTCACCGCCACCCTTAGATCAACCTTGGAGCCAATCACCCTATAAAAAGGCTCCAAGGTCGCCATATCCAACAACTTTCCAACCTCCCAAGCTTCAGCTCCAGGTTGTTCCGAACCCCCTACTTCCAAGCTTCATTCCGGCCAATCGACGGCGGTGACAGCGCCAAGGAGGAGTCCGCGAGGAAGAAGGGATGACGGAGGATCGTTCCAAGGTGCACCACCGCCTTGCATCGCCGCATCGTGCGTCTAGCTGCGGCTCGAAGGTCGACAGTCGAGCAATAATTCCAGGTAATACACCTGGAAATCCCAAACCTTTTCCTCCATTTCATTTCAATTTTATTCTCGATTTTCGTGCGTTGATTAACAATGCTAATCACCGATTTAGATCACTTAATCATTAGGCTAAAACGCATAGTCAAAAGCCCTCTCGAATCGCCTTCCATCTTGTTTCAATTCGATTTCAAAACATCATCTTCTTCGCACTTCTGGGTGTTTGGCTGGAAATATTTGTTTTTCTTCAAACTGTGGAGGTTGTGATCTTCATGAGTTGGCCGATTCGTGGGAGGATCAAGCATATATTTCTTTCATTTATAGGTTCAAGATCATCGCGCTTCATTCGTCAGACCTGGAAGCTCCTCGATCTTCATAAGAATCGACTTCAAAGGTGGACTACCAGAACTGATCTACCTCCAGGGAGGACTGAGCCTCGATCTTCATCAAGAAGCCCCCGTCGCTCGGAGCTTCGCCGACCGCCATTCTACCGCGGGCGAGCTCGAGGGGTGGAGCCACCCCTCTGGCCCCGCCGGAGCGCCAAAGTCGTTGAAGGCCGGCCGGAATAAATTGGAGAAGAGAGCCCGTCCGTTAGCTGCTCAATAGACTCAAGAACACCCGAGCTACAGGTGTGCGCCACGTGGCAGAAGCGTGGGCGTCCGATCGCGCGTGCAACTTCTAATCTCCGTCCTCCAATCCGAAACGGTGGAAAATTTGCATCATAAGTCCAGCCAACTTCCAGAAATTGCAACCCGCCTCTAGACTTTTAAATAATTAAATATAGGTCCCTCCACAGGGACCTAAATGTAAAGGTTCTTGTATTTTTCTTTCAGAACAGTCCTCCTGGACCTTTTTGCAAGTATTTTTAATTAGTTTTCTTGCGCTTATGCCCATGGGTTGTAGGGGCTTTTTCTTGCTCTTGTGACCTCGGATTTCGATGCTTTCTTGAGGGTAGTTACACAACTACCCCAGCTACTTAGTATCAAATTTTCGCAGCTTTTTGACGAGTTTTTGACGTGTTTTGATTTTATCGAAAGCCGCTTCGTTTTGTTTTGTTTTCTTGTGTAGTTCGAGTACGCGGCTCGAACCTCGTTCACCCTACTATATAGTATCACCTAGATATTATTCACCTACTATATAATAAGTAAATCTTTTGAAAAACAACCCTTTTTGAAAATTAAATAAAAATTTGAAAACAATAAAATCAAATAAAAATAATAAAAATAAAAATCAATAAAAAAGCATTTTGACTTAGAGAAGAATCAAAATAAAATTACGAATAAGAAAATCTAGGGAATATATTCTGCCTCCTAGAGTTCGACCTAGGAACACTTGCCTGGTAAAATATTAGTGAACGGTTTTCAGACAGAAAACCGTATTTGTTTGATAGGTTTTAAAAATCGAAATTTCCTCGTTTCGCGGCTTCTGCTACAACCGACAACTTTCTTCAATAAAAAGAAGAAGCCGCGAAACCGATTTTTAGCCTCATCAGCCACCACCTCGCCGGAGCAAGCTCCGGCGAGCTCCATTTTTCGACATCTACCGACCCCACGACCGCCATCCATGCACCAATAAGCCCCTTGGGACATCTACTGTTGTTCTTGTGCGTCATTTGCAGGTCACAGGGGACAAGAGACTCATCTGGAGTCGGTTTTTGGAGGATATTAGGATACCTGGAGCAGCTGTCTTCTCTCCTATCGCGGCGGACCTCCGGCAGTCCCCACGCCATTTTGCGGCCGCCATCTGATTGAGGAACACTCCAGGGAGCATCTCGGCCATTTTGGAGCTTCACCGAGCAGTGGGAGAAGAAGCTCGGAGCTAGGGAAGCTCGCACCTACGCGAGTTCTTCCCAGTTCTTCGAGAGGACCTCTCCACCGTTGGATTGAGGGCCGATCGTCCACAGGAGCAGCAGCCGTCGGATTGGAAGCCTCCAGCGCCGTCGAAGCACTTGTTATCATCTAATCGAGGCCCTTCATTCCGAAGCGGCATCGCGCGACTACAGCACGACAAGTGGATTAATGGACGCCCCACTGCCGTCTGATCCGCCTATAGCGGGTATTTTGCGTATTTCACCCGGATACCTTTTTGTATTTAATAAATAACTCGCAAACATTCCTTGGCAGTTAGAAATACTTGTAATATTTGCGCCTTAATCCCCCGTCGTTTAAGGATTTTACATTTAGGTCCTCGGCCACTTCACCTCACGTGCCTGTGCGCGTGAGGTGGGTGGCCATTTTGCAGAAGGACCCAAGGGTTTTTGTGTGTTCAGTTTTAGTACCTAAACATTCATGTGCAGTTATAATGTTTCTGGGCATTTTGCAAAGAGGCTGCTAAGTTTTTGGTAATTGCATTTTGCCCCCTGCCAGGTGTGCATGGATACGCACGGGCATTTGGTGTTTTTGTAAAATTACGCCTGCGAGCTTTGTGATTCACTTTCAGTCCATAAAAGTTTGATTGCAGTTATAAATTTTGTGTGGAAATTGCACCTAGGCCCTTAAGCTTTCTGTTATTCACACATATGCCCTTGGCCTGCTTGTAGTTTCTTACTGTTATATCTGTTTATTTCGAGCATTATCCTAATTCTAAAAATTCTAAAAATTTGAACTTAAGCTCCTGCTAACTTGTACTTGGTCACCATATTTTTAGTTTTTGATTTTATTTTATTTTTATATTTATTAAAAATAAAAAACATGCTGTTTATTGACTGTCTAGCTTAGAAAATGCCAAATAAATATTAAATCATATCTAAAAATTCCAAAAATATTCCCTAGTGTCTATTTTACCATATTTTAGTGTCAATCCAAAAATCACTAAAAATCTCAAAAGAAAAACACTAAAAATTTAAAAATACTCAAAAACTTCAAAAAATTATATAAAATTGTAGAAAACTTCAAAAATAGCAAACTCAGTTCATGTGTACTCCATATTTCATTCGCTTTATTTGAAAATTAGTGTGAAAAATTTTTGTTGCTGTTTGCTAATTTTAATTTCCATTTTTCTCACAGCCAGCACATTTTCCACTATTTTCCCTTATTTCAGTATTTTAAAATATCAAAAACACTTTGAAAAATACCCAAAAATCACAAAAACAGTAAGAAATCCTAAAAATATTAAAAACATTTTATTTCTGAATTTTTGGTTATTTTTGCACATTTTTATAAATACTTTATCTAGTCTTTTATTATTTTGTCTTTATATTCCAATATTGAAAAAGAAATTAAAAAAATATAAAAAAAGAAATTATAAAAATCAGAAAATAAAAAATCAAATACAAAATTAAAAAGTAAAATAAATAAAAATTAAAAACCCACAAAAATTCCTTTGATTGCTTGCTTCGTGTAGACATCACACACATTCACTCACACACAATTGTTTGAATTACCCTGCTTGCTCCCTGTGTTCGAACTCTCTGCATACTTGCCCTTTACATCATTTGTGCAGAGTTAAAAATAAATTTTAACTCCACATTATTTCTAATTTATTGATCTTTAGTGTGGGTTAATTGTTGATTAGTTACATTTTATTGTGGGTCGCCACAGCGACGTAGTAGTCCCGCATTGTGTGGACTATTTAGACCCTCGATAAAGTGTGATTATCAGTTGGTGCTATCTTTTTGTGTTTTGCTATTTTCTTCATTTTTTTGTGATTTTCTGAATGATGGTGCTGCTCCCAAAATGCTGCTTGGCCCTGGTGTTGGCTGGACTGACGATTCCCCGTCAGATCCAAGATGCTTTCCCTTCACCGTTGCTGATGGCAGGAGTATCCTACCGCTCCTGAGAACATTAGATAAAAAATAATTTAATTCACCTGATTCGGGTTGGTTACTGCCGGCTACCTGCTCCTTGCGTCGGAAGTTGTTCGGATTGGCTTCGATCTGAGCTGGTATGACGGTCTTAGCAGCCGTCAGGTCATCGATCTTCTGGGTCATCTCAGCCATGTTCTTCATTAATTGTTCAAGACAGGACAGGGCCGGATTAACCGACACAATCTCAGAAGAATCCCCCTGCTGGGGCCTAGAGTGCTGGTATGGCGGTTGAGATGGCGACTGGTAACCTTGAGAAAATTGGTAAGGAGTAGGGTTGGAGGAATACTGTGAATTCTGTTGGTTGTATGGAGCAGCCGGTTGTTGGTGGTATCCTTGTCCACGATATCCGGACTGCTGAGGACCGTGCTGGTAATTTTGCCTCCAGGTGTTGCCGTGAGATGGAGTCTGGTATTGGTAGGAAGGCTGGAAGGGTCTTCCACCCTGCTGCTGCTGGTGATAGGGCCTGTTGCCCATGTTCTGACCCTAAGAGTGTCCCTAAGGACGGGTCAGCTGCGCTTCATTGTTCCATACGCCATTGATCTCCTGAATCAGTGGCGGGGGTGGAGAGAACTGCTCAGAGTAGGCTGGCTGGGACTCAGGTTGATATACAACCATCTATGTCTGGGGCTGCGGGGGATGCTCCAGAACCTGCACGTAATACACGTGCTGAACAGGCTGGGGCTGCGGTGGAGTGGGCTGAGGGTTCTGCTGCATTGTAGGCTCCTTCTTCTCAGCATTCGGCTCGACAGAAGTAGACACAACATTGCACATGTTTGCATTTAAGGCACAAACGAGCTGCTCCAGCTATTGGGAAATCTAGTCGAGCTTTTACAGACCCTGGGTCCTCTTCTCCATGATAGATAATTTTTCGAGATCCTGCGACCTCTTCTCAATGATGTCCACCTTAGACAGGTGGCTCCCAATGATGCTCAGGTTAGATCTCTCATCCTTGTTCTCGGTGTGAGAAGCCATGTTCACTGGCTTGTTGATGGCGGTTGGTATCTTCATGTATGCTCTGGACGAGGATTGGGCGGCTTCTCCTTCAACAATTTCCTCGAAGACGTTCCATACCACATCCTCGTCCTTGTTGAAATGCGAACCGCCGCAAGCGGCGTCTACAAGCTTTTGGCTCTCAAGTAATAGCCCCCCAAAGAAATGCTATACGAGACTAGTATTTGGAATTTCATGGTGGGGGCACTTCTCCTGCAAGTCCTTGAATCTCTCCCACGCTTCATGGATAGTCTCGTAGGGCTGCTGGCAGAAACTAGAGATACGGGCTCGCATCTGATTCAATCTCCCGAGAGGATAGAATTTATGGAGAAATGCAGACTTCAGCTCCTCCCAATTCGTGACGACCTTCCCAAGATGGTCGACCCAATATTGGGCTTTGTCTTGAAGGCTGAAAGGAAAGGTGATCATCTTGACTACCCCCAGAGGAATACCAGGGTAGTGAGCAGTGGAACAAATGCGGCTAAACTTCTTGATAAAGATATATGGTTCCTCAGTGGTATTCCCATGGAATGTGGGAAGCAGGGACAGAAATTGCGGCTTCAGCTCGAAGTCGGCAAGCATACGTGGAACCTGAATCCACTCAGTGATGCGACCTGCCCCTGGGTTGTATGTTTCCTTTAGTGTAGGCTTCGGCTGTGGTGGATCTGCTTCCGCTGCATTGAATTCTGGTCCTCCCACTGAGAACTCATCTCTAACTTCTTCAAAATTTGGCTCTTGGTTCGGATCATCCTCCCTGTGGTCATCTCTTGCATCGGCCCTCCTCCTCAGATCGTTCAGCATATCTTTGAAGTCCATTTGGGCCAGGGCTTGATTAGTCAACTGCTGCTAGATGGCTTGAATGGAAGCCAGCAGCTGACTGTTAACTTCGTTCTGCGTGGTGTACTACCCTTCCCCCAGATTGACTTTAGGTTTAGGTGGGGGCTGTGGTCCCTTTCCTCTTCCTCCTGCCATCTCTTGAATTCCTGGCTCGTGATCGGGTGGTGGATCTGCCTGACAGAGTAAACCTTGATCAGTATCTTCTTGAGCACCCGCGGTTGAGATGAGTATGGAATTAAGGTCAATCCCAGAATGTTGTGAACGGAGTGTAGGATATTGACTGAAATCGATCTCCATCCACAAGGAGTTATTTCGGGGAAAAGACCCGGTTTATTTGAAGGGGAAGAGATAATTCGGGTTGCGAGTCCATCCCAAACAGCGGATTCATTGGCGAAAGGCAAGTGTTGAAAGACGAGAGAACAGGGGAGTCCAAGTAGACATTGGCAAGATCCGAACTAACTTTTTGGAGATCACCCCTCTTTATGGAAGATGTTGACGACACGGAATCGATGTAGGCGTCGGCGAGATCCCAACTAAACCATCCGTGTGATGACATCTTGAGAAGGTCAGAAAAGGAGAAGATGATGGATGAAGAGCATGAGGATAAACAAGAAATAAAAGGATTGTAAAACAGTAGAAGGCTCACAATGAGCAAGGATCAAATAGAAGGAGAACAAAATTTACGCAAAGGCGCGAGATTTTTGATCTTGACCTAAATGCTACCAGCAATCAAACACAAAACAAGGGGATTCACCAACTCGACACGTGAAGCCGTGAAGGTTCGGCTTTTATCTTTGTAATTCTTAACTTGAATTCAGGAATTTATCTTTTAATGAGTCCTTAGAGCGCTACGCCTATAAGAGAGAGAGTACTGCCGGAAAAGTATTCCCGTACTTGTCCTCCTCCTGTGTAACCAGTAGCCTGCGCTTTTTAAGGTCCTTGTAACCCTTCCTGGATCCCTACTCAGCCAAAGAAAAGAGGGAGGAAGCCGACAGGCGAAACCATTACTTCAGATCTAGCTCGCAACGGAATCACCAGTGAGCGTGCAAGATCCTACTCGGACGCAGATGGTGAGACAGACCCACCCGTGAAGGCGTGGCCTATGCTCGGTACTTCGGACAAGGTCGATGCTCACACAATAGTGAGTCATTAATGATGACCGAGTCCTACTCGCCTATGTACAATAGTAGCACCAATACTTCAGAAATCCAGGTGATACACAAGGCAGCCACAAGCTGGGTTTTTGGCTCTAATCCTTACGAAGCACTCTGCTCACTTGGAAGGAAACCTTCCCATGCAACCTGAATACAAGTGAGGGAGTCACTCTCCCCAATCAATGAATCCGACTACCAGTTTTATTTTTGGTCAAGTTTTCTTAGCAGTCCCTTTTTTAATTTTTTTGGTGTTATCGCTTCTTTTGAGTAGATTCAAACAAGCGCCTAACATTTTTGTTTTTTCTTGATTCCTACTTGATCCAAAAACAGAGGGAGAAAAGAGTCGGAAAAGCCGTGCAAGTTGGGACCAAGATGGAAATCTCACCTTTGTGCCTAAATGATGAATGCGAAGATAGAATGACTTACAATGCCTCCAACTCTCTCCATGCGGGATGCAAAGCAGAAATTTGTAAACCTAATCTAAATGCCGGTATGCAAGCGGAAATCGTCCTAAGTAGGCAATTGCTATGTGAAGAATCACAAGTCAATCACCAATCCTCAACCCTAGAGTCCGGTCTAGGCTCACCCCTCCTCCTCTCGACACATCGAGTTCAGGAGAAGCGCTTGGCGGGATGAGCTCGCGGCACGGTGGATCAAAGACTAATGATTAACTGTTTAACTAGACTAAGTCCAAATACGATCTATAGGTACATGTAATGGTTATTAGGGTGTTTGGACCTAATCTAATCGATCAAGCAAAAGCCTAAAAATCTAAGGGCTCAATCCACAAAAGAAATGAAAAAGGAATCAAAATTGGAAAATGACAGTCGAGAAACGTGAAGAAAACTGCGGTGGGACCCCAGGTGAACAAACACCTGGAAGTTAGGCCCGAAAGTCCTGAGTGTCCGAGTGTACCTGTATTATTGCAATTCAATTAGTCTCTCTCTCACCAAAAATAAGAAAAATCTAACTAACTCTCTCTCCCAAGCGCTCCTACTCTCTCCTGCCGGCTAGGGTAGAATAGCCGGCTCCTCCTCCCAAGGCTGTGCAGGATCCCCTAGGCGATCCTCCTCGGTCGGTGGTCCCTCGCAAGAAAACCAGCAGAGGTGTCAGACAGTTCAAAACAAATTATGAACTAAAAACAGATAATCAAAAATGGCTAAGCAGATAAAAGACACAAATGTACTCTACAAGTCGATGCTCCCCGGCAATGGTGCCATTTGAAAAACAAGAATGCGAGAGCGGCTAAATAGTGGTCTGACAAATCAGACTCACTGTCGCTGGGGCGACTACTCAAGCTTTCCCGTATGTCAACAATTAACCCACACAATTAATCAAACAATCAAGAGCAAGGATTAAAATTTATTATTCCCTACTAAAAATGTACAATGGCAAGCAAGTAGGGGTCGAACACAAGAAACAAAGGTGTAGAGTGTAGATAAAAAGTCAAAGTCTAGGTCTAATGAGCTACTTAGCCAATCTGGAATTTTTAGTGGGTTTTTAATTTTATAATTATTTATTTATTTATTTATTTATTTTTGTATTTGATTTTTAATTTCTTGATTTATATTTTTCTTTTTATATTTTATATTTTTTATTTTCTTTTTCTATATTAGAATATATTAACAATATAAGAAAAGAGGTGCTAGGGTATTTATAAAAATAAGGAAAAATAGTTAAAAATTATGAAATAAATTCGTATTTTTATATTTTTTACTGTTTTTGTGATTTTTGGGTATTTTTCAAAATCTGTTTGGTATTTTTTTAAAAGTGAAAATAAAGGAAAACAGTGAATTAGCTACTGGCTGAAGGTAAAATGGGAATTAAAAATATCAAACAGCAACAAAATTTCCTCAAACTAATTTTAAAAAAGCTAATAAAACATAGAAGCTACAGAGCTTGAGTTTATATTTTTACAATTTTTCTACTATTTCATAGATTTTTTGAAGTTTTTAAGTGTTTTCTAATTTTTAAGGTTTTTGTTTTTAGATTTTTAGTGATTTTTGGACTAAGAGTAAAATATGATATAATACTCAATAGGTAAATTTTTTTAGCATTTTTCTAGGTGTTTTAATATTTTTTGGTATTTTCTAAGCTAAACAGTAGTTAATGCGGTTTTTGATTTTTAATATATATTAAAATGCAATAAAATGCAAAAAAATGATGGCGTGAAACTACAATGCAGCAGGAATTTCAGTTAATTTTTATAGATTTTTTGGGGGTTTTAATGATGCATGAAATAAATAAGACAAACACACAAAAATACTAAGCCTTACAGGGGTATATATGCAATTATAAAAACATCCAAGAACTAGATTGCAAATTTCACCAAAAATACACGCGCAACGCACGTGTTCTGATGTTCACAGGGGTATAAATGCAAGTAATAAAAGTCGGCAGGGTATGAATGCAAATTACCCTAAACATATTTTAATATTCACACACAGGGGCATATCTGACATTAACCAAAAGCTCTAGGTTTAAAATGCAAAATACCCAGAGAGTAACCGTGTGGCCAGGAACGAACCACTTATCCACGTGGCGGATCCAGTGGCTGTGGAAGGTGCTCTGATGGATGGTGGTGATGCGGCTAAAAGATGACACGTGGCGCTCATCGGTCGGCCCGTACCCCTTCGCTCTGAGCGGCTGAGATTAGATCTTGAAAGGCTGATCAGACGGCTAGGAGACGACTCGATCCTACGGCTGCTGAACGGCTGGAAGAACAAGGCTGATCCAACGGCTGGGCGAGGATGACGAAGAACACCGCTTGGAGGTCACTTGGAACGTCGATTCCGGCCGACACACAGCCTCCGCCAGCCCCGGACCGAGGGAAAAATGGTACGGGTGCTCGTCCGCATCGGTTGAGCTTCTCAGCCGAAGCTGAGATGACCGGAGGTGCTCGGACGAGGGGGGTCGCCTGGTGGTTGCTTCCCTGAACCGTCGAGGATCGATTGAGCCTCCTCTTGCGCTCTTTCCTGTGGAATTAGAAGCACGGCAAAAAGAGGGAGCTCGGAGTGCTCTCAGATGGTGCGATGGTGGCGATTCGTGGCTCGGGCGTGGAGTTCTGGCAAGCGACGGAGAAGGGAGCTCGGTCACTCGATCTGGGCCAGATCGAGGGTGATGGAGGGGTGGAGTGGAGCGACGGAGTGAAGGGAAAGGAGATGAGGGTGATTACGGGGGCTTTCAGTGACTGGTGAAGGCGGAAGGTGGAGCTCAGCTCCGCCGTGGTTTTTGATTGAAGATTCACGGCGATTAACACAAGTAAACCCTAAACTGCTACTAGGCGAAATTACACTAAGCTAAAGCTACGAGAAAAGGGAAAAAGAAAGGGGTGAGGCTCACCGGCGTGGGCTGCAGCAAGCTGCAGGCGGCGCTCCAGTGAGGGGCTTGGACCACCTCGATTCGACTCCTCGGAGCTAAACCTCGGGCTCAATCTCCTCCTGCTGTCACCAAGGGTACAACGAGCTAGGGTTTTAGGTCTAACGATGGAGGAAGAGGGATCAAAAAAGAGAGGAAAGTTGGGGGTGCATATTTGAAGGGTTGACGGTCGTGGTGCAGGTGCTCCAAAGAACGAGGTGGATCGAGCAAATCACTGGTCCAATCCTCGAAAAAACGAAGGGGCGTGTATGACCAATCTTCAAGGAGCAAAAAGTGTTTAGGACTTGTCATGAAAATATGCAAGATGCATCCTCCAAAATTAGGCGAAAACCAAGAAGAAATCTTGTCTGACATAGTCACAGGAGAGAGGTCAGAGAGTTGACCCGAGGTCAACTCTCCTGACCCCCTGGTTGGTCCACGTGGACCAACCAGGAAAATCCTGGAAAAAAGAATTCTAAAATCGTTTAAAAAAAGGTAACAATTTTATTAATTTTAGGTTAAAAAATATTTATTATTTGATAAATTATTTTATGGTAATTTTTAATTATTTTTATGAGGTGTATTTTTACAACTTACCTTTTATAGCCCTTATAGGTATAATATCTATATATTTTATTCTTTTATTTTTATTTTGTGATTTTAATTTATTTATTTTTGTTTATTATTTTATAAAATTAAATAATACTTTTATATACTTAAAAATATTTTTATTTTATTTTTCTGAAATGTTTTGTATATTAAATAAAATGAAAGTCTTGAATTTGTAGGTATGTGTATAGTTCTTATACCTATGTATTATATATAAATATTTTTATTTTATGTTTTATTTAGGTTTTTATTCTGATTTTAATGTACATAATTATTATAGGTAATATTTACAAAATTATAAAAATATAAAAATACAAAAATAATGAATAAATAATAAATTGAATATTTTAATCTGTATAATTGTACAATGTGGGTCCAAAACTCTACTTTCAAACCGTAGCTCCGCCAAATGCGAAACCACCGCCATTAAATAGCTTATTTTATACTATATAAATTTAAAGGTGAGTTTGCTGCATTTGGAGTTTTTATTTGTGAGATACGGGTCTGGGAAGTTGGGATTCTGGATTTTTATTCAGACCATAACTTTTTCTCTGTACATTATTTTTGAATGAAATCAATTTTGTATTTTTCTTTATTTTATTATCTACAACTTTCATGTACAAAGTTTCTTTATTTGATGTATAAAAAGTGGAACCAGAAATAGGTCCCAAAATGAATAAAGAATAAATGCAAAACATTGAATTCTGGACCTTATCTCCCCCTACTTTATTCCTTGTCGACCTATTCATCAAGATGCCTAGGTCTCGGGGTTTCGGGTCATAAAATATTTACAATATTTTATTCTTTTTCTTTTCTTTTCTTTATTCAATAATTTTGGCTTTAAAAACCGCATTATATACAGTATTTACACCATGATGCATGAATGCTAAAATACCTATATTAAGCCTATTTACACACATTTACTAGGGATTTTAAGGCCAAAATGATAGAATAAAGATGATGAAACGTAGATTCGTCATCCCCCTATACTTGCCTTTGCTAGTCCATAGCAAACACTTATGCAATAATTGCAGAAAAGAAAAACAAAGAAAAAAAAATAAGAAAAATGGATTAATTTTTATTATCAAACATGTCTTCACAAAATCAAAGTTTGGAGCTCAAGTCGGACACTTGGAAATTTAGTGTGGGCGGAACCTTAATGAGAACCGAATTTGAAATCCAACAGTCCTTGAGAATCCCAATACTCTGCCCAAGTCTCTTCAATAGCCAGGTCAGAAATATCTCAATTCATACGCAAACCCTTACGACTATGAATCTGACTCGTACAGTGTAAGTGATAGTGGCTCTCCCCAACTAGAATGACCAAGAGACTGACTTCTCCAGTATGATAACCCAATGATTCCCCAATCCAACAACTCCATCATCGCGGAGCGGGGTATTCCCTTCTAAGTTCCAGTGGCAACCAGCTCAAGAGGAGGGGGTGAAGAGAAGAATGGACGGTAGCCAGTGTAGCTACCTATCCTAGGATGCAAGACCAGTGTAGTCGAGTCATCCAGCTGCAGGCTTACATATTTGACTTTGGAACTCAAGCTTGCTTATTGGCTTTACAACATTTGTACATACTTTGCAGGCATTTTATTTTTGTACAGGCCTGACCATTTTTTTTTTGAAATACTATTCACAGCAGCATTTACATATGGAGTTTTTCCTCTCGAGCCAGTAGACTAGCCCTCTTTTGAAGCTTTATTGCAACCCACAGTCTCCTGTCTTTAGACTTCCTCATCACTGGACGGGTTGGGGTGCACTTCCCTCCCTAGAGGACCACAAATGTTTCCACTTGTGTGCGTCTCATACCGGCAAATCCAATACCCTCACCACTCCAACTGGGTTGAGCCATGTGAAAGGTGCACTTGTCCAAGTTAGGTCAGTATCAACAAGGGTCATGCGTGTGCTCTGAAATACTCTACTTAGGCAGTCAAGAATCCATTGAACCATGTCTCGTGATCCTCAAAGAATTAAGTCAACTTAGACCTTAAGTACCTCAAACACAGTTCCTATAAGGTTCCTGTTATTAGGTAGATTTTAAGGTCCGATCAAGCTCCAATCTCCGGATTTTATTTAGACTTGTTCAACTATCAAACTCAATCCGAAAAATGCTAATGCAATGCAAATGATATGCAGAATGCAGAAAAAAATTTTGTGATGCAATTTTCAAAGGTTTTGAAATTTCTATGGATTTTTGAACAGATTATGATGATGCATATGCAGATATATTTTTTGTATTTTTAAAATAGTTTTTTCAAATGTTTTTGGATTTTAATTTTGCAAATGTTTCTTGGAATTTTTGAAAACAAAAAGTTTTTGGCTAAAAGCTAGGTGAAAAATATGTACACGGGAGTGCTTCTTATATATACAAGAAGTGGATTTTAAGAATTTAAAGGTCAAGTGCTCAATTTTATAAATATATACAAATAATGGATTTTAGGTGTGATGTAAATATTCCTCAAACTTGTTTGACACAGGTTTTTCAAACAATTTTGAAAACTATAGTCCAAAATATTTTTTACAAACATTTACAAACATGTACACACATTTGAAAATCACTTTGCAAAGGTTTTCAAAACAGTTTATATAGATTTTTCAAACATTTTTGCAACCATTTTTTAAACCATTTGCAAATAATTTTTCAAACCTTTTTATTTCACACAAAGAAAATAAATTTTACAAACCACACATTTTTACAAAGGTTGAAAACATGTAACAAAATATTTTCAAAATAGTTTTCAATAAATGTTCACAAAGATTTTCAAACATTTTGCAAAAAACATTTTCACCTGATTTATTAATCAGTAATTACAAAAAGAATTTGAGGAATGGTCACATCTTTTTATTAAAGATTTTTTAAGAATTTTAAAGATTTTTAGCCATATTATTAGGAAAATACGAAAGTACGAGTTATGGCTAAAGTATATACGTAGTATATACGACCCCCCTATACTTAGCTTGAGCTATGTCCTCATAGATCGGAGAGAAAAGAGAAGACATAACTCGTACTAAGTATAGGCAAGTCCAAAGAATAAAGAAATGAATGAATAAATGGAAGTTGACCATCCCCCCTATACTTAGGATCAAATAATCCTAAGTATAGCAGACTGTACGCAACGTAGGGAGGGTCAAGGGTGAGAATGAACAGATCGTACTCAGATTGTCTCCCCCTATACTTAGGGTAAGATATCCCTAAGTATAGATAAGAAGAGGAGACAACGGAGAGGATCGAAAAGAATAGAAGAAACTCGGGGTGCACACCCCCCCTATACTTAGGACAAAGTACGTCCTATGTATAGAAGACTGTCTACAAGGGGGCGGCACTTTTTGGATAGATACAGAAGATAGAAAAGGAAAAGAAGAAAAGAAGAAAAGAAGAAAAGAGATGAAAGTGGATATGAACAACTCGGGATGCGCATCCCCCTATACTTAGGATAAAGTACATCCTAAGTGTAACAATGATGAAAGGGATGGCATCATGTCAGTAGAAGAGGATAAAAGAAATTGAAAAGAAGAAAAGAAGAAAAGAAGAAAAGTCATTCAAAAATATTTTGTTGTGCTTGGCCTTCCTCTGCCTCTTTGGAGATATCCAGCTCATCCTTATAGATTACTTGAATCGAGTCAACGACAGCCATGAATGTATCATGTTCAAGGTATGGCTTCAGAAGCTGTCCATTGACCACAAATGGCTGTGCGTCAGCTGACAGATTGGATATCAATACACTTCCGTTGTCATGCACCTGCCTAACCATAAATGGCCCAATCCATTTACTCTTCAATTTGCCTGGAAAGATCTTTAATTTTGCATTAAACAACCACACCTTCTGACCTGGATCGAAGGACTTGCGGCGGATATGCTTGTCATGCCATGTTTTGACCTTCTCCTTGTACATCAGGCTGTTGTCATATGCATAATCTCTGAATTCCAATAATCTGCTCAGATCCAGTTTTCTGTTCTTTCCTGCTTGCTTGGAGTCCAAATTACAGATGTTAATGGCCCATAAAGATTTGTGAATGCGTTCAACAGGCAAATGGCATGGCTTGCCATACACAAGGCGGTAGGGAGACATTCCTAAGGGTGACTTATACGCTGTTCTATTAGCCCAAAGAACGAAATCAAGCAGCTGAGACCAGTTCTTGCGATCTGGACGCACAAGCTTTTGTAAAATTGTCTTGATCTCCCTATTTGAACATTCAGCTAAGCCATTGGACTACGAGTGGTAGGGTGAAGCAACACAATGTTCAATGCTGAATTCTTGGGTCAGCTTCTTCACCTCTCTGTTTATGAAATGACTACCCCCATCATATATGAGAATCTTGGGAATCCCGAACCGTGCTATGATGTGATCTCTCAAGAGTCGACAGACAGTCCTACTGTCGGTGGTTCGGGAGGGAATAGCCTCCACCCATCTACTTATATAATCGACAGCAAGCAGAATATATTCATAGCCCTGACTGTTGGGAAACGAGCCCATAAAGTCAATGCCCCATGCGTCGAAGACGTCTGAGATCTGAATGTATTTCAGAGGCATCGTGTCTCTCATTCCTATGGTTCCGCCCATCTTCTGACAGTCAGTGCAGCATTTGACATAATCATCTGCATCTTTGAATAATGAAGGCCACCAGAGGCCACTTTAAAGAACTTTTGCTGCCGTTCGTTTGCCTGAATGATGTCCTCCAGAATCTTGGTCATGACATAAAGCGAGGACACTTGGAACTTCCTCCTGGGAATGCACCTTCTTCAGATACAATCTACTCCCTCACGAAACAAATACGGATCCTCCCACTGGTAGAAATGGATTTTAGACAAGAATCTGTCTATTTTCAACTTAGGCCAGTCCTATGGGATTTTCTTGGTCACCAGATAATTCACAACGTCTGCATACCAAGGAAGCGAGGTGACAGACAGAATTGCCTTGTCTGGAAAGGTCTCTGCGATCGGCTGCAGGTTCAACTCAGGAGATTCCGGCTCAGGAAACCTTGACATATGATCGGCCACCACATTCTTTACCCCATGTTTATCTTTGATTTCCAAGTCAAATTCCTGGAGGAGAAGGATTCACCGAATGAGATGTGGTTTGGCGTCCTTCTTCTGCTGTAAATACCGAATGGCCGAATGATCAGTGTAAATGATTACTTTAGATCCAAGGAGGTAGGATCTGAACTTTTCCAAGGCAAAGACTACCGCTAGCAGCTCCTTTTCAGTGACAGTGTAGTTCTGCTGGGCTTCATCGAGCGTTCGGCTAGCGTAGTGAATCGCAAATGGTACATTATCTTTCCTCTATCCCAGAATGGCACCGATGGCATAATCTGACGCGTCAGTCATTATCTCGAAAGGCTGAGTCCAAATCGGTGGTTGTAAGACAGGGGCCTGTGTGATGAGTTCTTTCAACTAATTAAAGGCAAGGAGCACACGGTCATCTACAATGAATTCATTGTCCTTGCCGAGCAACTCAGTCAACGGTCTGGCCAGTTTACTGAAATCTTTGATGAATCGTCGGTAAAAACCGACATGGCCCAAGAATGACCTGACTTGCTTGATGGTTGTAGGTGGCTCAAGTTTGGAAATCACGTCCACCTTGGCTGGGTCAACCTCCATACCACGTTTAGAAACAACATGACCCAGCACAATTCCTTCGGTCACCATGAAGTTGCTCTTCTCCCACGAGAGCACAAGATTGACTTCGCAGCACCTCTATAAAACTCGGTCTAAATAATCCAGACATTGGTCAAATGAATCCCCGTAGACCGAAAAATCGTCCATAAAGACCTCGAGAAAGTTGCCCACCATATCGGCGAAAACTGCAAGCATACACCTCTGAAATGTGGCTGGGGCGTTGCAAAGCCCGAACGGCATCCGTCGGAAGGCATATGTACCAAAAGGACAGGTGAACGTGGTCTTCTCTTGGTCTTCAGGTGCAATAGCAACTTGATTATACCCAGAGTAGCCATCCAAGAAGCAGAAATATTCCTTTGCGGCCAATCTCTCCAAGATCTTGTCAATGAAGGGTAAAGGAAAGTGGTCCTTCTTGGTAGCGAGATTAAGTCTTCTGTAGTCCACGCATACTCGCCATGAAGTGGGTACTCTGGTTGCGATCTCCTCTCCTTTGTCATTCTTCACAATGGTGATCCCTGATTTCTTTGGTACAACATGCAGAGGGCTCACCCATTTGCTGTCGGAGATGGTATAAATGAATCCCGCATCACACCATTTCTGAATCTCTTTCATAACAACCTCCCGCAGGTTAGGATTTAGTCTTCTCTGAAGTTCTTGAGAGGGCCTGCAATCTTCTTCCAGGAAAATGCGATGGGAGATCTGAAGCTCGCCAGCATATCGCCTTGCGGTTGCGTTCAAGAACCTCCATCAGATGAGATTCTTGGTCTTCGGTCAGATGTGCATTGATAATGACCGGGTACATATTCGATTCTCCTGCAAGGAAGGCATATTTTATGTTGGAGGGCAAGGGTTTCAGCTCTGGCGGGGTCTGAGCTGCTTCAAAAGTGACCTCAGCTATTATTGTAGGTGGTGATTCTTTCAACTGTTCTGCGTCCACCATAATCTGTTCTGCTTCTTCTCTCAAATCTTGACATAATGTCTTGATGATTTCCTCCTCATCAAAAGATTCTTCAAACATCTGCTCTTGGTTTTGGAGGCACATCACCTCACGACAGTCTCTTGCAGCACATCAGCAAGTTCCTCATCCTGATCGATAAGGGGAAATTCGACTATGGTCTCCACTTCCTCCTCAGGGCAGAGGAGTTCATGGATCTCATTGTCATCCAAAAATAAGTTGGTGTCTTGAATTTCTGCTCGAAAGTTGCAGTCACCAGCATACTCAATCACCCTTGCACATGATACCGATGTCTGTTCTGCTGATGTTTTCTCAGGCCGGGTCTCTACTCTGATTGTTTCATTGCCATCGCTAAAAGTGATTTCTCCCGTCCCATAGTTCACTACTGCGTTAGAGGTCCGCAGAAATGGCCTTCCAAGTATGATTGGGGTAAGGAGCAATGGAGCGGGGACGTCCATATCTGGTACCACAAAATCGGCCGGGAACGACTTTCCCTGAACCGTGACTATCACGTCCTCCAACAAGCCCCTAGGCCGCTTAACTGACTTGTCTGCGAACTGCAGAATCATCTTTGTAGGCTTGAGCGATCCTAGCCTGAATTCCGTAAGTAGCGAGGTTGGCATCAAGTTGACCGAAGACCCACTGTCAAGAAGTGTTCATTCAAACTCCTGATTGAACATCTGACAACGCACAAGAGGTGCTCCCATATCTGGCTTTTTATCCAGGAGGTTGCTGATGGCATTAACGGTGGCCATTGTGAGGATATGCTTTTCGGACTTGCCACCCTTTCTTCTGGAGTTGTGAGGATGCGGCCTGCGCTTGGTTGTGCATGCCTCTTTCAATCCTTTCTTTACAGCTGGCATGTACTCAAGAGCTTTCATTAATGGCATATTCAACACCAAATTCTGGATGATTTCTATAATGGCAGGATCAGACAAAGCATTTTTCAAAATTTACTTTTTTTTGTGTTTTTTCATTACTTCTGGAAAAGGAATATTTACAACATCTTCACCAATTTCATTCAAAAGAGTGTCCATACTGTTGTGTACAGGTAGATGGCAAAAAGGAATGGATTCATCTACAATTTGTGGACCAAAAATGGCAGGCTCGGCTTCAGATGCTGGCGTTGGACTCGCTGTAGGTGCAATGCTCCTCCTGTCAGGAATTGGCTGTGAGGCAGGTGCAGACGTCTCCAATGCTGACCGATCTCCACCGAGGTTGCTGCTATCTGTTTGTGTTTTGCTATTTTGTTCATTTTTTGTTTTGCCATTTTCTTCATTTTTTTGTGATTTTCTGAATGATGGTGTTGCTCCCAAAATGCTGCTTGGCCCTGGTGTTGGCTGGACTGATGATTCCCCGTCAGATGCAAGATGCTTTCCCTTCACCGTTGCTGATGGCTGGAGTGTCCTACCGCTCTTGAGAGTAACATCATTAGATAAAAAATTTTAATTCACCTGATTCGGGTTGGACACTGCCGGCTACCTGCTCCTTACATCGAAAGTTGTTCGGATTGGCTTCGACCTGAGCTGGTATGACCGTCTTAGCAGCCGTCAGGTCGTCGATCTTCTGGGTCATCTCAGCCATGTTCGTCATTAATTGTTCAAGACAGGCCAGGGCCAGATTAATCGGCACAATCTCAGAAGAATCCCCCTGCTGGGGCCTAGAGTGCTAGTATGGCGGCTGAGATGGCGATTGGTAACCCTGAGAAAATTGGTGAGGAGGAGGGTTGGAGGAATACTGTGAATTCTGTTGGTTGTATGGAGCACCCGGTTGTTGATGGTATCCTTGTCCGCATATCCGGACTGCTGAGGACCATGCTGGTAATTCTGCCTCTAGGTGTTGCCGTGAGATGGAGGCTGGTATTGGTAGGAAGGCTGGAAGGGTCTCCCACCCTGCTGCTGCTGGTGATAGGGCATGTTGCCCATGTTCTGACCCTGAGAGTGTCCCTGAGGAGGGGTCAACTGCGCTTCATTGTTCCATACACCATTGATCTCCTGAATCAGTGGCAAGGGTAGAGAGAACTGCTTAGAGTAGGCTGGCTGGGACTCAGGTTGATATACAACCATCTGTATCTGGGGCTGCGGGGGCTGCTCCGGAACCTGCACGTAATACACGTGCTGAACAAGCTGGGGCTGCGGTGGAGTCAACTGAGGGTTCTGCTGCATTGTAGGCTCCTTCTTCTCAGCATTCGTCTCGGCAAAAGTAGACACAACATTGCACATGTTTGCATTTAAGGCACGAACGAGCTGCTCCAGCTGTTGGGAAATTTGGTCGAGCTTTTCCAGACCCTGGGTCCTCTTCTCGATGATAGATAATTTTTCGAGATCCTGCGGCCTCTTCTCAATGATGTCCACCTTAGACAGGTGGGTCCCAATGATGCTCAGGTTGGAGCTCTCATCCTTGTCCTCTGTGTGAGAAGCCATGTTCACTGGCTTGCTGATGACGGTTGGTATCTTCATGTATGCTCTGGACGAGGATTGGGCGACTTCTCCTTCAGCCATTTCCTCGAAGACGTTCCATACCACGTCCTCGTCCTTTTTGAAATGGGAACCGCCGCAAGCGGCGTCTACAAGCTTTTGGCTCTCAAGTGATAGCCCCCCAAAGAAATGCTGTACGAGACTAGTCTTTGGAATTTCATGGTGGGGGCACTTCTCCTGCAGGTCCTTGAATCTCTCCCACGCTTCATGGATAGTCTTGTGGGGCTGCTGGCAGAAACTGGAGATACGGGCACGCATCTGATTCAATCGCCCGAGAGGATAGAATTTATGGAGAAATGCAGACTTCAGCTCCTCCCAAGTCGTGACGACCTTCCCAAGATGGTCGACCCAATATAAGGCCTTGTCTTGAAGGCTGAAAGGAAAGGCGGTCATCTTGATTACCCCCAGAGGAATACCAGGGTAGTGAGCAGTGGCACAGATGCGGCTAAACTTCTTGAGAAAGATATATGGTTCCTCCGTGGTATTCCCATGGAATGTGGGAAGCATGGACAGAAATTGTGGATTCAGCTCGAAGTGGGCATGCATATGTAGAATCTGAATCCACTCAGTGATGCGACCTGCCCCTCGGTTGTATGTTTCCTTTAGTGTAGGCACTGGCTGCGGTGGATCTGCTTCCACTACATCGAATTCTGGTCCTCCCACTGAGAACTCATCTCTGACTTCTTCAAAATTCGACTCTTGGTTCGGATCATCCTCCCTGCGGCCATCTCTTGCATCGACCCTCCTCCACAGATCGTTCAGCATATCTTGGAAGGCGGTTTGGGCTAGGGCTTGATTAGTAAACTACTGCTGGATGGCTTGAATGGAAGCCAGCAGCTGACTGTTAACTTCATTCTGCGTGGTGTACTGCCCTTCCCCCGGATTGACTTCATTCTGTGGTCCCTTTCCTCTTCCTCCTGCCATCTCTTGAATTTCTGGCTCGTGATCGGGTGGTGGATCTGCATGATGGAGTAAACCTTGATCAGTATCTTCTTGAGCACCCGCTGTTGAGATGAATCTGGAATTAAGGTCAATCCCAGAATGTTGTGAACGGAGCATAGGATATTGACTGAAATCGATCTCCATCCACAAGGGGTTATTTCGGGGAAAAGAGTAATCCCGTTTATTTGAAGGGGAAGAGCTAATTTGGGTTGCGAGTCTATCCCGAACAACAGATTTATTGGCGAACGGCAAGTGTTGAAAGACGAGAGAATAGGGAAGTCCAAGGAGACATTCGCAAGATCCGAACTAACTTCTTGGAGATCACCCCTCTTTATAGAAGATGTTGACGACACGGAATCGATGTGGGCGTCGGCGAGATCCCGACTAAACCATCCGTGTGATGACATCTTGAGAAGGTCAAAAGAAGAAGATGATGGATGAAGAGCACGAGGGTAAACAAGAAATAAAAGGATTGTAAAACAGTAGAAGGCTCACAATGAGCAAGGATCAAATAGAAGGAGAACAAAATTTGCGCAAAGGCGCGAGATTTCTGATTTTGACCTAAATGCTACCAGCAATCAAACACAAAACAAGGGTATTCACCAACTCGACACGTGAAGCCATGAAGGTTCGGCTTTTATCTTTGTAATTTTTAACTTGAATTCAGGAATTTATCTTTTAACGAGTCCTTAGAGCGCTACGCCTATAGGAGCGAGAGTACTGCCGAAAAAGTATTCCCGTACTTGTCCTCCTCCTGTGTAACCAATAGCCTGTGCTTTTTAAGGTCCTTGTAACCCTTCCTGGATCCCTACTCAGCCAAAGAAAAGAGGGAGGAAGCCTATAGGCGAAACCGATACTTCAGATCTAGCTCGCAACGGAATCACCCGTGAGCGTGCAAGATCCTACTCAGACGCAGACGGTGAGATAGACACACCCGTGAAGGCGTGGCCTATGCTCGGTACTTCGGACAAGGTCGATGCTCACACAATAGTGAGTCACCAATGATGACCGAGTCCTACTCGCCTACGTACGATAGTAGCGCCAATACTTCGGAAATCTAGGCGATACACAAGGCAGCCACAAGCTGGGTTTTTAGCTCTAATCTTTACGAAGCACTCTGCTCACTTGGAAAAAACCTTCTCATGCAACCTGAATACAAGTGAGGGTGTTACTCTCTCCAATCAATGAATTCGATTACCAGTTTTATTTTTTGGTCAAGTTTTCTTAGCAGTCCCTTTTTTAATTTTTTGGTGTATCGCTTATTTTGAGTAGATTCAAACAAGCTCCTAACGTTTTTGTTTTTTCTTGATTCCTACTTTGATCCAAAAACAGAGGAAGAAAAGAGTCGGAAAAGCCGTGCAAGTTGGCACCAAGATGGAAATCTCACCTTTGTGCCTAAATGATGAATGCAAAGATAGAATGACTTACAGTGCCTCCAGCTCTCTCTATGCGGGATGCAAAGCAGAAATTTTTAAACCTAATCTAAATGCCGGTATGCAAGCGGAAATCGTTTTAAGCAGGCAATTGTTACATGAAGAACCACAAGTCAATCACCAATCCTCAACCCTAGGGTCCGGTCTAAGCTCACCCCTCCTCCTCTCGACACATTGAGTTCAGGAGAAGCGCTTGGCGGGATTAGCTCGCAGTGCGGCGGATCAAAGACTAATGATTAACTGTTTAATTAGACTAAGTCCAAATACGATCTATAGGTACATGCAATGGTTATTAGGGTGTTTGAACCTAATCTAATCGATCAAGCAAAAGCCTAAAAATCTAAGGGCTCAATCCACAAAAGAAATGAAAAAGGAATCAAAACCGGAAAATGACAGTCGAGAAACACGAAGAAAATCGCGGTGGGCCCCCAGGTGAACAAACACCTGGAAGTTAGGCCCGAAAGTCCTGAGTGTCCGAGTGTACCTGTATTATTACAATTCAATTAGTCTCTCTCTCACCAAAAATAAGAAAAATCTAACTATCTCTCTCTCCCAAGCGCTCATGCTCTCTCCTGCAGGCTAGGCTAGAATAGCCGGCTCCTCCTCCCAAGGCTGCGCAGGATCCCCTAGGCGATCCTCCTCGGTCGGTTGTCCCTCGCAAGAAAACCAGAAGAGGTGACAGACAATTCAAAATAAATTATGCACTAAAAACAGATAATCAAAAATGGCTAAGCAGATAAAAGACACAAATATACTCTACAAGCTGATGCTCCCCGGCAACGACGCCATTTGAAAAACAAGAATGCGAGAGCCGCTAAATAGTGGTATGACAAATCAGACTCTATGTCGGTGGGGCGACTACTCAAGCTTTCTCGTTTGTCAACAATTAACCCACACAATTAATCAAACAATCAAGAGCAAGGATTAAAATTTATTATTCCCTACTAAAAATCTACAATGGCAAGCAAGTAGGGGTCGGACACAGGAAACAAAGGTGTAGAGTGTAGACAAAAAGTCAAAGTCTAGGTCTAATGATCTACTTAGCCAATCTGGAATTTTTTTGTGGGATTTTAATTTTATAATTTTTTATTTATTTAAATTTTTTTATTTTTGTATTTTGATTTTCAATTTTCTGCTTTATATTTTTCTTTTTATATTTTATATTTTTTATTTTCTTTTTCTATATTAGAATATATTAACAATATAAGAAAAGAGGTGCTAGGGTATTTATAAAAATAAGGAAAGATAGTCAAAAATTATGAAATAAAATCTTTCTGGTCTTTTTATAATTTTTTACTATTTTTGTGATTTTTGGGTATTTTTCAAAATCTTTTTGGTATTTTTTTGAAAACTGAAAATAAAGGAAAATAGTGACTTAGCTACTGGCTGAAGGTAAAATGGGAATTAAAAATATCAAAGAGCAACAAAATTTCCTCAAACTAATTTTAAAATAAAGGTAATAAAACAGAGAAGCTACAGAGCTTGAGTTACATTTTTACAATTTTTTTACTATTTTATAGATTTTTTTTAAGTTTTTAAGTGTTTTTTAATTTTTAAGGTTTTTGTTTTTAGATTTTTAGTGATTTTTGGGCTGACACTAAAATATGATATAATACTCAGTAGGTAAATTTTTTTAGCATTTTTCTAGGTGTTTTAATATTTTTTGGTATTTTCTAAGCTAAACAGTAGCTAAAATGCATGTTTTTGATTTTTAATAAATATTAAAATGCAATAAAATGCAAAATAAAAATGATGGCGTGAAACTACAATGCAGCAGACGTTTAAGTTAATTTTTATAGAATTTTTGGGGTTTTAATGATGCATGAAATAAATAAGACAAACACACAAAAATACTAAGCCTAGCAGGGGTATATATGCAATTATAAAAACATTCAGGGACTAGATTGCAAATTTCACCAAAAATACACGCACAATGCATGTGTTCTGCTATTCACAGGGGTATAAATGCGAATAATAGAAGTCAGCAAGGTCTGAATGCAAATTACTCTAAACATATTTTAATATTAACACACACGGGCATATCTGACATTAACCAAAAGCTATGGGTTTAAAATGCAAAATACCCAGAGAGTAATCGTGCGGCAAGGAACGAACCACTTATCCACGTGGCGGATCCAACGATTGTGGAAGGTGCGCTGATGGACGACGGTGATGCGGCTAAAAGATGACACGTGGCGCTCATCGGTCGGCCCGTACCCCTTCGCTCTGAGCGGCTGAGATTAGATCTTGAAAGGCTGATGGGACAGCTGGGAGACGACTCGATCCTACGGCTGCTGAACGGTTGGAAGAACAAGGTTGATCCAACGGTTGGGCGAGGATGACAAAGAACACCGCCTGGAGATCACTTGGAACGTCGATTCCGGCTGGCACACGGCCTCTACCAGCCCCGGACCGAGGGCAAAATGGTCCGGGGGCTCGTCTGTGTCGATTGAGCTTCTCAGCCGAAGCTGAGGTGACCAGAGGTGCTCGGACGAGGGGGGTCGCCTGGTGGTTGCTTCCCAGAACCGTCGAGGCTCGATTGAGCCTCCTCTTGTGCTCTTTCCTGCAGGGTTAGAAGCACGACAAAAAGCGGGATCTCGGAGTGCTCTCAGATGGTGCGATGGTGGCGAGTCGTGGCTCGGGTGTGGAGCTCCGGTGAGCGGCGGAGAAGGGAGCTCGGTCACCCGATCTGGGCGAGATCGAGGTGATGGAGGGGTGGAGCGGAGCGACGGAGTGAAGGGAAAGGAGATGAGCGTGATTACGGGGGCTTTCAGAGACTGGTGAAGGCGGAAGGTGGAGGCGGAGCTCGGCTCCGCCGTGGTTTTTGATTGAAGATTCACGGTGATTAACACAAGTAAACCCTAAACTGCTACTAGGTGAAATTACACTAAGCTAAAGCTACGAGAAAAGGGAAAAAGAAAGGGGTGAGGCTCACCGGCGTGGGCTGCAGCAAGCTGCAGGCGGTGCTCCGGCGAGGGGCTTGGACCACCTCGATTCGACTCCTCGGAGCTAAACCTCGGGCTCAATCTCCTCCTGCTATCACCAGAGGTAAAACGGGCCAGGGTTTTAGGTCTAACGATGGAGGAAGAGGGATCAAAAAGAGAGGAAAGTCGGGGGTGCATATTTGTAGGGTTGACGGTCGTGGTGCAGGTGCTCCAAAGAACGAGGTGGACCGAGCAAATCGCCGGTCCAATCCTCGAAAAAATGAAGGGGTGTGTATAACCAATCTTAAAGGAGCAAAAAGTGTTTAGGAGTTGTCATGAAAATATGCAAGATGCATCCTCCAAAATTGGGTGAAAACCAAGAAGAAATCCTGTCCGACAAAGTCACAGGAGAGAGGTCGGAGAGTTGACCCGAGGTCAACTCTCCAGACCCCCTGGTTGGTCCACGTGGACCAACCAGGAAAATCATGGAAAAAAGAATTCTAAAATCGTTTAAAAATAGTAAACAAATTTTATTAATTTTAGGTTAAAAATATTTATTATTTGATAAATTATTTTATGGTAATTTTTAATTATTTTTATGAGGTGTATTTTTACAACTTACCTTTTATAGCCCTTATAGGTATAATATCTATATATTTTATTCTTTTATTTTTATTTTGTGATTTTAATTTATTTATTTTTGTTTATAATTTTATAAAATTAAATAATACTTTTATATACTTAAATATTTTATTTTATTTTTCTGAAATGTTTTGTATATTAAATAAAATAAAATTCTTGAATATATAGGTATGTGTACAGTTCTTATTCCTATGTATTATATATTAATATTTTTATTTTATGTTATATTTAGGTTTTTATTCTGATTTTTATGTACATAATTATTATAAGTAATATTTACAAAATTATAAAAATATAAAATACAAAAATATTGAATAAATAATAAATTGAAATATTTTAATCTGTATAATTGTACAATGTGGGTCCAAAACTCAACTTTCAAACCGTAGCTCCGCCAAATGCGAAACCACCACCATTAAATAGCTTATTTTATACTATATACATTTAAAGGTGAGTTTGCTCCATTTGGAGTTTTTATTTGTGAGATACGGGTCTGGGAAGTTGGGATTCTGGATTTTTATTCAGACCATAACATTTTCTCTGTACATTATTTTTGAATGAAATAAATTTTGTATTTTTCTTTATTTAATTATCTTCAACTTTAATGTACAAAGTTTCTTTATTTGATGTATAAAAAGTGGAACCAGAAATGGGTCCCAAAATGAATAAAGAATAAATGCAAAACATTGAATTCTTGACCTTATCTCCCCCTACTTTATTCCTTGTCAACCTATTCATCAAGATGCCTAGGTCTCGGGGTTTCGGGTCATAAAATATTTACAATATTTTATTCTTTTTATTTTCTTTTCTTTACTCAATAATTTCGGCTTTAAAAACCGCATTTTATACAGTATTTACACCATGATGCATGAATGCTAAAATACCTATATTAAGCCTATTTACACGCATTTACTAGGTTTTTAAGGCCAAAATGATTGAATAAAGATGATGAAACGTAGATTCATCAGTAATACGATCTCTTAAAGGGATCATACATGTTCACTTGTGAATAAGAAGACACGAGCTCACTTATGAGGTATTTTGACCGATCAAATTCCATGCATGGTCGTCTAACTTTGGAAGCATGACAATAATTTGTAGTATGACATATGATTTTGGAAAGCATATAATCGATACCAACTCTACCAAATGAGAAACTTAATGATAAAACCATGAAGGAGACATTCTAAAAGAGATCTTAAACTTCGGGTTTATTCTAGATCTTCTAGTATGCATGTGATGAATCTCCATTTCATCACCTTTATTCTTTCATTTTGGCCTTTAAACCCTATATAAATGCATGTAAATATCATTATTTTGCATAAATCAACATTCATTATTTATTGTATAAATAGTGTATAAAATACATTGTTTAAAACCAAAATAAAAGAATAAAGTAAACAAAATAAATAGAATGCGAAAGGTAGTTTACGACCCTATATCCTGAGACCTAGGCATCTTGATGATTGGGTTGACAAGGAATAAAGTAGGGGGAGATAAGGGACAAAAATTACCAATATAACACTAATTTTTACCATCCAATATTGCAATTTTGGGAAATGTTTTATTTTTTATTATTTACCTCAAATAATGAAACTTTGTACATGAAATTTGTAGATAAAAATACGTGGAAAGATATAAAAGTGATTTCACACAAAATTAATACACAATATACTTTTTATACTCATAACAAAAAGCCAAAACCTATGCTTCCCAGACCCATGTCTTCTCCATATGAACTCAAAATGCATCAAAATCAATTTAATTGTATATAACTTTTAATAAGCTATTTAATGAAGGTGGTTTCATTTAATTTGGAGTAAAGATGTAAAAGTTATGTTTTGGACCCCTAGTATACTTCATACTTGAATAAAATATTCATTTTATTTATTCTATTTAATTTTTATAAATTTAAATTTTCATAATGTCTAAAAAACTATTTATAATATATTTACATATTTATAATATAATAAAACCATAAAGAAAATACTAACAAAAATAATATATAAAAATACATAGATGAATATACTATACTTATTCCTATATAATTAACACCCTCGTAATTTAAGTGTACAACATACATCAGAAAAAAATAATAAAAATATGATTATGTAGCTGTAAATAAGTTATAAATTTATAAAATATGTATACAAAAAAACCAAAAATACAAAATAAAAATAAACGAACAAATATATTTACCTATAAATTTATAAAATATGTATACAAATTAATAAAATAATTCAATATTTTATTTTTATTTATTTGTATTTTTCTAGCCAGTTCTTTCGGCTTGTGCACCTACATGGACCAATGGGGTGTGAGTTAGAGCTGATCTCGGTCAACTCCTCGCCCCCAAGGTCCTCTGTGCCGGGTCACTTGCCACCTCGATTTCCTCGATTTTCAGAGCCCAATCTTTCTAGCTCGATGCCTCTTTGACTTTTGCACCTTGATCCATGTTCTTTTACACGGTCATGATGAATCTACGTTTCATCATCTTTATTCTATCATTTTGGCCTTAAAAACCCTAGTAAATGCGTGTAAATAGGCGTAATTCATGCATTTTAGCATCTATGCATATGTGTGTAAATATTGTATAAAATACGGTTTTTAAAGCCAAAATTATAGAATAAAGAAAATAAAAGAAAAAGAATAAAATATTGCAAATATTATATGACCCGAAACCCCGAGACCTAGGCATCTCGATGAATAGGTCGACAAGGAATAAAGTAGGGGGAGATAAGGGCCAAATATCTATATTATTTTATTCATCCTTTATTCATTTTTGGGACCCATTTTTGGTTACACTTTTTAAACACCAAATAAAGAAACTTTGTACATGAAAGTTGTAGATAATTAAATAAAGAAAAATACAAAATTGATTTCACAGAAAAATAATGTACAGATAAAAAGTTATGGTCTGAATAAAAATCCAGAATCCCAACTTCCCAGACCCGTATCTCACAAATGAAAACTCCAAATGCATCAAACTCACCTTTAATTATATATAAAATAAAATAAGATATTTAATGGCGGTCGTTTCGCATTTGGCGGAGCTACGGTTTGAAAGTTGAGTTTTGGACCCACATTGCACATTGTACCGATTAAAATATTCAATTTATTATTTATTTATTATTTTTATAATTTTTTATTTTTATAATTATGTAGATATTACTTATAATAATTGTGTATATTAAAATTAGAATAAAAACCTAAAAGAAACACAAAATAAAAATACATATAAATAAAATACATAGATACCTTACCTATAGTTATACCTATACATTTTATACTTACATTTTATTTAATATACAAAACATATCAGAAAAATAAAATAAAAATATAATTAAGTGTATAAAAGTATTTTATAATTTTATAAAATAAGAAACAAAAATAATAAAATTAAAATACACAAAATAAAAATAAAAGAATACAATATATAGATAATATACCTATATAGGGGTATAAAAGCAACTTGTAAAATATACCTATTAAAAATAAATAAAAAATACCATAAAATAATTTATAAAATTATAAGCATTTTTTATTTTATAACCATAATTAAATAAAAGAGTTTGCTATTTTATTTTGATTTTTAAAACATTTTTCTCAGGTTTTTTCCTGGTTGGTCCACGTGGACCAACCAGGAGGGCAGGAGAGTTGACCTCGGTCAACTCTCTGCCCAACACCTGCCTTGTGTCAGAAGTGGCCGTTGACCCACTTTCTCCCTTTTTTTCGAGGCCACGTCTTTCATCGATTGAGGTCGACTTCTTCTGCAAATATCTTCCCCTATCCTCCATCTTACACGCCCATCGATTTTCTTGGGGATTGGACCCCTGACACGCCTCGTGCACCTCCTCGAAGATCACCTCTCGGCCTTGTTTCAAAACCAACCCATTACCCCCATTTCGAACTTGAACCCCATTTGTGACTCATTTCGTTCCTTTGCCTTGCGCCCTGGATCGGAGAAGGTGACAGATTCTCCTCTAGCCAAGCTAGGAGCGGCAGCGAGCCTCAGAGGGCTGGTTCCGCCCATCGTCGGAGCTTAGCTCCCGGCGGTTTCATCTCTTGGCTGTCGGGCCAATCGAGGTTGTATTGTCTTATTTTTCTAGCCATTAGTTAGCTGTTAGTTTAGGTATTTATTTAGTATATTTAGTTCGCTGCCAAACATATTAATTAGTGTAGTTTCTTCAATCAAACACTCGCCGAGCTCTTGGGCTCCGGCGACCACCTTCACCATCCATCGCTGCCGATCTAACGCCAATAAAGGCCAGGTCTTTGCCATGCTTTTCCTGTCGAGTTTCTTTCTCATTTGCAGGACCTGAAGGGGGCTTCTGCGCCTCATCTGAGATCTAGAAGGAGCTCCAGAACCACCGGCACGTCGACGAGCTCCAGGGGCCCGCCGTTGGTCCCCGAACATTTGTGGTGGTGTTGGGAGCTTCGTGGCGACGTGCAGGACAAACTGAGCCCCTTGGTTGAGCCCCAACTGCTTGGAGACGCGCGTATCGAGGATTTGAAGCTCGCTATGCACGAGTTCGACGGGTGTTCTTGCCGACCCGTTCCCAGCCGTTGATTTTATCTTGTTCTTGCAGCCGCCCCAGGCGCCGTAGGATCTCGTGCCCCTCCAGCCGTCCGATAAATCCTCAAGTTCTAATCTCGGGCGTCCGAGCCCAAGGGGTATCGGGCTTTCCTGTGCTGCCACGTGGCTCAGTGAAGGCGCCATCCACCATCTGATCTGCGCCTAAGGTTGGCAATTTGTATATCTGGCCCTGCCGATTTTTGTAATTCATCTTTAACTATAAAACTTTCATCTATGTGTTAAAGTTTTGGTTGAATTTAAACATAGCTCCCCGGATTTTTGTGTAACTGCGGGATAGCCCCCGCCAGGTCACGTGCTGTGTGCACGTGGTCTGGCGATTTTGCAGGGAGACCCTCATCTTCTTGGGAGTTAATGCTTAGTCTGCGAATTATTTTATAACAGTATAACTTTTTTGGGAGTTATTGCGATACGGCCCTCAAGTTTGTAGGATATCACGCCTTGGCCCCTTGCCAGACCACGTGCGCACACACGTGGGGTCTGGTCTTTTTGCAATAAGACGCCGGTGGTTTGCTTATTTGACATTTACTCTCGAAATATTTCTGTTAAGTTTTATATTTTGTGAACATATTGCGCAAGGGCCCTCGCATTTTTCATTTTATTACTAAAATGCCCCTGCAAGTGTATATTTTCTTTTTGCTTCTAGTAATTTTTGCATGCCTTTAGAAAACCCTAAAAAATCTACAAAAAATAATTTAAGTCTCTGTTGCATAGTAGTTTAACGGCCTATTTTTATTTTTTATATTTCTTGGATTTTAATATTTATTAAAAATAAAAAATAGCCCCTTTGTGCACTGTCTAGCTTACAAAATCCATAAAAAATATAAAAACACTCCAGAAAAATCCCAAAAAAATACATTTTGTTTTTCATAGTGTGTTCTAACTTCAATCCAAAAATCATTAAAAATTACAAAAGAAAACTCAAAAAAATCACAAAACCCCCAAAATCTTTAGAAAAATATTTAAAATTCTACAAAAATCCTAAAAATACAAACTTTGTATCCAAATTTTCTTTGTTTTATTATCTTTAAGTAAAAATTAATTTGGAGAATTTTCGCTACTGTTTTCCATTTTTTTCTCCATTTTAAGTTTCAGTCGTGCATTTTATTCACTGTTTTCTTTATTTTGCTATTTAAAAATACCAAAAACATTCTGAAAATTACCCAAAAATCACAAAAACAGTAAAAAAGTATAAAAAGACCAAAAAGACTTTATTTTCTAATTTTTGGACATTTTTATCTATTTTTATAAATATCTCTTTCTCCCTTTTATAGCATAGTTCATATATTCCAATATTGAAAAAGAAAATATAAAATATAAAATATATAAAAAAGAAAATATAAAATCAGTAAATTAAAAATCAAAATACAAAAACATAAAATTAAAAATTAAAAAAATTTATAAAATTAATAACCCACAAAAACATAGCATAGTAAACAATTTGATCACATTCACACACATTTTGAGCATTTTTTGCCCCGTTCTACCTATCTGCTCCCTGTGTTCGACCTCTACACATACTTGCACTATACACATCTTGTTGTAGAGTTATAATAAATTTTAACTCCGCACATTTACTTTCATTGCTTGATATATTTGTCGTGGGTTAATTGTTGTTTGAATAGGGATTTTTGAGCGGTCACCGCATCGACTGCGGTTTCGCCTTGTGAAACCGTACGACCCTCGATTTTTCTAGTTCAACAGGTCACTAAATCGAGCCTAGCACCCCAGTCAAACCTTACCTGTATAAAATTTCTCCTCGCACCCCAATCGTTCTTGATCCTTCTTCCGACCACTAACCCTAGGTTTGACTTCGATTCCCCGTCCTGGTGACATCAGGAGGTTGATCAGCATCTCAGGGGTCTTGTTGGGTGTCAAATCGAGGCAATCCTATTCGTTGATGCTCCTCTGCCTAAAGCTCGCTCTAGATGTGCTCCCGATGAGCTTTCTTCTTCTTTTCTTGCTATTTCTATTCTTTAACGCAGCAATAGTGTAAGACCAGCTTTTATTTCACTTGATCTTATTTTATTTTTCATATAATAAAAATCCACTCTCATCGGAGCTTTAGCTCCGTTGCCCATTTCTAGCTACTCTTGACCACCTCCGACTCATCGTTCACCTCCATCTCTTCCCCCTTCATCTTCTGATCACCCTATGCACCTTCGCTCAACTGGATCGTGCACGGATCCATATATTCGTTCTCCCATCTCCACCGTTCACCGAAGACTGTTTCTCGCCCCCATGCTGCTTTGCCTCTGCTTCCTGAAACACCCGAGAGCTTCACATTTTCCCCTAACGATCTCATGTAGAAAACGAAGCGAGAATACACCGAAGTAGAAGATCTTCAGGGTATTTTAGCAGCTCCAAGACTTGACTGCCGCCAACCCTCGTCAGATCCCCTTGAGCCATTCTGAGACCCTCGGTTGACATAGAGGAACCAATGCATCATTTTAAACTATTTGGGAGCCACCTAGGAGGTTGGAGTCACCCTGGAGGCTAGATTGAAATGAGCCCTGTTCGTTGTTCATCCCAATTCTTTCAGCTGCCCTTGGAGCTGTCTGATTATCTAGCCGCACTAGATGTAGCAGCCGTCGTTGGATCTCCCATGCCCTGGACAATTAGATCCGCACTCAGATCTAATCTCGATGCTCCATCACTAATGGGGTACCAGCCGTCAGATGTTCGCCAAGTGGATAAGTGACAATCCCTCCATCGTTTGATCACACGCTTAGTAGGGGTATTTTGCACATCTTCCCCCACATTTTTTATTTTTAAATTAGTCGTGTAAGTTATTTAATTATCTTAAAACTTTTGGTGAAAATTACAGTTGCACCCATATCCTTATCTTATATTACATTAGGTCCACACCACATCAACTCATGCGCCGTCCCATGTGAGGTGGCGATTTTACATGCAACCCCTTGTAGATTTTGTATTTCTGTTTAGTCTAGAAATTTTGAATATTAGTTGTAACTTTTTGGGTAATTTGTAGTGTAACCCCTGCTGTTATTTTTAATTGGAAACATACACTTATCAATTCATTTATTTTTGTGCTTGTTTATTTATTTATTTATTAAAAATACCATACATGCTCCAAATGAAAATTAGGTTTCAGTGCCTACTACCATACTTATTCACGCTATCATTTTGGATTTAGATTTTAGCCATTTTAACTATTTATTAAAAATCAAAAGAGCATATTTTGCTCCTGTTTAGCTTTAAAATACAAAAAAATATAACATTTTTTTGAAAAATTCCAAAAATATTATTTACTTTAGTATTTTGTACCTTCATACCAAAAATCCCTAAAAGGAGAAAAAGAAAATGCTAAAATTAAAAAGCTCTAATATCCTTTATAAAAATAGAAAAAAACACTAAAAATCCCAAAAATATTTATTTCTATCTCTAAATTTTCTTTATATTATTTATTACATATTTAAATTGATTTGAAGAAATTTTGACACGTTTTGCTACTTTTAATCTTCAAATCAATTCGACCCATCTATTTAATCATTGTTTTGTGTATTTTTAATTTTAAAAATATATAAAAATTAGAAAAAATCTGTAAAATCACAAAAATAATATAAAAATATATAAAACACAAAAATATTTTATTTCATATTATTTATTTTTAGTTGTATTCATAATTACATTACCTTATATTGTATATAGTTATATATATTCTTACATTATATATGTTAAAAAAGAAATTAAAAATTAGAAAATATAAAAATAAAATGAAATATATAAAATGGAAAATAATTAAAAAAAATAATAACAAGATCCATAAAAAATACAAAATAAAAAACAAACAAAAATTCAAAATACCCTAAAAACCCCAAAATCATTTAGTATCTTTCTTTGCCAAATTTTAATTGTCTATCCTCTGTTGTTTCCTGCATTCAACCCCTACTTTACTTGTTTGCTATACATTTTGTATAATAAATTTTGATTCATACATTGTGTGGGTTAATTGTTGATTAAATACGTGGTCTTATAAGCGGTCGCCTCAGTGACATTTTATCTTCGCACTCCGTTAGGATATTATTTTAGACCCTCGTAAAACTCCTGTCATCAAATGGCACTGTTGCTGGAGAGTGACACACAAGATATAATTTTGGGTCATTTTACTTCATTATTTTTACTTGTTTATTTTCTCTCTTCTTTGATATATTTCCTTACTGGTGCTAATGCATTCTCTTTGATTTTTCTTGCAAGGGACTTCGAGATGATGGCGAGCGTTTAAGTGGTAAAGGCTCTTGAGTTGAGGAGACTTGCTCCTTCTACTTGGAGACCAAGAGGAGAGATCAAGAGAGATAGTGAGAAGACTTAGCATAGATTTTTATTTATTTTATGAGAGAGTGATTTATTTCTGCTTCATAAATTTGTAACAATACAAATACTTTAGACATTCGACAATCAATCCCAATTACCAAGTGATTGTTCACTTGGGGCTCACCATTGTTTTTCATGATTTTTCACTATCTTTATTTTATTTGTTTCATGTGTTTTGAGCTTTTCGCCTTTCTTTTCTTTGTTTTATGTGATCGAGCCCTTATATCTATGTGTGCTTGCTTTGTATCTAGGTCCACATCCCTAAGGCAATTCATGTACCTATATACTACTTTGCGATTGGACTTTGCTCAAAATTAATTGTTAAATCATGGATTGATCATTGAGAGCTTAGAGAGGCATCATACAATGCATGCATGACCAGTTGTGGTGGGCACTGAGCCTGTCTTGAAGATCATACTTTTTGGAGATCCTTCTGGGCTTGACATTTGATTCTTCACGCTGATAGCACTGCTTACTCTTAGGATGATTTCATCGTTCATTTTCATATAGACTAGGATTAAAAATTTCTGCCTTGCATCCCGTATGGAGAGAACTAGAAATTACTATGAGTCTTATTTTTGAGCATTCGTCATTGATTTCCAACGTGCACTGCATTTCCACCTTCTCCCTCTGATCTTGACAACCTAGTTAAAAAGAAAATCAACAAAAACATTAGACACTTGTATTGAATTTACTCAAAGAATATGATAACACAAAAAAATTTAAAAAAGGGGATGCTAATTTCACTTTGACCTCAATAAAATCCATAATAAACATCATTATTTGGGGTTCACAAAGCCCACATTGATTTTAGATATTCCTCCAGACAGAGCGAGGCACAACCCTTAAGAAATAGACCGAAAAACGGATCTGTGGCTACCTCAACAATCACCTAGGACCGGCGAAGTACCGACGCTCCTATCGTACGTGGACGAGTAGGGTCTAGTCGTACATGGTGTTCTCCCCTTGTGTAGAACATCTGACTTGATCTGAAGTATTGATCTTAGGACACACCCATATGGGTGTGTCCGTCTCATCATTTTGCGTCAGAGTAGGGCCTAGCACGCTCACGGGTGATTCCGTTGTGAACTTTATCTGAAGTATTTGGGTTTGCCATTATTGGCTTCCTCTGCCTATTTCTTTGGCTAAGTAGTCACATAGGCAGGAGGTTTAGGACCTGAAAGAGTGCAAATCACATGACACAAAGGAGGTGGAACAAGTATGGGGAGACTAATCCTGACAGTACATGCTCTCCTCTAGGGCTAGCTGCTTAAGGACTCATGACATTTTTCGCCTGAGTCAATAATCCTAAAACTGAAAAGATAAAAATAACCAAACTCTTATAGCTTCACATTGGGTTGAGTTGGTGAACCAATTCTGTATTGTATTTGTTTGGATTTAATTTAGGTTCTAAGATTAAAGTCCCGCGCACTTGCAAATTTTCCCAATTTTCTCTTTTGCATATTTCCTCTTTGACCCCCGCTCACTTTGAGCCGTCTACTGTTTTACACTACTTTCATTCCTTGTTCACCTCTATATCTTTCATTCATAATCTATCTCCTCTTGAACCTCTCAGATGTTGACCCACAAATGGTTTAGTCAGGACCTCGTTGACTCCCACATCGATTCTGTGTCACCAACATCTCCAATAATGCGTGGCGATTTCCAGAAGCTGGCTCGGACCTTGCGAACTTCTCCTTGGACCCCCAATCCTTTCTTCTTTTAGCACCTACCTCTCTCCAATAAATCCGTTGTTCGAGATGGACTCTCAACTAGAACTAGCATTTCCTCTTCAAATAAACCGGTATTACTTGTGTCCCTGAATTAATCCTTTATGGATGGAGATTGATTTCCATCATTATCTTATGCTCCATTCACAACCATATTGGATTGACTCTAATCCCACACTGATCTTGGCATTCGATGCTCTAATAGATACTGATTAGGATTTATTCAACCATGCATATCAAGAACCTGATCTAGAGCCAGAGTCACAAACATAATCTGAAATGGTTCCGACCAGAAGAGGAAAGGGACTGCAACCCCAACCAGTAAAGTAACCAGAATTACAGGATGGGCAGCATACCATGCAGGATGACATCGACAACCAACTCCTAGCTTCAATCCAAGCAATTCAACAACAATTGACAAATCAAGGGCTGGCCCAGGTTGCCTTTTTTGGACATGCTTAATGATCTAAGAAGGAGGACTATTGAGAGAAATGCCAGGAGAGAGGATGGATTCCACAGGAGAGGATGCTGAAGACAACTATTCAGTAGGAGGACCCCGTTATGAGGAAAGAGAGGCAAGACCACTTTCACCAAAGCCCACATTAAATCAGACTTACAACCCTGGGGCTAGCCATGTCACCGAGTGGATTCAGATTCCATCCATCCATGCTCATTTTGAGCTGAAGCCGCAATTCTTATCTCTACTTTCAACATTCCACAGGAGTACAATGGAAGAACCATACATCCACCTACAACAATTCGACCACATTTGCGTAACAACCGACTACCCCAATATTCCTATGGGGGTGATCAAGATGACTGCCATTCCATTCAGTCTCCACGACAAGTCCCTTTATTGGGTGAACCATTTGGAGAAGGTAGTCACGACTTGGGAGGACCTGAAATCCACATTTCTTCACAAGTTATATCCTCTCGGTTGCTTGAAATAAATGCACACCTACATCTCCAGCTTCATACAACAACCCCATGAGACGATCCATGAAGCGTGGGAGAGATTCAGAGATCTACATGAGAAGTGTCCTGATGAATATGTATTTCATCATCTTTATTGATTTATTTTAGCTTTAAATCCCTTATAAAACACTTGTATATATTAATAAATCCATATTCTTACTAACCCGCATATATGTATAAATATTGTACATTTATTATTATTTTAACCTAAAATAAATAAATAGAGAAATAAAGTAAAAATAAAGAAAATAAAAAACTGTATATATGTAATAGATACAGGCTGACCCGTACCCCTAGAGAAGGTCAAGACTTGACTTGATCAACCATGAATAAAGTATGGGGAGATATGGTTTTTAATCACAAAATCGAAAACAAATGCAAATACTTTTCATTCTGTATTTTGAATTTACCCTATGTATATTTGTATAAAACTTATATTATTTATTATCCATAAATTAACCTCAAATTAAATAAATTTCTAAACGGAAGTTGTAAATAAAACTATTTTCTAAATAATAAAAATAATTACGAAATAAAATCATGTATAGAATAAAAGTAACCACATTCAGAAAAAGTCGTAAAGCGATAATTGAAAGGCCAATTCTGGCTCCATATGAAACCGAATTGATTCAAACTCACTTCCACCATATTCTAAATTAAATTATCTTTAAAATGACAGTGGTTTCATAGTTTTTGGATTTGCAATTTGAAAGATGGTTATCTAGGGTGGTTTTTGTAATTTTACTACTTATTTATTCTGTTTATTTTTTGAAATAATTTTAAATATTTTTTATAGTTATTTAAAATAAAAATTAAAATAAAAAATATATAAAACAAAAAACATAATTCCTTTTTTAACTATGTGTATAATGTATCATATACATATATATTATATGCATATAATTAATTTCCTTAAATACCCACCACAAAATAAATTAAACAACTACTGTTTATTATTTAAATTTATAAAATGACAAAAGTGATTTAATTATTTAATTAATTATGTAAATAATATACCATTTGCATATAATTTAATTAATTTCTTAAACCAACCATTAAGGTGATGCTTTATGTTATTAGTATTTATTATTTTTTTAATTAATATAATTTCAAAAAATATTTTATTCATTAATTTAATTTATTCAATTCCACCATTAACATCTTTCCCTTTATTCCCTCTCCGTTAATAATTTTTTTTGAAATTCAATTTTTTTATATTTATTTGGCTCCTCCTCCCTCATTCCAATTTGATCAAATCCTTTGGTGAGATGAGCCTACTCTCCAAGAGCAATCTTGTGGTAGAAAGGTGCCGAGCTTCCGAACCATCCGGTGCTAGCGAGTCGAACTTCGTTGAGGCCCCTGATTTAGTGAACAATTAACCCACAATTAAGAATCAAGCAATCAGAATAAATGTGTGGAGTTCAAATTTATAATAACTCTACAAATGATGTGTATAGGAGCAAGTATGTGTAGAGTGTCGATCACAGGGAGCAAATGGGAGATTGGGGAATATTAATTCAAAAAATGTATGTTATTTTTACTATTTATTATTTTTGTGGGTTTTAATTTTATATAATTTAAATTTTATTTTTTATATATTTTAAGTGTTTTTTATTTTTACTTTTTATTTTCTTTTTATATTTTTAGATTTTTTATTTCTTTTTCTTTTTAAATATATAATATAAGAATATATAAGGCTATATATATAGAGTAATACAATTATAGATACTAAAAAAATCAAAATACAGAAATTAAAATATTTTTGTGTTTTAAATGATTTTCACTATTTTTGTGGTTTTTTAGATAATTTTGCTAATTTTAATGGATTTTTAAAGCCAAAAATATCCCAAACCAACGATTAAATAAATAGGTTGATGTAATTTGGAAACTAAAAATAGAAAATTATGTCCAAAATTTTCCGAATCAATTTTAATTAATAAATAATAAAATAAAGAAAAATAGAAAATAATATTTTTGTAACTTTCAACAATTTTTATGAGCTTTCTAATTTTTATGATTTTTATTTTTTCTATTTTAAATGTTTTTTGGTCTGAAGTTAGGAAATACAAAAATACATAAAATATATTTTTTGTCATTTTTAAAATGTTTTTATATTTTTTTGGTAATTTTTAAATAAAAAGGGAATAAATGTGTTATTTTATTTTTATAAAATAGGAAAAATCCTTTGTTGCATATCTAAAGTTGTTTCATGAAAGTATTTGCAAACAAGAACCTAACCTTATTTTTTTAGAATTTTTTGAGCACAATTGCTATTTTAAACAAATAGACAACAACCACAAAATTTATTATGCTGGCAAGGGCATATACATAATTAAAACAAGCACAAGGTTGTTTCTACAATTTTCCCAAAAAATTACAATTAATATTTAATTTTAAAGGATTTAATACAAATAACATAACACACGAGGGGTTGTATGCAAAATCACCACCTCACGTGGGACGACACATGAGATGACGTGGACTGGACCCAATTGTAAATAAGAAAACTATGAGGGTATATTTGTAAATATTACAAAAATATAATGACTACAAATGAAAGTTTATGTATTAAATATTAAAATACAAAAAAGTCACTAGGTTAGAAGTGCAGAATATCCAACGAAGGGCGTTGGCGGATGACTGGATGGTGTCCACTAATACACATGTCGCGCCTGCAGCATGCGATGTCGGTTCGTTGATGAAGGGAGAGGATTAGATCCTCGTCGAAGATCGGATGGTGTTGCTCTCATTCATCCGACATCTACTAGGCAATCTGGAGTGGTGAGAAGATCTGACGGCTAGAAGGGCACGAAGAACATGTCAAGATCTCGGAAGAACCAAGCTTTAATGAGGCTTCCCTCACTTCTCCGGCTACCACTGAGTGTCGGAGCAGGGGCAAAATGAAGCTTGGGCTCCTTTGCGTTAACTAGTGGTGTCAGGAGGTACGCTAAGCTTTGATGACATTGAATGAGCTCAGGGAAGAATGGATGCTCTAAAGGATATGGGAAAAATCCTTAAGCGCATCACGTAAGCATGAGGATCGCATCGTATGTAATCGAGAGTGACTAGTCGTACTAGTAGCTCAAGGTAGCGGAATTTAAAAATTTTCAAACAATTAAACCACATGATCCAAGAACACTTCTCAGATCATTTCATCCAAACCACAAACAATTATCAGGTTTACCTCTTGGAGCGTGGTTGGGATCGAGTCTCTAAACGAAGAGACCTCCAGTCTCAAGTACGATCTAACGGAGGAGATGCTTGCGAGCGCATTGATGAGATGTGTGCTCCTTGCAAACCATGTTCATAATCCAAGTGGAGAATCTCCTGATTTCGTCTCACGAGATTTGACGTCTTCTTCATGAGCGAGGCACACCGAAGGAGATGGAGATACACGCGCAAACAATCCGGTAGCATAATGACGATGCTGTGGTGATGGTGACTCTCTCTAGAGCTCCATGGTGGATGACCCCAATGAGAGAGAGAGAGAGAGAATTGGCGTGTAGATAGAGAGAGGGAGAGAGTTTATTTCCTCTTGGAATTATATGTGTCATCTTAACGGAATGGACTATCCTTCCTTTTATACTAGTTGGATGTATATGGATCTCAATCCATGTGCCCTCTTAATCCAACGGTGTAGAGGTTATTAATCAATGGCCATGATTTGTTGCTACAATATAGAAACAACAAATTTATTTAAGATAAATTAATTATATCCCCTTATCAAGATACAATTTAATTCATTTTAATTTTAATTATAATAAATAGATAATAAGGGAGGTAACCACTACCCTAAAAAGAGGGTGGCCGTCCCCCTTTGACTTGGTCAATGTGGAAGGCCACTTTGTTGGTGGGTTAGCCTTCCTTAATATATATATATATATATATATATATATTATATAGGATAAAATACAACTATTATTATTACATTTACCTTCACAAAAATAGTTCCAAGTTAAATTTGTGGAAACATCAATCATGTCATTGATAAATATGAATCATATTCGTATATCCAACATAATATGTAAATTAGATTTATAATTATTTGTTTATTATGAATCCCATTCACAACAACATATAATTTGTAAATTTTATTTACAATTAAATCTCTCCATCATATTATAAATCATATTTATAATATCCATGATTATCATGGATAGTGATATCCAAATTAATCATATCCTTGACAATTAAATCATATTTAGTCATCTTGTAGCTCTATTCTCATGTGCCGAAATAATATGAATCACATTCACATTGTTCACATCTTTGATAAATAGATCACATTTATTTATCTTAGACAACTCTTCTTATAATATGAATCAAATTCATATTATTCATGATAATTAAATTGCATTTAATTATAAATTTTCTCAATGCTCGGATACATATATCAACAATGAAATTATCCATGAACTCTTTCTAGTATAATGTGCTTTCGCCGCAGATACTTGGAGATAAGGACAGGGCAATTGTATTGTTCCACATATAGTGACTTGGATACTGAGATCACATCTCAAATCTATATCTCAGGGACCTCCCATAGATGTTTGATAAAATCAAAATCGTAAATCTAATATTTTCATTGTATCTGAATCACATTCATATCAAGGTCCAACATTTGGACTAAGATCAGATCACTTCTCTATGAGAGGAGTCACTAAAATCCAGACCTGTTTCATGACTCCCTCGGAATGGAAGCATCATGGTTACACAATCGTTTATGATCACATCACCCTCAGGTATTCCTAATACAAGTACATCCTATATACTGGAAGACTCATAGAATAAACCCAAAGTTTTTAATCTATTTAGATTGTCTTCTTCAGGGTTTCATCATTAAGTTTCTCATTTGATCATTGGGAGTTAGTATCGATCATATACTTTCCAAAAGCATATATCAAACTTGCAAATTCATTCAAGCTTCCAAAGTGAGATGACCATGCACGGAATTTGATTCTTCCCAATATCTCATGAGTGAGCTCATGTCTTCCGATTCAATAAATGAACCGGTATGATCCCTTTAAGAGATCGTATTACTCCTATGCCCTTATATACACACCAGCACGTCGGTTTATGGACCTTGATTAGGTCATCAACCTATTGGTCTGTCGAATGTACATACTCAAACATACAGTAACACATCTGTCTCCGGTCAGAGGATGTGTGCCTATATCGTGACAGCATACAACATAGGTATTTGGTTATCTCGATCTCGTTAAGTCAACTCTTTGACCTAACTTATCTAACACCTCGAAATCATTATTCTTATTTAGGTCGGTTAGATATCAACCTTTGGAGAAAGGATTGCCATCTCCTTCTCAAGAAGGAGAACCTCTCTTAACAATCATTTGACGGTGCTTGATGAGTCCTCAATCTAACTCTTTAGATATTCATCCAAGTACCAACCTCTATGATTCAACAATTGAATCAACAAATGTATGATCATTAAGATGGCCTTGGTACATAACCCTAATTGTACTAAGGGACCTATTATACAAATTAGTTATTCTTCATTTCAGATCATGGGAATGATATTCACAATAACATTTCATGCATAATGGCTCGTAGTGGGCTCGCATGTCTCAAAATCTCCCACTAGACCAAAGAGCCACTAATGGGCTAATCTTTAAACCCACACTTATGTGACAATGATAGGCTATTTAGAACAATAGCTAGCTAAGATGATCAGTCACTCTGTTCCCAAGAGACTACGCCAAGTCCTTTTACGACACTTGCATATCTCCTAGTAATAGTGTTCGCATCCAATGTGAATGTTGCATCTTGTGCAACCAATACTCAATCTTATTAAAGAAGTTATAATATCCTTGGCACTACAACTCAATAATTATTATAACCAATATTTCCTTTATTCTTATCAAATACCCTTATTCATGGAGATCTCTATCTCCTAAGGTATCTGCAATTAAGACCTTTTAGATCACTATCTATAAAGTCTTATGTTCTTGAAGATAAGTGAAGTATATGAAGCGCATCACGGAAGCGTGAGGATCGCATCATATACAATCGAGAGCGGACTAGTCGTACTAGTCGCTCGGTGCAGCAGAATTTTAAGAAATTGAATCGATGAAACCACATGATCCCAGAACACTTCTTGAATCATTTCATCTAACCACATAATAGATAAAGGAATACCTTTTGTAGCGTGGTTGTGATCGAGCTTCTAAGAGAAGAGACCTCCTGTCTCAAGTTCGATCCCTCGGAGGATACGCTTGTGAGCGTGGAGATGAGTCACGGGTTTCTTGCAATCCAAGATGTTGATCCAAGCAATGGATCTCCTGATCCCGTCCCATGAGATAGAACGTCTTCATCAGGAGCGAGATGCACTGAAGAAGATGGAGATCAAAGAGTCGTCGAGGTGGCAGCACAATGATAATGCGACAAAGAAGGCGACCTTCTCTCTAAAAGAGGAGTGGACGACCACTCAAGGAGAAGGAGGAGGCTTGACGTAAGAATGAGAGAGAGAGAGAGAGTTGTTGTCGAAGTTGTAACTCGAAAAGCAAGGGGGTGCCTCTTCTAATATAGCGTTTTGGGAGTCCATGGATCCCAATCCATGGACAACACAAGCTCAATGGATGAGATTAATTTGTGTTTCTTTCAATGGCCATGATGTTGTTGTAAAAACACAACAATAATTAATTTAATTTAAGTTGATAAATCAATATAAATCAATTCAAATTCAATCACTTTGACTGTAGAGATAAGAGGTGAGAGGATTTGACCTAATTCTAAAAAGGGGAACGACCACCCTCTTCCAATGGAAGTTGGTGGCCATCCATCCTCTTAGGTGAATTGGGTCAATATCTTCATTATCTCATGACATCTCATTATATCATGATATCTCCAAGTTTTGCAATAACACTTGTTGTAAATTATTTCATAAAAAATTCATAATTATCTTGTGAATATTGTAATCATGCCATTGGAAAAAATGTGAATCTCATTCACACCCCAAAACAAAATGTAAATTATATTTTCAATTAATCATCCAATGTGAATCCAATTCACACCAATAATTAATTAACAAATATAAATCACAATAGTCTCTCTCTAATATATTGTAAATCACATCTATAATGTATGTGAATAACTGGATGATGCTATCCACATTATTCATATCTATAATAGTTAAATCACATTTAATTATATTGTATAATCATTCTCATGCATTCAAATAATATGAATTAAATTCACATTATTCATGATAATTAAATCACATTCAATTATCCATTTCTCAATGATTAGATATAATTCATCAATGGAAATATTATTGAATTCCTTCAAGAATAATACGCTTTCTCCACAGATACTTGGGGATAAGGACATGGCAATTATACGTTCCATGTAGTGTGACTTGGATATTGAGATCACATCTCAAATATAGAGCTCATGGACGTCTCATAGACGCTTGATTTAATCAAATATGCAAATCTAATCTTCCCATTACATCTGAATCCCATTTAGAGCAATGTCCAACACTTGGACTAAGATAAAATTACTTCTCTACTAAGAGGAGTTACTAAAATCCAGACTTGTTTCATCACTCCCTCGGAATGGAAGCGTCATGGTTATACAATCATTTATGATCACAACATCCTTAGGTATTCCTATTACTTGTACATCCTTCATACTGGAAGATCTATGATAAACCCAAAGATATAGATCAATTTTACACTATCATCTTTAGGGTTTCATCATCAAGTTTCTCATTCTTGGTCATTGGCAGTTGGAATCTATAATATGCTTTCCAAAAGTATATATCATACCTTCAAATTCTTGTCATGTTTCCAAAGCACGAATACCTCATGAGTGAGCTCATGTCTTCTGGTTCACAAGTGAACTTGTATGATCCCTTCGAGAGATCGTATTACTCATATGCCCTCATATGCACACCAGCTCGTCGGTGTATAGACCTTGGTTAGTCATCAACCTATTTATCTACCAAATGTACATACTTAGACATATAGTAACACATCTGTCTCCGGTCAGAGGATGTGTTCCTATATCGCAACAACATACGATATCTGACTTTGGTTATCTCGATCTCGTTAAGTAAACTCTTTGACCTAACTAATCCAACACCTCCGAATCTCTATTCCTATGCAGAGGACCTGCATCAGGAGGTCAGTCAGATATCAACCTAATAAGAAAGGATTGCCATATCCTGCTTAGGTTGTAGATTATCTCTTAACAATCATTTGATGGTGATTGATGAGTCCTCAATCTAATTCCTTAGACATTCATCCAAGCACCAACCTCTATTATTCAATTATTGAATCAATAATTGTATAATTATTAAGATGGCCATGGTACATAACCCTAACTGTACACAGGGATCTTATAGCGCATTCATTCATTTAATCAAAGAAAGGGATTGAAAGAATCAATATCTTTTATTGATGAATCAAATATTACGATAACATTTATTGTAGGAATGGTTCGCCTCAGGCTCACATGGCTAAAAATCTCCCACTAGACCTCATAACCATTCATGTACAATCCTTAAACCCATACTCATTATATGATGGTCGAAAACCTTCGGTGCCAGAGGTTTGGTATGCGGATCAACAACGTTGTCGGCAGAGGCCACCTTGGTGATGATGATGTCACCATGCTTTTGAATCTCCCGAATGATGTGGTATTTCCTTTCCACGTGCTTGCTCTTTTGATGCCATATGGGTTCCTTTGCCTGGGCAATGGCTCTCGTATTATCGCAGAGTAACGGGATAAGAGTATCAGAGGAAACTACACTAATTTCTAGGATGAATTTGTGCAACCATACCGCCTCCTTTGCTGCATCCGATGCAACAATGTATTTGGTTTTTGTTGTTGAATCTGCTGTAGTATCATGCTTCTTGTTTCTCCAGCTCACAACACCAATGTTCAACAAGAACACAAACCCTGATGTTGACTTTCAATCATCAATATCCGATTGGAAGTCTGAATCTTTGTATCCAAGACTTGGAGATCACCATCTCCATAGACCAAGACATAATCTTGCGTGCATTTTAGATACTTGAAATTGTTCTTCACTGCATTCTAGTGTTGTTCTCCGTAGCAGGACTGGTAATGACTTACCACTCCCACAACATGGTAGATATCTGTCCTAGTACACATCATGGCATCTATTAAGCTTCCTACAACTGATGCATAGGGGCATCCAGCCATGGCTTTGTTTTCCTCAATGGTTTGAGGATCCATCCCTTTAGACATGTGGATACCATGTCTTAAGGGGAGGAAACCTTTCTTATAACTATCCATATGGAAATGTTCAAGAATTTTCTTAATATACCCATATTGTGATAATTCCAATATCTTCTTTTCTCAGTTTCTGAACAACTTCAAACCTAAGATGTAAGAGGCTTCTCCAAGATCTTTCATCTTGAAGGTATGAGATTGACAAATCTTAACACTGGTCATCATCCCTGTATCATTCCCAATGATAAGGATGTCATCTACGTAAATCATGGTGAACATAATGGCGCTCCCACTAAGCTTCTTGTACACACAAGGTTCATCAGGATTGTGCAAAAAATCATAACTCTTTATGGTTTCATCAAATCTGATGTTCCAGCTATGAGAAGCTTGTTTGAGCCCTTAGATGGATTTCTTCAACTTGCATAGTTTACCTTCCTCGGTTATGAAGCCATGGAGCTGCTCCATATAGATATCCTTCTTGAGGTATCCAATACCATCCTTAACATACCCTATGAAGTAGCACTCTCGAGTGCGAGACTCTAGCTTACTTGCATACATGTTCTTCACATGGACCAAGCATCCCCAAACCCTTAAGTAACTAACACTAGGTGGTTTGGTTCCATACCAGAGCTCATGAGGAGTCTTAGGTATATACTTGCTAGGAATCTTGTTCAGGATATATATTGCAGTCTTGTCGTATATCCCCACAAACTAAGTGGTAAATGTGCTTCAATCATAGTTGAACAGACATATCCATGATGGTCCTGTTGCATCTTTCAGCAACACCATTAAGTTGGGGGGTTCCAAGAGGAGTGAGATTGGAGATAATTCCATTCTCTTTAAGGTATTCCTTGAATTCATCTAAGAGGTATTCGCCACCGCGGTCAGACAGAATGTATTTAATCTTCCTATCTGTTTGGTTCTCAACCAAAGCCTTGATCTCTTTAAACTTTTTAAAGGTTTGACATAGTAGGAAGATAAACCCGTATCGTGAATGGTCATCAATAAACATCAAATAATATCAATATCCATTTCGAGTCGCAATACTGAAGGGACCACATACATCGGTATGTATAAGGTCAAGAATACCTCCGGATCTTGTAACCTTGTTATGAAAAGTCATCCCAGTCATTTTACCTCGAATACAATGTTTGCAGGTAGGCAAAGATTTAACCTGTAGAAAATCTAAGGGTCCATCCTTTATCAATCTATTGATCCTATCAATAGATAAATGACCAAGCCTTTATGCCAAATCATGTTTGAATGATTTTCATCCTCCCTAGATCTTTTAATGTTTTTATTAGTGTAGTAACATTCATGGCATTTTCATCAATGCACAATTCATAGAGTCCACTAGAAGGCAAAAAGGAATGAATATCCACTTCTAACAAGCTTAGATACATATATTAAATTCCTTCTGACTTCAAGTACATAAAGACACTCTTTAAGTACTAGGAATCTTCCACTAGATAATGATAGTTGCTAGGTCCCGATGATGACCGTTGCAACACTTGCATTAGATCCCATCTAGATGACTATCTCCCCTTCATCTAGACTCTTAGTTACCTAAAATAGATGCAACAAATTGCATACATTAATAGAAGCACCAGAATCTATAACCCAACTTCCTTCTCGTCCAACGAGAAAATTAGTTTCAATGATGAAAGTAGATTTCATACATGCTGGGGATTTACCCTTGTCGACCGACTTCAGGTAATTCGAAAGAGTTTAGTACCCCAGCTTCTTGCAGTGATGACAGACATCGATTTTCTTCAATACTATTAAAGTGGACGCATTGGAAGATGAGCCAACACCTTGACTCTTCTTCTTTCCCCTCTAGGCTGGGTATGATAATTAGATCTGACTTGCGGTTAAGAAACGATCGTCGGTGTAGAGAATCGTGAAGACAGATTCGATTAATAAAAAATCAATAAAATATGAGAGAGAGAAAATGAAGTGAATATGTTGCTTCTCTCTCCTATTTTATCTACGCTTTAATATTTATCCAGGTAAGTGTGCCTAGGTCGAACTCGAGGAGGCAGAATATCAATACTACGATTTTAAAGTAGAAGAGGTATTTCATGATTTTTATATCTTCTTGAAAAAGCTGAGAAGAGCACTCAAAACATATCTGACTTTAGAAAATTCAAACAAGAAAAATACGCGACGAAAAACTCACAACAAAAATAACAAAACCTCACTTGGGTAGTTGTGTAACTACCCTAGAAAAATATATGAAAAATTACATCAAAAAGAGGTCTAAATATAACCTACAATTCAGGGTATAACTATAAGAAAAGAAATAAAAAGAACAATAGATTGGTCTTGTTCAGGGACTGGAATGTAAAGAAAATAAAATGTATTACATTTCGGTCCCTACACGGGGACCTAAATGCAATTTCTGGAAAACTGCTGTAGTGCGGATGAAATTCTAGAAGTTGCGGGGGCTCTTAATCAAATTTTCCAACGTTTCAAAATTTGATAGATGAGATTAGATTAGCAAGCATCGATCAGCCGTCGATTGGAGTACACGTGGTGCCAAACTGCACGACACATGTTCTTGGTTGTTCTTCCCCAAATCGGGGACTGGCGGCAGTGAAGGCTTAAATCTGATGTCACACGTCGGTCTCCCTGCAGAGATGGGGCAAGAGAGGGTGCTCTTTACCCTCGAGCACACCTAATGAGAGAGGTAGTCGGAGAAGGCGTCATATATAACTCAAGGAACTAAGGTCAAAACCCTAACCTTCTCCTGCTACTCTTCTGATCTGGCAGACATTGTAAATTCCAGATAGTGAGATTGATGCTCTAGAATCTTGGGTAGACCTGCAATTGATATAATGGAAGCTCGATTCATGATCGAATCGGCCAAGAACGTGAGGAATTTCAGGTCAAATAAGTAGTTTCCAGTAATTAAAATTAGGGATGAAAATTGGTTCGATTTAAGTTGGAATTAAACATGATCTTCGACTGTGACTTAAGATGATGATTAAAAGGGTGTAATTACGTGGTTAACAACATTAATTGGGCACAAAAATCAAGAAAATCAAGTAATAGATGGAGGAAGTGGATATGGGAAATAGAGGTATATTAACTCTGGATGTCGCTTGTTGGTCGATCCTTGCCAGAGCTCTACGCAGTGGTGGCGCGATGCAAAGCCACGCGTGGCTTTGAAACTTCTCCTCCGAAGCTCCTTCTTCCATGTGGAGGGGTCACCGGGCTTTGTCACCGCCTGAGGTTGCCGAGGCTAGGCAGGAAAGTGGAGGAGTTGACCAGGTGGTTAATGGAACTGGGTAAGTTAGTTGCAAATGGTGAAGTTTATGGAGTTTTATAGATGAATTGGTGAGAAGTTAGGTTCAATCTAAGGGTAAGCCTGTATTAGGGGTGTTAGGAGATTAGAGTGTAGGGCTAGGATTATATTTTAGATGAAAGATTAATGCGGAGAACTTCATCGAAAAGAGGACGTTGGAACATATCAAACGACCTGATTCTTGAAGAAGGCCCAGGTGCTGACACATGTCAGTTCCTGGTTGGCCAGTTTCAATAAATGAATAATAAAATAGGTATTAAATAATAAATGGAATTATTTTAAATAGATATAAAATGAAAAATGTAAATAATTAACTTATCTAAATTATGAAATATTTATTTTTATAAATAATAAATAATTTATGAATATAAATATTATATTAATAAATAAATATATAGTATACTTAATAAATAAGTTTTGGACTTTTAACTAAATAAATTAATAAATAATACTTTATTTTTATATTTTCTTAATTATTAGAATAATAAAAAGAATATTTTTGAATTTTCATGGATTTTATAAATTAATTTAAATATATTAATAAATACGTGTATAGATTACATATCTCAAATTCATCTATAAATAAGGGTTTTTGATTTACTTAAAATAATAATAATAATGTCAGAAAATTATGAAATAAATCATGGTTAAACTACAAGATCAAGAAAATAATAAAAAGTTATGAAATCTTTAAAACTATAAATAATGTGTTCCAAATAAAATAAATAGTCCAGAAACCTAGTTGTGATCAGGTCCCAAAACTGATTTGTTGCAAACCAACTCCGATTTTTGTGAAATCACATCAATTTATTAAAGAATATTATTTTATTAACTTTTAAGGTTAATAGAGTTAAATTGGAGTTCGTTTGAGAAAAGTTATGATGTTTGTAAGTTGAAAATTTGACAATTTACAAGTAGGATTTCTTGGCATATATACAAGATATTATTTTTAACTTATTTTTATATTTTCTATATATTTTTAGAAATAATTAGGGAAAGAATTTGGCAAAAAATATTTCATATGAACTAATAAAAAATTCATGAAGATTTGATAATTATTTGATAAATAGTGAAGAGTGTATAGAGTGAATATTTATTATTTTTTATTGTTTTCTTTCTTATCTCCCCCTACTTATTTGTTTATCGACCAATCCATGCTAACTTGGTCTTGATGGTTAGGTTACAAATATATCTTACAACTATATTTATATTATATAATTCATATTGTTCATATATACATATTTACAATATGCCTTCTTTTTGTTTTCTTTATTTTTATTCTTTCATTTATTTACATATTTTTAATGCATAAAAGGGTATTTATTTTTATTCATGAGTTTGGTTTTGTTAAAAGATGGAAATTAATGAGTATTTACATGTATTTGTTAAGGGTTTTAGGATAAAATGCAGACAGAATGTTAATGAATCATGGATTCATCAACCCCCTCCACTTAAACTTTGCTAGTCCCTTAGCAAACACTTGTTTGAAAAATAAGGGAAAAAGAGAGAAAGTTAGAATGAATTTGTTTTCCCAAACCAATTCATGAGAATAGATAAAGGACATAGCTTGATTGGGCCTAAAACAAGCATTTTTTCGGAGCTTTAACTAGGATTAGGAATTTAATCTCAACGATCGTCAAGTTCCACAAATCCTTTTTTAGGTTCACCTCAACAGTCAGCTCATATCCACTTATTCATATCACTAACTCTATCAACCTTGAATTCAATCTTTACTATGTGTGAATTGTGTTAGCTCTTCCTGCTTAAAGAAGTGAAGAAACCACCCATCCCAATAATACCCTCCCATTGGTTCCTCATCCAGCTACACTTTCCTCAAGGAGGGGGGTATTCCCTTCTAAGGTCAGGTCGTGCTGTGTCCACAATCGAATAGAAAGAGAAAGTAGAAGAATGAGAAGAGAACTCGAGTGCGACCAGTGTAGACGCATCTCCTTGTGAAGCCCAACCAATTTAGCTAAGTCTCCACTAAGATGTGCATGCTTTTTGGTGGAAGTTGGGACCATTGTGGTCTTATTTGTTTTTGATGGCTTCTTCTTTGAATTGGCTTTGTAATGTTGCTTGCACCGCATCAATCTTTTTGTGCCTTGACGGTTATAACATCTTTTCATTCCGTCTATTTTTTAAGGTCTTGGAAAAATTGTGCCAGAAGATCCTTCCCTCATCCGAAGCATTATTTCAACCCCAATCTCTCCCGTCTTTAGACGTCTATGCCACTGGACAAGGATAGAAATGCACCACCAAGATGGATTTCCCTTCGCAGCCCCATGCAAGTTGAGCTAAGTGAAAAGTGCATGGGTCCAAAATTGGTTCATTGATGAAGAGTTAAACGGATGACACCAAGTGTTCTACTTAGGCACATTTATGTTGACTTCCCAAACATGGTCTTATGGAACCCAAAGATTTAAGTCAATGATCTAAAGAGTCTAAATTCCAATTCCTAACTAGGCTCCTTACAATGAATGTTAAAGGCCATAATCAAGCTCCATCCTTTAGAATATTCCCAATATTTAGTTTTAAAAATCAAACTTATTCTGAAAAATGCTAATGCAAATGGAACCATATTTTTGTAAAGTATAGTTTCTGAATTTGACTCATTTTTATGGATTTTAAGGATTTTGTAATTTTTATGGATGTTAGACTTTGCATTTTTTATGGAATTTTCAATTTTTTATAAAAAAATTTATGTATAAGAATTTTACAAGATAAATTGTCATATTTTATTTGGATTAAATAACTAATGTATTTGACCAATTTTATATACAAATAATTTTACAAGGATTAAATGAATTTTACACATAATTTAATAGATAAAATTTTAAATAAGTATTATTCAAATTTTAAATACATATTTTACATTATGGATTTTAAATAAGGATTTTAATCATATTTTTCTCATTTACAAGTATTTTATAAATAATAAATAAATGGAATTTAAAATAACCCTCAACCATTTTTTTGGATTTAATAGATATAGAAAATGCATAAAAGTACAAGTTATGGATGCAAGTATATATATAATATATACGCACCCCCTATACTTAGTGTGTGCTATGTCCTCATAGCGTCAAAAGAGAAAAAGGAGGACATAACTCGTGCTAAGTAAAAGTGGGTGAAAAAGAATAAAAAATAGAAGTTAGTCGACCCCCCTATACTTACGATCATGTCATTTTAAGTATAGTGGAAGATAAAAATGGTGACTAAGGAAAAAGAAGATACAAACGAAGGAACAAAAGAAAGAGAGAAAAATGAAATCACTCAGTTCCCCCTATACTTAGGATAAGGCTTCCTAAGTATAGAAAAGAATGTGGCCAAAATTTGGGACTAGCGATTAGTTAAGAGAAATAAAAACAAGAGAAAAGTAAAAAGAACAAAATCGAAATGTGAAAATCAAGGGGCAATCAGTCTCCCCATTCTTAGGATAAAGTATTATTGACACGGAAAATCTTCGGGCTTGGTTTAAATAATATATGAAAGTGTCGTTGTTATTACCAAAAAATCCCACGACAAACAAACAATTTTTTTCTTCTCTCGCTGCAAAATAATTAGAAAGAATAATGTGGAGCAAGAGAAATATTTTTGTTACTTATTTACCTATATAGCAAGCATGATCGAATTCAGGGAGGCTACTATTCCTGAGGGTTATTCAAATAATCGACGGAAAATTAATTAAGAGAATAGTAGGAATCACAAAGGCAAACTATCCTCGATTTTTGTGGATTTTTTCTCTTTTTATTTTATTTTTATTTTTTATTTATATTTTTTATTTCTGATTTTCAATTTTTAGTGATTTTAATTTTATAATTTTTTATTTCAAATAATGAATAATATGCACAAGGTAAGAAAGATGCATACCAAGCTCTTTTTATATTTTTAGATTATATAAAAAATACTCAGAAAAATCTAGAGAAAATATTTTTGGGTTTTAAAGACTTTAAAGTTTTTTTGAGAATTTTTGTAGAATTTTCAGATGTTTTTGTATTTTTTTAAAATCAAACAATGGCAAAAATGAGAAATATTGCACATCCTGGAGTAATTTGCAACTTGAAAATATTTTAATACCCAAAACTCCTGGCAGCTATTTTTATAATGAAATATATGCAAATGTCTACGAACAGGAACTGAAATCACGATTTTTGGATTTTTATAGAATTGTTTATGATTTTTTAAATTTTTGTAATTTTTATTTTTTTGGGTTTTGAAAAGAATTAATGCTTGAAATTTGTATAGAAAATCAATGAAATAAAACTACTCTAATCTTTTTTGAATTTTTTAGAGAAATATTCAAATTTTTATGAATTTTTGAATTTCCAAAAGAGAAAAAGACACAATTTTTTATTTTTAAATAATAATAAATGAATTTAAAATGCAATGAAAAATTTATGCTAAAAGATAAGTACATCAGGAGCATAACTTAATTTTTAAGAAATTTATTGTCCAACAAAAAGATTTATTCCAATGAAGAGAACATGCAAGATAATTAGTCTGGAAATGAAGAACTAGAATGTAAATACTTAATGTTTTGGCATTAAAAAAATAACAGAAATAAATAGAGGGTATAAAGTAAATTACCCAATAATAAACGTGCTATGCTCGTGATCTGCACTGGAACATGGCTTTGTTGAAATTTCAAAAATCTTCATAGGTGTCATCACAATTTACTCATGAATAACATGGTTTGCAGTGGAGCGGGAGGGTTTTTTGCGTAGTTTTGGAAACATCTGAGGGTGACTTTGCAAATTTTCCATTTTTTTAACTTTCCCCTACCTAGGGTTTTCTGTGTTCTCTTTTGTTTCAAGCAAAGGGGGCGTACGCCGCTGCCACCCTCTCATCTTCACCAAGCTGCTGGAGGCGAAGGCGCGATGGGACTGTGGAGAATCGAGTAAGATGGTGCTGGAGAAGCTGTAGAGCCACCGTGGTTCGACAGAGGTAGACTGCTGGTTGGCTGCACGTAAGTTGGAGGGGTCGCACATGGTGGGCGATCGAAGTGAACCGATGCTGGAGGTCCTGCAGAGCGGCCCTTCAACAGCGACAGGGCATGGTAGTGCTGCGGTGGTGCAGCGATGGACGGGCGTCTCAGGAGGCGCTGGGCATGTGGCCTTGGGTTGCTTCAAGCGGTGACAGGGATAGTGGTGCTGCGGTGGTCGGGAGGCGTGATGGGTGTGCGCCCTTACGTGGGGGCTAGCAGATGGGAGGAGACACGACCAGGCACGCGTGGGCTTCACGGCTGACGGTGATGGCGGTTGGTTGTCGGAGCTTGAAGTGTTCCGCCAAGGATGGAGGGGTTGCAGGCACATGCGGCGACGGGCACCGTCAATGTTTTTATTTTTTTACTTTTTTTTTCAAATGTAAACAGTAATATTTTTTTATTTTTTTGTAAATCTGAAATAGAGAAATTGAAAATAGAAAATAAAAAATGTTTTTTATTTTATTATTTATTTTTTTGATGATCATGCAAAACATATGTTAGAGAGAAAGAAAACAAATATTTTTTGCTTGTTTATATATTTTTATTTACAAACAATTGAGGACACGAGCACGATGGCTCAGTCCCGAAATCAAACGCAAGAGGTGAATGGGGATCCAGTGAAAAATGAGGAATGGATCCGAGTCTCTAACCATCGTGCGTGGCCAAAGCTGAGAGATCGTGATAGGTAGAAAAGAAAGCATAGAGATCGAGATGTGAAATGAAAAATTGAGTCGGTGGCTAAAAATCAAGTTGTGATGGATTTTTAAGATCTAGAAAAATAAAATGACAATGAAGAACAAATATTAGAAAATGAAACTACGATTAATGTAGCATAAAAGAAGATAAAATGGATCTCACCTTAGGAGCAGAAAAGGCCTTGATCACCTCGACGAAGGCCGACTTGCTTTCATCGGACGGTTCAGAGGCTAGGCACCCTTCTGCGACAAGAAGACTCTCGGAGATCGGACTCCTCTCACAAAAGATTTATCAATTTGCATGATGGATAAGGATCCTTATTAATATATAGAATGGGATTGAAGTTTGAATTTTTTAATTTTTAGATGAAGATAAGAGATAAGAAAAATTGAAATGAGATAAATTAGCAAGATAAATATTTACAAAAATTAACTACTTTTTGTATTTTCGTTATTGCATTTAATTGAAATAAATGTTAATTTTTTTATTTTTTTGTAGCAGTTAGTTAAGAAAATTAAATATATACATATGCTATATACATAATGACATTATCTACATGGGTAAATAAGCAAATCAATATATTTTTTTATTTTTTTTATTTTTATTTTATATAATTAGTAAAAATATTTACAAATATTTACAAAATACAATATGTAAAATACATGGGAAAGTTGCACAAACCACTCCAGAAAATCAACTTTTCACCTGTAACTCCAAAAATTATGAAATCACATCCATTTTAGAGATAATTTAATTTAGACTACAATGGAAGTGAGTTTGGTTCAATTTGAGTTCATAAGGAGCCAGAATTGGTCATTCAATTATCGCTTAGTGGCTTTTTTTAAGTTTGGTTGCCTTTATTATGTACATGATTTGATTGTGCAATCATTTTTATAGATTAGGAAACATTTTTATTTACAACTTTTGTTTTCAAAATTATTTTGTTTGAGGTCAATTTTGTACAAATAAAATAGTGTAGTATACAAATATACACAGCACACATTTTTTGGATTTTCTGATTAAAGACCCTATCTCTCCCTACTTTATTCCCGGTCGATCAGGTCAAGTCTTGACCTTCTCTCGGAGTTCGGGTCAACTCTATCTATTACATATATCCAATCTTCCTCTTTTTTTATTTTATTTTTTCCCTTTATTTATTTATTTTAGGTTAAAATGGTAAGAAGTGTACAATATTTACACACAAATGCAAGTTAGTAAGAATATGGACTTAGTGTTACATACATGTGTTTTATAAGGGATTTTAAGCTAAAATAAATGAATAAAGATGAGGAAATGCAGATTCATCATCCCCTATGCTTTATATTTGCTAGTCCCTTAGCAAACACTTATTTGAAAGAATAAGTGAAGAAAAAGAAAAAAGGGAAAATAATGAAATTAGGACAATAATAAGTATTAAACTTTTCTTCCTAAAATTATATTATGGAGCTCTGTCAGACCTTTGGATTATTAGTGTGGCAGAACCTTAATGGGAAATGGATTTAAAACCTAACAACCTCTAAGTTCCATAAGACTCCTATTCAGGTCTCCTCAACAGTCAGGTCAGAATAATTCTACATACACAAATTTTTATGACTATGAATCTTTACTTGTACGGTGTAAGTGAAATATATAGATCCCCATCTCAAAAGTAGCAAAGAAACAACCTCCCTAAACAAGGTAACTCTAGTTCCCCGGTCTAGCAACTCTTTCCTCGAGGAGCGGGGATATGCCCTTCTAAGTTCAAGTGCAACGAGCTCAAGAATTAAATATGAAGAAAAGAATGGGCGGTAACCAGTGTAGATACCTATCCTTGGATGCATGACCAGTGTAGCCATGTCATCCAGCTGCAAGCTTACAAATATTTGACTTTGAAGCTCTTATTAGTTTCTCTTTTTTTAACCCTTGTATATATATTCCGGCAGGCATTTTACTTTTCAATCAGGACTTTTGGAGATTCTACATTTTTTCCTTTTTTTTAAATATATACAAGGTGTATCATGTACATAAGGAGTAGACTATCCCTCTTTTGAAGCATTATTGCAACCCCACATCATCTTGTCTTTAGACCTCAACATCGCTAGACCAGGTTGAGACGTACTTCCTTCCCTAGAGGAAGACGAGAGGTTCCACCTAGATGTACTACCCTCGTATTCTACCCCAAGAAAAAAGATTCTGCCTCCTCACTGCCTCATCTATGAAGAGCTACGTGTAGAGTGGTTGTCCAAGATAAGCCACGATCTGAAAGAATCATGCATATGTTGTTAAATATTCCACTTAGACTACTCTAGATGACATGTGGACATAGTCTTATGGATTCAAAGAATTAAGTCACTAGGACCTAAAAAGTCTTAACTCCATTTCTTATAAGGTTCCTCAGAAATTAAGTGGATTAAGATCCAACTAAGCTCCATTCTTTAATTTTATTCCAGACTTTGTTTAAATGTCAATACTATCCTGAAAATGCACATGCAAATATAAGAAATATGTACAATGCAAAAAGAAAGCAAATTTTTTTGAAACAATTTTCTGATTTTGAACTTTTTATGGGTTTTTTGAAAAAGAAAGGAAAAATGATGCACATGCAAAAAGAGTTTTTTCTTGCAACTTTTTATAGATTTTTGGATTTGTAGTTTTTTAAAGGAAAAAGGGTTAGTAAAATATATACAAGTATATACAAGAAATTTTTTTTTGTTTTTTTTGTTTTTGTTTTTTTGTTTTTTTGATTTTTATTTGTTTTTTTGTTGTTTTGTTGTTGTTGTTGTTTTGTTTTTGTTGTTTGTTTTTGTTGTTTTTTTTGTTGTTTTTTATTTGTTTGTTTTGTTTTGTATTTTTTGTTTTATTTTTTTGAAAGGTGATCAGTCTATATACACACACACACACGTGGATTTTACGAATTTATATACATATCTCCAAAAATAAACATTAAAATACGAGTTATGTATAAAGTATATATACAATATATATGACACCCCCTATACTTAGCTCGAACTATGTCCTCATAGTGATCAGAGAGCGGCAAAGGAAGACATAACTCGTGCTAAGTATAGAAAAGTGAAAAGACTCCTATGCTACAATGACTCAAAGAGAAAATGAAAAGAATAGAAGTCGGTGATCCCCCCTATACTTAGGATCAAGTAATCCTAGGTATAGAAGGTTGTACAAAAGGGGAAAATCGATGCAGAGAATGTACGGACTCAAAAATAAAAAGATGATATGAACAACATCACCCCTCTATACTTAGGGTAGAGTATCGCTAACTATAGGAAACGACAAGAGTGATGAACAGGATGAATATGAACAACACAAATTATTCACCCCCATACTTAGGATAAAGCACATCCTAAGCATAGCATATACATACACACACAGGAAAGGGGTTAATGATAAAATGGAAGAAGAAAGAGTGAAACGAAAGAATATACAAGAGGAGTGGATGCTCATGTATCAGACACAAAAGATGGAATCTAAAGATCATCGTCTGATACCACATATACATAATCAACGACGGACAGGAATGCATCATGATCTAGATATGGCTAGACAACCCAGATATGACAATACTCCCATTGTTACGCACAACTCTCACAATGAACGATCCTGACAACTTGCTTTTCAATTTTCTTGGAAACATCTTCAACTTAGAATCAAATAATCGAACTTTCTCATCAGGAGAGAAAGTCTTTCTTCGAATGTGTTTATCATTCCAACGCTTGACTTTCTTCTTATACATGAATGAGTTATCATATGCAATGTCTCAGAATTCTAGTAATTTATTCAAATCCAACTTCCCGTTCTTTCTTGCCTTCTCATAATCTAGATTGCATATACGGAGTGCTCATAAAGGTTTGTTAATTAGTTCTACTGGCATGTGGCAAGGCTTTCCATACACTAATCTCTAGGGAGACATACCCAAAGGAGACATGTACGTCGTCCGATAAGACCATAGAACTGAATCAAGCATCCATGATCAGTTCTTCCTATCTGGATATACAAGTTTTTGTAATATCGTTTTATCTCCCTATTTGAAATATTTGCCAAGCCATTAGTCTGAGGGTGGTAAGGAGACACAACTCTGTGCTCAATGGTGTACTCCTTTACAAGCTTCTTTACTTCTCTATTAATGAAATGGCTTCCCCATCTGAAATCATTATTTTAGGAATACCGAACCGTGAAATAATATGGTCGTTGAGAAAGGAACACATTGTACAAATATCTGCGGCTCAGGTGAGGATAGCCTCCACCCATCGACTAACATAATCCATGGCAAGCAGGATGTACTGAAATCCTTGACTGATAGGAAATGGGCCCATGAAGTCTATGCCCCAAGCATCAAAAACATCAGAAATTTGTATATATCTTAGGAGCATGGTATCTTTGGAACCTACACTTCCTCCCATTTTCTGGCAGTCAGTACAACCTCGAACATACTCTGTAGCATCCTTAAATAATGTGGGCCACCATAGTACACTTTGTAAAACCATTGTTGTCGTACGTTTCCTCAAATGATGCCCACCAGATTCTAGTTTGTGACAGTGCTAAAGTACACTGGTGTGTTCCTCCTGAGGAATGCACCTTCTCCAGATACAATCCGTACCCTCAGGAAATACGTACATATCCTCCCATTGGTAATAATGAATCTCTGATAGAAATCTGTCTAACTTGTACTTCGACTAATCTTGTGGAACTTTCTTAGAGACAAGATAGTTCACAATATCTGCATACCATAGGAGTGAGTTTACAGACAAGATGGCCTCATCTGGAAAGGTTATATAAATAGGGATCATGTTCTGCTCAGAGGTCTCTACATCTATGATACGGGAAAGGTAATCTGCCACAAAATTTTTCATTCCAGGTTTATCTCAAGTCTCTAAATCAAATTCACGGAGAAGAAGGATCCATCTGATAAAACATGGTTTGGAATCCTTATTTGCTTGCAAGTATCGTATCTTAGTGTGATCCGTGTATACAATAACATGTGATCCGATGAGGTAAGATCTGAACTTTTCTAGCCAAAACACAACTGCTAACATCTCCTTGTCTATGACTGTATAATTCCGCTGTGCTTCATCCAGAGTTTTGCTAGCATAGTGTATAACAAATGGTATCCCCTCCCTTCTCTGTCTTAAAACAGCTCCAACTGCGAAATCTGATGCGTCCGTCACAATCTCAAAAGGAAGAGACCAATCTGGTGGCTGTAAGACAGGAGCACTAGTAACCATTTCTTTCATCTGATTGAATGCAAGGAGGACTTTCTCATCGACAACAAAATCACTCTCCTTACACATAATCTCGATCCAAAGGTCTGGCGATCTTGCTGAAGTCTTTTATGAATCGCCTATAGAATCCTACGTGTCCCAGAAATGACCTCAACTGCTTCAAATTCTGCGATGGCTCTAACTTTAAAATCACATCAATCTTAGCCGGGTCAACCTCCATACCATGTTTGGAGATGAGATGGCCTAATACAATTCCCTTAGTCACCATAAAGTGACTCTTCTCCCACGAGAGCACTAGGTTTACCTCACAGCAACGTTGAAGAACTCAGTCTAAATAAGCAAGACATGTGTCAAAACTATCCCCGTACACCGAGAAATCGTCATTGAAGACTTCAAGATAATTACCCACCATGTCGGCAAAAACGTCCAACATACACCTTTGAAATGTAGCGGGAGAGTGACACAACCCAAAGGGCATCCGTCTAAAGGCGTAGGTACCAAACGAACAAGTGAAAGTAGTTTTCTCCTGATCCTCAGGAGCGATAGCAACTTGGTTGTATCCCGAGTACCCATCCAAGAAGCGAAAGAACTCTTTTCCTGCTAACCTCTCAATAATCTGATCAATAAAGGGCTGTGGAAAGTGATCATTCTTGGTAGCTAAGTTCAGGTGTCGGTAGTCTACACAGACATGCCATGAAGTAGGTACCCGATCGAAATCTCCTCACCACGGTCATTCTTTACGATCGTAATACTGGATTTCTTTGGGACCACGTGTAAAGGGCTGACCCAATTGGAATCCGAAATGGGATATATAAAGCCAGCATCACACCATTTTCAGATCTCCTTCATGACAACCTCCATTAGATTTGGATTTTGACGGCGTTGACATTTACGGGAGGGTTTACAGTCATCCTCTAGGTAGATATGATGCGGGCACAACGCTGGATTAATCCCACAGAGATCTAAGATATTCCATCCTATGGCCTTGTAGTTTCTCTCAAGAACCTCTAGCACGCAAGATTCTTCTTCAGCGGTCAGCTGCAAGCTGAGGATGACTGGAAACATTTGGGAGGGGACCCACAAGGAAGGCATATTTCAACATTGATGGTAAAACCTTGAGTTCAGGTGGGGTCTGAATTGGCTCAGCAATAACCTCTGCCACTTTACTGGTATACGGTATGTGATCTATACTCTGTGGACTGTCCACCATGGCTACTGACGGCTCACCAAGTAGAATATCTGATAGATCTGCAATGAATGATCTCTGCTCAGAAAAGAGGGGCTCATCAGGGTGTTTAATATTCTTATCAATTAACGTCTCAGATATCTCAACAATAATGTTAGAAAAATGTCTCTCATCTGTGCATAAATCAGGAATTTCAACGAATGGCTCAGATATCTGGACCTCAGAACTCTCAGAAGGAGACATATCATCAGTACTCTCAGAAAAGTGTGCCAATGGAATATCAGACGATGCCTCTAGAAACTCAGATTGATCCTCAGAAATCAGCTCAAACCGCTCGTCAACAACTGGCTCAATTGGACCACCAAGGGAACTCATGTCGACTGTGCTTTCCATAGAGTCCTTTTGGGAAAGAAACTCCTGGGTATCTATAAAATCAGTGAAAATATTTGTCTCTTTGAATTTAGCAAGAAAATCACAGTCATCTGGCTCTGATATAGCTTTCTCTGTCTCATCTGCTGCAGGTGGCGGTGATGGTCTAGGATCAGATATCATCTCAATTTTCACCTTGTCATTGCGAGAGTGAAAGATGATCTCTCTAATACCATAATCAACTGCTGCTTCGGTCGTTCGGAGGAACAGTCGACCTAGTATGATCGGGGTATGGTGTAACGGTACAGGTGTGTTCATATCCATGACAACAAAATCAACGGGGAATTTCATTCCCTACATCATTACAATAACGTCCTCTAAAATGCCTCTTGGCCTCTTAATCGATCTATCAGCAAACTGAAAGATCATCCTGGTTATTTTAAGAGGTCCTAACTGAAATTCCTTTAGTAAAAAGGAAGGTATGAGATTAATGGAGGAACCACTATCGAGAAGAGTACGATCAAATTCTTGATCAAAGATATGGCAACAGATGTGAGGTGCTCCCTTGTCTTATTTTTAGGTAGGAGGTTGCTGATGGCATGAATTGTGGCCATGGTCAATATGTGTTTCTATGTTTCCTTTCATCTATTCTTCCTTGGTTGACGCTTTTGTGTACATGTTTCTTTCATTCCCTTTTTTACTGTAGGCATGTATTCTATGGCCTTAAGGAGTGGCATCTTTAAAAATATGTTCTGTAAGGTCTCAACCACTCCAGGATCAGATAGGGCTGTTTTTAATTTTTGGATTTTCTTAGATTTGAGAGCAGAAGGAAATAGCACGGAATCAGAATAAGCATGCAAACGTTCATTTCCTTTATTCAAAAAAAATACTCATGTACAAAAGGACAACCATAATCAGTCTGTATAGTATTGTCCAAACTAGGTGATGGAAAAACAGAATCTAAAACAGAACGGGATGCTGATGCTGGTGAAGAAGAAGAATCTACGACTGATATATTCTCCCTTGTTGATGGTGATCTATATCTTCCTGGTGAAGGTGGTGGTGAAGGCTGTGAAACTCCAGACATGGGTACTGCTACACTAAGCCTCTCGATTGCTTGTGAAGGAGATGGTGTAGAAGATGAGGCTCTCTTAGTGGATCAATCTCCCAACCCCAACTGCTGCATAGGCGGCTGCAATCTCCTACTGCTCCTGAGATGAATGGCGTTATATAAACATGTAAAATCAAGAGTCATACCTGTCTCGTGGGTGGGTGGGCCATTGGCTACCTGGTCCTTACGTCTGATGTTGTTGGGGTTGGCTTCGACCTATGCTAGAATCAGTGTCTTTGTGGTGGTCAGGTCTCGATCCCCTGAGTCAGTTGATTTATGTTCTTCATGAGAAATGCAAGTTGGTCCAGTGCTGGATTGACTGAAGGGGACTCAGGTTGCTCATTAACTGGCCGTCGTTGAGGCTGATAGTACGGAGGCTATTGGTACCCATACTGATTCTGATATTGAGGAGGATAAGGATGAGTATATTGTCCATGATATGTAGTCTGCTACTGGGTAGGAAGAGGAAAATACATAGACTGCTGCTGTGGCTGGCCTTGTCTCCAGCTTTGGAACTGTGGTGGAGACTGATACTAAGGTTGGAACTGCTGGTGCTGGTACTAGTATTACTGCTGTCTGCCTCCCTGAAACTGGTGGGTGGGACTCTGACCCTGCTGTGAACCCAACTGGCCTTGCCTTGACGAACAGGGCTTGTTTTGCTGACGGTTGAACTGGATACTGTTCACCTCTTGAATACCAGGTGGAGGTGGAGACTGTTGCTCATGAATGTAGGCTACTTCCTGTTGGTAGGGAACTATCTGATGTGAATGCTGCTGAGCTTGATCAGGTGTCTGCACATAGTAGACATGCTGAACTGTGGATGGTCCTCTGCTACTCTGCTAGTGGAAGAAGTCTGATCCCTAGTAGAGGTATCAACTACTGCACTCGTACTGTGGATTGCACTGATCGTACTCATAAGAAGCTTCAGGTGCTTTGTTATCTCATCCAGCTTATCCATGTTCTTTATCCTCTGCTCGATCACATGAAGCTTCTCAAGCTCCTTGGATCGTTTCTCAATAATGACCACTTTGGATAGGTGATTTTCAATAATGGTCAGATCAAAATTTTCCACCCTATCCACTTCATGTGATGCTGTCATATTGACATCCTTGTGGGGTACTGCAGGGGCGGTGATGGGGTGATTCTGAAAAGCACGTGAAGAAAAGAGAGCTGTTGAACTTCCCGCCATCTCCTCAAAATTTTGGTAAAGGACATCATAGTCCTTGTTGAAGTGGCTCCCCCACAAGAGGCATCTACCGGCTTCTGATTCTCAATGCTTAAACCCCCAAAGAAATTTTGTACAAGGCTGGTCTTCGGAATATCATGATGGGGGCATTTCTTCGTCAGGTCTTTGAATCTTTCCCCCGCCTCATGAATAGGCTCTTGGGGCATCTGGGAGAAATTAGCAATCAAGGATCGCATTTGGTTAAGTCGTCCTAGTGGATAATACTTGTTTAGAAATGTGGACGTCAACTCTTCTCAAGTAGTGACAACCTTCCCCAAGTGATTTAACCAATACAAAGCTTTGCCCATCAGACCTAATGGAAAGGCGGTCATCTGCACTACCTCTAATTGGACATTTGGGTAGTATAATGTTATACAAATGCGATCGAACTGCTGGAGGTGTATATAAGGTTCTTCATTAATGTTTCCATGAAATATTGGGAGAAGAGGTAAAATAGTAGGCTTAAGCTCAAAATGCCCATGAACCACATGTATTTGTATACAAGAATTTGTTTGACCTACCCCTGGATTATAAGCATCCTTTAATGTAAGATTAGCCTCAGGTTCTATGTGAGGTTCTTCTCTCCCATTTGCACCTCTAGGTTTCTGTTATCCCCCTCTCTCCTAACTTCTCTTTCCTGTCTCAGCTCGAGAATCATATCTCTTAATGCAGTCTGAAAATTAGCCTTCCATGTTATCTAGGCTTGAATTGACTGGATGGAGGCTAAAAGGGTGCTGTTGATCTCACTCTGCTCCGACATGGTTCCCTTCCCCTTTGGTGGCATCAAGTGTTCGATTTCTGACTCTGAAAATGTGTATGATAATTGATTAGTGCTCAGAATTGATGGAGTCTCAGATATTAATTCGAGATTAAAGCCAATCTCAAATAGTGGGTTTATGGATGCCGTGAAGGTTGAAGGGGAACGACTCGGAGTGTAGAATGAGTTCGCAGAGTCCGAACGAAAAATACTCCGATCCGACATCTTCAAAATCAATAGGCAGGACGCGAGAGCATAAAGGTCAATGCAAGAGTGAAAATGAATGAAGGCACAAACTGCGCAGAAAGATCTCTATCACTAGCAAGCAAACACAATACAAACCCCTAATTCACTAACTCAACTCAGTGTGAAGACCATGAAGGTTCGGTCAATTATCTTGTCAATTTTAGAGTTTGGTGAGGATACAATCTATCATAGCTGTTAAAGCAAGCTGTTAGGAACCCAATGCTCCCAGGAGACTAGCCCAATCCCAAAGTTAGATCTTTCCCATCCAGTATGAATTGCGGACCAATTACCGGCTACCCGATCAATTCAATCTGTTAAGGATGTTGCGGGCCGCTTTATCGGTTATCGGAGAGATCCTCACTAGAGAATGACTAACCCAAGATAGTAGTCTGAAAAGAATTCGGGCGTTGTTCTATCCTAGTGTATGGGTCGCTCTCTCGCTACATACAAACCAAATAATGAGGGGGTTACTCTCCCCAAAATAATGATTTTTCCTTATGTTTATTTCAGGTCGAGTTTTCTTTAGCAGACCCATATTTTAGGTAGTTGTAACTTTGTTAAATATTTTCAAGGAATCGCCTACCAAGTGTCTAATTTCCTTTTTAACTTATGTGACTGAAACATAAGGAAGGAGATCAGAAATGCCAATGCGCGATTAAAAACTGTAATGCATGTAGGGGTTAGAGATGTGTACCTTGTCGCCAACGCTTTACATGCAAAATGATCCAAGCAGAATTTAAATACAAAACAGTAGACTATCCTATATGATGCAAGTGAACCGTCCTAATAATAGCTTCTATTAACGTGCAAGAACATGTTAATTTGACTAAGTCCAATTATGCTCTATTCTAAAGGTACAGAAATTCTTGTTTAGGGTGTTTGGACCTAATTAATTATGTAGCTCAAGCAAATTAATTAAAGCAATCAATAGGTAGCTCATGAAATCCACGTAAAACAATGAAAAATAAGGCGATGAAAACAAAACCGGTGAGGTCCCCCAAGTGCATCAGCACTTGGCAAAATATACCTCGCAACAAATGAATGTCCGTTTATAATGGTTCAAATGCTAACAATAAATAAAAAAGTCTCTCTCTCTCTTTTGGTCTCCTTCAATTCTTCTTCTCCTCCTCTCACGCTATCCTGCAGCTTGATAAAGAATCAAGCTGCCTCCGCTTCGCTTGGGTGCTTCAGCTCTACTAAGATCACCTCCTTCGCTCCGCGAGCCCTTGCAAGAAAAAAAAGATAATGCGTAAGAAACACAATTATAAATTATAAGCAGAAAAAAATAAATGAAACATTGAATATGAATAATGGAGTGAATGTGAAAAAATATACACAAATATATACAACGAAGAATAACAGGTCAAAAGAGACCTAACTACCCTCGTCTCCTCCCCGACAATAGCACCATTTTGTTGACACGGAAAATCTTCAGGCTTTGGTTTAAATGATATATGAAAGTGTCATTATTCCCAAAAAATCCCACGACAAACAGACAATATTTTTCTTCTCTTACTGCAAAAAAATTACAAAAAATAATGTGTAGCAAGAGTAATGTTTTTGCAACTTATTTACTTGTATAAAGGACAAGATCAAACACAGGGAGGCTACGATTCCCAAGGGTTATTCAAATAATCGATAAAAAATTAATTAAGAGAAAACCATGAATCTCAAAAGCAACCTATCCTCGGTTTTTATGGAAATTTTCTCTTTTTGTTTTTAAAATTTTTTTATTTCTATTTTTTTATTTTCTGATTTTCAAAGTTTTAGTGATTTTAATTTTATAAAAACTTTTATTTCAAATAATGAACACTACGCACAAGATTAGAAAGACGCACACCAAACTCTTTTTGTATTTTTCAATTATATCTAAAATGCTCAGAAAAATCCAGAGAAATAATTTTTGGGTTTTAAAGACTTTGAAATATTTTTTAGATTTTTTGTGGAATTTTCAGATGTTTTTGTATTTTTTTCTAAAAATTAAACAGTGGCAAAAATGAGAAACAACACAGAGCCTGGAGTAGATTGCAACTTAAAAATAATTTAAGTGCCCAAAACTCCTGTCAATTATTTTTATGATGAAATATATGCAAATATCTATAAGTAGGAAATGAAATCATGATTTTTGGATTTTTGTGGAATTTTTGTTATGATTTTTAGTTTTTTTAATTATTTTGGGTTTTGAAAAAAATTAATGCGTGAAATATGGGTAGAAATTAAAAGACATTGAAATACAACTACTCTATTTTTTTGGAATTTTTAGAGAAATATTCGATTTTTTATGAATTTTTGAATTTCAGAAAGAGAAAAAGACATTGTTTTTTATTTTTAAATAATAATAAATGAATTTAAAATGCAATGAAAAGTTTATGCTAAAAATATAAACACATCAGGAGCATATCATGATTTTTGAGAAATTTATTTTCCAACAGAAAGTTTTATTCCAATGAAGAGAACATGCAAGATAAATAGTCTGGAAATGAAGGACTAGAATGTAAATACTTAATGTTTTGGCATTAAAAAAATAACAGAATAAATAGAGGGTGTAGAATGTAAATTATCCAATAATAAACATGCTATGCACGCGATTTATACTAGAATAGGGCTCTGTTGCAATTTCAAAAATCTTAAAGATGTCGTCGCAATTTACCCAAGATTAACGTGGTTTGGTAGTGGAGCTGGAGGGGGCTTTTGCATAGTTTTGGAATCCTATGGGGTGACTTTGCAAATTTTCAATTTTTTAAAACTTTCACCTGCCTAAGGTTTTCTGTGTTGTTTTCTTTCGTTTCAAGCAAAGGGGGCGTTTGCCACCACTGCCCTCTTGTCTTCGCCAAGCCGCTAGCAGCGTAGACGTGATGGGCCACGGAGAATCGAATAAGATGGCGCTGGAGGAGCTGTGACGCCGTCGTGGTTCAACAGAGGTAGACTGTTGGTTTGCTGCGCTAGCTGGAGGGGTCGTGCGTGGTGGGCGACCGAAGGGAACCGATGCTGGAGGTCTTGCAGAGCAGCGCTTCAACGACGACAGGGCACGGTAGTGTTGCGGTGGCGCAACGATGGACGGGCGGCACAGGAGGCGCTGGGCATACGACCATGGGTTGCTTGAAACGGTGACAGGGGGTGGTTGTGCTGAGGTGGTCGGGAGGCGCGTGGGCGTGTGACCTCGTGCGGGGGTTGCTGAACGGGAGGAGACGTGGCTGGGAGTGCATGGGTTTCGCGGCTGACGGCGATGGCGGTGGGTTGTCGGAGCTCGGGGGTGTTCGCCTAAGATGGAGGGGCTGCGGAGGAGGGGCTGCGGGCACATCCGACGACGGGCACCGTCGATTTTTTTTTTACTTTTTTTCAAATGTAAACAGTAATAGAAAAATGTTTTTTAAAAATCCAGAATAGAGAGATTAAAAACAGAAAATAAAAAAAACTTTTTTTATTTTTTAATTTTTAGATGATCCTACAAAAAAATGTTACAGAGAAAGAAAACAAATATTTTTTTGTTATATATATATATATAATTGAGGACACGAGCACAACGAGTCGGTCCCAAAATCAAACGGAAGAGGTGAATGGGGATCTGGAAAAAAATGAGGAATGGATCTAAGTCTCCGGCCACCGTGCAAGGCCATAGTTGAGAGATCGTGATAGGTAGAAAAGAACGCATAGAGATTAAGATGTGAAATAAAAAATTTAGTTGGTGGCGAAGAATCATGTTGTGATGGATTTTTAAGATCAAGAAAAGAAAATGATAATGAAAAACAAATAATAGAAAATAAAACTACGATCTAGGATAAAAGAAGAGAAAATGGATCTCATCTTAGGAGCAGAAAAGACCTTGATCACCTCGACGAAGGCTAACTCGCTATAACCGGATGACTCGAAAGCTAGGCACCTTTTTCCGACAAGAAGATTCTCAGAGATCGGGCTCCTCTCACCAAAGATTGATCAATTTGGCATGATGGAGTAGGAGCCTTATTAATAGATAGAACGTGATTGAAGTTTGAATTTTTGATTTTTTTGATGAAGATAAGAGATAAGAGAGAAGAAAAAATGAAATGAGATAAATTAGCAAGATAAATATATAAAAAATTGATTATTTTTTGTATTTCCCTCTTTTTATTTATTTGAAAAAAACTGTTCATTTTTTTTATTTTTTTGGTAGTTAGTTAAGAAAATTAAATATATACATATGCTATATACCTATATGACATTATCTACATGGGTAAATAAGCAAATTAATTAATATTTTGGTTTTAATTTATTTATTTTTATTATAAAATATTATTAAATTATTTACAAATATTTACAAAATACAATATGTACAAATACATGAGAAAATTGCATAAACCACCCTAGAAAACCAACTTTTCACCTGTAACTCCAAAAATTTTGAAATCACATGTAATTTAGAGATAATTTAATTTAGACTACAATGGAAGTGAGCTTGGTTCAATTTAAGTTCATATGGAGCCGGAATTGGTCACTCAACTATTGCTTAGTGGCTTTTTACAAGTGTGGTTGCTTTTATTCTGTACATGATTTGATTGTGCAATCATTTTTATTGATTAGGAAACTTTTTTATTTACAACTTTTGTTATGAAAATTTTTATTTGAGGTCAATTTATGTACAAATAAAATAGTGTAGTATACAATTATACACATCACACATTTTTTTGGATTTCCTGATTAAGGACCCTATCTCCCTTACTTTATTCTTGGTAGATCAAGTCAAGTCGACCTTCTCTTGGGGTTCGGGTCAGCCCGTATCTATTACGTATATCCAATCTTCCTCTTTTTATTTTATTTTATTTTATTTATTTATTTATTTTAGGTTAAAATGGTAAGAAGTGTACAATATTTACACATAAATGCAAGTTAGTAAGAATACGGAGTTAGTGTTATATACATGTGTTTTATAAGGGATCTTAAGATAAAATAAATGAATAAAGATGATGAAATGCATATTCATCAAGTATCCCTATGGAAAAGAATATTAACAGATGAGGGGTGAGAGAAAGAATAGAAGAAACTAAGACGAAAAGGAAAACAATAGAATCACGAATATACAAAATGGACAATGTTGAGGTACCTCTCAACAAGCGCTAGATTTTACGCACCTAGCTAGGCACAAAGGCTAGGACAAAGCAGTATTAAGATTCAGAATGACATTTGTAAGGTGAATGACATACTATCATTGTTGTCTCGGTGTGAGAACAACAATGAAATCAACAACAAAAACGAGGGCACCCGAATAACCAATCAAACAGGTGTCTACTACTGGGTAAATAGATAGGAAAATAATGTTAGGAACCGGTAGTACAAAAGGTATCATTAGATCAAGATCAGAATGGAGTGAAAGAATGGAGCCGATAAAGTCGAACATGGAGAAAGAAGGATCAGTCAAGGATTCCTCCACATAAATCACTGTCTCAGAAAAGTATGTTCTGTCAAGATCAAGAGACTCCCTAAGAAAACTGATATCCGATGCACCAAATATATATAAATCAGAGAACACATCGAATATCTCAAAATATGGCTCATCCTTGTGAGAGTAGTCAAGGAGAGACAACTCAGACTCAGAATCAAAAGACTCGGTCTCATGTTCTGATGGATCGGATACACACTCAGGGGCTGAAACCGTGTACACAGAACATGATGGTTCCTCCCACAGATAACCTTTGTGGAAGAAATCAAAATCATCAGAGAATACATAATAGTAAGAGTCTATCTGGTTATCTGTATTGTTTTCGATCACCCACTCCTCGCACCAAAGTGTCACATTGGCTGAAGACTGCCTCTGAACAATATGAAAATAAGAAATGGTACTAGCCCACCATGCGGCTATTGAAGAAGTGTCTGAAATCGATTCTCGAGCTATGATACCACTGGCAAATGTTTGGTCCTCAATAAAGGTATTATTCTCATCAAATAGAAGGACAAGCTTCTAAAAAATGGGACTATCAGTGTTTGGCATGTTCAAATAATGTCCCTCATCTAGCTCGGGCTTGTCATGACATGGAAACTGAGAAGGCTGAAAGGATGTTTGCGACATCATGAGCTCTTCCTTCGGAATAGTTGGTATCCAAGGATCCTGAACTGTAAAATGCGGTGCTGACTCAAACTCTGGCAGAAAAACCCATGGAAACTCGATTAGTGTTCGAAGAGGTAGACTCGTTGTGTTTATCTCATCATCTAATGTCCGCATTGCTATAGTCAACGGACTCCAAGTAGAAACTGACTATGCTCCTGAGTCTCGCTGCTCATCCATGTCTCCAAAAGAATGCATTGTTATTTCATCATGTATTCTGCTAGTGTCTTGTATCTGATCAATATCATCTCTAAGGGCCTCAACTCCTGACTCAATATGCCCTGTAAGACTCTGAAATAGAATGGAAGAGAATATATAGGGTGGGAACGAGGGGAGAAGGGTCAAAGAATGAGGTGAGAGGTTGATCAAGGTTCCAACCTCAAGACACGATAAACTAGGATGATGGGGTCGTAAAGATGGAGCCGCAAGATCCGACAGAAACGAATACCATCCCATCATCACGACTCACAAAAACAAAAGGAATGATGAAGAAGAAAGTTAAAAGAGACTCAGATAAAAGTGAGAGAGGTGAAAAAGAAAAGCTATCAGACTCAACATCAATCAAACACAAAGCAAAACCCCAAATTCACCAACTTCACACAATGATGGCTGTAAAAGTTTGGCCTTTTATCTTTTCAAGTTTAAAGGTAGGCGATAAAACAATTATTTAACAAGCTCACATGTGTAGTCTCCTCAGGTAGTTCATTTTTTAGCCAGCAGTGCACATTGACCTAAACAAGACTACTTCTTCTAATGTCCGAGGCAAGTGCTTACAACAAGTAACAAGACTTGAAGAGTGAGTCCAAGTCTTAGGGCACAAGTCCAGGGATTTGGGCTCTATTCCTTAAGTGTACGTGCCTCTCTCTATCTGGAGAGTACGTGCAAACAATGCGAGGATTGCTCTCCCAATACAAATTTTGAGTCCAGATTTTTTTGTCAAGTATTGCTTAATTTTTTATTTTTATGATTTTCACCTTTTTTCAATATTTTCAACACTATTTAGCGGGAGGTCGATCTTTTTAAATTTTAAAAAATGTGTTTCATGGAGGGGGAATCTTGGAATGCTGCGGAAAACAATGATTCATGCAGATATAGAGATCATACCAGACGCCAATAGTCTACATGAAAATGATCCGTGCAAAAGTTTAAACCTAAGCTAATTTATGCAAAAAGCGGTAAAAGATGTATCCAAAACCAGCAGCATTAGCATAAGAATGAATTAATTTTTTAAATTAGTGCATTATGCCTAAGTGTGGATTAGGGATATAGGTTTTACTTTAGTCGTCTAAACAGTTAGTCATGCAACCCTAGGCTCCACGAAATCATGTGAAACAAATAAAAATCGATTAAAACCAAAAAACCCACGGTGAGGTTCGCCATATGCGCTGGCACCTGGCGAAAGATACCTCTAAGAAAGTGTTCAAGTTTGGGTAAAAGTCAGGCTGTCCTTAGTGGACCCCTTCTACAAAATGTAACAAAAATATGGGCAAACGCCCCTTCCTCACTCATAAAATACAAAAATGTATAAATACAAAAAAAAACTGCTATCTAGTTCCGCTCCTTTGCAACTGACTCGTAGAGAAAGAGTCGATCTCTACATTGTTAATTGGTTCAGCTTCCGAAGAAGTCGGTTGATCGTGTAGGCCTTGCAAATTTTCTTTAGAAAACACACACACACAAAAACTGTAAAAATAAAAGAACACATGAAAATCGTAAAAATCAAAGAAAATCAATGAAAATCGTAAAAGGTGTAATAGCCGTAAAAGAAATCGAAAGAAAACTGAAGAAACTCAGAAAAACTATAAAAATCAAGAAGATAGAAAAAATCACAAAATAAATTCAAAAACTAAAGTATAGCTAATGCCTCCCCGACAATGGCTTTTGATAATGAGATATGACTTCATTTAAGAAACAATAGTCAGTGTAGAGAACTGCAAAGACCGATTCGATTACTAAAAAATCAATAAAATAGGGGGGAGAGAGAAAATGAAGTGAATATGCGGCTTCTCTCTACTACTTTATTTACACTTTAATATTTATCCACGTAAGTGTGCTTGGGTCGAACTTGTGGAGGTAGAATATCGATACCACAGCTTTTAACTAGAAGAGGGACTTCATGATTTTTATATCTTCTTGAAAAAGGCAAGAAAAGCACCCAGAACAGCTGCGACTTTAGAAAATTCAAACAAGAAAAATATGCGATGAAAAATCACAACAAAAATAATAAAACCTCGCTTGGGTATATGTGTAACTACCATAGAAAAATAGATGAAAAATTATGTCAAAAGAGGTCAAAATGTAACCTACATTTCAGGGGTATAAATGCAAGAAAATAAATAAAAAGTTTTGTAGATTGGTCCTTGTACAGGGACTAGAATGTAAAGAAAATAAAATGTATTACATTTAGATCCCTATGTGGGGACCTAAACGTAATTTTTGGAAAACTATTGGAGTGTTAATGAAATTCCGGAAGCTGTAAGGGATCTTAATACAAATTTTCCATCGTTTTGAAATCTGACGGTTGAGATTAGATTGGTGAGCATCGATCGTAGCCCTCAATTGGAGTACACATGGCGCCAAACTACACGACACCTGTTTTTGGTTGTTCTTCCCCAAATCGGGGTCTGGCCGCGGCAAAGGCTTAAATCCGATGTCACACATCGGTCTCCCAGCAAAGATGGGGCCAGAGAGGGTGATCCTCACCCTCTCGAGCTCACCCACTAAGAGAGGTAGTCGGAGAAGGCATCAGCTATGACTGAAGGAACTAGGGGTCAAAACCCTAACCTGCTCCTGCTGCTCCATTCATCTGGCAGACGTTGTAAATTCCAGATAGTGAAATTGATGCTCCAAAATCTTGGGTATACCTGCAATTGAGATAACGGATGCTCGATTCACAATCGAATCAGCCAAGAACGTGAGGAATTTCATGTCAAATAAGTAGTTTCCGGGAACTGAAATTAGGATGAAAATTGGCTCGATTTGAGTTAGAATTAAACGTGATTTTTGACTGTGACTTGAGATGATGATTACAAGGGCCTAATTACGTGGTTAACATCATTAATTGAGCATGAAAATCGAGAAAACCAAATTAGAGATGTAGGAAGTGGATCTGGGAAATAGAGGTATATTAGCTCACGTCGTTGCTCGTCGGTCGATCCTTGCCGAAGCTCTTTGCGGCGGTGGCGCGATGCAAAGCCACACGTAGCTTTGGAACTTCTCCTCCGAAGCTCCTTCTTCCACGCAGAGGGGTCATCGGGTTCTGTCACTGCCAGAGGTGGCCAGGGCAAGGCGGGAAAGTGGAGGAGTCGGCCAGGTGGTTACTGGAACTGGGCACGTTAATTGCGAATGGCGAAGTTTAGGGAGTTTTATAGATGAATCGGTGAGAAGTTAGGTTTAATCCAAGGGTAGGTGTGTATTAGGGGTGTTGGGAGATTAGAGAGAAGGGTTAGGACTGAATTTTAGATGAAAGAATAACATGTAGAAATTAGCTGAAAAGAGGGCATTGGAACAGATCCAACAACCTGATTCTTGAAGAAGAAGGCCCAGATGCTGACACGTGTGTGCACCTGGTTGGCCAATTTCAATAAATGACTTATAAAAAAGGAATTAAATAATAAATGAAATTATTTTAAATAGGTATAAAAATAAAAAATGTAAATAATTATATGAACTAAATTATGAAATAATTTTTTTTTATAAATAATAAATAATTTATGAAATATAAATATTATATTATTAAATAAATATATAGTACACTTAATAAATAAGTTTTAGACTTTTAACTTAATAAATTCATAAATAATACCTCATTTTTATATTTTCTTAATTATTAGAATAATAAATACAATATTTATAAATTTTTGTGGATTTTAAAAAATTAATTTAAATATATTAATAAATACGGGTATAGATTACATAACTCAAATTCATTTATAAATTAGGATTTTTTATTTATTTAAAATAATAATAATATCAGAAAATTATGAAATAAATCATGATTAAACTACAAGATCAAGAAAATAATTAAAATTTATAAAATCTTTATAACTTTAAATAATGTGTCATAGATAAAGTAAAAAGCCAAGAAACCCAGTTGTAATTAGGTCCCAAAATCGATTTTTCTCAAACGGATTCCGATTTTAGTAAAATCACCTCCATTAATTAGAGAATATTATTTAATGATTTTTAAAGGTGAGTAGAGTGAATTTGGATTTCGTATAAGGAAGTTATGATGCTCAGAAGTTGAGAATTTGACAATTTACAAGTTAGATTTCTTGGCATATATAAGATATTATTTTTAACTTATTTTTATATTTTTCTATATATTTTTAGAAATAATTAGGAAAAGAAATTGGTGAAAAATATAATCATATGAATTAATTAAAAATCCATGAATATTTGATAATTATTTAATAAATAATGAAGAGTGTATAGAGTGAATACTTAATTTTTTTATCGTTTTCTTTCTTTATCCCACCCTACTTATTTGTTTGTCGACCAATCCATGCTGACTTGGTCTCGGGGGTTAGGTTATAAATATATCTTTCTGCTATATTTATATTATGTAAATCATATTGTTTATATATACATATTTACAATCTGCCTTCTTTTTGTTTTCTTTATTTTTATTCTTTTATTTATTACATGTTTTGAGTGCATAAATGTGCATTTTTATTCATGAGTCTGTTTTTGTTAAAAGATGGAAATTAATGAGTATTTACTTGTATTTGTTAAGGGTTTATGACAAAATACAGACAAAATGTTAATGAATCATGGATTCATCAACTTTCCGAGAACCATGCTTCTGACCACAATTTCCTTTGACATGTGCAACCATTGCACTGCTAGAGGGTCCATCCTTCTTCATTACGTCTTATACAGATTTTAATGCAGCCTATATCTCAGCGTTAGTATAATCAACTTTGCTTATGTGGAACGTGACCACAAAGTTGTTGAAAAACTTAGGGAGTGACAACAAGATGAAGTCAGCCTGTACATCTGCATCCATGTCAGCTCCTAGGGTTTCTAGCTCCGAGAAGTGCCCAGATATTTTGAGCACATGTCCTCTGACAGAGGTCCCCTCCTGCATCTTGCGGAGAATAAGTTCTTTCATTATATTATAACATTGTGTGCGGATTACATCACCTAATATTGCTCTCAGATTCGACATGATCTCTTGGAAAGTGTTCATTTCCACATGCTTCTTCTGAAGCACATTGGACAATGAACCCATAATGTAACACCTTGCCAAATTATGTTCTTCCTCATAGTTTTCATTAATATAATTTCTTCCAGAGTCTTCGGGTCTGTGTACTTGTCCTTTGAAAGCACATAAGAGTTATACTCAATGTATAGGACAAGATCCAAATTTCGGATCCAATTCAAATAATTTGGTTCGGTCAATTGATTGACCTCCAAGAGCCCGCTAGGTGGGTTCATGGACTTCACTTTCTAAAATTAAGAATATACTATATTAAAAGATATAAATAGAAATATATTCAATGATATTTCTTTGATTAAGGAATTTTCAATCAAATTAGTCGTGCTTTTTCAACTTTGAAAAGGTGATGTTGACCTGTCATTAATTGAACTTATCGTCAACAAGATTAGAACTCCCTATGCAATCCAATATCGCTCCAATAATATGAGGGCCCGACATTGGGGTCACTACACATACAACCTTACTCCTCTGAGAATCAAAGAGCTCGATCCAGATGCGCTTGTATGCAGGAGCTATCACTTCAGACATACGTCTCCTACATACAATCCCCGATGACAGAACCCTTCGCCTTGACGGGAGACCATGTATGTCACTTATGTGATCCTCTACCTCATATTCAAATTTTTTAATTAATTGTCATGAATCACATTCACAGAATTAATTCTTCCAAGGGAAATTCACATCTATTCATAATAGAGTATTTTAATTTTGGATATTATTAATTTAATCATATTACATAAATTATTAATCCAATTCAATCAACTAACAAACTTGATTGTTACTTGAAATGATGGTATTATCTCAAAAATACATATTATTTCGAATTTTAATAAATAGAAAAAATACTTCATGATCTCTCAAGCATTATACCTTACTTACCCGATGTCATGGTCAGTATCAACAGGAGTGGGATAGACTACTCACGGAGCAACCTGCTACCCCAACGCTCCCCGACTAGACACCATATCCATCTCGGGTTAGGATAATGCCAAATTGAACACTTTGTACTTGAGATGATAATCGATTTTTCAACAGAAGTTATACCATATAATAATAATCAAAATCATTCTGATTTATATTATAAGGAAATTTGCTAAAAAAATTCCCAATCCTATTCAAGTAAGCTTGTTTATTAGAAGGAAGATTGAGTAACCAATTTGTGATCTAGATCATATCTAATCAATTATTTGTTAAGGAAATGCCATTAAGGAAATAATTATCATCAAATATTTCTCAAATATTTATCCATAATTATTCTAGGAAATTAACCATCATTTTCACTAATTTATTAAATGACAATCACAAGGTTCTTGATTAGGATTGTAATTTCCAGCAATGACCCTAATTTACTAAAATTAACATATCTCAATCAATGTAAATTCAAATCATGCAAAATAAGTTTCCAAAGTTTGCTAATTTGATTTATAATAGAATCCAAGTGATTATCATGCATGTCTAGGCATTTCAAAATAGTAACTAACTCTTTAATTACGTCAAGATTCGCCATCCCTGAAACAATGGATATATGTTCATTGAGAATTTGAATTCCAAATCACACAAAATCAAATCCCACAATGTCCTTATTTAATAGGGAACTTTATCAAGGTGATAATTTTTTTCAAACATTTTAAATAGAGTCGAAAAACTCACAAAACCTCTGACCTAAGGCTGCGAGAATGAAATGCGATGAAATTTTCACAAGCCCTAATGAGCCCAAGTCTTCCTAACTTTATGGATCGAATCCAAAACCTTTGACCGAAGGCTATGACACTACTTAAGTATATGGAAGAATCCTTAAGCACGTCACAGAAGTGTGAGGATCACATCATACATGATCGAGAGCGACTAGTCGCACTTGTTGCTCGGTGTAGTGGAATTTTAAAAAATTTAATCGACGAAACCACATGATCCAAGAACACTTCTTAAATCGTTCCATATAACCACATAGTAGATAAAGGAATAATGTGGTTTTGATCGAGCCTCAAGTTCGATCCGTTGGAAGAGAAGTTTGCGAGAATAGAGACGAGTCGCGTGCTTCTCGCAATCCAAGATGTTGATCCAAGTAATGGATCTCCGAATATGGTTCCACGAGATCGAACGTCTTCTTCACAAGCGAGATGCACAAAAGAAGACGGTGATAAAAGAATTGTCGAGGAGGCAACACAATGGTAATGCGAGGACAAAGGTGACCTTCTCTCTAAAAGAGGAGTGGACGCCCGCTCAAGGAGGAGGCGGCTTGGCATGAGAATGTGTGTGTGTGTGAGAGAGAGAGAGTTATTGTCGAAGTTGTTGGAACTTGAAGAGCAATGGGTGCCTCTTCTTATATAGAATTTTAGGAGTCCATGGATCCCAATCCATGGACAACACAAAATCAATGGATGAGATTTATTTGTGTTTCTTTCAATGGCCATGATGTTGTTGTAAAAACACAACAACAATTAATTTTATTTAATTTTATATATCAATATAAATCAATTCAAATTAAATCACTTTGACCTTGGTGATAGGAGATGACAGTATTTGACCTAATTCCTAAAAAGGGGGGGGATGGCCACCCTCTTCCAATGGAAGTTGGTGGTCGTCCACCCTCTTAGGTGGATTGGGTCAATCTCCTCATTATCTCATGAGATCTCATTATCTCATGAGATCTCACTATCTCGTGATATCTCCAGGTTTTACAACAACACTTGTTGTAAATTATTTCACAAAAAAAATCGTGATTATCTTTTGAATATTGTAATCATGCGAATGGAAAAATGTGAATCTCATTCACACTCCAAAACAAAATGTACATTATATTTTCAATTAATCATTCAATGTGAATCCAATTCACATCAATAATTAATTAACAAATATAAACCACAATAGTCTCTCTCTCTCTCTAATATATTATAAATCACGTTTATAATATATGTGAATAACTGGATAATGTTATCCACATTATTCATATCTATAAGAATTAAATCACATTTAATTATATTGGATAATCATTCTCATGCATTCAAATAATATGAATGAAATTCATATTATTCATGATAATTAAATCACATTTAATTATCCATTTCTTAATGCTTAGATATATTTCAACAATGGAATTATTCTTGAATTCTTTCAAGAGTAATGCACTTTCTCCACAGATACATGGATATAAGGATAAGGCGATTGTACGTTCCACGTATAGTGACTTGGATATTGAGATCACATCTCAAATCTTGATCTCATGGATCTCTCATAGATGCTTGATTTAATCATGGTCGCAAATCTAATCTTCTCATTGAATCTAAATCTCATTCAGATCAATGTCCAACCATTAGACCAAGATCATATTACTTCTCTACTGAGAGGAGTCACTAAAATACAGACTTGTTTCATCACTCCCTCAGAATAGAAGCGTTATGCTTATACAATCGTTTATGATCACATCACCCTCAGGTATTCCTAGTACCTATACATCCTGCATACTGGAATATCTATGATAAACCTGGAGATATAGATCTATTTTACACTGTCATCTTTAGGGTTTCATCATCAAGTTTCTCATTCTTGGTCATTGGGAGTTGGTATCGATCATATGCTTTCCAAAAGCATATATCATACCTTCAGATTCTTGTCATGCTTCCAAAGCATGATGACCATGCATGGAATATGATCGGTCCCAATACCTCGTGAGTTAGCTCATGTTTTCTGGTTCACAAGTGAACCTATATGATCCCTTTGAGAAATCGTATTACTCATATGCCCTCATATGCACACTAGCTCTTCGGTGTATAGACCTTAGTTAGGTCATCAACCTATTGGTCTACCAAATGTACATACTTAGACATATAGTAACACATCTGTCTCCGGTCAGAGGATGTGTTCCTATATCGCAACAACATACGATATATGACTTTGGTTATCTCAATCTCGTTAAGTCAACTCTTTGACCTAACTAATCCGACACCTCCAAATCTCTATTCCTATGCAGAGGACATGCATCAAGAGGTTAGTCAGATATCATCCTAATGACAAAGGATTGTCATCTCCCACTCAGGCTGGAGATCATCTCTTAATAATCATTTGACAGTGCTTGATTAGTCCTCAATCTACAGCTGTATGATTATTAATATGGCCATGGTACATAACCCTAATTCTACAGAGGGACCTTATAGTGCATTAATTCATTTAATATTATAAAGGGAGTGAAAGAATCAATAATTTTTATTGATAAATCAATAATTACAATAACATTTATTGTAAGAATGGTTCACCTCAGGCTCACATGGCTAACAATAAGACTTTGAAATCACTATCTCTAAGTCTTGAAATCTTTGAAGATATTGTTATTACTACAATCAAGTGTTTTATCTTCATAGTACGATTAGTAATAGCTTACTATGCCCACTGCATGGTAGACATCTGACTTTTGTAAACGTCTGACATGCACTGAGCTTCCCAAAGCTAGTGCGCTATGGCATGCAGATTTGGTATTCACATCCACAACTCTTTGAGGTGTTATCCCTTTTTAGATAGGTCAGTACCATATCTTAAGGGAAAGAAGCCTTTCTTGGAATTTTCCAGAAAATGGAATATGTCCAAGGTGTACCACTAATGCGGTGTTCCCAATATAAGCTTCACATGGTTCATCAAGATTCTATCTGAAATCATAAACTTTATAATTTCATCAAATTTGATATTCCAACTACAAGAAGCGTATGCGAGTCCATAGATGGAGTTTTTCAGCTTGCACACCTTCCTTTCCTCAATTATGAAGCTCTAGGGCTACTTCATATGAATATCCTCGGTGAGGTATTCATAGAGAAATGCAATCTTACTCACATCTCGTAGATGCCAAAAGTCAAGTTGTATAGCTATAGTTAGCTATAATCTGATGAGTTTAAGCATGGTCACTAGAGAGCAAGTCTCATCGCAAGCTATGTCTTCTCTTTGGTGTGTTGCTCATGGATACGTGCCGTGCTTTGAAGGTCTTTACCTTTTCATCAAGTTACATCTTTCTCTTGAAGATCCATTTACACCTAACAGGTTTTACCCCTATAGGTGGATCCTCGAGGGTCCATATACAACACTTGTATATGAAGTCTACTTTAGACTTTACTGCTAGCATCCATATTTCCATGTCATGAGCTTCAGAAGCTCCATCACATGAAGTAAGATCATTGTCAGACTTAACTGACACATGGAAGCCATCCTCAAACTTATTTGAAGTGGTATGAGTGTTTTTTCTTTAATTGTCCTTTTAGTTTCTGATTTCAGTAGCCTCAATATCCTCTCAAGATTAAATGAGTTCCTTCACTTCATTTTTAGCTTATTCTCAAGAGAGTCATCATCTAAGAATCACATCCTTAGATATGAGATCTTTTAAGAATCTCAAGGTCATAAATTAGGTATCCAATACCATTCTTTATTTTCTTATGAAGCAACACTTTCTGGTGCTAGATTCCAACTTACTTGCATGGAACCAAATTAAGGATATATATTGTAGTACTATATATATACACATTGAAACTAAGAGGTAATTATTCTAAGATTCATCAATGATCAAATCATGTCACACATGATCCAATTGTATCTCCCTACAACTCTATTGAGTTAAGGTACATTAGGAGATTGAGATAAGAATGATATTCCTTTCTCCATGAGCTATTCCTCGAATTCATCTAATAGGTACTTTCTACCTAAGTTAGATCAAATTCATTTCATCTTCCTTCAAACTTTGGTTTTAAATCAAAACTATGAAATCTTTGAACAATCAAAGCTTTCTAAGGTGAAGGGAAGAAACCTCATATCACAAATAATCATCAAATGATATCACATGTCATTAATGTTCATTATGATACATATAATCCACATACATCAATATGCATGAGATCTTGAATACCTTGGCATCTAACATCATTCCTAAAGAAGGGTGTATTGGACATTTTTACTTTTCAATACAATATTCACAAGTATGTAAGATTTGAAGTTTCATACAATCTAAAGTTTCATCTCTTACTTGTCTATTGATCTCATCAACAAACATATGTCCAAGGCTTGATGCCAGATCATTGTCAAATGATTTTCATCCTCTTATTGATCTTTTTTTAAGGTTTAATTTTCAGTATTTAAAAATGTTAATGAACAATTCACAAATTTTCTAATTTAGTAGAGTCCTCTAGATATTATATTACTATTTGAAATATATCCATCATAACTCTTTATGATAGGTCTATTCCAGAACTCTTGTTTATTACCAACATTTAGAAATAAACTATGAATGTATTTTAATATCTAGATTACAGAGACATTCTCTAAAACTAAGGCTCTCCCACTGAAAATATGAAGTCTATCTATCCAATAGAGATTGTTGCAACAATTGCGTAAAAATTCATGTAGATGACCATTAAACCTTAAGATCAAATTTTCTAGTCTTCTAAAACATATCCAACCAATAAGAAAGTCAATTTCAATGATTATATGTAAATGTTAAATATTCTGATGCACTATCTGAATCGTTCTCTAAGGATCCTAGATAGACTTGATAGTCATACTATTAACACATCAACTTATTGTAATATTGGTATTTATCCAGCTCTTTGGATGTCATATGGAAATTACAGATATACAGTTAACTCATTGATTTTCTTTCTTGCTTGGGTAAGACCAAGGCTTCCACTGTGCTCTCTTCATCTATAAACAACCATTGCTTAAGACAAATGATCTCTTGTGTCGAACTCAAAAGATTTCAATATAAGAGTATTTCAACATTTATACATGCTTCATTCAATTCATACAATATGAATATTATGAAGTTTCATGAATGACTTGAATATAGATAGTAGAATGATGACATTCATATACATATTAACTCTTAAAGACTTAGGTTCAGGTAGTTACTCAAACATTTTGAATACATCTTCTCTTATAGAGCCACCATTCTACATGATGCAGTGAACCATGCCATTCATGATTAAATGTCGAGAGCACATATGGATGGCAGAACATTTTCTTAGATTTTATAAGGATTATTTGACAATTACGATTATCATCGACATGTCACTTCGAAAGTACATTCGATGAGAGATCAAGACTATAGAGACACACAAACCCTAGGTTGTTGTCCAATTGTCTATTTAATTTTCATTCCTCATTATTATGAGAAAACTTGCACATTGCAACCACATACATTATGTGTCCAACTGCAAGTACAATATCTTGATCATGGATCCTATTAATGATATTTTACTGGTTATTATTGAATAAAGTATTGAGTGGGTTAAATTAAGGATTACCTGAAATAAGAAATTTGCATATATATATATATGTATATATAAGGGGCCCTTCCAATAGGATGCATCCTTCCTGACTTCAGGAAGACCATCATCTTTTTGTAGAAAACGTGATTACTTTAGTAGAATGCGTACACAATATGTACTGTAACTACATATTATAAATACAAATCCACATATAAAACTGCACATTATAATACAAACAATAGAACTGCACATTGTAATACAAACTGTATATGTATTCTACTAAAGCCATCATGTTTTCTACAAAAAAAGGGGATGGCCTTCCTGAACTCAGGAAGGACCAAGTCCTATTAGAAGGAAATCCTATATATACATATTTTACTTTGATTTAGGAATTTTTATATAAAGTTGTCTTGCCATGTCAACATTGAAAGTCCATTCCCTTAATCACTTTCATTGTAAGAGATATACTTACCATTATATCTCAAGCAAGATCTGAGATCTCCTTTCTTATCTTTGTTACATCCCAATAATATGAGAACCTATAACTATGATAAAAAGAAGTGGGAACCCATTCCGCCTTGCAAGTCCAACTTGCATTCCCTGTTCGGTCTTTAACACCCGGGCCCACCACCTCTAAGGTTATTTTTGACACATCATTAATTGAACCAACTGTCAACCAGATTAGAACTCACTATGTGCAATTCAATATCGACCCAATAATATGAGGACCTGATATTGGGGTCACTACGTATACGACCTTACTCTATAGAGAAGAAAAGAGCCCGATCCAGATGCACTTGTATGCAGGAGTTGTCACTTCGGACATGCGTCTCCTATATACAATCCCTAGCGACGGAACCCTTCTCCTTGACTAAACACCGTGAATGTCACTTATTGGATCCTCCATATCAAGTTCAAAATCTAATTAGTTATTATGAATCATATTCAAATAATTAGTTCTTTCAAGGGAAATAACAACTCTATTCATAATAGAGTGTTTTAATTTTAATTGGATTCTAATTAATCTAATCATATTAAATTAATGATCCAATTAATATCCAACATTCTCTATTGTTACTTGAAATCTGGTATTATCTCAAATACGTGTTATTCAAATTTTAATAATTAGAAAAATACATTATGATCCCTTCAAACATTATCCCTTCCTTACCCATTGTTATGTCTAATTCCGATAGGAGTGGGACAGACCGCTCAGGGAGCAACCTGCTACCCCAATGCTCCCCTACTAGACACCATATCCACCTCAGGTAGGGATAATGCCAATTGATCACTTTGTACTTGGCATGATAATTAGTCTTTCAACCGAAGTTATACCATATCATAATAATCAAAACATTTTTTATTAACATTATAAGGAGATTTTCTAAACAAATCCTCAATCCTATTCAAGCATCAATGTTTGTTAGAAGGTTCATGTAACCAATTGTGATCTAGATCAAATCTAATAAAGTTTTGGTTATGGTAAATGTCATTCAAGGAATGGATCACCATCTTCAAATATTTCACAAATATTTATCAATACTTATTTTAGGAAATTAACCATTAAATTTCATTAATATAATTGAATGACAATCACAAGGTTCTTCATTAGAAAAGTAATTTTCAGCATTGACCCTCACTTACTAAAATTTGCATATCTCAATCAATTTAAATCAAAATCAAGCAAAATAAGTTTCTATAGTTTACTAATTTGATTTAAAATAGAATCTGTCACACATTTCTAAGCATTTTATAACCGTAATTAACTCTTTAATTATGTCAAGATTCACCATCCCCGAAACAGAGGATACATGTTCATTAAAATGATCATAACTTGAGCAATCAGATTCCAAATCATGCGAACTCAAATCCCACGGTTTCCTTATTTAATGGGGAACCAAATGATAATTTTGTATATAAATACCTTTAAACAAGCGAAAAATGCACTAAACATGGTTGCATGAATGAAATGTGATGAAACATCACTCAACCAAAAAAACCCAAGTCATCTTAGGTTTATGGATCATATCCGAAACCTCCAACCTGGATCCAATACCACTTGAAGGATGTGGGAAAAATCCTTAAGTGCATCACAGAAGCGTGAGGATCACATCGTATGTGATCGGAAGGGACTAGTCGTACTAGTCGCTCGAGGCAGCGGAATTTAAAAATTTTCAAACAATGAAACGACATGATCCAAGAACACTTCTCAGATCATTTCATCCAAGCCATAGATAAGTATTATATTTAACTCTTGGAGCATGGTTGTGATCAAATCTCTAAATGAAGAGACCTCCTGTCTCATGTCCGATCTAACGGAGGAGACGCTTGTGAATGCATTGATGAGATGTGTGCTCCGTGCAATGCATGTTGATAATCCAAGATGAAAATCTCTTGATCTCGTCTCATGAGATCTAACATCTTCTTCACAAGCGAGGTACGCTAAAGGAGACGGAGATCCACGAGCAAACAATCCAGCAGCATAATGACGATGCTGCGGTGATGGCGACTCTCTCTAGAGATCCATCGTGGACGGCCACGATGAGAGAGAGAGAGAGAGTTGGTGTGTAGATATATAGAGAGGGAGAGAGTTTAATTTCTCTTGGATTTATATGTGCCATCTAAAAGGCAAGCGCTACTCGTCCTTTTATACTAGTTGGATGTACATGGATCTCACTCCATGTGCCCTCTTAATCCAACGGTTTAGATTGAGGTTATTAATAAATAAGCATGATTAGTTGCTACACATTTGCAACAACAAATTTAATTAAAATAAATTAATTATATCCCTTTATCAGCATAAAAATGAATTCATTTTAATTTCGATTATAATAAATAGATAATAAGGGAGGCAACCACCACTCTAAAAAGAGGGTGGTTGTCCCCCCCCCTCCTTTGACTTGGTCAAGGTGAACGACCACCTTGTTGGTGGTTTTGCCATCCTCAATATGTATTTATTATATATAATAAAATGGAATAATTATTATTTCATTTATTTTCTCAAAAATAATTCCAAATTAGATTTGTGAAAACATCAATCATGCCATTGATAAATATGAATCATATTCATATATCCAACATAATATGTAAATTAGATTTACAATTAAATGTTTATTATGAATCCCATTCATAATAACATATAATTTGTAAATTCTATTTACAATTTAATCTCTCCATCATATTATAAATCATATTTATAACATCCATGATTAACGTGGATAGTGATATCCACCTAAATCATATCCTTGACAATTAAATAATATTTAATCATCTTGTATCTCTATTATCATGTGCCTAAATAATATGAATCACATTCACATTATTCACATATTTGATAAATAAATCATATTTATTTATCTTAGATAACTCTCCTTATAATATGAATCAAATTCATATTAGTCATGATAATTAAATCACATTTAATTATCAATTTTCTCAATGCTCGGATACATATATAAACAATGAAATTATCCATGAACTCTTTCAAGGTAATGTGCTTTCTTCGTGGATACTTGTACATAAGGACATGGCAATTGTATTGTTCCATGTATAGTGACATTGATATTGAGATCACATCTCAAATCCAGATTTCAGGGACCTCCCATAGATGTTTGATTAAATCAAAATCGCAAATCTATTCTTTTCATTGTATCTAAATCACATTCAGGTCAAGGTCCAACATTTGGACTAAGATCAGATCACTTCTCTATGAGAGGAGTCACTAAAATCTAGACATGTTTCATCACTCCGTTAGAATGGAAGTGCCATGGTTATACAATCGTTTATGATCACATCACTCTCAAGTATTCCCAATACATGTACATCCTGCATACTGGAAGACCCATAGAATAAACCTGGAATTTTAGATCTACTTAGACTGTCTTCTTCAGGGTTTTGTCATTAATTTTCTCATTTGATCATTGGGAGTTGGTATCGATCATATACTTTCTAAAAGCATATATCATACCCAGGTATTGACCATATACTTTACAAAAGCATATATCTAACCAAAAAATTCAGTCAAGCTTCCTAAGCGAGACAATCATGCACGGAATTTGATTCTTCCCAATATATCATGAGTGAGCTCATGTCTTCCGGTTCAGTAAATCAAAGTGTAGGATCCCTTTGAGAGATCGTACTACATATGCCCTTATATACACATCGACGCTTCGGTATATAGACCTCTATTTGGTCATCAACCTATTTATCTACCAAATGTACATACTCAAACATATAGTAACACATCTGTCTCCGGTCAGAGGATGTGTGCCTATATCATGACAGCAGAAGACATAGGTCTTTGATTGTCTCGATCCCATTAAGTCAAATCTTTGACCTAACTTATCTAACACCTCTGAATCACTATTCCTATGCAGTGGACCTACATGAAGAGGTCGGTTAGATATTAGTCTCTAGAGAAAGAATTGCCATCTCCTACTAAGGCTAGAGATCCTCTCTTAACAATCATTTGACAGTGCTTGGTGAGTCCTTAATCTAACTCTTTAGATATTCATCTAAGCACCAGCCTCTATGATTCAACAATTGAATCAACAACTGTATGATCACTAAGATTTCCATGGTACATAACCCTAATTCTACTAAGGGACCTATTATGCAAATCATTTATTCTTTATTTCAGATCAGGGAATGATATTCACAATAACATTTATTACATAATGGCTCGCAGTGGGCTCGCATGTCCAACATACTCTAGGTACCTCCTTCTTGAGCAAAATCGACCCAAGAGGGTCCTTTGGCCCACCATGTCCTGCAGGAAGCTTAGGCAAACAAAACGAAAGTATATGGGGTTATATTGGGGTGAATGGATGCGGAATGGAAGTGGGCAGAGGTGCTCTGGCAATGGAAGAGGGTAGAGGTGCTCTGGAAATGGGAGGAGGTGGAGCGCCCACCTCTAACCCACGATGAATCTGGTTTAACGGAGTGGTGCAAGGTACAAGATAAGCGTTGGGAAACGAGGTGAAGGTGTTTGGTGGGTCGGAGAATAATCAATTCGCACCGACAAACATCGAATTACTAAATAAACGCTAATATCTACAATTAAAAGCTTCACTAATTGCATGAAATCAAAGCTAAGACTAATGCTATCTAAAAATGCAAAGAAAATGATACTCTAATAGCCAGAATCCAGGAAGTGGATTTCGAAGGCGACGATGGTCGAAGATGGCGGGATTACGCCTCTAGGATGATCCTTGATCCACCCAATTGCTCGACGAGGAGGTTGTCACGCTCCTCGAGCCTTTGAATGCAAAAAAAGGGAGGACATGGACAAAAGGGATTCAAAATTGAATGGAGGAGGAGTGTGGAGTTATGAACAAGTGATAGAGTAGTAGGGGAGATCGAGATGGAACGATCGATGTAGAGCTCCTCGACACGAAGTAACAATGACACATGATAGGTGAAATATGGAGGAGCAAAAGATGCATAAGAATCATCCTGAATTGATGACTACATTGATCAGGGAAAAAGGGCGAATGCGGGTCAAAGTCTATGTCTATCAAAACCAAGGACCTCATTTAGAGAGTTGATCGAAGTCAACTAAAGGTGCAACCTAGTTCGTCCACATGGACCAACCCAAAAAAAACCCGACCCTAAATTATTTGTAAAATATTTAATAAATAATAAATGATTTTATTAAAATAAAGTGATAAAATAAAAATGTTTACTATTTTCTATATTATTTTAATATGATTATTTATTTATTTTTTTTTGAGTTTATTTATTACAAGTTAATTTTTAGGGTTTTATTTATAGGTATATTCATCTACATTTTGGGGATTTTTTTATTTCTAATTTTGATTTTATTATTTTATTTTATTATTTTATATATTTATAACTTATTTTTATATAGATAAATATACTTTATATCTTATTTTTCTGATGTATTTAGTACACTAAAATAAATAGAGCTATATAATACATAGGTATAAGTATAGGTATTTCATCTATGTATTTTGTAAACATATTTTATTTTAGTGTTTTTATGGTTTTATTATACTTGAAATATGTCCATGTATTATAAATACTATTTACACAATTATGAAAATATAAAGTTATAAAAAAAATAAAAAATAAATAAAATGAATATTTTTTATAGGTAAACTATACGATAGGGGTTCAAAACTTAACTTTCTTACCTTAATTCCAAAAAATATGAAACCACCCTCATTTATTAAATAACTTATTAAAAGTTATATACAATAAAAGTGATTTTGATAATTTTTAATTTTTATTTAGGATATATGGGTTTGGAAAGTTGGGATTTTGGCTTTTTATTTAGAGTATAACTTGTACACTGTATATTATTTTTGTGTAAACTCACTTTTGTATTTTTATCTACAACTTTCAGGTACAAAGTTTCTTTATTTGAGGTATAAAAAGAAGAAAATAAAATAGGTCCCAAAAAATGGATTATTGAAGAATAAAATAATGGATTTTTTGATGTAGTATTAGCCCTTATCTCCCCCTACTTTATTCCTTGTCCACCCAGTCATCAAGATCTCTAGGTCTCGGGGCTTAGGGTCATAAAATAACTATGGCATTTTATTCTTTTTATTTTATTTTCTTTTATTCTATAATTTTGATATTACAAATAAAATTTTATACACAATAAATACAATAAATAATGAGTGTTAATTTATACAAAATAATGCTATATATATGCATTAGATAGAGTTTTTAGGCCAAAATGACAGAATAAAGGAAGAAATGGAGATTCATGACCCCCCTATACTTGCCTTTGCTAGTCTCCTCGGTTGAAGTGGTAAAAGTCATTCTTCTCCAATGTGGTGACCCTAATTCCCCAATCTAACAACTCTTTCCTTGAGAAGCGGGGTATTCCTTTCTATGTCCAGTGACAACCAACTCAAGAAGACAAGGTGGAGAGAAGAATAGACGGTAGCCAGTGTAGATACCTATCCTAGGATACTTGACCAATGTTGCCAAGTCACCTGGCTACAAGCTCACATACATATGATTTTAAAGCTCAAGCTTGCTTATTGACTATACAAATATGTGCATTTTAACAAGCATTTTATTTTCAATCAGGCTGGTCCTCTTTTTTCAAGTTTTTGAATTTTTTACAATTTTTAAATATTATATACAACAACATTTACTTAAGGACTTTTCCATTTTGAGCCAGCAGAATATCCCTCTTTTGAAGCTTTATTATAACCCACAAATTCTATCTATAGACCTCATCGCCATTGGATTAGGTTGGAGTACAAATGGCCACAAATGTTGACTTCCGATGTTTCCATTGGCTTGTGTCTCATGCCGGCAAATCCAGACCTCTACCACTTCAACTAAGGTGAGAAAAGTGAAAGGTGCAAGTGTACAAGCTATGTCATTATCAATAAGAGTCATGATTGTGCTCTGAAATACTCTACTTAGGAAGACAAGAATACATTGAACCAAATCTCACGATTCTCAAAGAATTAAGTCAACTAGACCTGAAGTACCTCATCTCCTGTTCCTATAAGGTTCCTATGATTAGGTAGATTTAAGTTCCAACCAAGCTCCAATCTTTGGATTTTACTTAGACCTGTTCAGTTACTAACTCAATCAAAAAAAATGCAAATGTTATGCACAATGCAGAAAATATTTTTGTGATGCAATTTTTAAATTTTTAACTTTTTAATGGATTTTTCAAAAAAGTTTTGCATTTTTTTATGTATTTTTTTTTAAAAAGATTTTGGAAAAGAAAAATAGATGCAAATATTACACGGGGGATGCATCTTATTATCAACAAGAATTATGGGTTTTAAGGATTTACACAAGAGATATGTTATTATTTGTATATATACACACACACACACACAGTTGGTGAAAATTATTAGGATGATGTATATATTCCTCAAACTTATTTAAAAATAATTTTCCAAACAATTTTAAAGCCTATAGTCCAAAATATTTCTGGTAAATAATTTTTATTAATATATACAAACATTTGAAAATCATTTTTGCAGATGTTTTTTAAATAGTATATGTAGATTTTTCAAAATATTTTTGCAACCATTTTCAAAACCATTTGCAAATAAGTTTTCAAAACATTTTTATTTCGCACAAAAAAAATTTTACTAATTTTTTATAAAGGTTGAATTTATTTAAAAAAACATTTTCCAAATAATTTTTAAAAATTTTTCAAAAGGATTTTCAAACTATTTTTCAGCCATTTTGCCAAAAAATATTTTTACCTGATTTATTAATCAGTATATACAAAAAGAATTTGAGGAATAATAAACATCTTTTTATTAATTGATTTAATGATTTTTACATGTATATATATAGTATTTTAGCCATAATGATTGAAAATACAGAAGTATGAGTTATGGCTAAAGTATATACAGAGTATATACAACCCCCCATACCTTGATTGAGCTATGTCCTCAAAGATCAAAGAGAAAAAAGAAGATATAACTCGTACCGAGAATAGAAAAGCCTAAAGAATAAATGAAAGGAAGAATGAAGTAATAAGAGAATGAAAAGTTGGCCATCCCCCCTATACTTAGGATCAACTAATCCTAAGTATAACCGACTGTACACAAGGCAGGGAGGGTCAAGGGTGGGAATGAACAAATCACTCTCTGTCTGTCTCCCCTATACTTAGGGTGAGATATCCCAAAGTATAGAAAAGAAGAGGAGACAGTGGAGGGGATCAAAGAATGAAAAACTCGGGGTGCACACCTCCTATACTTTGGACAACGTACATCCTAAGTATAGTAGTGATAGAAAAAGGACGACACCTTTGGAAGAAAAATAAAAATGAAAACTAAAAGAAGAAAAGAAGAAAGATCACTCAACTCATCCACCTCCCCTATACTTAGGGCAGAGTACATCCTAAGCAAGGCAAAACACACAGAATGAGAAGGATGAGTAAAAATGGTAGATGGAGGGAAGTAAAATGAAAGCAAATAAACAAAGAGATGGATGTACAAAGATCATGAAGGTAGAAAGCGAACCTTCTTGCGTGATCGTTGAGGAATGGATCAGACAAGGTGCAGGTCAATATCAGGGTCCTCAGTAGACACAAACCAATCAGGATCAACCCGGTGAAGATCCTCCGCAATCCCAAAGAGGGAAGGTACGAACTGGTAAGTGGAATTAGTGTGGTCGGGTCCTGATGAATCTGCGATTCATCATCTTTATTCATTTATTTTAGCTTAAAATCACTTATAAAGAACTTGTATATAACACTAACTCCATATTCTTACTAACTTGCATCTGTGTGTAAATATTGTACACTTCTTACAATTTTAACCTAAAATAAATAAAGAAAGAAAGAAAGGAAAAATAAAGAAAAAAAATAAGACTGTATATATTTAATAGATACATGCTGACCCAAACCCCGAGAGAAGGTCAAGACTTGACCTGATCGACTAGAAATAAAGTAGGGCGATATAGGGTCTTTATTCAGAAAATCCAAAAAAATGTGAGTTGTGCATATTTGTATACTTCACTATTTTATTTGTACATAATTGACCTAAAACAAAATAATGTTCAAAACAAAAGTTTCTAACAAAAATGTTTCCTAATTAATAAAAATAATTATGCAATCAAATCATGTACATAATAAAAGCAACCACACTAGGAAAAAGCTACTAAGGGATAATTGAGTGATCAATTGTTGCTCCACATGAACTCAAATTGAACCAAACTCACTTCCATTATATTCTAAATTAAATTATCTTTAAAATTGCCATGATTTCATAATTTTTGGAGTTATGGGTGAATAGTAAGTTTTCTAGGGTGGTTTGTACAATTTCACCATTTATTTGTACATATTGTATTTTGTAAATATTTATAAATAATTTTACTAATTATTTAAAATAGAACTAAAATAATGAAAATTTTAAAACAAAAACAAACTAATTTTCTTATTTACCCATTTACATAATGTCATATATGTAAATAACATAGGTATATAGTTATTTTTTTAACTAACTACAACAAAAAAAATTAACATTTATTTTTCAAATAAAAAAAGTGACAAAAATACAAAAAATAGTTACCTTTTGTAAATATTCTTTAACACTTATCTTGTTACTTTATCTCATTTTAATTATTTCTTTTCTCTTATCTCTTATCCCCATCCAAAAATTTAAAATTCAAATTTCATTCTTTCTATTAATATGGCTCCCCATCCATCTTTTCAACTTGATCAATCTTTGGTTAGAGGAGCCCGATCTCCGAGAGTCTTCTTATCGCAAAAGGGTGCCTAGCCTCTGAGCCGTCCGATGACAACAAATCGATTGTCGTCGAGGTTATCAAGGTCTTTTCTGCTCCTCAGGTAAGATCCACATTCTCTTCTTATCTTTCATCTAGATTAACCGTAGTTTAATTTTTTTGCATTTTAATTTCGTCGTCATTTTCTTATCTAGATATTAAAATCCATCATGATTTAATCCGCCACCGACTCGTTTTTTCATTTCACATCTCGATCTCTTCACGTTCTTTTCTACCTCCCATGATCTCTCAACTTCGACCATGCACGGTGGCCGGAGACTTGGATCCATTCCTCATTTTTCGTCGGATCTCCGCTCACGCATTCTGTTTTGATTTAGGACCGAGTCATCATGCTCATGTCCTAATTTGTTGATAAATAAAAATTAAAAAAATAAAAAAATATCTATTCGTTTCCTTTCTCTCTAACAATTGTTTTGCAGGATTATCTAGAAAATAAATAAAAAGTAAAAAATAAAAAATTATGCCATTCTGTTAGAAAAATAAAAAAACATTTTTTTTCTATTTTTAATTTCTCTATTTCAGATTTACAAAAATAATAAAAAAGAGTTTTTATTACTATTTACATTTGAAAAAAAATAAAAAACAAAAAAATAAAGAACGGCAGCTGGCACCGCCGCGACTTCCGCTCCTCGTCAGCCCTCCAACCGCGGGGACTGCCTTCGTCGACGTAAGCAGCATCGTCCTCACACCTTGCGATTGCCGCCCGCTCCCCCGCGCATCCATCGACCGCTACCACCACAACCATCCCTGCAGGAGATCCACCCGCAACTCTTCCATCTAGGTGGAGTCCCTACACCGCCAACCTCCTGCCGTGTGAGCACCACCTTCACCTCCCTCGTGCATCCCACCATGCGCATCCGCGCCAACCTCCATCGCCAATCTCCGCCGTGCGAGGTCGGATGCCCAGAGCACCTCCAGTCTATCCATCGAAGCCCTTCCCCTCCAATCACCGCACGAAGGAGTTGCCACTTAGATCGCGAGGACGCACACCCACCATCCCTCTCTCCAGCTGCCTGGAATCATCCCTCCGCACCGACATCTCTGCGTCCTCGTGAAGCACGTCTCGCCTACCTTTTAGTGACCGTGCCCCCATCCGAGCTCCGCCTCTTTGCCACCAACCGCTATAACATCTCTCTCCTGAAGAACGCGACAGTCGCCCCTTGGCTCCATCTTTGGGTGGCGCAGCCACCTATGGCGCTCCTTTGCTTGAGAAGAAAGAAACGAAGGCGAAACGAAAGGGAAACCTAGGGTTCATTAAAAAATGGAAAACTTGCATTAAATCCACCAACTCTCTTTGATACTACACGAGACTCCTGCCAGCTCCAGATCCAACTCTATTTAGATGAATTGCAACGACACCCCTAAAGACTTTTGAAATCGCGACAGAGCCCTGTTTCAGAGACAAATCACGTGCTCTATGCACACATTTGGGTAAACAGTGATATTTCTCTCGTATTTTATTTTTATCATTTTTTTGGGAAAATAATAAACTATTTGCAGTCTAGTCCTTGACTTCCAGAACTTGACTTTGCTTGCTTTTCATATTGAAATAAATGTTTTCTTTGGTCAATACATCTCCCAAAAATCATGCTATGCTTATGATGTGCTTATCTTTTTAGCATAATTTTTTCATTGCATTTTGAATTCATTTATTATTATTAAAAAAATAAAAAACAATGTTTTTTCTATTTCTGAAATTCAAAAAGTCATAAAAAATGAATATTGCTCTAAAAATTCTAAAAAATTATACTATTTTTATTTTATTGCCTTTTAATTTCTTTCCAAATTTCATGCATTAATTCTTTTTAAAACCCCAAAAAATGGAAAACATTAAAAATCTCACGAAAAGTTCTAAAAATTCTACAAAAATTCTCGAAAATATTCAAAACCATTAAAACACAAAAATATTTTTTTGGATTTTTCTATTCATTTTTGATATAATTGAAAAATACAAAAATAATTTGCTATGTGTAGTTCTTATCTTGTGTATATGGTTCTTTACTTGAAATTTAAAAAATTGCAAAATTAAAAATCACTAAAAAGTTTGAAAATCAGAAAATAAAAAATTAAAACAATCTTGTCTGTTATACAGGTAAATAAGTAGCAAAAATATTTCTCTTGCTCCACATTATTTTCTGTAATTATTTTCCAGCGAGAAAAAAATTGTTTGATTGTCACGTGATTATTTGGGGATAACGACGACTTCGTATCATTAATAACTGATCCTTGAATATCTCTTGCCAACAGGTTCAGCCTGAGAAGTCTCAGCTAGGTCATCATCAAAATGAAAAGGAACAAACTCATATATGGAAGTAGTCATGTTTTTCGTGTGAGGTCTCGACTAAATCATCATCGAAAGGCCCAAACTCATTTATACAAGCAATCAGATCAACTTCGGCCTCTTCAGTCTCTACCAAGTCTGCCCTCCACTCTAAAGTGTCAATCATGTAAATACTGTGTATGTCATGAATGCATCTCCACTCACCAGAGGGGAACTCTAAGGTATATGCTTTCTAAGTATTCCTCACCAAAGAGGAATCCTCAGGTTTCAGAATCATCCATCATAAAGTAAAATTCTATGACATTAGCATCAAGATCATAGTCCTCAAGGTCGACTAACATGAGCATGCTCTCATGGGATGCAGGTCTTTGGTCAACAGTGGTAGATGCGGTGATCAATCGCTCCCAACATCAGAACAGAAGCGAATCTCTCCAAAGCCATAATCAATAACGACTCTCACAGAGGCGAGTAAAGTTTGTCCCAAGATGATTTGAGGACACTCCATAGGGACGGAGGTATCAATGGGCAATATGACAAAGTTCGCAGTGACAACGTTCTTTAGAATACCCTCTGGCCTCTTTATTGATCCATCAACGAATTGGACAATCATCCTGATTTTCTTGAGAGGCCCAAGAAGAAGAGATTGTACCAGTGAGAAGGTTATTTTACTAATTGAAGCATCATCATCAAGGAGAGTGTTATCATATGAATGGTCAGAGACTGTCCATCTCAAAAGAGGTGTGACATCGTTCCCTTTCCTGGTATGTAGACAATGAGAGATGGCATGGGTAGTGGCCATGGTCAGAATGTGATGCTCAGATCTGCTCCTTCTCTTTCTCTTATTGGGTTTAAGAGTAGATAATTAGGTCATGGCCTGGCAAATTGTTGCCTCAATGATGTCATGAATAGTTGTCACCACTTCAGGTTCAGTCAACATTTTAATGAAATTTTGGATCTCCTCTATACAAGGGAGGAGATCAGAATCATCATCCACACAAGGATGACTAAGAGCAGTATGTACAGTGTCATCCTTAGGGTCAAGGGTGGGAACTAGTGTGAATGTGTGTGTGGGCAAGTGCTCTAGCATGGGTGCCTTTTCCTCACAAAATGAATCAACAATGTGTCTCCTGAAATCTTTTTGTACTTTTAAAATTTTCTCATTTTTTTGTATTTTACGCGATTGCAAGCTCTCATAAAAATCTTCGAGTGAACCCATATCATCAAATGGTGAAGCAGCATTGTGGCTCTTATTTAGACTAGTAAGGTCATCTATCCTCTATGTCATCCACTCCATCATTTGGGTTTAGTGCTCGAGAAAAGACCCCATGAGAGGTGACTCCAACAGGTCAGTCTCAGGCGAGTGGAATGGAAGATGTGATGGTGGAGGTGGTGGGTAAAAATTTGAGGTCTGACACTGTGGGTGAGGCGGATATGTACAAAAAGAAAATTCAGTAGCAAAGTTCTCCTGATAAGATGGAGGTGGATCAGCTGGATGGTATAAGGGATCTAGAAAGTACATATAAAAATTGCTCCAGCCATCCATCTTCGAACAAAAACAACAACAACAACAACAACAAAGCCTTTTCCCACAATTAAGTAGGGTCGGCTACACGGATTCCTCGCCTCCATTCAGGTCTATCTTGGGTCAATCCCGAGCTTATATGCACAAAACAAATATCCCTTCGTATGGTCTCTTTCCAACACTTCTTGGGCCGTCCCCGCCATCTCATAACCGGCTCAACATCCCAACACTCGCATCTCCTAACTGGTGCATCAGCTGATCTTCTTTGCAAATGACCAAACCATCTTAAGCAGATTTCTCGCATATTATCCTCGATCAGAGCAACACCAACTTTCTTTCTGGTTGCATCATTCGGAATCCGATCTTTACGTGTGTGTGTCCACACATCCGCCTTAGCATTTTCATTTCTTCTACAACCATTCTCTGCACATGTCTATGGTTCACAGGCCAACATTCAGATCCATAAAGCATAGCAGGTCTCACAGTTGCTTTGTAAAACTTTCCTTTAAGTTTTAAAGGAATTTCTTATCACAGAGAACAGCAGAGGCTCTTCTCCACTTTAGCCATCCATCTTCGAAACAAAAGGAAAAATATAGGGAGGGCAAGATGGTCAAATCAATAGATGCGAGAAAAATGCGCAAATGTGTAGAGAGGATCTAGTATGCACACAAACAATCATAAACAAGTATGTACAAAAACGAACCCCTCAATTCACCTACTCGACACAGTGAGGACCTTGAAAGCTCGGTCTTTTTGTCTTTTCTATTTTAGAGTTAGGTGATAATACAATGTTGCACAAACACTTAAGTTGGCCATTGATTTGGGTACTACTGTTTAGTGTGTACGTGGGAAAATTAAAAGCGAATACAATGAGGGGGTTACTCTCCCCAAGACAAAGATTATCTTTTTGAGTTATTTTAGGGTGGAGTAATCTTAACAGTCCCAATTTTGATGATTAAAACTTTTTTTATATTTTTAATAATAATGCACGAACCTAACGAAGAGTCCATTCTTTTTATATCCTATGTGATAAAATCAGAGGGAGAGAGTCGGTAAATCAATGTGAGGCGAAATCAATGATGCATGCTAAGTAGAAATGCTCACCTTACCTACATCTCTCTTCATGCAAGGATGCTAGGCAGAATTGAAATCTACCTATATGCAATGCAAAGATGATGAAATCACCCTATATAATAGAATTGCTATTAGTGTGAAGCACAAAATACTAAACACTTAGAAAGGAACCAAAGGGTCCTGTCTTGGAGCCTCCTCGGTACCCACAACAGTGGATTCTGCAAGCTTTGTTAGCAATTAAAATTTGAATAGATCCAAAAGGAAACTATAGGTACATGCAATTATATTAGGGCTTTGGACCTTAATATATCGTCAAGAAATCCTAAAGATAATGATCAATTGCACAAAAAATGAAAATAAAATAGAAAAACTCAAAACTCATGAAACAAAGTAAAAAGAACGGCAGAAAACCACACCAAAACCGACGAGCCTCCCAAGAGAACAATCCCTCGAGCAGTGGACCTCGTGAAGTATAAGAGTGTCCTGGAGAGTCCTGAATATTACAATTACATAGTCTTTCTCTCTCACATAATTACATATACAAATAAAATGAAAGAAATGTGATATTTTCTTCAAAATTTCCTCCAAGGTCTCCTTTGTCACTTCCTCCCGGTAGCTAGGTCAGAAGAGTTACACAACTTCACATGGGTGCACAGGTACTCCTAGAAGAGCCTCCCTTGATCTGTGGTCCCTCGCAACAAAGTCGACAAAGAATAGGTGATTAGACAATTCAAAAAATAATACCAAATCAAAATAAAAAGAAATAAAGTGGATAATATATAAAAAAGAAGACACAATAAAAAAACTCAATCTACAATTCGTTGTTCTCCAGCAACGACACCATTTGAAAAACACGATTTCAGTAGAGGTCTTGTTAATCCACAAGGCTGATCAACAATCGTCGAAGCGACCACTCACAAAAAAAACCCTATTTCAGTCAACAGTTAACCCACAATTAAGAATCAAGCAATGAAAATAAATGTGTGGAGTTAAAATATATTACAACTCTACAAAAGATGTGTATAGGTGCAGGTATGTGTAGAGTGTCGAACACATAGAGCTAACAGAAGATCAGGGAAAATTAATTCAAAAAATGTGTGTTCTTCTTGTCTATTTGTTATTTTTGTGGGTTTTTAATTTTACATATTCTTAATTATTGTTTTATATTTTTTAGTTGTTTTTATAAAAATATATTTTTTAGTTGTTTTTAATTTTAAAAAATTTAATTTCTTTTTATATTTTCCGATTTTGAATTTCTTTTTCATTTTAAATATATAATATAAGAAGATATAAGGTTATATATACAATATAGTGTAATACAATTATAAATACTAAAAAAATTCAAAATATAGAAAAAAAATGTTTTTGGGTTTAAATGATTTTTACTATTTTTTGGTTTTTATGTATTTTAAAGTAAAACATATTCCAAATCAGGGATTAAATAAATATGATGAATTAATTTGGAAATTCAAAATAGCTAATAATGTCCAAAATTTTCCAACTCAATTTTAATATATAAATAATAATAATGTAAAGAAAATTATAAAATGGAAAATGATATTTTTGAAAATTTTGAGCAGTTTTAGATTTTTATAAAGGATTTTCGATATTTCTAATTTTATGATTTTTCCTTTTCTATTTTTAGTGGTTTTTTATCTGAACTCAAGAAAAATAAAAATACTCAAAGTATATTTTTTGGAGAATTTTTCAAAATGTTTTTATATTTTTTGGTAAATTTTAAATCAAAAAAGGAATAAATGTTCTCTTTTTTTATAAAATAGGAAAAATCCAAAATTGGAAATCTAAAAATTTACATGAAAGCATATGCAAACATGAACCTAACCCTATTTTTTGAGAATTTTTGGAGCATAATTGCTATTTAAACAAATAAACAAGAACCACAAAATTCAATGTTCTAGCAAGTGCATATACATAATTACAAACAAACACAAGGTTGTTTCTGCAATTATTCCAAAAAATACAACTAATATTTAAAGGACCAAATATTGATAACAAAACCTACGAGGGGTTGTCTACAAAATCGCCACCTCACGTGGGACGACACATGAGGTGGCATGTACTGTCCCAATTGTATATAAGGAAACTACGATGGTCTATTTATAAATATTACAAAAACATAATAATCGTAGATGAAAGTTTACTTATTAAATATTAAAATACAAAAGTCGCTGGGTTAGAAGTGCAAAATACCCAACAAAGGGTGCTGGCGAACAACTGGATGGTGTCACTAATACACGTGTTGCGCTTGTAGCTTACAATCCTGGTTTGCTGAGAAAGGGTGAGGATTAGATTCTCATCGAAGATCAGGCAATGTGAATCTCTTTTATATGATGGATACTGGATGATCTGGAGTGGCAAGATGATCTGACGGTTGAAAGGGCACAAGGAAGAACACTGTAATAACTCGGAAGAATTGAGCTTTGATCAGGCTTCCCTCACTTCTCCAACCAACATGGAGTGTAGGAGCAGGGAGAAAATGGAGTTTGGGCTCCTACATGTCAGTTAGCGATGTCAAGAGGTACACCGGAGCTCCAATGACGTCGAACAAGCTTGGGGAAGAACAGGGGATCCAAGTACCTTCTTCTTGAGCAAAATCGACCCAAGAGGGTCCTTTGGCTCACCAGGTCTGGTAGGAAGCTCAGGAAAACAAAATGAAAGGATCTGAGGGCTTTATTCGGGTGAATGAATAAGGAATGGAAGGGGGCGGAGGTGCTCCAATGACGGGAGGAGGTGGAGCACCCAACTCCAGACCCACGACGAATCTTTTTGAACGGAGTGGTGTGAGGTGCAGGAGAAGTGTTGGGAAAGGAGGTGAAGGCATTTGGTGGGTTGGAGAACACACGAGGAATTGCAGATGGTTCGCTAGAGCAGTGCTACGATGAACTTCGAATTGCTAATTTAACGCTAATACATATAATTAAAAGCTTTACTAATTGGATGAAATCGAAGCTAAGAATAATGGATATCTAAAAATGCAAAGAAAATGTACCTCCATTGGCCAGGAGCCAAGAAGTGGACCTCGAAGACGGTGATGGTCAGAGATGGCCGGAATGCACCTCTAGGCTAACCCTCGATCCACCCAACTGCTGGGTAAGGAGGCTGTCACACTCCTTGAGCTCTTGAACGCAAAAGGAAGGGGAGGACACGACCAAAAGGGATCCAAAATCGAATGGAGGCAGAGGGTGGAGTTATGTACATGTGACGGAGCAGTGGGGAAGATCGAGGTAAGATAGTCAATATAGAGCTCCTCAGTCCAATGTAACTGTGGCACGTGATAGTATTTTAATATGATTTTTATTTATTTTTTTGAGTTTATTTATTACAAGTTAACATTTAGGGTTTTATTTATAGGTGTATTCCTCTATGCTTTGGGGATTTTATTTTTATTTTGTATTTTTGATTTTATTTATCTATTTTATTATTTTATATATTTATAACTTATTTTTATATAGATAAATATATTTTTATATCTTATTTTTCTAATGTATTTTGTTCATTTACGAATTTTATAAACATATTTTATTTCAGCATTTTATTCTACTTTAAATATGTATATATGATATAAATAATATTTACAAAAATATAAAAATATAAAATTATAAAAAGTAAAAAGAATAAATAAAATGGATATTTTATATAGGTAAACTATACCATAGGGGTCCAAAACCTAACTTTCACACCTTAACTCCAAGAAATATGAAACCAACTTCATTAAATAGCTTATCAAAAGTTATATACAATTAAAGTGATTTTGATACATTTTTAGTTTTTATTTAGGAGATACGTGTCTGGGAAGTTGGTATTTTGGCTTTTTATTTAGAGTATAACCAGTACACTGTATATTATTTTTGTGTAAACTCATCAAGGACCATCAAATGATTATTAAGAGATGATCTCCAGTCTGAGAAGGAGATGGCAATCCTTTTTCTAAAGGATAATATCTAATCAACCTTTTGATGCAGGTCCTCTACATAGGAATTGAGATTCAGAGGTGTTAAATAAGTTAGGTCATATAGTTGACTTAACAAGATCGAGATAACCAAAGTCCTATGTCGCATGCTGTCACGATAAAGGCACGCATCGTATGACCAGAGACAGATGTTTTACTATATGTCTGAGTATGTACATTTGGCAGACCAATATGTTGATTTCCTAATCAAGGTCTATACACCGGCGCGGTGGTGTGCATACAAGGGCATATGAGTAATATGATCTCTCAAAGGGATCATACAGGTTCATTTACTGAACTGGAAGACATGAGCTCAGTCATGAGATATTGGGAATAATCAAATTCCGTGCACAGTGATCTCGCTTTGGAAGCTTGACTTAATTTGTAAGGTTTGACATATGATTTTGGAAAGTATATGATCAATACCTGGGTGCGATATATGCTTTTAGAAAGTATATGATCGATACCAACTCCCAATGATCAAATGAGAAACTTAATGATAAATTTCTGAAGTAGACAATGTAAAATTGATCTAATACTTCATGTTTAATCTAAGTCTTCCAGTATGCAGGATGTACAAGTATTAGGAATACGTGAGGGTGATGTGATCATAAACGATTGTATAACCATGATGCTTCCATTCCTAGGGAGTCGGTAAACAAGTATGGATTTTAGTGACTCCTCTCAGTAGAGAAGTGATCTAATCTGGGTCCAAGTGTTGGACAATGATTTGAATGTGATTCAAATGCAATGAGAAGATTGGATCTACGGCCTTGAATTAATCAAGCATCTATGGGAGGTCCGCAATATCTAGAGTTGAGATTTGATCTCAATATCCAAGTCACTATACATGGATCAATACAATCGTCCTATCCTTATCTCCAAGTATCCGCAGAGAAAACACATTATCCTTGAAAGAGTTCATGGATAATTTCATTGTTGATATATGTATCTAACCATTGAGAAAACTAATAATTAAAGGTGATTTAATTATCATGAATAATATGAATTTAATTCATATTATATGGAGAGTTATCTAAGATAATTAAATGTGATTTAATTATCAAAGATGTAAATAATGTAAATGTGATTCATATTATTTGGGCACATGAGAATAGAGATCCAAGATGATTAAATGTGATCTAATTATCTTGGATATGAATATTGTGGATAACACTATCCTAATTATTCATATATATTATAAATGTGATTATAATGTATTATAGAGAGGCTATTATGATTTATATTTGTTTATCAATTATTGATGTGAATTGGATTCATATTGGATAATTAATTGAAAATGTAAATCACATTTTATTTTGGGTTGTTAATGTGATTCACAATTTTCCAATAGCAAGATTGCAATATTTACAAAATAATTACGAATTATTTTTGTTGAATAATTTACAACAAGTGTTCTTGTGAATCTTGGATATTTCTAAGAAATAATGCAATCTCATGAGATTGCATGAGATTCCACCTTCCATGTTGGAAGGGTGGACGACCACCAAATCCTATATGGAAAGGGTGGTTGTCCACTCTAACATGGTATGGTGCAATCTCCATTCCATTATCTCAATATGTGATTGATTTATTTTAGGATTAATTTATATTGATTTAACAATAAATATTTAATTTAAATTAAATTAATTATTGTTGTGTTTTTACAACATAATCTTGGCCATTGAAAGAAGCACATATCAATCTCATCCATTGATTTTGTGTAGTCCATGCATTGTGAACCATGGACTCCCAAAATGCTATATAGGAAGAGGCACCCCTTGCTCTTCAAAGTTAAAAAAACTACAACGACAATGTATTCTCTCTCCATCTATCTCATTCTCTACACACACACACACACACTCTGTCTCTCATTGTGGCCGTCCACCATGGAGCCCTTGTGAGAATCTCCATCGCCGCAGCGCCGTCGTTATGCTGCCGAACTATTTGCTTGTGGATCTCCGTCTCCTTCAGTGTGCCTCGCTCGTGAAGAAGACATAGTATCTCATGTGACGAGATCAGGAGATTCGTCGCTTGGATCATTAACATGGATTGTGAGGAGCACGTGTTTAGTCAACGCGCTCGCAGGCGTCTCCTCCGTCGGATCGGACTTGAGACAGGAGGTCTCTTTATTTAGAGACTCGATCACAACCACTCTTCAAGAGGTAACCCTAATACTTGTTTGTTATTTAGATGAAATGATTCGAGAATTGTTCTTGGATCATGTGGTTTCATCGCATGATTTTTTTTAAATTTCGCTGCCTCGAGCAACTAGTATGACTAGTTTCTCCTGATCGCCTATGATGCAATCCCCAGACATCTGTGATGCACTTAAGGATCTCACAAGATCCTTCAATTTGTATCAAATCCAGGTTGGAGGTTTCAGATATGATCCATAAACCTAGGACAACTTGGGCTCATTAGGGTTTGTAAAAATTTCATAGCATTTCATTCATGCAGCCCTGGTTTGTGAAAATTTTTGGCTCTTTTTAAACTGTTAAAAAACACGAAATTATCATTTAGATTTTGTTCCAAATTAAATAAGGAAACCGTGGGATTTGAGTTTGCGTGATTTGGAATCTGTTTGCTCAAGTTGTGATCATTTTAATGAACATGTATCCACTTTTTTGAGGATTGCGAATCTTGACGTAATTAAAGAGTTAATTACTGTTTTGAAACACTTTAAAATACGTGAAAATTACTTATGTTCTGTTATAAATAAAATTATCAAACTTTTGTTACTTATTTTGCATGATTTGGATTTAAATTGATTGAGATATGCTAATTTTAGTAAGTTAGGGTCACTGCTGGAAATTACATTCTTAATGAAGAACCATGTGATTATCATTTAATCAAGTAGTGAAATTAATGGTTAATTTCCTCAAATAAATATGGATAAATATTTGAGAAAAATTTTACGATAATTATTTTCTTAAATGACATTGCCTTAACCAATAATTGATTAGAAGTGATCTAGATCACAAATTGGTTACTCAATCTACTTCCAACAAACATAGCTGCTTGAATATGATTGGGAAATTGTTTAGCGAATTTCCTTATAATATTAATAAAAAATGTTTTGATTATTATTATATGGTACAACTTCGGTTGAAAAACCAATTATCATCTCAAGTACAAAGTGACCAATTTTATATTATCCTTTCTCGAGGCATATATGGTGTCTAGTCGTGGAGCATTGGCATAGCAGGTTGCACCGTATGCATTCTGTCCCACTCCCATAGGTAGTGGCCATGACAACGGGTAGGGAAGGGATAATGCTGGAGAAATTATGATGTATTTTCTAATTATTAAAATTCAAAATAATGCATATTTGAGATAATACCATATTTCAAGTAACAATAAAAGAATGTTTGTTAGATATTAATTGGATCATTGATTTAATGTGATTAAATTTATTGGAATCCAATTAAAATTAAAACACTCTATTAAAAATAGAGTTGTTATTTCCCTTGAAAGAATTAATTATTGAATATGATTCATAATAATTAATTAGAATTTGAACATGATATGGACGATCACATAAGTGATATCCATTGTCTCCCGTCAAGGGAAAGAGTTCCGTTGCCAGGGATTGTATGTAGGAGACGTCTGTCCAAAGTGACAACTCATGCATACAAGCACATCTGGATCAGGCTCTTTACTTCTCAAAAGAGTAAGGCCGTATGCGTAGTGACTCCAATATTGGGTCCTCATATTATTGGAACGATATTGGATTGCGCATAGCGAGTTCTAATCATATTGACGGTTAGTTTAATTAATGACGGGTCAACATCACCTTAGGGTGGTGGGCCTGGGTGTTAATGACCAAATTGGGAATGCAAGTTGGACTTGCAAGGCGTAATGTGTTCTCGCTTCTTTTTTATCCAGTTATAGGTTCTCATATTATTGGGATGTGACAATGATAAGGAAGGAGATCACAGATCTTGCTTGAGATATAATGGTAAGTATATCTCTTACATTGAAAGTGATCAAGGGAATGAACTTTCAGTGTTGACAAGGCAAGATAATTTTAATATAAAAATTTCTAAATCAAAGTAAAATATGTATATATATTTATATATATTTATGTAAATTCCTTATTTCAGATAATCCTCATTAAACCCACTCAGTACAATACTCAATAATAACTAGTGAAATATTATGAATTGGATCCATGATCAAAATATTGTACTTGTAGTTGGATACATAATGTATATTGTTGCAATGTGCAAGTTTCCTCATAATAACAAGGAATGACAATTAAATAGACAATTAGACCACAACCCAAGGGTTTGTATGTCTCTATAGTCTTGATCTCATCGAATGTACTTTGGAAGTGACATGTCAATGATGATCGCAATTGTCAAATAATCCATATAAAAATCTAAGAAGATGATCTCGCATACATATGTGCTCTTAACATTTAATCATGAATGACATGGTGCACCGCATCATGCAGAATGGTGGCTCTATAGGAGATGATGTATTCAAAATGTTTGAGTACCTACCTGAACCTAAGTCTTTAAGAGATAAGATGTATGTAGATATGATGAGTGTCATCATTCTACTATCTATACTCAAGTCATTCATAAAGCTTTATAATATTCATATTGTATGAATTGAATGAAGCATGTATAAATCTTCAAGAACTCTTATATTTAAATCTTTTGAATTCAACATAGGAGATCCTTTGTCTTAAGCAATCCTTGTTTTTAGAAGAAAGGAGTGAAATGGAAGCATGGGTCGGACCCAAGTTAGAAGGAAAGTCAAAGAGTTGACTGCAAAGAATTTGATGAATGCCAATACTGCAATAAACCTATGTACTGATAGTGTGACTATCTAGACTATCTTGGATACTTAGAGAAGGATCCGTATAATGCATCGAAATAATCTATAATCTACATTTAATCATTGAAATTGACTTTCTTATTTGATTAGATATCATTCCATAAATAATACTTGCAATTGGTTGCATATGTTTTAGAAGACTAGAAAATTTGATCTTATGGTTCAATAATCATCCACATAAATGTTAATGCAATTGTTGCAACAACCTCTATTGGATAAATAGACTTCATATTTTCAGTGGGAGAGCCCTTTGTCTTAGATAATGTCTCTATGGCCTAGATATTAGAATACACTCATTTTTATTTTTTAAATATTCGAAATAAACATGAATTATGTTATAGACCTATCAAAGAGAGTTATAAAGGATATATTTCAGATAGTAATCTACCATCTAGAGGACTCTACTAAATTAGAAAATTAATGAATGGTTCATTAACATTTCTAATACTGAAAATTTAAACTTTAAAAGATCAATAGGAGGATGAAGATCATTTGACAATGATTAGGCATCAAACCTTGGACATAGGTATGTTGATGAGATCAATGGACTAGTAAGAAATGAAGTTTTAGAATGTCTAAAATCAAATCTTACATAATTATGAATATTGTATTCAAAGTAAAATTGTCCAATGCACCCTTCCTTAGGAATAGTGTAAGATGTCAAGGGATTCAAGATATCATATACATTGATGTATGTGGATCATCTGTATCATAATAAACATTGACTATGAGTGCTATCATTCTATGATTATTTGTGATATGAGATTTCTTCCATTCACCTTACAAACCTTTGAAATGTTCAAAGATTTCACAATTTTGGTTTAGAACCAAAGTTTGAAGGAAGATAAAATGAATTTGATCTAACCTCTGTAGTATGTACCTGTTAGATGAATTCAAGGAATAATTTATGGAGATATGAATATCATTTCTATCTCACTCCTCCTTATACACCTAAACTCAATAGAGTTGTAGGGAGATGCAATTGGATCATATGTGACATGATTTGATCAATGATGAATATTAGCATAATTTCCTCTTAGTTTCCAGGTATATATGTATTAGAGACGGCAATATATATATATATATCCTTATTAAGGTTCCATGCAAGTTAGCTGGAATCTATCATCAGAGAGTGCTACTTCATTAGGAAAATAAAGAATGATATTGGATAATTACTTTATGACCTTGTGATTCTTGAGAGATCTCATCTCCAAGGATATGATTATTAAAGGATGACTCTCTTGAGAATCAAGATGAAAATGAAGTGAAGGAACTCATTTAATCTTGAGAAGATAATGAGGCTCCTGAAATCATAAACTAAAAGGAAATTAAAGATGAAACACTAATACCTCTTCAAATGAGTTTGAGGATGGATTCCATGTGTCAGTTAAGTCTGACAATGATCTGACTTCAAGTGATGAAGGTTCTAAAGATCGTGATAAGGAAAGATGGATGTTAGAAATAAAGTCTAAAGTAGACTTCATATACAAATGTTGTATATGGACCCTCGAGGATCCACCTATATGGGTAAGATCCATTAAGGTGTAAATGGATCTTCAAGAGAAAGAGGGAACCTGATGAGAAGGTAGGGACCTTCAAAGCACAGCCTGTAGCCATGAGCTAAACACCAAAGAGAAGACATCGCTTGAGATAAGACTTGCTCTCCAGCGAACATGCTTAAACCCATCAGAATATTGCTAACTATAACTACACAACTTGACTTTGACATCTCCAAGATGGATGTCAATATTGCATTCCTCCATGAATACCTCTCTGAGGATATTCATATAAAGTAGCCCCAGGGCATCATAGTTTAGAAAAGCAAGGTGTGCAAGCTAAGGAATTCCATATATTGACTCAAATAAGCTTCTTGTAGTTGGAACATTGGACTGATGAAATCATAAATGTTATGATTTCAGATAGAATCTTGATGAACTATGTGAAGCTTAGTGGGAGTGCCATTGTTTCACCGTGCTAAATGTAGATGATATCCTAATCATTTGGAATGATATAAGGATAATAAAAATGATAATAATAAGTGTTTTATAATTTGGTTGTTCCATACCTTGAGATATGATCTCAAGGATACCTCTTAGATCTTAGTTCTGATGTTGTTCAGAAGCAAAGAGAAGCGGGTATTGGGAGGGCCACATTAGTAGTACACCTTGGACATGTTCCATTTTCTAGAATATTCCAAGAAAGGATTTTTCCCTCAAGAAAAGTTACTAACCTATCTAAAGGGATAACACCTCAAGGAGTCGAGGAAGTGAATGCTAAAACTATTTATCCATGTGCATCAGTTACGAGAAGCTAAGTGTATGCTAGATGTGTACAAAATCCACATGTCTGTCATGCAGTGGGACTAGTAAACTGTTACTAATCCTACTATAGATATAAAACACTTGATTGCAATAATAACTACATCTTCAAAGATGACAAGACTTTATAGATAGTGATCTATAAGTATTATCTTCAAGAGATTAAGACTTTATAGATAGTGATCTAAAAGATCTTAACTACGGATACCTTAGGAGATAGAGATAACCATGAATAAGGGTATTCTGATAAGGATAATGAGAATATTGGTTATAATAATTATTGTGTTGTAGTGTCAATGACACTATAACAGACAACCTTGAGTATTGGTTGCATAAGATGCAACATTCGCATTGGATGCGAGAACTTTTACTAGGAGATATGCAAGTGCTGTAAAAGGACTTGGAGTACTCTCTTGGGAACAGAGTGAGTGATCATCTTACCTAGCTATTTTTTAAATAGCCTATGATTGTCACCTGAGTGCGGGTTTAAAGATTAGACCATTAATGGCTCTTTGGACTAGTGGGAGATGGTTGGACATACGAGCCCACGACTAGCCACTATGCAATAAATGTTATTGAGAATATCAGTCCCTGATCTGAAATGAAGAATAACTAATTTGCATAATAGGTTCCTTAGTACAATTAGGTTATGTACCATGGCCATCTTGATGATCATTCATCTGTTGATTCAATTGTTGACTCATAGAGGCTGGTGCTATGATGAATATCTAAAGAGTTAGATTGAGGGCTCATCAAGCATCATCAAATGGTTATTAAGAGATGATCTCAAGTCTGAGAAGGAGATGGCAATCCTTTCTCTAAAGGCTGATATCTAACCGACCTCTTGATGAAGGTCCTTTGCATAGGAATTGAGATTCAAAGGTGTTAGATAAGCTAGGTCAAAGAGTTGACTTAACGAGATAGAGATAACTAAAGTCCTATGTCGTATGCTATTGCGATATAGGCGCACATCCTCTGACCGGAGACAAATGTATTACTATATGTCTTAGTATGTACATTTGGCAGACCAATAGGTTTATGGCCTAATCATGGTCTATAAACCAGCGCGTTGGTGTGCATACAAGGGCATATGAGTAATACGATCTCTCAAAGGGATCATATAGGTTCATTTACTAAACCGGAAGACATGAGCTTACTCATGAGATATTGAGAAGAATCAAATTTTGTGCACGATCATCTCATATTGGAAGCGTGACTGGATTTGTAAGGTTTGATATATGCTTTTGGAAAGTATATGATCAACAACTGGGTATGATATATGCTTTTGGAAAGTATATGATCGATACCAACTCCCGATGATAAAATGAGAAACTCAATGATAAATCCCTGATGTAGATATTGTAAAATTGATCTAATACTTCAGGTTTAATCTAGGCCGTCCAGTATGCAGGATGTATAGGTATTAGGAATACATGAGAATGTTGTGATCATAAACAATTGTATAACCATGACGCTTCCATTCTTAAGGAGTGGTGAAACTGGTCTGGATTTTAGTGACTCCTCTCAGTCGAGCAGTGATCTAATCTTGGTCCAAGTGTTGGACAGTGATCTGAATGTGATTCAGATGCAATGAGAAGATTGGATATACAGGCTTGATTTAATCAAGTTTCTATGGGAGGTCCACAAGATCTGTATTTGAGATTTGATCTCAATATCTAAGTCACTATACATGGAACAATACAATCGCCTTGTCCTTATCTCCAAGTATAGCCAGAGAAAGCGCATTATCCTTGAAAGAGTTCATGGATAATTTCATTGTTGATATATGTATTCGAGCATCGAGAAAATTGATAATTAAATTTGATTTAATTATCATGAATAATATCAATTAAATTCATATTATATGGAGAGTTATCTAAGATAATTAAATGTGATTCTATTATCAAAGATGTAAATAATGTGTTATGTGATAAATATTATTTGGGCACATGAGAATAGAGATCCATGATGATTAAATGTGATTTAATTATTATGGATATGAATAATGTTTATAATCCTATCCCAATTATTGATATATGATAAATGTGTTTTATAATGTATTAGAGAGAGCCTATTATGATTTATATTTGTTGATTAATTATTGATGTGAATTGGATTCACATTGGATAATTAATTAAAAATGTAAATCACATTTTATTTTGGATTGTGAATGTGATTCATAATTTTCAAATGGCAAGATTGCAATATTCACAAAATAATTATGAATTATTTTTGTTGAATAATTTACAACAATTTTTGTTGTGAATCATGAAGATGTCCAAGAGATAATGCAATCTCATGAGATTGCATGAGACTTTACCTTCCATGTTGGAAGGGTGGACGGATACCAATTCCTATATGGAAAGGGTGGTCATCCACTCTATTATATGGGATGGTGCAATCTCCATTCCATTATCTCATATGTGATTGATTTAATTTTAGGATTATTTATATAGATTTATCAATATATATTTAATCTAAATTAAATTAATTGTTGTTGTGTTTTTACAACAAAATCATGGCCATTGAAAGAAGCACAAATCAATCTCATCCATTGATTTTGTGTAATCCCTGGATTGTGATCCGTGGACTCACAAAATGCTATATAAGAAGAGGCACCCCTTGCTCTTCAAAGTTACAACCACAACAACAACATATGCTCTCTCTCTCGCATTCTCTACGCATCCTCTCTCTCTCTCTCTCATTGTGGCCGTCCACCATGGAGCCCTAGAGAGAGTCTCCATCGTCGTAGTGCCGTCGTTATGCTGCCAGATTGTTTGCTCGTGTATCTCTGTATCCTTCGATGTGCCTCTCTCATGAAGAAGACGACAAATCTCATGTGATGAGATCAGGAGATTCGTCCCTTGGATCATCAACATGGATTGCATGGAGCTCATGTTTCATCAACGCGTTCGCAAATGTCTCCTCCGTTGGATTGGACTTGAGACAGGAGGTCTCTTCATTTAGAGACTCGATCGCAACCATGCATCAAGAGGTAACCCTAATACTTGTTTGTGGTTTAGATGAAATGATTCGAGAAGTGTTCTTGGATAATGTGGTTTCATCGTATGATTTTTTTAAATTCCACTGCCTGGAGCAACTAGTGCGACTAGTTGCTCCCGATCGCATACGATGCAATCCTTATGCTTTCATGATGCACTTAAGGATCTCACCATATCCGTCAGATCTGACCATCAAAACACGTCATGATGCAACATCCCTCTTCTGATCTGGAGCAAGGAACTGATCGGACGACTGTTGCTTCAAACGAAGAACATGGAAGAACCTTGTCCCCCCGAGCTTCGATCACTTGGTTCTCCACCCCCCGATATCCTCTCTCATATATCCGGTGCTCTATACATTCTGGAGGATGGTTCACAGCTACTGGCTCCCTCAAAAAGGTCTGGGCCCCATTGGTGGGGTATGGAGCACACTACTACATGGAGCCTTGTTCTTGAGGTGAATTCTCCTTAGATGGGGTCTTCATGTCGTACAAATGGACACGAAGGTATGATGGATGAAGGTGAAGGATCCATCTATTGTTTGAGGTGAATCGAAGTAAAATGGAGTGGGGAGATGAAGTCCGACGGAGGCAATGGAGGAGGACTTCGAGTCTTCGATCTAGATGTATTCCAAGGTGGATAGGTTATCAGGAACACAAAGAAATCACCAGAGCTGAGATTCAACGAACTTCAATATTTTGATTTTAATAGAATAAAAATGTGAAATCAACTGAAAATAAAATCTAGCCTAATCTACTACTAATCTTAGTGATAGAAAAATGCAACAAAATAAAAGAATAAAGAAAATAAAAGAAAAAGAAATAAAATGGCAAAGGTATTTTATCACCCTGAACCCTAAGACCTAGGTATCATGATGACTGGGTCGACAAGGAATAAATTAGGGGGAGATAACAGTCAAAAACACCATAAATCCCTAATATTTATTCTTCAATAATGCATTTTGGCTCCCTATTTATTCTTTATTAGTTATTCATCAAATCAATAAACTTTGTACATGAAAGTTGTAGATGAAAATACATAGAAAAATACAAAATTGATTTCACACAAAAATAATAAAAATTATACATTTTACACTCAAAATAAAAAACCAAAACCCAAACTTCTAATACCCATATCTTAATATGAACTCAAAATGCACCAAAATCACCATTAATTGTATATAACATTTTTATTAGCTATTTAGTGAAGAAATTTTCATTCAATTTGCGGTTAAGATGCAAAAGTTAGGATTTGGACGCCTATTGTACTATATACATGAATAAAATATTCATTTATTTATTCTTTACAACTTTTAGAATTTTATATTTTTTATAATTTCTAAATATTTTTTATATTGTATATACATTAGAATACAATAAACCATAAAAATACATTAAAATAAAATAATATAAAAAATACAAAGATGGATATATTATACTTATACCTATGTAATTAATACCTGTATTTATTTAAGTGTACATGTTATATCAGAAAAATTATAACAAAAATATATTTGTGCATATAAAAATAAGATATAAATATATAAAATATGTATATAAAATAATAAAATAAAAAAATGCAAAATAAAAATGGAATACTTAATATATAGGTAAATATACCTATAAATGAACCTCTAAAAAGTAACCTATAATTAATTAACTTGTAAAAATAAATAAAAACCATTATAAAATACTACATAAAATAATAAATATTTTTTTGTTTTAATAAAAAAACAAATAAAATCATTTATTATTTTATTTTTATATATTAAATCTTTTATTTATTGTTTTGTCTTTTTGGGGGTGATGTGTGCCAATAAGGAGCTAGGGCAAGTTGACCCAGGTCAACTCCCTGGTCTCCTAGGTTTAGCCGTTGTCAAAGCCTTTGACCCTTCCTTCCTCAATTTTTTCCCATCAATGCTTTCAGTAAAATTGCTCAACTTCTTTTTGACTTTTATTCCTCGATCACAACTCTTACTCGCCTAGGTGATTCCTCAATCAATGGACCTCTGCATTGAGTGCTTCTCCTAATCGAACCTCAGCATGTATATATTATCGCCTCCACCTCCCTTTGATTTCTGATCCCTCTTCCTCTATTCAAACCCTAACTTTAGAATATCTTCAGCTTCCTGGTGACAGCAAGGCCCTCAAGGAAGGTTTAGCGAGTCGTGCCGACGTTGAATTGAGGTAGATCCAGCTCATTCACCTCCTCCGCCGTGAACTCTTCTCCGACTGGTTTAGATAAGGTAGAGATTCTTCTTTTCTTGTTGTTTTTGTTTCTTAGCCTAGAAGTAACATATATAGCAGCTAATTTTCTTTGATTATATTTAATTTAGCAAAAAAAAAACACCTCGCCTGAGCTTTCGCTCTGCCTCTTATTTCTAACCTCTCTGATCTATCCTCGTACTCAGTATCGCCTCCATCTTCTTTCTCATTACTTTCTCTTCGCCCCACGCATCTCCATTCATCATGATCTCATTCAGATCAGACACCCCTTGCTCCTCCTCCACCACTCATTAGAGTTGTCGCCGCCATGCTTCACCTATGTTCACCCTAACTGAATGCCACTGAGGACCTCAATTTTTATGTGCCTTTGCTTCTTGCATGATATGGTGGGCCAAAGAACCACTTTTGGGTTAATTTTGATCAGGAATGAAGCATCTGGAACCGCCATGCTTGTCTGACCTCGCCAAACTTCATCAGAGCCCTAGGAGCCCATCTGATGCACGCAACAGCTCCGTGGCACTTCCAACCACATTTTGGAACCTACAAGACATCCTCCGGTGGCTGGAATCAGCCGCCAGCATGAATTAAAGCTCGGAGCAGGAGCCAAGTGCTAGATCGAGCTAGAGACACCGGATCGTGGCGAGAAGCGACCCTTGATCTCCTCCCGGGGATCTAATCCAATGCGTTCATCATCAAAGCATCATCGGTTGTCCACACTTCGACACATAGATAAGTGAAGATCTAGAGCCATCGATCGCATACGTGGAGGGTATTATATGCACACACCCTTCTGCTTTTTTATTTTAGTTTTAGTCCATAAACATTTAACTATAGCATAAATAATTTTGTAATATTTGCAGATAAGCCCTCGTACTTTCTTTATTTGCATTTAGGTCCAAGCCATGTCACCTTACATGCTTGTGCACGTGAGGGGAGTGGGTATTTTGCACCTAAGCCCGTAGGCTTTTTGTATTTCATTTTAGTCTTGATTTTTGATTTAATATTGTAATATTTTTTTTTAAAAAATTGCATCTGGACCTTCAAACTTGTATTAAATTACAAAAATAACCCTTCAGGTATTATTTATTGGATATTATTTGGAAAAATCACATTTTAGACTTAACTTTGTTTGAGGAGTTCAAACAGGTTCCTAGATTTTTAAATATTTACTTAAATGCCATGCTAGTATGCATTTTATTTTTTTAGATTTTATTTTGTTAAAATAGTTCCAAGTCACTTAAAATTCATGGAAAATTACTATAAATATATGACACATCTATATATCACATATATTTTTGGTTAGTCAAGAGCTTTTATTCCATGTATAACTATTAAAACTCAAAATAAAATCTTTTGAAAAATTCCAAAAAGTTATATTTTATTTATTATGATATTTTGAGACTAGAACGAAAACCACTAAAAATAGAAAAAGAAAAATAATAAAAAATTTAAAAAGTTCCAAAATCCTTATGAAAATTCTAAAAAATTTCTAAAAAATCCCAAAAATATTTATTTCCATTTCTAAATTTTTATTAATTTAGTATATATATATATATATTAAAATTTGTTATGGAGAATTTCGAAGCTTTTTGCTATTTTTAATTTCCAAAAAAATCCGACCTAATTATTTTGTTCATTGTTTTCCTTAATTAATTCAATAAAAAATACCTAAAAATTAGCAAAAAATTCTTGTAAAATCATGAAAACATTAGAATTATCTCAAAAGCATAAAAATATTTTATTCTACAAGTTTTGGTTATTTTTTGTTTATTTATAATTATATTTCTCTATATTATCTATATATCTTTACATAGTTATATATAACTATATTATATATTAAAAAGAAAAAGAAACTAAAAATAAGAGAATTATAAAATAGAAAATAAAAATATATAATACTAAAAACAAAAAAGTTAAAAAAACAAAAGTCATACAAAATATAATTGAAAACACACAAAAATCCAAAATATACCTGAAAAGCCCAAAAATATTTATTGCCTTTTTTGCCAAATTTTATTTTCTATTCTCCATTGTTCCCTAAGTTTGAACTCAACTGTACTTGTCTACTATACAATCTATTGTAGGGTATAATAAATTTTGACCATGTGTTTGAGTTATTTATTTCTAGTGTGGGTTAATTATTGACTGACCTCGAATATAGTGAGTGGTCACATCAATGACATTGAATATTCACATTACTGTGAGGATTATATTAGACCCTTTCCAAATCCAAGTCATCACCTTCTTGGAGTGCTTGGGTGCGGAGCTCGTGGCGGAGATGGCAGGTGGAGTTGGATCGGTTCAAATTGCACCACCTTCGTCTCACTAAGACCATGGCGATCCTCCTATTGTCACCAAGAATCTCAACCACCAAAAGATCTAGATTTTTGAAGGGCAATGAGGGATCAAAAAGAGAAGGGTGGTAGAGGCGACATTTTATATAGGTTGAGGTTCGATTGGGAGAAGCACTCAATTCAGAGGTCCTTTGATTGAGGAATCACTAGGGCGGGTAAGTGCTATGATTTAGGAATAGAAGTCAAGAAGGAATCGAGTGATTTTAGTGAAAGCCTTGACGAATCTCCATTTCATCACCTTTATTCTTTCATTCTAGCCTTAAACCCATGGCTAAATGCATGTGTATAACATTAATTTGTCAAAATAAACACTCCATAAATTGTACAAATAATGTATAAAATACTATATATTTATTATATTTAATTCCAAAATAAAAGAATAAGTAGGAAAAGAAAAAGAAATTAAACACCATAGGTGTTGAATGATCCTAGACCCATTCATCATGATGACTAGGTCAATAAGGAAAAAAGTAGGGGGGGGGATAGGGCAAACAATTGTACAATAGATACACTCAACAACTCTAAGATTTAAAGGTCAATATTTGTAGTTTAGGACCAATTTTATTTTATTATTTTTACACTTCAAATAATAAAACCCTCTATCTGAATATTGTAGATAAAAATATAAAGAAAAATACAAAATTTACGTTATTATAAATAATGCACAGTGTGCCTGGGACACAAAAAATAAAAGGTCAAAATAAAAAGTTCACAGACCTGTTTCATCTCCATACTGTATAAAAATGAACCAAAATCACCTTTAATTGTATATATCTTTTAATAAGCTTTTTAATGAAGGTGGCTTCTTCTATTTTGGAGTTAAGATGCAAAATTTAGGTTTTAGGCCCATATTGTGCAATATACTTGTATATTTTATTCAATAGATGTATTCTCTGTATTTTGCAAATTCTTTATTTTTATAAAATTGTAAATGTTATTTGAAACATATGTACATAATTAAAATAGAAAAAAACCATCAAAATAAATAATACATTTCAAAACATAGGAAATATATATACACACTTAAAATATATATACATAATTAAGTAAGTGTATATATTAACTCAGAAAAATATAATAAAAATATCTAAATACGAATAAAAAAAATCAAAAATATATAAAGTACCTCTATAAAATAATAATATATAAAACAAAATTAAAATAAAAACTCCCAAATACAAGTACATATACCAGTATTTATATTTGTAAAAAGTAACTTATAATAAATCACCGTGCAAAAAATTAAATAAAAATATGTATAAAATACTACATAAAATCAGAAACAATTTTTATTTTATAACCAACAATTAATTAATTTATCTTATAATTATAATGCTTTTACAAAACATTTATATTCTTCTTTTTCCTGGTTGGTCCACGTGGACCACCCAGGGCTCTTCTTTTGTTGACTAGGCTGGTCAACTGTACAACCTACAACCCCCGTCAATGTTAGAGATGCCACCATATCCATTTCTCCAAATTTTGTACGCCATCTCCATATCCCTTTTTCCTCGAGACCTCCACTAAACCCTATCTCTCTCCTCCCTCTCCCTCTCCCATGCGAGAATCTTTACCAACCTTTCTCCTCCCCCAAGCCACCTCTTCATCCTTTTGGCTGGAACCCACTTCTATAAACCCCCCTCCAGCTTCCTTTTTTATTTTGATCAATTTTCAGCCATCGTAACCCCCTTAGGTCATCTCCATTGAGTCCTTGGTGACATTAGGAAGCACTCCGATTCTTTGCACAACGGATAAGGTGGTGGAGGATCCAGGTCCACAAGTGGCTCCTGCTAGGAGCCTTCCCTGCTTCAAGCTCTCGAGCTCATTGAGCTGCTAGGTACATTTCGGTCTCTTGCTTTTAGCTCCCTTAGAATAAACTAGGTTTTAATGTGATCTTTTAATAACATGTTTAGCTTAATTTTGAAAAAAATCAAAATCGTCAGAGCTTCAGCTTGACACCAAATCTGTTGTATCCCTTCATACTTCCGACCCTTTTCTGCTCCCACTCTCTTGCCAATCATCTTCTCCATGACAGCCCTCTGTTCTCCTCTTGATTCCTGCGAGGAACCAAGTTGCATGACTCCACCTCCGCTACCTTCACCGGAGTCCTCTAATTCCATCTACCAAGTGCTTCTGCATCTTCAGTAAAGGGTCGAAGAGATAGCCCTCGACCCCCTTAACCTTTTGGTGAAGACCCACAATCACGTAGAACATCTAGAACCCCCACCCATAGCAAGAATAGATGTCTAGATACTAGGGCTCCCTCGACGAGCCTCAGACACTTCGGAGGTGCCTGTCGGATGTACATGATCAATAGGAAGCTGAGGAGCTTCTCAGTTGAGGAAGAGGAGGCCAGAAGAGAATAGCATAAACAAGCTCGCCGACAGACTGTTCATCCCCGTTCGTCCAACACCCTCACTGTAATTCTATATGAGGTGTGTCCTAGATCTATCAGGGTTGTTGATATTAATTTAAGTGAAGCCCCCTTAGAGCCGCTAGATCAGCCATGTGAATCACTCTTAACCCTCCGATCACGTGCAAGTAAAGGGGTAATTTAATAAGTATCCCCCTTATTTTTGAATTATTAATAATCTAGTCTTATAAACATTTTAGCATCTTGTATGTTTTTTTATAAAATTGCAATTGAGCCCCTAGCTTTATTGAATATTGCATATAGGTCATATGCCACGTTGACTCACGTGGTGCCCCGAGCCTTGTATTTTGCAACAAAGCCCCTCCAAGTCTGGATATTTAGTTTTAGTACTTAAAATTGTATAAATAGTTCATAACTTTGGGATTTTGCACTTTGCCCTTGAACTTAAATTATATTGCATAAATACCCCTCCCAATTTTGTTTATTTAATTTTGTGTAATTTATTTTGGATTAAATTTCTCTTGTACATGGAAAATTATGGAAAAAGTAGGGAAATATGCTTGATTTTGTGCTTGATCAATATGATATTTTATTTTGGCATTTTCTTCTCTTTTACCATTTATTAAAAATCAATAACGAGTTATTTATTCCATGTTTGGATACAAAAATTCAAAAAAATAGATAAACATATTTAAAAATTCCAAAAAATATATATTACACCTTATTGTATAATATAGATACGAACCAAAAATAACAAAAAATGACCAAAGAAAATCCTAAAAATTGAAAACCCTCTCTAACCCTAAAAAATAGAAAATATATCAAAATCCCAAAAATATTAATTTCTATGCCACCTTTTATATATAGTTATTATATATAGATAATAGTTTTGAGAAATTTTGAGCTTATTTAGTATTTCTAAATCTCAAAACAACTTAGCCTATTTACAAAGTCCCTGATTTTGTCTGTTTTGGACTTTAAATATACATACAATTTAGCAAAAATACCCATAAAATAACAAAAACAAGATAAAAATATAAAAAAAACAATAATTTATTTTGTAAATTTTGATTATATATATATATATATCTATATATAATTATATTACCCTATATTGTATTATATACCTTTATATAGTTATCTATAATTTATATTATTATTAATCCATATAAAAACTTTATAAATATTTTATACCACTTTAAAAAATAAAAGGATTATTCTTTAGGCATTTCTCTAATTTTTGAATATTTATTATATATCTTCTATTATATTATACTTCTATTATACACATATTACTTTACATACATATATAGATACTCTTATATATTTAATTTATATCTTATTAAGTTAAAAACAAATTAAAAGTTAGATAATTAAAAATTAAAAGATATATTTGTATAATTAATAAATAATATATTTTATTTGATTAAAAACCCACAGAAACATTAAGTAAACAATTAGGTGAATATTGTACAAATATATCAATATTATTTATTCATTATTTACTTATAAATGATATATTTGCTACACCGACTTGTCTCCCTGTGTTTGACACCCTACTTGCTTGTCAATATACATTCATCGTAGGGAATAATAAATTTTGATTTGCATACATTTGCTTTGATTGATTTCCATTATTTGTGTTTATTGTTGACTTATTCTACTTTCGTGCACGGTCACCTCGACGGTTGTGCCCTTATGAGCGCACACGTCTACCTCTGAAAGTGGGTTAATCAAATGGCATCGTTGCTGGGGAGCAACAAAGTGTAGCACATTGTTGTACATCTTTGCATATTATTCCTCTTTTATTTCTGTCATTTATTTTTGTTAATTATGTTGACATCTATAACCCATATCTTTTTGTTGATTTTCATGCGAGGGACCACGTGGCAAAGGCTATCTCATAGGAGGTAGACACACCCGAGTCGTGAGGAAGTTGGTTGTTCTACTTATGAGCCAACTAAGAGAGAGTAAATGAGAGGAGCAGAGAGAGGAGAAGAGCAACTAGTAGTATAGTTTTTGTTTTTACTTTTGTAAGGAAAGATTTTTATTGCATTTTTGTAGATGACTTTGTAATAATTTTGGACTCTGGACACTTCACAAGATCCGCTGCTCCAGTTTTCTTTTTATTTGTTTCTAATGTTTTGAATTTATTCAACCTTTTCTTCTCTTTGTTTTTCTATGATTGAGCCCATAGACATTAGTGTTACTTGCTTAATAGCTAGGTCCAAACACATAATAGAATCATGCTCCTATAGAAACTTACGCTTGGACTTAGTCAATTACTTATTTTTTGATTACTTGGACTTGAAACCACACACCACGAGAGGCTCCATAAATAACTAGCAGGATCTGCTATGGCAGACATTGAGGAGTCTCCTAGATCAGATCTCAAGCTTCTTTTCTAAGTAATTGGCATTTGGTTCTTAATGAGCTCAACTTCAACGAGGGTTCACCACGGAGCGAAGATAGAGTGTCGCTGAGGCGACCGCTCACTAAGGTCATGTCGTCATCAACAATCAATCCACAAAATATAGAGATGAAGCAACATAGGCAAGTGCAAATCAAAATTTATTATAACCCTATAATGTAATTTTTATAGTGACAAGTACGATAGATCGTTGAACACATGGAAAATGGGGGATAGACAACAAAAATTGACTAAAAAGATAACAAAATTTTTTTGGGATTTAAGGATTTTAATTTTTTTGTGGGTTTTTTGATTAATTTTTTTAGAATTCTTGTTTTTGGATTTTTTAATTTTTTTAAACTTTTATATTTCTTTTCATATTTACTAATATTTATTTCCTTGTTCTTTTATAATTAATTACAATATAAGTATATATAATATAGGAATATAACATAGGGAATATAGATAATAAAAGTATAAAATGAAGCATAAATACTGTAAAGTACTATTCTTTTTTTTAAGATTTAGAAGTTTTTTGGTATTTTCAATAGTGTTCATAATTATAAATAGTAATACAAGTAAATATATTTATATATAATACAACTTTTATATGTATATATATAGCTATAAATACTTAAAATCAGGAAATAAAGTATTTTTTGTCATTTTAAGGTTTTCTCTATTTTTTCATATTTTTATTGTAATTTTTGCTAATTTTTTGGATTTTTAATAGAAATACAATTTCAAAATAGTGACTTATATTAATGGGATGAATTGTTTTGGAATCTAAAAATATTTAACGGTATTAAAAATTTCCAAAACTATTCTTATTAGATAATAAATATAATAAGCAAAAATTAGGAACAAAATAAATATTTTTGGATTTTTATATAATTTTTTATAATTTTTATAATGATGTTGGAGCTTTTTTATTTTTAGTTATTTTCTTTTTCTATTTTTGCAAACTAAAGAAGCATCAAATAAAAATTATTTAATTCTCTAGAAAAAAGAAATGAAGAAGAAAATGTAGAAAAAGAATTTGTTATTTATTTATCAGTATAGCTAACAAGACCAAACTGAGGGATGCTACAAAAAACCCGAGGGTTATTCTATTGCAATGGAAAATCAATGAAAGAATGAAGGAAACTCTGTGCACACTATGCTTAGTTGTTGTGTTTTTTTAATTTTATATTTTTTTAAATTTTAATTTATATTTTGTATTTAGTTTTCAGATTTTCTTATTTTTTTCAATTTTTCAAAATATTTTTTTTTGAAAACAATGCAATAATAAAGAAAAATCAAGGCACAGTTACTCAACCTCTCTTTTTGTATTTTTCAATTGTAAAAAAAGGATCAGGAAATCAAAATAAAATTGTTTTGGGGGTTTGATAAATTTCTAATGTTTTTATAATTTTTCTTTATTTTTCCACAATTTTTTATGAATTTAGATAAATCAAAAATAGGGAATAAAATAGATAGAAAATAAAATGAATGTTTTTAGAATTTTAAAATAACAAATAATGTCAAAAATGGATTAAATATATATAGAATGAAAGATATTTTTTATGTTTTACAGATAGCCATTTTGTGACTTTCTTCAGATTTTTATTGAACTTATATGAATTTTAGTATTTTAAGAGCTTTTGTTATTTTTATGGCTTTTATGATGAATCAAAAAACCAAAATTGGACAGAAATTAAAATAAAAAAGAAGCACACGAGAATTTTTAAGAATTTTAAATATTTTTATAATTTTTATTGATTTTTTAATGTGAACAAGGCATTTTGATGCTATTTTTGAATTTTTATAAATAATAGAAATAATGAAAATTAGAAATGCAAGATGTGGAAGCAAGATGATTGTAATAGGAGCTTATATGAATTTTTATAAATAAAATTTTTATGATATTTTTGTTTAATTTTAAAAAACAAAACAAATGCAGAATCACGGGGACCTCTATGCAAATATTTAAACTTTGCAGACTAAATAATAACAAATAACAAGTCACAAGTGAAATACGCAAAATATGAAGAAAACATGCGCGCGGACACGTGCACCCCGCTGGATTGGGCTAAAAGGTAAATAAATTAATTTCAAGGTCGAAATAATAACTCAAAAAGGCAGACTATTTATTGCAATGTTCGAAGAACTCACGTTATTCACACAAGTGATGAATATGTGATTCACCACTCTAAAAGATTATAATAGAGCCTTGTTCCTGAGTAATTAGAGGCATATTTCCACCTATAATGCATAATTAGCATTCATGCATGCACTGATAACATCTGCATTCTAGCATTTACATCTGCATTAAATAAGAAGCCAAAGTCACTTGTAAAAATCACTCATTTGTATATATTTTATACTAACTCCAAACTCCATAATTCAACTCTATATTGTATATATATTACTGACACTAATATAAGAAAAATACCAAAAAATGCTAACCTGTAAAATTGACCAATAAAACCCCAATCCAAGTTTGAGACAATGGAACTAAAAATACACATATCTCTCATACAACCTCCAATCTAGGTCTACTCAATTTTAAAATAATAAACATTCAGAGACCTTCAAAATGAGACCAATTTAATTAAAATCGGAGCTCGTATGCAAACCTTGGGTTTTGGGCCCCCATTGTATATTGTATGTACTTGTATTTATACCCTTGTATTTTATCACTTCATTTGACTCGTTTCCATTTTTGGTCAACGTGAAACTTGTAGATCTCATCAAGATCTACAACTTTCATGTTTTGAAAATTTCCAAATTCAGCCATTTCCCCTCTCTTATTTCACCTTCTTCTTCATAATAATCTGATTGGGCCACGTGGTGCCCTCTGGTTGCGCCACGCAGCCCACTCCATTGCGCACGACGCGCCCTCCTTCCTCTGTCGTTTGATCAGCTCTTACATCTCTCCATCCAAGCCATCTAATCATGCCTAAACTCCAATCCTTAGATCAGATACACAGATCACACCATGTCCATTCATCTCCGCCACACTCTCCTTACGCTACGTGGCTCATCATGTGCCACTAGATACCCTCCAGGATGCCTCCATCCGCACCATCCATTCCCGCTCTATCCATAACCATCCGATCTTATCCCAGATATGATCTCTGCCGCCCATTAGCGCTTAACCCTCTGCCGGCCATGCGTCACGCCCATAGCCACCCAAACATCCTTTACATCCACATATCATGGCTGTTAATTCCTGCTAAATCTAGCACACTCCGATCCTTACTTCTGATTCAATCTTCACCGTTCGTCAGCACCATGCCTAGATCCCACCACATGGCGCTCCCCATCACCCTTCGATCTTGCATGCCTGATCTAATACTAACCGCTTCCTAGCGCCCCTATCGTGGCCGTTGGATCACTAGATCCAACGATCAAGAGTTCGTCTTCTACCTCTGAAAAGGCCTCGCCCACGTCGCCCCACCTCGCTAGCCCGCCGGCCCCTTTCTACTTCTGTCGCCATTACCGCCACCATCTCCATTCGATGAGCATCCCACGATGATGCCCATACTCCCCTCATCCTCGCCAGAGACCACCTCGACCATGATTCCCTCTCTCTCGTGCTTATAATCACCACAAACACCTCACCCCCATCACCCGGATCTCGACCTTCTCTCTATAAATACAACACTTCCAGCCATCGTAATCCTTATCCGCCCTTGCACGAGATTTCCTTGAGCTCGACTCCACCTATCAGTGACAATGATTAGGCCAAAATCCGAGCGAAGATAGAGATCCTCTCCGATTAGATCCACAGCGAAGCTTCGCCGTGCCAGCAACTCCTCCTTCGAGCTACACGAGCTCGGGCTTTTACCGTCCCTCAAGCGATAACCATAGACTCACCCTCGAGCCTCCATTCCCAGGTAGCATCCTCCAACTCCATCTCCGATCATTTCTTTCTTCTCGGTCGATCTTCTCCGAATTACTCCGCCTTCTTCGCTCGACATCACCGTTCATCGACCATCGCTAGAGCTTCGCATCGAAGCTCCCATATTTGCGCACCCCTTCATTCCTCTTCATGATGCATCGAGCCACCTACGACCACCTCTCTGCCGATCACAGTGGAGGAACACCGCCTCCCGTTCACCATTTCACTCCATAAGGCCTCAAGCACTCACTGCACTTTACGCATGCACGTACACGCTTCAGCTACAATCACTAACACTGCTGGACCATTTTCACCATTGGTCAGACCTTCGCTGGAGCTGCTTCGAGCTCCATCATCTTTGGCCTACAGTCCCCATCCGCCTCTTCCAGAAGCTCTGGTCGCTCCATGATGACACAAAATTACGAACGACTGAGGTAATCAGGTGTATCTGAAATGGTCGTTGCGACCTCGGTCGCTCAGATGTGTCGATCAAGAAAAATGAACCACTCAATAAAGATAAAATCAATCAAAAACGAATAGCGGTCCTGCTATGGGATTAACCTGGTATAGCACCCAGGGTCGAACTCAAGGAGCACGGATTGGCCTTACGGACTACGAAGTAGTAAAAAGAAATAAAATAAAGAAAGAAAATATTTTTAGTGGTTTTTAAATATTTTATATTTTTTTGGATTTTTAATGGATTGAGAAAATAAGAAAAACAAAGAAAAACACACTTCAACAATTTATTTAAGGCACTAAAAATTAACCAAAAATTCAAACAAAAATATTTTTATGTGTTTTATAATTTTTAGTGTTTTTGGTGAATTTTTTAGAATTTTCTGATGTTTAGTTAATTTTCTAAAAATCAAAAGGTGACTGAAATAGAGGGTACTGTCCAGCCGAGCCAAAAAGCCCTAGATAAAATATCTAAGAGCCTTAAAATGGCCTGGAGGTAATTTTCCTGTAAAGAAGATGTAACAAGGAAAATTTAGGTACCACTTTTATTATTTTTGGGTTTTTTATTTATTTACTAGAATTTTTATAGGTTTTTGAGTGTTTTTAAGTTTTTAGTGATTTTAAGTAATGAAAAATAGCCAAAATTGGCTAGAAAATCAAACTAAGCAAGACAAACAGTAAATATATTTTATAGAATTTTTAGTTGAGTTTTAATATTTTTTTGTGATTCTTCAAGCTAGACAGTGACAAAATAGAGGTTTTTGATTTTTTAAAAATATCAAACAAAATAAAAAATGTCCTCAAAAATCCACGAAAATTTTACACCATGGCAGGAGCCATATGTCCAATTTTCGTTGGATTTGGAGGTGATTTGATATTTTATTCAAAAATAAAGAAGGGGCACTGTGCATAGGGACCAAAGTGCAAATACCCGAAGTTCTAGGGGGTCTGGTGCAATTTTCCCAGCAAAACACGCGCCACGCACGTGCCTGGGGCACTCAGGGACCCAAATGTGATAAAAATAAGTCCCGAGGACTTATTGGTAACAAGTACCAAAAGTCCAGGGGCTTATCTGCAAAACACCCAAAATATAACGCACAAGTGGAAGTAAATCACGCACAGGGGTATAAATGCAAATAAGTAAAAGATTTCATTCATTCAATAACATCCAGAACTACAGGGGTCTCTATTGCAAATAAACCAAAATATCACGTGTCGATGCACGTGTCCATAACTGGCAGGGGTAAATATGCAAATAAAATAAAGCACGGGGTCCAATATGCAAATAGCCCTAAAACTAAACAACTGACTTTAATATTTACAGGACTAAAGTGAAATAAAAATAAAGACAGGGCCTAAGGGTAAATTACCCTTTATTAAGCGGATGGGCTGGATGCGCGCCACGTGGATGATCGGAAGGCAGCTGACGGTGGGCGCTCCAGATGACGTCTCCTCAGATTGGACGATGAAGGCTGCTCCGGAGATGGACGGCTAGGATTGAATCTGGAGCGGGAGCGGACGATCGACTGCAACGGAGGGTCCTGGAAGAACAGGTTCCCGGCGAGACTCGCCGGGCTCGGGCGTGCGCTATGCTCCTCCTTGGAGCACTCTGATGGTCGGAGAAGAAAGCTGGAGTGCTCCTGCGTCTGCTGCGATGCTCCGATGATCGAGCCGAGCTCCGAGGAGCTCGGGCGAGGTCGGCGGAGCTGGGTCTCCTGGCTGGATGACGAAAGGCCTCAGATGGCCCTCGTTTCGACCTGAAAAGTGAACCAGAAGACTCACGGGTCGAGGGCAAATTGCCTCGACCTGGTTAGGTGAAGTGGGGGTGGCTGATGCGTCGGGATGGCAAGCTCCGGCGAAGGTGGTGGACGGAGGAGCTCGGTTCCCAGCTCCTGTGCGAGCTGGGTTGAGTGAATGGGTGAAGAAGGTGCGTCGGAGAGTGGCAAAGACGAAGGTAGATTCCGTTGATCGATAGGGGTAACGGAGTGGTCGGAATCAAAGAAACGCGACGGCGGAGCGATTTGGGCGTAAGCTGAAATTAAAGGAAAAGATAGGCTATCGGAGCTACCTGGGTGGTCGGAGAGACTGGGGAGGAGCTGCTGAAGCTCCTGGTCGTCGCCTCAAGGATCGTCTCGCTCCGAGGCTCGGAGCTCACGCTGGTGGCGGAGCTGCGGCGGCTGTGCTCGCCGGATCGATGGCGAAGCTCCCTCTCCTCGCTTCGACAGGCTCAGACGCGAGCTGTCACTCTCACGGTTGCTCTGGAGCTCACAGGAGGAGGAAACAACTAGCCAAAGATGAGCAATCGAGTGGCGGAGCTGCAGCTATATACGGCTAGGGGTCCGAGAAAGATGGGTCCGGGCAAGCTCAGGAGCGCGCGGATCCCGAGGGAGCGGCTCCGGCGAGGATGTCGGATGAACGATTAAGGATTCGAACCCGGGGTTTAGGGAAATGGGTGTCGGATTAAGCGGGTATAATTTTGAGAAATCGGGTCGGGCGCTTGCATCCGCAGTAGGTGGTCCTGGGGGGGGGGGGTAGTTGACCGGGCGGTCAACATCCCCAGGACCCAATGATAATCGGCCACGTGGCTGGATCTTAAAATGAAAAATAAAGGTAGCTAGGGGCCGAATTTGCAAAAACTCAAAACACAAAATATTTTTATTTTATTTTTTTCTATTTTTTAGTAATTTTTAATTAATTTTTGGAAATAAAAATAAGGTATATATATAGTATGTACTATATAGGTATATGTACACTATTAGGGTTTTTTATTTTTTTGATTTTTAATTATTATTTTTATGCAATTTTATTCCTATTTTATATTTTATTTATTTATAGAATAAAATAAGGAATAAAAAGGTATTTTTATTTTATTTTTATTATTTATTTACATCAGTAAAATAAATATATATGTACATCTATGTACATGGTATATGTACAATGTATTTTTGTATTTTTAATTTTGTTATTTTCTTTTTTCTTTTGTTTTAGTTGTTTTTATTTTATTTATTTACAATACATAACATAAAATATTTACAAAAAAATTATAAAAGTTAATTTTAAATATTTACATAGGTAAATAAGCATGTATGTGAGTCTATGTACAAAGTGACTATACAAGAAATGTTTTTGCTTTCTTTTTGATTTTTAACTTTTTCTTTTGTTTTTATACTTATAGATATATACAAGTATTTACAAGCATATTTTTGGTGAGGAAAATATCTTTATTTTATTTACATAAATATTTACACATGAGCCCCTATCTCCCTCTACTTTGGCTTTTATGCGGTCAGGCCCATGCTGAGCCCTCCCTTGGGTTAGGTTGCTCAATATTTATTCTAAATATTTCCCTCTTTTTCTTTTTGATCTTTATTCTTTTATTTTTGCACAAAAACATGCTAATTATAGGTTTTTACACAATGCATGCTTTTGGTAATTATTCCTATTTACACATATCTACATGTATTTGCAAAGGTTTTTGTAGCTAAAATATAAGAATAAAGAGTGATGAATGAGTATTCATCACCCCCCTATACTTAACTTTGCTAGTCCCTTAGCAAACACTTATTTGAAAAAGAAGTGAAAAAGAAAGAAAGAAAAAGAAAAAGAGGATGTACATGGATCAAGGTTGATTATTAAACCTGCCTTCATTAAATTGAGATATGGAGCTCGATCAGATCTTTGGATTATTAATGTGTCGGAACCTTATTTAGACTTAAGCTTAAAACTCAACAGCCTCTAAGTTCCACTAACCTATAACCAAGATTCCTCAATGCTCCAGATCAGAACAAGTCATCAATCACAAACCCTGAAGACCATGAATCTTTTCTTGTCCTGTGAATGTGAAGTCTAAGCTCTGCACCTTAGAAATGGCCACTTGACAGCCCTCCCCAACAAGGTAACTCTATGACCTCAATCTGGCCACTCTTTCCTCGAGGAGCGGGGTATTCCCTTCTAAGTTCAAGTTCAACCGGCTCAAGAAGAGGAGGAAGAAGAGAATGGGTCAAGGCCAGTGTAGCCAAGTACCCTTGGGAGCTTGACCAGTGTAGCCAAGTCTCCCTGCTGCAAGCTACAACAGGTGGATCATGAAACCAAGCTTTGTTTATTGCACTCTATATACATACTCCGGTGGGATTATCATTTTCTCTCAGACCCACCACTTTTTTGGAGTTCTTTTCTTTTTGCATTTTTTTTCGAGTGCATCTGTACAACATATATACATGTGCAGCATATATACAAGGAGTTTTCCCTCTTGAGCCAGTAGACTATCCCTCTTTTGAAGCTTTATTGCAACCCACAACTCCCGTCGTTAGACCTCATGGTAACCAGACCAAGTTGAGACGCACTTCCTTCACTAAAAGAAGAAGAGAGGTTCCGCCTAGAAGTACTACCCTCATATGATACCCCAAGTCAAGGAAGACTGCTTCCTCACCACCTCATCCATAGAGAGCTCGGTGCATAGTGCTGGTGTCCAAGTAAAGCCATAATCTATATGAGTCATGTGTTGTTGTTAAGTGCTCTACTTAGGCTCATTGAGATGACATGTGATCATAGCCTAGTGGACTCAAAGAATTAAGTCACCATGGACCTGAAAAGCCTTAAACCTAAGTCCTATAAGGTTCCTCTTAGAAGTTAGGTGGATTAAGATCTTAATGAAGCTCCATTTCTCAATTTGATTCCAGGCTAGTTTAAATGTCAACTATCATCCAGAAAAACTATATACATATGTACAAAAAGATGCTTATTTACACGAATTTTACAATCATGCAAAATTTTTTGAAAAATGTTTTGAAATCATGAATGGATGATGCATGAAGTGCAAGTTTTGCAAAAAGATATTTACACACATTTACACAAGATTTTTGCAAACTTTTGATTTTTCAAAACATTTTGGAAAAATTTTGTACTATATACATCATTTTGATAAGAAAGTATTTACACAAACTTTACACAAAAGATTTTTGAAATCATTTTTACAAAAATAATTTGTACACTAGCTATTTATGTGCAAATAAAGGAAGTTTATGTACATGAAAATTTTTAATTTGTGTGATTTTTGGCCATTTTATCTATTAACACACTCACACAAAGTACGAGTTATGGCTAAAGTATATATGAAATATATACACACCCCCCTATACTTAGCTCGAACGATGTCCTCAGAGTCAAGAGCGATGAAGAAGACATAACTCGTGTTAGGTATAGGGAAGTGAAAAGAAAGGCTATATACTAGAAGAATAAATGAAATGAAAAAGTCAAGAGGGGCTCGGGTCTTCCCCCTATACTTAGGATCAATTAATCCTAAGTATAACAGGTTGTTTACTAAGGGAAAACCGAGTGGAGAATGTACATGGTCTACCCCCCCTATACTTAGGGTGAAATATCCCTAAGTATAGGCAGCAAAACAGGGGTAGGCAGAAACAAAAGAAATACTCAAAAGGTCTCACATCCCCCCTATACTTAGGGTAAAGTGCACCCTAAGTATAGCAAAATCACAGGATGATGAAAGGGATGTTGGACTAAAGAATGTAGTGATATGGATAGCTGGATCTATACAAGGTGGAAGAGCAGTGAAACTCAGGCGTGAGATGCATTAGATGTGAGTCAAAGACCACATCTCACACAAAATGAATAGGGGCAAGATCAGCGACCCGCGGCTCATGATCTAGAAATGGCTTGAGCCGCTGGCCGTTCACTCGAAAGGTACTCTCAGAAGACAACTCAGATATATCGATGCTACCGTTGTCGTGTACCTTTCTGACCAAGTAGGGTCCCTTCCATTTGCTCTGTAGCTTCCCGGGAAATAATCGTAGCCTCGCATCAAACAACCATACTCTCTGTCCAATCTCAAAATACTTGTGTCTGATATGAGAATCATGCCACTCCTTCACTTTCTCCTTATAATGTAGGTTGTTTGAGAATGCTGTATCTCTAAGCTCCTCCAGGGCAGCTAACTCTGCCCTCCTCTGGTCTCTCATACCATCTGGATCCATAATAATATCTGTGACTGCCCAAAGTGACTTGTGCCTCAGCTCAACAGGTAAATGGCACGGCTTGCCATATACGAGGCGAAAGGGAGATGTGTCCAAAGGTGTCTTGAAAGACGTCTCGGTCAGGGCGGACGACTTTCTGCAATATAGTCTTGATCTCCCTATTCGACACCTCGGCTAGACCATTCGTCTGTGGATGATAAGGTATAGCAACACGATGGTCTATGCCGAACTCGCTAGCAAGGGCCTTCACCTGGTCGTTGATGAAGTGAGATCCCCCATCAGAAATCAGAACTCGTGGAACCCCGAATCGCGTGATGATGTGCTTCCTCAAAAATCTGCAAGTTGTCCTCGCATCAGCGGCTCGGGTGGGGATGGCCTCCACCCAACGACTAACATAATCAACGACCAACAGAATGTACTCGAATCCCTGACTCTTAGGGAATGGACCCATGAAATCAATGCCCCATGCGTCAAAAACCTCACAGAAGTGAATGGGCTGCATCGGCATCATATCACGCTGTCCACAAGTGCCCATCCTCTGACAGTCAGTACACCTCTTCACGAACTCATCTGAGTCCTTGAAGAGAGTAGGCCACCACAAGCCGGATTGGAGCACTTTCTCTGCTGTTCTCCTCCCAGAATGATGTCCTCCTGCCTCAAGCTTGTGGCAGTAAGTAAGGACGCTATGGTGTTCCTCCTGAGGAATACACCGACGCCAGACGCTATCCCCTCCTTCGTGGTAAAGGACGGGATCCTCCCAGTGGTAAGACATGGCCTTCGCAAGGAAGGTCTCAAGCCTCTGCCTGGGCCAATCTTGTGGGACTTTCCCAGCAACGAGAAAGTTCACAATATCGGCGTACCACGGGAGTGAGGCGATAGCAAGGATCGCCTCATCTGGGAAGGTATCTCAAATAGGGTCAATCTGTTCAGTCTCCTCAGGCTGCTCTAAACGGGAGAGATGATCCGCCACCACATTCTTGACTCTAGGCTTATCCTTGATCTCAATATCAAACTCCTGGAGTAGAAGGATCCATCTAGTCAATCTAGCCTTGGCATCCTTCTTTGCCATGAGGTACCTGATGGCGGTGTGATCTGTGTACAAAGTCACTCTAGATCCGATGATATACGATCTGAACTTATCCAGGGCAAACACTACGGCTAGCATCTCCTTCTCTGTAACCGTGTAATTCCGCTGGGCGGAATCCAATGTGCGGCTAGCGTATTGAATGGCAAATGGAACTCCATCCCTCCTCTGTCCCAGCACTGCCCCTACGGCAAAGTCGGAGGCATCCGTCATGATCTCGAATGGGAGAGACCAATCAGGCGGCTGGAGGACAGGAGCCTCAATCACGCACTGCTGTAGAGTCGCGAAGGACGAAAGACACTTGTCATCGACAAGGAACTCGGTGTCTTTCGTCAAGAGGTCAGTCAACGGTCGGGCAATCCTGCTGAAATCCTGAATAAATCTCCTATAAAATCCAACTTGCCCCAGGAATGATCGTAGCTGCCTCAAATTGGACGGCGGTGCGAGTCTCCTAATGACATCAACCTTGGCCGGATCCACCTCCATGCCCCTGTTGGAGATGATGTGGCCAAGCACCGTCCCTTGAGTCACCATGAAGTGACTCTTCTCCCAAGATAGCACCAAATGGTACTCAATACATCGCTGGAGTACTCGGTCTAGGCAATCAAGACAGGAGTCGAATCCGTCGCCGTAGACCGAGAAATCGTCCATGAAGACCTCTAAACACTCCCCTACCATGTCCGAAAAGATCGACAGCATGCACCTCTGAAAAGTCGCAGGGGCATTGCATAGCCCAAATGGCATGTGTCGAAAAGCATATGTGTCGAAGGGACAGGTAAAGGTGGTCTTCTCCTGATCCTCAGGAGCGATGGCCACCTGGTTGTAGCCCGAGTACCCATCCAGGAAGCAATAATGGCTCTTCCCTGCCAGTCTCTCAATGATCTGGTCAATAAAAGGTAGGGGAAATGGTCCTTCTTGGTGGCCTGGTTGAGTCTCCTGTAGTCAACGCAGACCCTCCAAGAGGTGGGTACTCGTGTAGCGATCTCCTCTCCTGACTCACTGATCACAGTCGTGATGCCCGTCTTCTTGGGCACCACATGCAAGGGGCTAACCCACTTGGAGTCAGAAATGGGATAAATAAAACCTGCACCCCACCATTTTGATATTTCCTTCATCACAACCTCTCTCAGGTTGGGGTTCAGTCGCCGCTGGAACTCACGCGACGGCTTCACCCCCTCCTCGAGATAGATATGGTGGGAGCACACTGATGGACTAATCCCATGGAGATCTGCTACGCTCCATCCGATCACCTTGCGGTTCTTTTCAAGAACCCCCATCAAACGGGATTCCTGCTCTCCAGTCAGATCGGCGGAGATGATGACTGGGTACATCTCTGGCTCGCCCGCAAGGAATTGATACTTCAGCGAAGTAGGGAGCGGCTTCAGCTCTGGAAGGCTGGGTGCTGGCAAATCTGGCTGCGGAAGAAAATGAGTGAATGCTGCTAAGTCTGCCAAATCTGCCTGGGAGAAAGAAAGCGAACTCTCGCAAACTGGATCTGGAGAAGGCTGCTCAACTGTGTTGTCTCTGATCTGATCTGCATCTACCTCCTCCTCATCTGTCGGCTCAAGTGGACTCAAGTCTGGCATCTGATCATCACAATCTGCCCAATCAGACTCTGAATCCGAGGGATCTGTATCAACCGCGGTGGCATCAGTACCACCGTAACACAAGGTGGCCTCAGTACCACCATCACTGATAGTCGTGTCGCGATCAAGGACCGACTCTGTTGCCTCTGTGGTATCCTGAACCAAGGTTGTGCTCTCCAGACTCTCCTCTGCTATCATCTCGGCACCAGTTGTATCTGAAAATGAGAGGATGGCCTGTGCTGCAGGATCTGCCCATGCTGCCTTGTCATCAGTGATCACAAAATCACAGTCCTGGTGGATGTCTGGCTCTGCGTCTGTCAGCTGCTCTGAATCGGTGCTGGCCTCTGAGCGTGCTCTCTCTAGCTCTGTAGTCCTCGACCGTCTCTATTTGTATACTCTCGCCCTCGACGCGAAAGTATACCTTCCCGTTATCATGATCAGTCACCGCCTTGGCTGTGGCCAAGAACGGACGACCGAGGATGATGGGGGTATCGGCCACTGAATAAGGGATCTCCATGTCCAACACTACGAAGTCCACGGAGAATTTCAGGCCCTGAATCGTGAAGATAACGTCTCGTAACAACCCCTTTGGCCTCTTGACAGATCGATCAGCGAACTGAAGGACTTTCCTGCTCTGTCGAAGAGTGCCCAACTCGAAGCGGTCGAGAGGGGCTGCCGGAAGAAGGTTGATCGACGATCCGCTATCTAATAAAGTACGGTCGAACCTCTGCTCACTAATCTGGCATCTGACATACGGGGCCCCTAAATCTGACCTCTTGGCTGGCAGACGGTTCTGGATCGCAAAACACATGGCTTTAGTCAGCACATGAATCTCTGAAGTGTGGTTCCTCCTCCTCCTCCTGACTGTGGTCCTATCTCTCAAAGATCGCTGAAGAAGGGGGATGTGCTGCAAAGCCTCCTGGAGGGTCAGCTGGATGTGGAATCTATCAATCATGCTCTGACTGAACTCCTCCTGCTCTCTCTTTTTTGGATCATTTTCTTTTTTCTTCCTCTTCCCCATCTGAAGGGCTCTAGGGAAGGGGATCACAGGGTCCTTCGCAGATGAAGGACTAGGAAAAGGCCTAGACGGCTCGATGGCCGGATCCACACATACATCACTCACCACAGTGGGACCAGAAGAAACTAAACCTTTTCCTTTATTCAAAATAGAGTTCTGAGATACAGTAACATGAGGAAAGACAACATCTCTATCAAAATGAACAGTGGTGGCCTCAGTACCACCTCTGGCTGGCTCTGCTGCTGGACGTCTCGCGGCATCAGTACCGCGGGCTGGCTCGGTTAAACTGGTGGCGTCAGTACCACCTCCTCGAACTGGTGAAGCGGCGGCCTCAGTACCGTCGGTGGAATCAGCATCCTTGGTGGCATCAGTGCCACCATCATCATCTGGAGCGGCCTCAGTACCGCTCTCCTCCTCCTCATGTGGCGCCCTGGAAGTATCCTCGTGGTGTAGCTCAGATGAGGCACCGCCGCCTGCTAGTGTCCTACCGCTCCTAAGTGTAACAAAATCAGCATCAAATAGATCCGAAGATGTATCATCAAATGGGTCACTAGGAGTGGCATGCTCAGTAGAAACTACCTGCTCAGACTTCCTCTTGAGGTTGTTCGGGTTCGGCTCGATCTGTGCAGGAATGGCGGCCTTCCCTCTCACCAGGTCCCGCATCTCCTGGCGGAACTCGTCCATCTACCGTCTAAATGTGGCCTGCTGATCCGTGAGGAGGCGGGCGATGTCATCCAAGGCGGGGCTCTCCTGGGAACCCGACGGGTAGCCTTTCTGGTGCTGAGGCTGCTGGAACTGCTGGTGGTGCTGCTGAGAGGGGTAGGAAGAGGGATGCTGCTGGTATGCTGGGTGAGCCTGCTGCTCACGTCTCCACGACTGTCCCTGCTGCTGATAGGGACGAGGGATGAAGGATGATGGCTGGTGTGACTGATAAGCTGGGGGCTGCTGCTGCGGCTGGTGATCTCTCTGCTGGGCGTACTGCCCTCCCTGACCGGCTCGCTGCTGCTGGGGCTGGGTACCTCCACTCCCCCACCTGAATCCGGGATGGTCTCGTCGGATCCCAGGCTGGGGGCGGTCATACCAAATCCCGTTGACATCCATCAACGGCTCTGCATCGTAGGGGGCTGGCGGAAGTACTGCCAGAGGCTGATCCGGCTGGTATACCACCATCTGCATGTCTGGAGTTGGTGGGGACTGGTAGGTGGGCTGCGACTGCTGGTACAGCTCCGCCTGTACAAGATGTACCTGTCTAGGCTGTTGTAGGGAGCTGGAGCGCTGGGACGAGCTGCTGCTGCCGCCGGAGTCGCCTCGCGACTGAAGAAGGGGCTGTGAAGCCGTCTGTGCCTCCTGGAGACACATGAGCTGGGTCTTCATGTCGCTCAGAGTCTGTGCCATCTACTCCATTTGCGTGATGCTCTGGCACTGCTTCTTCTCAATCAGCTCCATGCGGTCCAACTTCTCGCTGATGATACCCATGTCCGCAACGGACGACTCTGCCTGTGCTGCTGCGACTGCGGACGAACTAGATGGACCTGCATCGACCCGTGCTATCCGCTGGTACTGCACGGGTCCTGGCTGCTGCTGGGGTCTCTGTGTGTACAACCGGGTCTGGGACATCACCTTGTAATTCTCGGCCATCACCTCGTAGATGGCCCAGACCTGGTTGTGGTCCTTGGCAAAGTAGGACCTGCCGCAAGAAGCGTTCACCAGGCCCTGGAGCTTTGGTGTCAACCCGTTGAAGAAGCTCTGAACTAGGTTCGGCTTCGAGATGTCGTGGTGCGGGCATCTGTCGGTGAGCTCTCGGAACCTCTCCCATGCCTCGTGAAACTGCTCGTTGGGGAGCATGGAGAAGTTGCTGATCAAGGCCCTCCTGCATTCGTCCGCCCGAGTGGATAGTACTTGTTCAAGTACTCGGTGCGGAGCTGCTCCCAGGTGTAAACAAACCTCCCCAAATGCTTCAGCCAGGTGGCTGCTCTGTCAGCTAAGGAGAAGGGGAAGGCGATCATCCTGATCGTGTCCTGGTCCACCTGACGGTCGTGGACAGTGCTGCATATCATCAAAAACTCCTGGAGGTGGAGATGGGGCTCCTCTGTCGCGAGTCCGTGGAAGCGGGGGAGTAGCTGCAAAGTGTTCGGGGGGAACTTGAAGTCCCCCACGATCGCTGGAAGTACTACCCAGTGGTGCGTCAGTGTCGATCCGGGGTTGTGTAACTCCTGCATCGGTCTCGGTGGTCCTCCGGCCGCTCCCGCGGCGGCTGCCGCTGCAGCGGCGGCTGCTGCTGCTGCGGCTCGTGCCTCTGCATCAGGTCCGTCCTCAGGCTCGCGCTGATCTCTCTCTGCTCTGAGCCGCTCCAACTCTCTCCTCATCTCTATCATGAAAGCTCCCTGATCGCGTAACTGCTGCTGAACTGTCTCCAATGAGGCGATCAAGGTGGAGTTGATCGCTCCCTGATCCATGACGATGTGCTCTGTACGGGAACGATCCTCAGAACTGCCAGCCATGACGTCTGCAAAATCAAACGAGCCCAACTCAGGTGCTGTCAAATCTATAAGTCTCTCCTCGGGCTCGTGTCTCTCAGGTCTGAAAGAAAGGGGGTCGAGGGGGAACAGGACGGAGTCGTACTCGGGCTCGGAGAGCTAGTCTTGGCTCTCGCGGGCCAACCTGGATGATTGGGTGGGCGTGCCCAAAAGCGGTGCAGCCAGAGGCTGCCTAAGAGAGCATCGACCCATCATCTTGATCTGGCGAGTAGGGCGGATGAGATCTGGAGAAACTATGATCACAAAACAAACCCCCGGTTCACCAACGCGACGCGAGCTGAAGACCGTGAAAGTTCGGTCAAATTATCTTGTCGATTTTATTAGGTGAACACACAAAATATCAGAGCGCTTACGTGACCTATTAGGATACCCGATGCTACCCCAACCGACTGACCTGCACGGAAGAGTCGGTAATCAGTCGGGACTAGCACCGGAGGGCTCTACCTAGGGTGCGGGTCACTCTCTCGCGCAACCAAACCATACAATGAGGGGGTTGCTCTCCCCAAGACAAAATTTTTATGGTGAGCGTCTTTTAAGATCAATAGTGTTAACTAGTCCCAATTTTATGGTTTTTCTTTTTAATATTTTTCAAATAAAAACAAACGGCCTAACGAATTTTTCGGTTCTCCTGGTTATTTGATCCAAAACAGGGGGGAGAAGATGAAAAAACCGATGTGCGATGAAATCAATGATGCATGCTGAGTAAGAAATGCGTACCTTGTCTCCAGCACTCTACATGCAAGTGATCCGCACAGAATTTAAAGACTGAAAATAAACTACCTATATGATGCAACGGGAAAGCCGAGTCCTAGACGAGCAATTTCTATCGCAAGAACCGTCTAACCGGTCACCGACATCCAAGCCAAAGGGTCCGGTCTTGGCCCGTCCCTCCTCTGTCTGACAAATCGGGGGTAGGAGAAAGTGCTTTACAGGACGGGCTGCGGCACGTAGGCTACGAAGGAGATGAGTCGGTTATTTTTATTAATGATTTTTAGTAGGTCCAATTAACGCTCTATAAGAACAGGCAAGCAGTTAGGTGTGGGGACCCTACTAATTACGGCACAAGCAAGAGAAATTCCTAAGTCTAGGGGCTCGAGCAAAAACCGCGTAAACACCGGAAAAGGCAGTAAGAAAATAAAAGAAAACCAAAACCGCATAAAAAGCCGCGAAAATCCTAAGGGTCCCCCGAGCACACCGGTGCTCGGCGAAACAGACCCGCTAAGTCAAAAGTGTCCAAGTCCTAAGAGTCCCTGTATTATTACAATAGTAATGAAATAAAAATGAAAATCCTCTCCAACTCGACTCTCTCTCACTCTCTCCTACGGCTCCGCAAAGAAAGGAGCCGCCTCCGAATCCCACGGTTGCGTCGGCTTCTCGAAATCAGTCGCCTCGGTCCTCGGGCCCTCGCAAGAAAAAGCAGAGTGGTCAGAACCAGATAATCAAATAATAAAAAGGAAAAATAAATGGAAATAAAAATGAGGGTATAAAATAAGCACTCAAAATAATAAAAACAAAAATAAAAGAAAAAGAAAATAAAACAAAATAAAACAAAAATGAAAATATAAACAAAAGCCGCGAAAAGCCGCGAGCTCTGAAAGAGCCGCGAAAAGCCGCGAAAACAAAAACAAAGCAGAAACAAAAACTACTAAGCCGTGCTCCCCGGCAACGGCGCCATTCTGATGACACAAATTTCCGAACGGCTGAGGTAATCAGGTGTATCTGAGATGGTCGTTGCGACCTTGGTCGCTCAGATGTCTCGATCAAGAAAAATGAACCACTCAATAAAGATAAAATCAATCAAAAACGAATAGCGGTCCTGCTATGGGATTAACCTGGTATAGCACCCAGGGTCGAACTCAAGGAGCACGGATTGGCCTTACGGCCTACGAAGTAGTAAAAAGAAATAAAATAAAGAAAGAAAAGATTTTTTCTGTTTTTTAAATATTTTTATATTTTTTTGGATTTTTAATGGATTGAGAAAATAAGAAAAACAAAGAAAAACACACTTCAACAATTTATTTAAGGCACTAAAAATTAACCAAAAATTCAAACAAAAATATTTTTATGTGTTTTATAATTTTTAGTGTTTTTGGTGAATTTTTGAGAATTTTCTGATGTTTAGTTAATTTTCTAAAAATCAAAAGGTGACTAAAATAGAGGGTACTATCCAGCCGAGCCAAAAAGCCCTAGATAAAATATCTAAGAGCCTCAAAATGGCCTGGAGGTAATTTTCCTGTAAGGTACCACTTTTATTATTTTTGGGTTTTTTATTTATTTACTAGATTTTATATAGGTTTTTGAGTGTTTTTAAGTTTTTAGTGATTTTAAGTAATGAAAAATAGCCAAAATTGGCTAGAAAATCAAACTAAGCAAGACAAACAGTAAATAATTTTTATAGAATTTTTAATTGAGTTTTAATATTTTTTTGTGATTTTTCAAGCTAGATAGTGACAAAAATAGAGGTTTTTTATTTTTTAAAAAAATATCAAACGAATTAAAAAATGTCCTAAAAAATCCACGAAAATTTTACACCATGGCAGGAGCCATGTGTCCAATTTTCGTTGGATTTGGAGGTGATTTGATATTTTATTCAAAAATAAAGAAGGGCAATGTGCATAGGGACCAAAGTGCAAATACCCGAAGTTGTAGAGGGTCTGGTGCAATTTTCCCAGCAAAACACGCGCCACGCGCGTGCCTGGGGCACTCAGGGACCCAAATGTGATAAAAATAAGTCCCGAGGACTTATTGGTAACAAGTGCCAAAAGTCCAGGGGCTTATCTGCAAAACACCCAAAATATAACGCACATGTGGAAATAAATCACGCACAGGGGTATAAATGCAAATAAGTAAAAGATTTCATTCATTCAATAACATCCAGAACTACAGGGGTCTCTATTGCAAATAAACCAAAATATCATGTGTCGATGCACGTGTCCACAACTGGCAGGGGTATAAATGCAAATAAAATAAAGCACAGGGTCCAATATGCAAATAGCCCTAAAACTAAACAACTGACTTTAATATTTACAGGACTAAAGCGAAATAAAAATAAAGACAGGGCCTAAGGGTAAATTACCCTTTATTAAGCGGATGGGCTGGATGCGCGCCACGTGGATGATCGGAAGGCAGCTGACGGTGGGCGCTCCAGATGACGTCTCCTCAGATCGGACGATGAAGGCTGCTCCAGAGATGGACGGCTAGGATTGAATCTGGAGCGGGAGGGGACGATCGACGGCAACGGAGGGTCCTGGAAGAACAGGTTCCTGGCGAGACTCGCCGGGCTCGGGCATGCGCTATGCTGCGATGCTCCGATGATCGAGCCGAGCTCCGAGGAGCTCGGGCGAGGTCGGCGGAGCTGGGTCTCCTGGCTGGATGACGAAAGGCCTCAGATGGCCCTCGTTTCGACCTGAAAAGTGAACCAGAAGACTCACGGGTCGAGGGCAAATTGCCTCGACCCGGTTAGGCGAAGTGGGGGTGGCTGATGCGTCGGGATGGCGAGCTCCGGCGAAGGTGGTGGATGGAGGAGCTCGGTTCCCAGCTCCTGTTCGAGCTGGGTTGAGTGAATGGGTGAAGAAGGTGCGTCGGAGAGTGGCGAAGATGAAGGTAGATTCCGTTGATAGATAGGGGTAACGGAGTGGTCGGAATCAAAGAAACGCGGCGGCGGAGCGATTTGGGCGTAAGCTGAAAATAAAGGAAAAGATAGGCTATCGGAGCTACCTGGGTGGTCGGAGAGACTGGGGAGGAGCTGCTGAAGCTCCTGGTCATCGCCTCAAGGATCGTCTCGCTCCGAGGCTCGGAGCTCACGCTGGTGGCGGAGCTGCGGCGGCTGTGCTCGCCGGATCGATGGCGAAGCTCCCTCTCCTCGCTTCGACAGGCTCAGACGCGAGCTGTCACTCTCACGGTTGCTCTGGAGCTCACAAGAGGAGGAAACAACTAGCCAAAGATGAGCAATCGAGTGGCGGAGCTGCAGCTATATACGGATAGGGGTCCGAGAAAGATGGGTCCGGGCAAGCTCAGGAGCGCGCGGATCCCGAGGGAGTGGCTCTGGCGAGGATGTCGGATGAACGATTAAGGATTCGGACCCGGGGTTTATTGAAATGGGAGTCGGATCGAGCGGGTATAATTTTGAGAAATCGGGTCGGGCGCTTGCATCCGCAGAAGGTGGTCCTGGGGGGGGGGTAGTTGACTGGGCGGTCAACATCCCCAAGACCCAATGGAAATCGGCCACGTGGCTGGATCTTAAAATGAAAAATAAAGGTAGCTAGGGGCCGAATTTGCAAAAACTTAAAACACAAAATATTTTTATTTTATTTTATTTCTATTTTTAGTGATTTTTAATTAATTTTTGGAAATAAAAATAAGGTATATATATAGTATGTACTATATAGGTATATGTACACTATTAGGGTTTTTGATGTTTTTGATTTTTAATTATTATTTTTATGCAATTTTATTCCTATTTTATATTTTATTTATTTATAGAATAAAATAAGGAATAAAAAGGTATTTTTATTTTATTTTTATTATTTAATTACATCAGTAAAATAAATATATATGTACATCTATGTACATGGTATATGTACAATGTATTTTTGTATTTTTAATTTTGTTATTTTCATTTTGCTTTTGTTTTAATTGTTTTTATTTTATTTATTTACAATACATAACATAAAATATTTACAAAAAAATTATAAAAGTTAATTTTAAATATTTACATAGCTAAATAAATATGTATGTGAGTCTATGTACAAAGTGACTATACAAGAAATGTTTTTGCTTTCTTTTTGATTTTTAACTTTTTCTTTTGTTTTTATACTTATAGATATATACAAGTATTTACAAGCATATTTTTGGTGAGCAAAATATCTTTATTTTATTTACAAAAATATTTACACATGAGCCCCTATCTCCCTCTACTTTGGCTTTTATGCGGTCAGGCCCATGCTGAGCCCTCCCTTGGGTTAGGTTGCTCAATATTTATTCTAAATATTTCCCTCTTTTTCTTTTTGATCTTTATTCTTTTATTTTTGCACAAAAACATGCTAATTATAGGTTTTTACACAATGCATGCTTTTGGTAATTATTCCTATTTACACATATCTACATGTATTTGCAAAGGTTTTTGTAGCTAAAATATAAGAATAAAGAGTGATGAATGAGTATTCATCACTCCGCTAGACCTCCATGCTGGTGTCCAGCTACTCAGGAGTCCCCAGAGATCAGCACCGAGCAAGAGCCAAGGCGGCGGAGCTGACAGCCTCTCGCTGGAGCCCAGCCACGTCCGTCGCAGGAGGCAACGGTGAGGAGGAGCATGAAGCCCAGTTGCAGTCAGATCATCTTGATCGGATGGTTCCCAAAACTCCACGTCACATCCTTCAGCAACTCCAGATACCGTTGGATCCATCTGGATATAATGGTCTGCCTTTCGCCACATCTCCAGCTTCAGCAACCGTTCGATCATCTCGATCGAACGGTCCATCATTCACCACGTCGCTTCCTCTGAGCCTCTTCCCCTACCCTTAGGATCAGAGCTCCCGAACCTACCCCGAAGCAAGTCCGAACCTGCAGAAGACCCGAGCCACCATCAGAGCCTCCGATTCTTCCCGAGCCTAGCACCTCACATGGTCCTCACGTGCGGTCAGAGTAATTTACACTAAGGCCCCTACAAGTTTTTCAAATTGCATTTCAGTCCCTATCAGGCACGTCACGTCAAACACATGTGTTCCGTGGATAATTTGCACACACACCCCCAGCATTATAGGTAATTTCATTTTAGTCCATGTACGCATGTTTCAGTATTAATCAATTTTTATTCCTATTTGTATTTTGGTCCCTGTGTTTACACGTCTATTTAGGCATTCATTTAGCATCATTTTTAAATTCCAAAAATTGCATGTTATAGAGAAACTTGTGATTTATCATTGTGGACACTTGTCATATTTTTGCGAGCGTCGAGGAGTTTAATATTATTGTTTTTATGAAAATTTACATAGTTTTGTCATTATGTGCCTTAAATCCCTTATTAAATTATTTGTTGCTCCAAAAATCACCAAAACATCACGACAGGTATAATTTAAGTTGTATTCTGTGCCCAAAAATCACATCATTTGCACAATGAGGCCTTAATAAATTAATTGGTGTTTTACTTATATTATTTTTACAAGGTCCAATATTCATCAATTTTTAGGATTAATAATTTTCTTGGATTCGTCTCACATAGAAGTATCTAGGTTAATTTTTGTAACTGAAAATGATCTAATGTGGTATTTATTAAAATTAATTTTGCAAAAACTACCCTACATTCATTGTTAATTTATATTTAATTCATTTAGAGTCGAAAAATTCCAAAAAAATTGCAATAGCTTAATTTCATTGCATTTCATATTCTGGCCAAGTTTCATCATTTTTGGACTTAATTTGATCATACTTCAAAGTTTAACCTTAAAATTTGCCTCGAATTGCATCACATTTTTCTTAATTGCATAAAAAATATAAAAAGATTTTCTCCTGAAAATCTAGCATCGAAATTGGCTTCAAATTAACCTATGGAAAAAGCTGCATCCCTGAGTTCAACCTTGGGCTTGCACAAGTAAAATAAAAAAAATGTTGCTTGCGTTTAATTTGACATTTGTCTAAGTGGTTTTTGAATAGTCTTGATTTACCTAACTATAATGAACGATAGGGTAGATCGAGGCTCATAAGACGAAGTCGTTGCCGGGGAGGCACGACTTAGGTTATTTTTAGGAAATTTGGATTTTAGATTTTCCATCCTAGGGTAGTTTGATTCCCGTCTTTTCTTGTATATATATTCTGTTGAATTTTTATTTGTTTATTTTGTACCATCCTTTATCTGACCATATTTCGTGCGAGGAATACGACGAGTCGAAGGTGCTTTGCCAAGCGAGCCGAGGAATCTTCATTAAAATAGTTTGAGTATTTTTGAGAGGACTTGTATTTTTTTTCTTTTTATTTTGCATTTTCCAGCGGTTCCCGTTTGGGTTCTCGTGTGTGTAAGTCATAATAAAACGTGTGCCTGCGTGCTTTGTGGTTTCTTAACGTAGGATAGTACATGCACTTGCGGCTCTTAGAGCTCTCTAGGGACTGTTTGTGCTCGTAAATTCTAGGACCACACTTCACACTTAAAAGACGCACTTAGACCGCAGGACTGTAGCCAAATCTAATTTGTTCTTCATTCGCTAATAAACACTGCTTGTGTAGGACCGGCTTTTTTGCTTGCATTCATATAGTGTAGAATTCAATTCTGTTTTGCATCTCGCATGTAGAGCACGAGGATGACTGTAAGTCTTATGAACTTGGCATACATCATGATTTTATCGTGCATCAGCTTTTCTCTACTCCTTCTCCCTTGGTTTTTTAAACCTAGGTTTAAAGGAAATTGGGATTAGATGATAGGCGTGCCTTGTGGTTGGAATAATCATGTGGTCATCTAGACTTAGAATCGGGACTGCTAAATAAATTAACCAAAAAAATCGATAAAAATAGAAATTCTGTTTGCGGGAGATTAACCCTGACCTTGATTTCAGGCTGAGTGAGGGTACAAGAGTGTGTGTGCACACCCTAAGGCGGAGCCAAAATCCCCGCCTTCCATATCGTGCACCCCGATCCGAGTAAATATCACAGACTGAACTATGGGTTCAATTGACCAGTGCCAAGTAGCCTATGCCTACTCCTGTAGGTAGATAGGGGGTGAAACCGTGGTGCACCACGACAAGTTGCTAGTAGCCTACACCTGCTCCGGCAAGTAGATAAGGGCGAAGATAAAGCCTTCTAGCCTCCGCCTACATCGGTAGATAGATAGGGGAAGGTCCTTGAATTCTCGGCTGGTGAAAGGAGTGAAGAAAGGAAGACAGGTTAAACAGGGGAGACGCATCTAGCTTTGAGCTGACTTCCCTATAGGTCGCGTAACCTTTACTACTTACTTGAATAATCACACTTAAAATCAAGCAGACTAATCGGGCTCAGTTTCGATTCTTTCATCATGTTGAGTGTGAAAATCAAGGTTTGTGATTCACTGCTTGCTTCAGGTAGGAGTAAAATCCTATATTCACTTATACTCCTGACTTTTCTTCTTGCCATCCAAGATGACTGACTGGGGGGATATCTACTCACGCTTCACAAATCTCTCCTTGAGCCCCTTACGATGTTCGTCTTCATCGTCCCAAGCTCAACATGGGCCAACCCGAGCTCTTGACCCTCTTAAGTTAGGGATCCATCACCCTCATGATGGTTACCCTTCAACCATCCTGTTTCTCTCCTCTCATCTCATCGAGGAAAACCATCCCCTTGGTGAGAATGTCTTCATTAATACATCCTCTAATTTAGACCAATTTCCATTTCTAGGAGAAGAGGACGAACCAGAAACCAAAATGCTGATGAAACACCTAGACGAAGAGGACCCCAGAGATGATCCTATGCATCAAGTCCTGGCCCGATTAGCTAGAGCCGAGCAGCTAAATGCAGAACTAATGGATAGGATGGGATAGTTGATCGAGGCAGGTGGAATTGACTGATCGATGGTAGATGCCTACAACCCCGCAGAGAATGAGATATATAGTTGGCTTGTACTTGAGGTTCCACCAGAAGCGTTCGAGCTGAAGCCCCATTTTCTGAGTCTGCTACAAAAGTTTAATGGGACTGCGAATGAGGAACCATATGCTTTCCTGAGAGACTTCGAGCTGGTTTGCAACAACCTTAATTACTCTAGGGTTGGACAAGATTATATCAGGTTGAAGGCTACCCGTTTGCCTTAGGAGATAAGGTTGCTCATTGGCTGAAAAATATCAAGGTGAGATGTACGACCTGGATGCAATTCAAAGACTTATTTTTGAAGAAGTTATACCCACTCAGTAGGACTAACAAGATGAGGACCAAAATCGCTAGCTTTTCCCAGGGTCCCTACGAACCATTCCATGAAGCCTGGGATAGATTCAATGACTTAACTCAAAAATGCCCCTTCCATGTCATTACCAAAGCGATCTTAGTCCAGACCTTGTTCTGTGTCATGACCCCAAAATGCAGGGGTTAGTGAGTGTAGCCTGTGGAGGAAGCTATCTCAATAAGAACGAAGATGACATATGGAAAATTCTGGAGCAGAAGGCGGAAACATGCATATCTCAGGCCACCAGGGCCTATCAGTTGTCTCCCTCTAGCCTATCTAATGAGACAACTAGGAGGATTGTAGCGGATCTGATAGATGACCTCATCCCCAGCATGGGGATAATAGCTGATAAGCTCACCATGGTAGAGCAGATCTACAAGAGGGTCACAGACCTTGAGGCGCTTTCACGATTGTCGAAACAAGCAGAGGAATTGACTGAGAGAAGGTAGCCAAGATATGACCACCTGCCCCTTCTACACCACCTATACCTGTACATCAAGTTCATCTTGTAGGCCTTAGATTAGCTGGCTTGAGGAGCAGCAATACATTCAGCTGGAGCAGCACGTACCCCCACAGGTGGAGACAGTCTACAAGGAGCCTCCACAGGTGTTCGAGATCAACGGACTGTGGTACAACCATGACCCCGTGGGCAGACAGTCGGCGATAGGGAACGGTCAGCCACACCGACCTTCCCTAACTTACCAAGAAATCAGCTCCATCCCTGCACTGCGCTTTGTACAATCCCGGCCTGGACAAGCGTACCAGCCTAAGCAACACCAACAACAGTGGACATTCCACTCAGGCCAGCATGGCCTTCCACCACCATCTCACCAGCAGTAGTATCGGCACGGCCAACAGGGCCAATACAGACAGCCGAATAACTCGTCCTCTATTTAGCAGCAATAAGCCCCGTCTGCAAATGAATTAGAGTCCCTCACCTTGGCCATCCAAACCATGACTGATAGGGTCCAGCAGATACAGAATGACTACCTAGATATATGAATTGATCTGAACCGTGTTTCACGTACACAGGACCAACAGATGGACGATCAGGTATACTATTCCCACCCAAGTTTAGGCTAACCCAAATAGCCTGAATTAGGGTCAGCACCGACCACATGATAAGGTATATTATTCAGATCACTCTCTATTTGAACACAAGATCCTTTTGTACGATAATGTGAATCATGTGTCCCTCAGGAGTGGAAGTATTGTGACCTTACATGATTGGGAACATGCATAAGAGGAAGACGTCACCAAGTCTCTACCTGAGGAGAACTTTGAGGTAGAGGAGCAGCACCACCATCACCATCACCTGTAGAATAAGAGGATTTCCAAGTCCTCAAAGAAGAAGGAGAGGAGCACCAACAGTGAATCTGGCGAACCAGATGAGGAGCCCACACCTCCATCTGAGGATGACATACCAACAGTCACAGCAGATGCATCACCTATTTCACCAAAAAAAATTCTTTTTCGTCCGAGTCCATGTCAGTGTCGGAGTCAGAGTCAGAGTCTTGTAAAGAACTCAGTTTCCAATTTAAATGAAAATCTTTCAGTTTCAGAGTCTGAGTTATATTCAATAATCCCTTTCCCCCGTACCCTTAAGGGTGGAAAGAAGAAAAATAATAAAATCCAAAAAGATGACCCTGAGATGGCATAGTTCTGTAATAAGTATATCAAGGTCACAATCCCCTTCGATAAGTATGTGGACATGACACCTGCATTTATGAAGTACATTAAGGTGAGATGCACACTTACTAGGGTAAGCACGAAAACAAAAAGCTGTGTTGAGAAGTACATTTTGTCAGTAGACACTACTTACGCCATAAAGAATACGTTTTCAAGGAAGTGAAGGGACATGGGTGCCCATTATATCGTGAGTCATGTCGATGACACTGCGTTTGCATGCACTCTCCTAGATAATGGATCCTCAATTAATCTAATGCCTATGGTCCTCTATGAGCGTCTAAATCTAGGACCTCTTAGGAAATCCAGAGACTTACTCCAGTTCGTAGACAAATCAACCAAGAGGTTCTAGGGAGAATTGAGGAACATTATCATCAAAGTCGAGGGTCAATATTACATGGTGGAATTTATAGTCCTTGATATGGAGACGCCTCGAAATTGGAGAGATTCCCAAATCATACTAGGAAGGCCCTTCCTTAGAACAACAGGGGCCTTACTTTATTATAAGATCGGGAAGATCCAGTTCCAAACTCTTGGCGGAGATGAGGAACTTGAGATTAAGCAGAGAAGGTGGTAGATGTCATATTCCGAATCCAGCACCGAGTACTCTTCGTCAGAAGCAGATTATGTTCATGTAGACACAGTTGGGCCATGGAGACAGAACCCAACTAGCACAGATGAGTCCCTCTCCTTTGGAGATGATCTTGAGCATAAACAGTTTGCGAGAACATTAGGAGCGAGTACATCGCAGAAAATATGCCCCCTACATCTTCGATGATGTAGAGGCCAAGTTGGGCCTGTCAGTCCTTCCCTCTTTAGGACAATCAGAAAATGAGTCAGACGTGGCTTTCATCGATTGCTTGGATACTTTTGACGATCGGACTCCAGAGAGGAATGAGTTGGTGACAATCACTTCAGAGATAGATCCATCCACTACCAGCATAGAGCTAGAATTGATTGAGCCAGACATCCATGATGATCACACCTTACCTGAGCTCAAACCATTACCCACAACCCTTAAATTCACCTTCCTTGCGAGACAAGAGAGGAAATATCCGGTCATCATCAGTTCGCGATTGACGAGGAGTAGGAATCTCGCTTGCTAGAGATCCTCGAGAAAAACCACAAGGCGATAGGCTGGAGCATCTCCGATCTCCATGGGATAAATCCTGCTATGTGTTTGCACCATATCTACTTAGAGAATGTGGCAAAACCCTCTCGTGAATTCCAACGCATGTTGAATCCAAATTTACGAGAGGTAGTGAAGAAGGAGATTGAGAAATGATGTGACGTGGGTTTTATTTATCCCATCTCTGATTTCAAGTGTGTGGCACCCATTCTTGTTGTCCCGAAAAAGTCAGGAATTCAGATGACCACCAATTAGGATGGAGAGGAGATCGTGACACGAGTACCCACGTCGTGGCGGGTCTATGTTGATTATAGACGCTTGAATGCCGCGACGAAGAAGGATCAATTTCCCCTACCAATCATTGATCAGATCTTAGAAATATAGCGGGAAAAGAATTCTTCTGCTTTTTAGATGGGTTCTCAGACTACAACCAAATAGCCATTGCTCCTGAGGACTAGGAGAAAACCACATTCACATGCCCCTTCGGTACTTATGCTTTCCCGCGCATGCCCTTTGGGTTATGCAATGCTTCCGGTACATTTCAAAGGTGCATGATTGCAGTATTCGCCGAGATGGTCGGTGAATTCCTGGAAGTCTTCATGGATGACTTCTCAATCCACGATGATTCCTTCGATTCCTGTCTTAGAAATCTTGATCGAGTCCTCAAAAGATGTTGTGAGGTTTATCTGGTGCTCTCCTGGGAGAAAAGTCACTTCATGGTGACAGAGGGCATTGTGTTGGAGCATGTCGTCTCCAAGAGAGGAATGGAGGTTGACCCTACCACGGTGGACGTGATAAGATGACTCCAGCCACAAACCAACGTGAAACAATTGCGGTTATTCCTCGAGCATGTTGGATTTTATCGAAGATTTATCGACAATTTTTCGAAGATTGCCCGACCGCTAACTGAACTTTTAGGCAAATACATGGAGTTATTGTTGATCATAAATGTCTTTAGGCCTTTAAGCAACTGCAAGGGATGATCATGGACGCCCCGATCCTACAAGCCCTGGATTGGTCTCTTCCTTTTGAGATCATGACAGACACCTCAGATTTTGTTGTTGGGGCTGTGTTAGGACAAAGAAGGGATAGCGTTCCATTTGCCATACACTACGCAAGCAAAGTGCTTGATACTGCTCAACGTAACTATACAGTTACCGAAAAGGAGATTCTTGGGGTAGCGTTCGCCTTGGATAAGTTCAGATCACATCTAATTGGATCTAAGGTGATTGTGTTCACGGACCCTACAACACTACGGTGACGTGAAGGTGTGTCTTCTTAGGTGGATTTTACTTATCCAAGAGTTTGATTTGGACATTAGAGATAAACCTGGAAAGAAGAACATAGAGACTGATCACCTCTCTCATCTCGAAAATATTGATGCTTCTGATGATAAGACTATTCGAGACTCCTTCCCTGATGAGTCGGTTTTTGTTATCGACTCACTCCCATGGTATGCCAATAGAGTGAACTATCTTATCTCTAAGAAAGTTCCCGAAGATTGGCTCAAGAGCCACATAGACTGACTTAAGTCGGACGCAAGACATTACCATTGGGAGGATCCGATCCTTTTCTTTGAAGGATCGGATTATATCTGGAGGAGGAGCATTCCTCAGGAGGAATATTAGAGTGTCCTTACATTATGCCATAGTTTGGAGCCAGAGGACACCAATTCGACAAGAGGAACGCATGGAAGGTACTTCAATGTAGCATATAATGGCCGACTCTGCTTTGCGATGCACTCACCTTTGCGAAGTCGTGCCCAGTATGCCAACGAATGGGAGGAACTATTGATTCTAAAGAGAGATGCCTATGCAGTCTGTCATCATTTGTGATGTCTTTGACGCTTGGGGCATCGACTTCATGGTCCCATTCCCGGTTAGCAATGATTTCAAGTATATCCTTTTAGCGGTGGACTATATGTCAAGGTGGGTGGAGGCTATCCCGACTCGAGCCGTAGACAGCAGGACTGACTGTAAATTCATTAGAGATCACATCATCTCTAGGTTCGGGATCCCCAAAGTGTTGATATATGATGGGGGTAGCCATTTTATGAACAGATAAGTGAAGAAACTATTAAAGGATATGGCATCGAACACTGTGTCACTAGTCCATACCACCCACAGACCAATGACATGGCAGAGGTGTCGAATACGGAGGTGTAAACCATATTGCAGAAGCTTGTCCGCCCAGATAGGAAGGACTGGTCTCAGATCTTGGATGAGGTCCTTTGGGCTTACATGACACCTTTAGGAACCTCCCCATTCAGGATGGTGTCCGGGAAGCCGTGCCATTTGCCTGCAGAATTAGTGCACAAATCCGAATGGGCAATCAAGAAGGTCAATTGGAAAACACACCTAGGGCAGAAACAGAGAGAGATGGATCTGAATGAACTTGTGGAGATCAGAGACCGAGCATATGGCAACAGTTTGGTGTATAAGGAGAAAAGACCTTTGTTCCTGGACAGAAGGTATGGTTGTTCAATGTGAGTCTGAAGGTTTTCCAAGGTAAGCTAAAATCCATGTGGATGTGTAGAGATCACAGATCTTACAGACGGAGCACAAACATCCCTAGTTAATGGACAACTGCTGAAACACATTGTCGAACCCAATGAATAGTTAGTCCATGTTGAGGAGATTATTTTCATGCACGAGGCAAACTTAGTAGACACACTTAAAGCCGTGCATGAGACCTTGCACCAATGAGCTCTAGCCATCAACATCATCGAAAAGATTCATATCATGATCCTTGTATGTACTCACCCTTCTTGTATATATATTCTTTCCCTCCCTCCCGTGACTCAAGTCACTCATCTCGGCTACATATCTTTTCATTTCATGACTATACTAAGGATGACCAGATCCTAAGTATAGGGGGAGAGTGACCCGAGTCACTTAATCATTCGTTATACATCCTCCAGATCCCATCGGTTCTCACACTCATTCATGTCTTATACTTAGACTGACCGGAGCCTAAGTATGGGGGGGACTGATGCCCGCCATGTATATACTCATCCATTTCCCCACTTGACCTTGCCCGCCCCATTTTTTGATATTCTTCTACACTTAGGCTGCCAGATCCTATGTATAGGGGAGCGGGGCGACTTCTATACATTTTTCTTATTTTAGCTTCTTTACGCTTAGCACGAGCTATGTCTTTTCCTTACTTTTTGTGCTTTGAGGACATAGCACACGCTAAGTATAGGGGGCGTGTATATATTACATATATACTTTACCCATCGCTTGTACTTTCACGTATTTTTATATATATACTATACAATCATTACAGGTTGGGTAAAAACTGAAAAAAATTTATAAAATGCACGTATATTTCTAATACTCTTGTATAATATATATAATATATATATATACACATTCGAAATCAAAGGCTTCTTATTTACTCTTGCATATCATCACTGCATTTAAAAATAAAAGAAAAATAGGAGTCTTGCATTCATCTACATAGCATGTCATCTGCACCTCATTTGCATATCTTGCATATGCAAAGTGAAAAGTTTGTGGGTTCTGAACCACGTTATGAATAAATGTTGGGAAGGGACTTAATTTGACCTTGATCTACCTAATTTTTGAGGAACCTTATAGGAACTGGAGTTAAGATTTTTTCAGGTCAAATGACTTAATTCTTTGAGTTTGCAAGTCTATGTTCACATGTCATCTTGATCAGTCTAAGAAGAATATTTCATACATACGCATGATTCTTTTAGACAGTGACATAACTTAGACAAGCACCATGCACGTAGCTCTTCATTGATGAGGTGGTGAGGAGGTAAAATCCTTTAGCTTTGAGTAGCACATGGGTGGAGACATCCGTCCTCCTCTAGGGAGGGAAGTGCATCGCAACCTAGTCTGGTGGTGTTGACATCTAAGGACGGGATGCTGTGGGTTGCAATAATGCTTCAAAAGAGGGATAGTCTACTGGCTCAAGAGAAAAAAACTCCTGATGTATATGGTGCACCTTGTATATAGTTCAAAAAAATTTGCAAGAACTCCAAAAAATACACAGGCCAGATTGAAAATAAAATGCTTGCCGGAGTATGAAAATTTGCAAGAAGTCTGCAACAGGATGACTTGTCTACACTGGCCAGGCATCTTGGGATAGGTAGCTGTTAGCAATGTAAGCCCGAGGCGAACCATTCCAGCAATAAATGTTATTATAATAAATGATTTATCAATAAATTTTATTGGTTATGTTTCACTCCCTTTCTGAAATTGATTGAATGAATGCACTATAAGCTCCCTCTGTACAATATGGGTTATGTATCATGGCCAACTTGATAATCATACAGCTGTTGATTCATTGATTAATCATAGAGGCTGATGCTTGGATGAATATCTAAGGAGTTAGATAGAGGACTCATCTAGCATCATCAAATGATTGTCAAGTGATGATTTCCAGGCTGAGTAGGAGATGGCAATCCTTTCTCATTAGGTTGATATCTGATCGACCTCTTGATGCAGGTCCTCTGCATGGGAATAATGATTCGGAGGTATCAGATTAGTTGAGTCAATGGGTTGACTTAACAAGATCGAGATAACCAAAGACCTATGTTGAATACTGTCACATCATAGGCAAACATCCTCTGACCTGAGACAGATGTATTGCTATATGTCTAAGTGTGTACATTTGGCATACAAATAGGTTCATTACCTAACCAAGGTCTATACACCGGCGAGCTGGTGTGCATGAAAGGGCATATGAGTAATACGATCTCTCAAAGGGATCATACAGGTTCACTTGTGAACCGGGAGACATGAACTCACTCATGACGTATTTGGACTGATCAAATTCCATGCATGATCGTCATACTTTGGAAGCATGACATGAATTTGAAGGTAAGATATATGATTTGTGAAAGCATATGATTTGTACCAAATCCCAAGGACCAAGATTGAGAAACTTAGTGATCAGACCATGAAGATGATAGTGTAAAAGTGATCTATATCTTCAGGATGATCATAAGTCTTCCAGTATGCAGGATGTACAAGTATTGGGAATGCCTGAGGGAGATTTGATCATAAACGATTGTATAACCATGACGCTTCCATTCCAAGGGAGTTATGAAACAGGTCTGGATTTTAGTGACTCCTCTCAGTAGAGAAGTAACCTAATCTTAGTTCATGTATTGGACATTGATCTGAATGAGATTCAGATGCAATGAGAAGATTAGGTTTATGACCTTTATTTAATCAAGCATCTATGAGAGGTCCATGGGATCTGGATTTGAGATGTGATATCAATATCCAAGTCACTATATGTGGAACAATACAATCGCCCTGTCCTTATCTCCAACTTCTTGAGGAGAAATAGCATTATTCTTGAAGGGTTCAAGAATATTTCCATAAGATCTAAGCATTAAGAAATTGATAATTAAATGTGATTTAAGTATCTTGATGTGTGTGGAAATTATCCCATATAATTAAATGTGATTTAATATTTATGGATAAGAATAATGTGGATAGTAATATCCAATTATTCGTAATATATTATAAATGTGATTTATAATGTATTAGAGAGAGCCAATTATAATTTATATGTGTTGATCAATCATTAATGTGTATTGGATACACATTGTTTAAGTAATTGAAAATATAAACTATATTTTGTTTTGGGTTGTGAATGTGATTTACAATTTTCCAATGGCAAGATTGCAATATTCTCAAATTTAATTATGAATTATTTTTGGAGAATAAATCGCAACAAAAGTTGTTGGATTAAATAATGGAGAATTTCATGGATACATGCAATTTCATGAGATTGCCCCACTTGGTAAAAAAAGTGGACGGCTACCATGTCCAATATGGAATTGTTGGCTGTCCACTCTATTACATGAGGAGTGGAGATTTCCATGGTAATTATCTCCTTATTTGTATGGTTTAATTTTAGTATTGATGTATATTTGATTTATCAAATATATTTGATCTAAATTAAATCATAAGTTGTTGGTTTTTCCAACAACAATCTTGACCATTGGATTGACATAAATCAATCTCATCCATTGATTTTATATGTCCCATGGATTGAGATCCATGGATCCTAAAATCCTATAAATAGAGAGGCATACCATGCTCTCTTGTACATGCTTATTGAAAGCACATCTCTCTCTCTTTTTCTCCTCACACGCCAACCCTCTCTCCCTCTACTTGATGGTCGTCCACCAAACCCTAGGGTAGATCATCGTCGTCGCCTACACCACCGCGCCGCCGCTTTGACGTTCTTCGGTTCTCCATCTTCTTGGAGTGCTATGCTCATGAAGGAGATGTTCGATCTCGTACGACAAGATCAGGAGTTCACCGTGCTTGGATCAACTCGTTGGATTGCGAGAACAACATGACTCATCCCCGCACTCGCAAGCTTCTTCTCCGACGATCAGACTTGAGACAGGATGTCTCTTTTTGTAGAGACACGATCAACCATGCTTCAAGAGGTATTGCATTATACTATTTGCGGTTATAGATGAAACGATTCGAGAATCGTTCTTGGATCATGTGGTTTCATCTCATGAAAAATTTTAAACTCCGCTGCCCCGAACAACTAGTACGACTAGTCGTTCTTCATCGTATTCAATACGACGCTCACGCTTCTGTGATGCACTTGAGGATTATTCCATATACTTCAAGTAGTATCAGAGCCTTATGTCGATGGTTTTGGATACGATCCACAAACCTAGGATGACTTGGGTTCGTAGAGGCCGCGAAAGATTTTGTCGCATTTGTTTTTTGCACTTCTGTTTAGTGAATAAATTTGGCCCTTTTTAAATTATTTAAACACGAATTAATCTATTGAATTTTGTTCCCCATTAAATAAGGAAATCATATGATCTGAGTTTACGTAATTTGGATTCCGTTTGCTCGAGATATGGTTTTTGTAATGAACATGTATGCACTTTTGCAGGTACTGCAAATCTTAACGTGATTAATGTGTTAATTACTGTAATTATATGCCTCGAAATGCATGAAATATCACTTAGTTTCTGTTCTAAATCAAATTAGAAATCTTTGAAAATTGATTTTGTCTAATTTGGATTTATATTGATTGAGATATGTTAACGTTAGTAAGTAGGGGTCACTGTTGAAATTACAGTCCTAATCAAGAACCATGTGATTGTCAATTAATGAAATTAATTGTTAATTTCAAAAAATAATTATGGAAAATACTTGAGAAAATATTGGAAGATGATTATTTTCTTAATTGACTTGGCCTCAAAAAAATAAATTGATTAGATTTGATCTTAATCATCATTGGAAACACAATCATCAAACTCCTTGCTTGAATAGGATTGGGAATTTGTCTAGCAAATTTCCTTACAATCAAAAACATTTTGATAATTACTTTATGGTATAATTTCGGTTGAAGAACCGATGATCATCTCAAGTACAAATTGATCTATTTGGCATTATCCTTTCCTGAGGCGGATATGGTGTCTAGTCGGAGATCGCTGGGGTAGCGGTTTGCAACATATGTGGTTCGTCCCACTCTCATCGATACTGGCCATGACAGAGGGTAGGGACTTGATAATACCGAAGAAATCAAGATGTATTTTCTAATTATTAAAATTCAAATTAATATGTACTTTGAGAATAATACCATATATATATTCAAGTAAAACAATCAAGTTTGTTGATTGAATTGGATTGATAACTAATTTAATATGATTGAATTAATTATGTCCAAATAAAATACTCTATTATGAATAGAGTTGTTAATTCCCTTAGAAGAATTAATTGCATGAATATGATTCATAATAATTAATTAAAATTTGAATATGAGATGGAGGATCACACAAGTGACATCCATGGTCTCCCGTCAAGGTTAAGGGTTTCGTCGCCATATATTATATGTAAGAGACGCCTGTCCGAAGTGACAGCTCCTGCATATGATCCATTTGGATAGGGCTTGTCGCTTCTCGAAAGAGTAAGGACGTATGCGTAGTGACCCTAATATCGGGTCCTCATATTATTGGGGTGATATTGGATTGTGCATAGCGAGTTGTATTCCTGTTGACGGTTGGTTCAATTAATGACGGGTCAACATCACCTTAGGGGTGGTGGGCCCGGGTATTAAAGACCGAATTGGGAAATGCAAGTTGGACTTGCAAGGAGGAATGTGTTCCCGCTTCTCTTTATTGGAGTCATAGGTTCTCATATTATTGGGATATGACAAAGATAAAGAGGAGATCCCGGTTCTTGCTTGAGATATAGCGGTAAGTATATCTCTTAGTTTAAAAGTGATTAAGGGAATAAACTTTCATAGTTGACAAAACAAGACTAATTTGACTTAAAATGCCTTAATCAAATAACAAAATTGAATATACGATTATATGTTCTAATGTAGTGCATTCTTAATTTCAGAAATGAAGTCCATGAACCTACTGAGCTGGCTTCTGGAGGTCAACTAGTTGATCGGACCAAATTACTCGAATTAGATCCGTAATTTGAGCATGTTCTCTTAGCTGAGCGCATAAGTTATGTGCTCTCAGAAGACAAGCATGAAAACCCTAAATCAAAGGAAGAGAAAGCATACAATGACAAGTATGATGAAAATCATGTCTTGGCTAGATGCTACATCTTGGGCTCTCTCTCCAATGTTCTTCAGAAACAACATGTGGAGATGAGTACTTGTCAGGAGATAATGCATAATATGAAAGATATGTTTGATGACATTAGCCGCACCCAGCGATACAACGTTATGAAAGAACTCGTTCGCTGCAAGATGCAGGAAGGGACTTTGGTCCATGAACATGTACTCAAAATGTTTGGGTACTTATCGGAGCTGGAGACTCTGGGGGCAACCATGGATGCAGACATGCAATCTGATTTCATTCTGTTGTCGTTGCCCAAGTATTTCAATAACTTTGTGGTTTCATTCCACATGAACAAGCTTGAATTGACAAACACTGGGCTTCTTGCTGCATTAAAGTCTGTAGAAGACGTAGTGAAGAAAGATGGTCCCGCTGGCAGTGCAATTGTTGCACAGGTCAGAGGGAACAACGGTCGGAAGCAAGGTTCTTGGAAGGGCCCAGCCCAGAAGAGAAAGAAGAAGGGACAAGGTGTTGGCTCATCTTCCAATGCATCCACTCTAATGGCGTCGAAGAAAACCGACGTCTGTCACCACTGCAAGAAGCCGGGGCACTGGAGGTGTAATTGCCCAGATTACCTGAAGTCGGACGACAAAGGTAAAGCCCCATCAGGTATGAAATCTAGTTTTATCATTGAAACCAATTTTCTTGTTGGACGAGAAGGAAGTTGGTTTGTTGATTCTGGTGCTTCTGTTCATGTATGCAATTTGTTGCATTTGTTTAAGGAAACTAGAAAGCTTGAAGAAGGGGAGATAGTCATTCAGATGGGATCTGATGCAAGTGTTGCAGCAGTCACCGTCAGGACTTGTCGGCTATCATTATCTAGTGGTAGAGTCCTAGTACTTAAAGAGTGTCTTTCTGTAGCTGAAGTCAAGAGGAATTTGATATCTGTATCTAAGCTAGTTAGAAGTGGATATTCATTCCTATTATGTAATAAATTAGTCATAAATCATTATGATAAATATATTGCAGATGGTATTTTGACTTCTGGTGGAGTCTATGAATTGTGCATTAATGAGCATGTCATGAATGTTACAACCACTAATAAAAACCCTAAAAGATCCAGGAATAATAAAAATTATTCAAACATGATTTGGAATCAAAGGCTTGGTCATTTATCTGTTGATAGGATCAATAGATTGATAAAGGATGGACCTTTGGATTTTCTATAGGTTCAGTCTTTACATACCTGTGAACATTGTATTCGAGGTAAAATAACTTGGATGCCTTTCTGTAACAAGGTTACAAGATGCGAAGGTATTATTGACCTAATACATACCGATGTATGTGGTCCCTTCAATACCGTGACTCGAAATGGATATCGATATTATTTGACATTTATTGATGACCATTCGCGATACGGGTTTGTCTTCCTATTACGTCATAAATCTGAAACCTTTGAAAAGTTCAAAGAATTAAAGACTTTGGTTGAGAACCAAACCGATAGAAAGATTAAACGAATTCAACCTGATCGAGGTGGTGAGTACCTCTCAGATGAATTTAAGGAATACCTTAAAGAGAATGGAATTGTCTCCAATCTCACTACTCCTGGAACTCTCCAACATAATGGTGTTGCTGAAAGTTGCAACAGGACCATCATGGATATGATCCGTTCAGTGATGAGTAAAGCACATTTACCACTTAGTTTCTGGAGCTATGTAATAGAGGCTGCAATTTATATCATGAATAAGATTCTAGCAAATCTGTACCTAAGACTCCTCATGAGCTCTGGTATGGAACCAAACCTAGTGTTAATTACTTAAGGATTTGTGGTTGCTTGGTTCATGCAAAGAATGTGGACGCAAGTAAGCTGGAATCTCGCACTCGTGAGTGTTACTTCATTGGGTATGTTAGAGATGGTATTGGATACCAACTCTATGACCATGAGACCCAAAAGGTTTTTGTCTCTAGAGATGTGAAATTTCTCGAGGATGATTTCCTTAAAGGTCAAAACAAAAATGAAGTAGAGGAACTCATAGAATCCTCTGAGGATTCTGAGCTTCCTATACCAGAAACTGAAGAAGTAAATAAAGATGAAACACCCATACCACTTTGAAGGAGTTCGAGGGTGGTTGCACCACCTGAAAGGTATGGATTCCATGTGTCAAGTAAGATTGAAAATGTTCCTACTTCATTTGATGAAGCACTCGTGGATCGTGAATGGATAGATGGATGCTAGCAATGAAGTCAGAAATTGACTCCATGCATAAGAATGGTGTATGGACCCTAGAGGATCCACCTAAAGTGGTAAAACCCATTGGGTGTAAATGGATCTTCAAGAGAAAAGAGGACCTGATGGGAAAGTAGAGACTTTCAAGGCACGGCTCGTAGCCAAGGGCTACACACAGAGAGAAGGCATCGACTACGATGAGACATTCTCTCCTATGGCTATGCTTAAATCCATCAGGACACTACTGTCTATAGCTGCATATCTTGACTACGACATCTGGCAGATGGACGTCAAGATGGCTTTTCTAATGGATACCTCGAGGAGGATATCTATATGGAGCAGCCCCAGGGCTTCATAACTGAGGATGGAAAAGTATTCAAGATGAATAAATCCATCTATGGGCTCAAGCAAGCTTCTCGTAGATGGAACATCAGATTTGACAAAACCATAAAGAGTTATGATTTTGTGCAGAATCCTGATGAACCTTGTGTGTACAAGAAGCTTAGTGGGAGCGCATTGTGTTCATCGTGCTTTATGTAGATGACATCCTTATCATTGGGAATGATACAAGGATGATGACCAGTGTGAAGATTTGGTTGTCCCATACCTTTGAGATGAAAGATCTTGGAGAAGCCTCTTACATATTGGGTCTGAAGTTGTTCAGAAACCGAGAGAAGATGATATTGGGATTGTCACAACATGGATACATTAAGAATTCTTGAACGATTCCGTATGTATAGTTCCAAGAAAGGATTCCTACCCTTAAGAAATGGTATCCACCTGTCTAAAGGAATGTCTCCTCAAACTGTTGAGGAAAAGAAAGCCATGGCTGGATGCCCTTATGCATCAACTATAGGAAGCTTAATGTATGCCATGATGTGTACTAGGCCAGATATCTGCTATGCAGTGGGAGTGGTAAGTCGTTACCAATCCTGCTATGGAGAACAACACTGGAATGCAGTAAAGAACATATTCAAATATCTAAGACGGATGCAAGATTACATCTTGGTCTATGGAGATGGTGATCTCCAAGTCTTGGGATATACAGATTCTGAATTCCAATCGGATATTGATGATCGAAAGTTGACATCATGGTTTGTATTCCAGTTGAATGGTGGTGCTGTGAGCTAGAGAAGCAAGAAGCAGGACACTATAGCAGATTCAACAACAGAAGCCGAGTACATTTCTGCATCGGATGCTGCAAAGGAGGCGGTGTGGTTGCGCAAGTTCGTCATGGAGCTTGGCATAGTTTCCACTGATACTCCCATCCCGCTACTCTGTCATAACATGGGAGCCATTTCCCAGGCAAAGGAACCCATATGGCATTAGAAGAGCAAGCACGTAGAAAGGAAATACCACATCATTCGGGAGATTCAAAAGCGTGGTGACATCATCATCACCTAGGTGGCCTCCCCCGACAATGTTGCCGATCCTCTTACCAAACCTCTGACATAGAAGGTTTTCGACCAACATGTAATGAGTATGGATTTAAGGATTGTTTCTGAATGGTTCTGAGGGCTAGTGGGAGATTGTTAGCAATGTGAGCCTGAGGCGAACCATTCCTGCAATAAATGTTATTGTAATAAATGATTTATCAATAAAAGTTATTAGTTATGTTTTACTCTCTTTTTGAAATTGATTGAATGAATGCACTATAAGGTCCCTCTGTATAATATGGGTTATGTAACATGGCCAACTTGATAATCATACAACTGGTGATTCATTGATTAATCATAGAGGCTGATGCTTGGATGAATATCTAAGGAGTTAGATAGAGAACTCATCTAGCATCATCAAATGATTGTCATGTGATGATCTCCAGCATGAGTAGAAGATGGAAATCCTTTATCATTAGGCTGATATCTGATCGACCTCTTGATGCAGGTCCTCTGCATGGGAATAATGATTCGGAGGTATCAGATTAGTTGAGTCAATGGGTTGACTTAACAAGATTGAGAAAACCAAAGACCTATGTTGAATACTGTCACATCATAGGCAAACATCCTCTGACCAGAGATAGATGTATTGCTATATGTCTAAGTGCGTACATTTGGCAGACCAATAGGTTCATTACCTAACCGAGTTCTATACACCGACGAGCTGGTGTGCATGAAAGGGCATATGAGTAATACGATCTCTCAAAGGGATCATGCACGTTCACTTGTGAACCGGGAGACATGAACTCACTCATGAGGTATTGGGTCTGATCAAATTCCATGCATGGTCGTCATACTTTATAAGCATGATATGAATTTGAAGGTAAGATATATGCTTTGTGAAAGCATATGATCTGTTCCAAATACCAAGGACCAAGATTGAGAAACTTAGTGATCAAACCATAGAGATAACAGTGTAAAAGTGATCTATATCTTAAGGATGATCGTAAGTCTTCCAGTATGCTGGATGTACAGGTATTGGGAATGCCTGAGGGTGATTTGATCTTAAACGATTGTATAACCATCACGCTTCCATTCCGAGGGAGTGATGAAACAGGTCTGGATTTTAGTGACTCCTCTCAGTAGAGAGGTAACCTAATCTTAGTCCATGTATTGGACATTGATCTGAATGAGATTCAGATGCAATGAGAAGATTAGGTTTACGGCCTTGATTTAATCAAGCATCTATGAGATGTCCATGGTATCTGGATTTGAGATGTGATCTCAATATCCAAGTCTCTATACGTGGAACAATACAATCGCCCTGTCCTTATCTCCAAATTTCTGAGGAGAAATAACATTATTCTTGAAGGGTTCAAGAATAATTCCATAAGATCTAAGCATTAAGAAATTGATAATTAAATGTGATTTAATTATCTTGATGTGTGTGGAAATTATCCAATATAATTTAATGTGGTTTAATTTTTATGGATAAGAATAATGTGGATAGTAATATCCAATTATTCATAATATATTATAAATGTGATTTATAATGTATTACAGAGAGCCAATTATAATTTATATTTATTGATTAATTATTAATGTGTATTGGATACACATTGTTTAATTAATTGAAAATGTAAATTATATTTTGTTTTGGCTGGTGAATGTAATTTACAATTTTCCAATGGCAAGATTGCAATATTCTCAAAATTAATTATGAATTATTTTTGGAGAATAAATCACAACAAAAGTTGTTGGATTAAATAATGGAAAATTTCATGGATACATGCAATCTCATGAGATTTCATGAGATTGCCCCCCTTGGTAAAAAAAGTGGACAGCTACCAAGTCGTATATGGAATTGGTGGCCGTCCACTATATTACATGAGGTGTGGAGATTTCCATGGTAGTTATCTCCTTATTTGATTGGTTTAATTTTAGGATTGATGTATATTTGATTTATCAAATATATTTGATCTAAATTAAATCATAAGTTGTTGGTTTTTCCAACAACAATCTTGACCATTAGATTGACATAAATCAATCTCATCCATTGATTTTATATGTCCCATGGATTGAGATCCGTGGATCCTAAAACCCTATAAATAGAGAGGCATACCATGATCTCTTGTACATGCTTATTGGAAGCACATCTCTCTCTCTCTCTCTCTCTCTTTCTCCTCACATGCCAACCCTCTCTCCCTCTACTTGGTGGCTGTCCACCAAACACTAGGGGAGATCGTTGTCGTCACCTACGCCTCCACGTTGCCGCTTCGACGTTCTTCGATTCTCCGTCTTCTTGGAGTGATACGCTCACGAAGGAGACGTTCGATCTCATACGACGAGATCAAGAGTTCACCGTGCTTGGATCAACTTCTTGGATTGCGAGGACAACACAACTCATCCCCGCACTCGCAAGCTTCTTCTCCGATGATCGGACTTGAGACAGGAGGTCTCTTTTTGTAGAGACTCGATCAACCATGCTTCAAGAGGTATTGCATTATACTTGTTGTGGTTATAGGTCAAACGATTCGAGAATCGTTCTTGGATCATGTGGTTTCATCTCATGAAAAATTTTAAACTCTGCTGCACCGAACAACTAGTACGAGTAGTCGTTCTTCGTCGTATTCAATACTACGCTCACGCTTCCGTGATGCGTTTGAGGATTATTCCATATCCTTCAGTAGATACACTGGCCACTGTCCATTCTTCTCTCCACCCCCTCTTCTTGAGCTGGTCACACTTGAACTTAGAAGGGAATACCCTACTCCTCGAGGAAAGAGTTACTGGACCGGAGAATTAGTGTTACCTTGTTAGAGGAGGCTTCTTCTTAGCCATTTCTGATATGGATAGCTACATTTCACTTACACTGTACAAGTATGAATCATAGTCATCAGAAATTTACGTATGAGGATTTGTTCTGAGCTGACTGTTGAGGCGTCTTGAATATAAGACTTGTGGAACTTAAAGCCTGTTAGTTCTTAAATTCAGATCCCAATAAGGTTCCACCTCACAATTAATCCAAAGGTCGAGTCAAGATCCATTTTCAAATCTTGTTCATGACCTTGGTATGGAACCCAAAATCATTTCGCCTTTGCATGTCATTATAGTTGCTCGGGAACGAGCAAGGTTTAAGTATAGGAGGTTGATGAATCCTTGATTCATCACTCTAAAAGTTGAAAATAGAGCCTTGTTTCCGAGTAATTAGAGGCATATTTTCACCTATATTGCGTAATTAGCATTCATGCATGCACTGATAACATCTGCATTTTAGCATTTACATCTGCATTAAATAAGAAGCCAAAGTCACTTGTAAAAATCACACATTTGTATATATTTTATACTAACTCTGAATTCTGTAAATTCAACTCTTTACTGTATATATTACTGACACTAATACAAGGAAAATACCAAAAAAATGCTAACATGTAAAATTGACCAATAAAACCCCAATCCAAGTATGAGACCATGGACCTTAAAATACATAAATCTCTCTCATACATCCTCCAATCTAGGTCTACATACTTTTAAAATAATATACATTCAGAGACCTTCAAAATGAGACCAATTTCATTAAAATCGGAGCTCGTATGCAAAACTTGTGTTTTGGGCCCCCATTGTATACTATATGTACTTGTATTTACACCCTTGTATTTTATCACTTCATTTGACCTCTTTTCCGTTTTTGGTACACAAAACTTGTAGATCTCATCGAGATCTACAACTTTCATGTTTTAAGTTTTTCCAAATTCGGCCATTTCCCCCCTCTTATTTCACCTTCTTCTAGACAATAATCTGATTGGGCCATGTGGCTCCCTTTGTTTGCGCCACGCGACCCACTCCATTGCGCACCACGCGTCCTCCTTCCTCTACCATCTGATCAGCTCTTATATCTCTCATCCAAGCCGTCCAATACCGCCTAAACCCCAACCCTAGGATCAGATCCATAGATCACATCACGACCATTCATCTCTGCCTCACTCTCCTTGCGCCACATGGCTCATCATGTGCTGCTAGATACCCTTTAGGACACCTTTATCCACACCGTCCATTCCCGCTCCATCCATAACCATCCGATCTTATCCTAGAAATAATCTATGCCGCCTATCGATGAATCTACGTTTCATCATCTTTATTCTATCATTTTGGCCTTAAAAACCCTAGTAAATGCGTGTAAATAGGCTTAATTTAGGCATTTTAGCATTCATTCATCGTTGTGTAAATATTGTATAAAATACAGTTTTTAAAGCCAAAATTATAAAATAAAGAAAAGAAAAGAAAAAGAATAAAATATTGTAAATATTTTATAACCCAAAACCCCGAGACCTAAGCATCTCGATGATTAGGTCGACAAGGAATAAAGTAGGGGGAGATAAAGGCCAAAATACAATAAAAACACCTTGTATTTCATTCATTCTTTATTCATTTGGGGACCTATTTTTGGTTCTACTTTTTACACCTCCAATAAGGAAACTTTGTACATGAAAGTTTTAGATAATTAAATAAATAAAAATACAAAATTGATTTCACTTAAAAATAATGTACAGATAAAAAGTTATGATCTGAATAAAAATCTAGAATCCCAACTTCCCAGACCTGTATCTCCTAAATAAAAACTCGAAATGCATCAAACTCACCTTTAACTCTATATAATTTCAAATAAGCTATTTAATGCCGGTGGTTTCGCATTTGTGGAGCTACGATTTGAAAGTTGAGTTTTGGACCCCCATTGTATACTTGTACAAATTAAAATATTCATTTTATTATTTATTCATTATTTTTATAATTTTGTAAATATTACTTATAATATATATGTACATTAAAATCAAAATAAAATCCTAAATAAAATACAAAAATAAAATACTTGTATATAATACATAGGTATAATACCTGTGCATATACCTATATTATTAATACTTCTATTTTATTAAATATACAAAACACTTCAGAAAAATAAAATAAAATTTATTTTTAAGTGTATAAAAATATTTTATAAATTTATAAAATAATAAACAAAATAAATAAATTAATTTCTCAAAATAAAAATAAAATATTCAAATATATAAATATAGATACCTACAAGCAGTATAAATGGTAACTTGTAATTATTACCCTCAAAAAAATAAATAAAAATCAACATAAAATAATTTATAAAATAATAAACATTTTTTATTTTATAACTAAAAATTAATAAAATCATCTCATATTTTAATCGAATTTATAAGCCTTTCTCCCCAGACTTTTTCCTGGTTGGTCCACGTGGACCAACTAGGGGGCAGCAAGAGTTGACCTCTGGTCAACTCTCTGCCCAACATCTGGGCTGTGTCAAACAGTGATTTTGACCCATTTTTGTGGATTTTACGAGGCTAATCCGTTCCCCTTTTTGCGATGCAATCTTCACGACTTTTGATCCTTGCAGATTCGTGATACACGCCCTTACGTTATCTCGGTCTTTAGATCATTGCAGCGCCTGCCACACATCGTTCTTGGAGCCGCCCCGACCATCTTTCAAAACCGCACCCGTCACTTCCCATCCTCCTTGAACCCTCTTTGACCACTTTTCTCCCTCTCTTTGGCGAGCTCTGGACGGGGCTTGTGACAGGAGACCCTCCATCTCCCTCGTGGCGTGATTAGTCGGCTGTAGAGTGGTCTCCACCCCCATCTCTAGCGTCCGCCGTAAGGTACCTATCTCGGGTATATACCCTCTAGGTCCGCATTTTTATTAATTTTTCTTGATTAGTTGTATTCCTAGTAGCTTCAGCTTTCCCTTCCCGCTTTCTATTCCGCCTGAAATCCGTCAGCTCGCCTTCGCCATCACCTCATCGGAGCTAGCTCCAGTGAGCTTCTCCTCTGCTACTCTCCGCCTTCTACCACTACCAGGTGGGGCGAGGCATTTTGCCCTCACCTTCCTGAATATTTCTTGCAGGTTCCCGGAGCTAACTGGACATCTGGAGGTGGATTTTGAGACACGTCGGACCACCTGGAGCTCGTCTTCAACCTTGGCGTCGCAGGGACGCTTAGGTGGTCGCCAGCCGACCGTGCCACCACCAGGACCTTAGGAACCACCGCAGGAATCGTTTGGGCATTTTTGGAGCTCCAACGAACGTCGGAGGAGGACGCTAACGCCGGAGGAAGCTCGCACCGGCGAGCATCGTTCCATGTTCATCCATCGCACATCCTCACCGTCGGATCAAGAAAAGCTGCCCAGATTCAACACAACCATTGGATGACGTAGGCCTCTTCACCGTCCGATCGCCCATGGACTTCTGATTGTGGGCATCCATCTGAACTGTCATCGGCTCCTGCGGGTTCGACATGTGGCATAAGCGAAACATCAAGAACCGTCGGATCGCACCAGGCATGGGTATTTTGTAAGATACGCCCTGCCAGTTTTTGTATTTATTAATAAACATTAAAACTTTCATCTGCGTTTTACACTTTTTGCAAAATTTGCGTAATGCCCCCTTAGTTTTGTAATATTGCAAGTTGGTCTCTACCAGGTCACGTGCTCTACGCACGTGACTTGGCATTTTTTGCAGAACCACCCCGGGTTATTTGCAGATTTATTATTAAGCCCAAAACTTTTATTGGTAGTTATAAACTTCAGGGATTTTTGTATTTGAGCCCCTTCGATTTTTGTGAATTACGTTTTAGCCCCTGTCAGGCGCGCGTGCTCACGCACGTGTCCGCTGGTGTTTTTACAAACGTAACCTTGCGGGTTTGGGCATTTGGAGTTGGTTCTGGAACTGTGAATATTAGTTATATCATTTCTGTGAAAATTGCATGTGGGTCCTTCAACTTTTGCTTATTTACAGAAAAGCCCCTACCAACTTGTTTTTTCTTTATGCTTCCTCTAGTTTTTCTGCATCCATCTATAAATACTTAAAAATCCACAAAAATCCTATAAGTTCCTATAGCATAGTAGTTTAATGTCATATTTTTATTTTGCATTTTTATTGCATTTTAATATTTATAAAAATTCAAAAACACGTATTTTCAGCACCGTTTGCATTATAAAATCCATAAAAAATTATAAAAACACCTTAAAAAATTCCCAAAAAATATATTTTGTGTCTTTTCGTGTCCTTTAACTTCAGTCCAAAAATCATTAAAAAAAGAAACCCCATAAAAATATAAAAACTCTAAAAACCTTTATAAAAATTTATAAAATTCATAAAAAATCTAAAAATTGTGTTTTCTTTTCTTGAATTTTCTTTATCTTAATATATTTAATTTAAAATTAATTTGGAGGATTTTTGTCATGTTTTCTATTTTTTCTCCATTTTAATTTCAACTTTTTAATTTATCCACTGTTTTCAGTATTTTTGACTTTAAAAATACCAAAAAATTAAGAAAAATCTAGAAAAATCATAAAAACATTAGAAAATTATAAAAAACCTAAAAACATTTTATTTCCTGAATTTTCCCTATTTTTACCTATTTTTATAAAAACTTTATCCCTCTTTTCTCTTACTTTGTATATATTCCTTTTATAGAAAAAGAAAATCTAAAAAAATAAAATACAAAAAGAAAATATAATATTAGAAAATTAAAAAGAAAAATATACAAATATAAAATCCAAAATTAAAATAAAAAATACCCACAAAAACATAGCATAGATATACATTGATCATAGTCACACATTTTGTGCATTATTGCCTCGTTCTTCCTGTCTGCTCCCTGTGTTCGACCTCTACACATACTTGCACTGTACAAATCTTATTGTAGAGTTATAATAAATTTTAACTCTGCACATTCACTTTGATTGTCTTATTTAATTGTTGTGGGTTAATTGTTGTCTGACGTTTGGATTTTCCTGCGGGTCTCCTTAGCGACACTGTGATCCCGCCTTGTGTGGATTACTTTAGACCCGTGGAAATTTGTCTTCAACACCCATTAGCGCTTAACCCTCTGCCGGCCACCCGTTATGCCCACAGCCACTCGATCATCCTCGACATCCACAGATCATGATCGTTAATTCTTGCTCAGACCAGCACCCTCCGATCCTTACTTCTTATTCAATCTTCACCGTTCGTCAGCACCGTACCTAGATACCACCACATGGTGCTCTCCATTGCCCTTCGATCTTGCCCGCCTGATCTAATCCTAACCGCTCACTAGCGCCCCTATCGTGGCTTTTGGATCACTAGATCCAATGATCAAGAGTTCATCTTCTACCTCCGAAAAGGCCTCGCCCACGTCGCCCTACCTCAACAGTCCGCTGGCCCCTTTCAATTTCTGTCGCAATTACCACCACCATCTCCACTCGATGAGCATCCCACGATGATGCCCATACTCCCCTCATCCTCACCAGAGACCACCTCGACCATGATTCCCTCTCTCTCGCGCCATAATCGCCACGAACTCGTCAACCCCCATCACCCGGACCTCCACCTTCTCTCTATAAATACAGCACCTCCGACCATTGTAATCCCTATCCGCCCTTGCACGAGAGTTCCCTGAGGTCGACTCCACCTATCAGTGACGGTGATTAGGCCTAAATCTGAGCGAAGACAGAGATCCTCTCCGGCAAGATCCACGTCAAAGCTTCGCCGTGCCAGCAACTCCTCCTTCGAGCAGCACAAGCTCGAGCTTCTGCCATCCGTTGAGCGACGACCGAAGACTCACCCTCGAGCCTCCATTCCCAGGTAGCATCCTCCAACTCCATCTCCGATCATTTCTTTCTTCTTAGTTGATCTTCTCCGAATTACTCCCCCTTCGTCACTCAACATCACCATTCACCGCCCATCGCTAGACCTTTGCAATAAAGCTCCCATCTTCGTGCACCCCTTCATTCCTCTTCACGACGCATCGAGCCACGTACGACCACCGCTCTGCCGATCACGACAGAGGAACACCACCTCCCGTTCACCACTTCACTCCATAAGGCCTTAAGCACTCACTGCACTCCACGTGAGAACCTACACACTTCGGCTACAATCACTAACACGACACGAACCATTTTCACCATTGGTCGGACCTTCGTCGGAGCTGCTTCGAGCTCCATCGTCTCCAACCTACAGACCCTGCCCGCCTCTTCCAGAAGCTCCGGTCGCTCTGCTGACCTCGATGGTGGTGTCTAGCTACTCAGGAGTCCCTGGAGATCAACACCGAGCAAGAACCAAGGCGGTGGAGCTGACGGCCTCTCTGTGGAGCCCAGCCACGTCTGCCTTAGGAGGCGGCAGCGAGGAAGAGCACGGAGCCTATTTACCATCCGATCATCTTGATCGGACAGTTCCCAGCACTCCACGTCACATCCTTCAATAGATCCAGATACCGTTGGATCCATCTAGATCTAACAGTCCACCTTTCGCCACTTCTCCAACTTCAGTAACTGCTCGATCATCTCGATCGAATGGTCCACCGTTCACCACGTCACTTCCTCCGAGCATCTTCCCTGACCCTTAGGATCGGAGCTCCCAAAGCTACCCCGAAGCAAGTCCGAACCTGTAGAAGACCCGAGTTACTGTCCAAGCCTCAGACGCTTCCCGAGCCTAGCACCATATGTGGTCGTTACGTGCAGTCAGGTTAATTTACACTAAGGCCCCTGTAAGTTTTTCAAATTTCATTTCAGTCCCTGCTAGGCGCATTATGTGCGCACGTGTTCCGTGGACAATTTGCATACATACCCCTAGCATTGCATTTTAGTCCATGTACGCATGTTTCATAATTAATCAATTTTTATTCTTGTTTGCATTTCGATCCTTGTGTTTGCATGTTTATTTAAGCATTCATTTAGCATCATTTTTGAATTCCAAAAATTACATATTGTAGAGAAACTTGAGGTTTATCATTGTGGACACTTGTCATATTTTTACGAGAATCAATGAATTTAATATTATTATTTTTGTGGAAATTTACATAGTTTTGCCACTGTGTGCCTTAAATCCCTTATGAATAAATTAATTGGTTTTTTAATTAATTATATTTTAGTAAGTCCAATATTCATCATTTTTGAGGTTTAATAATTTTACTAGATTCGTCTCACACAGAAGTATCTAGGTTAATTTTTGTAACTGAAAATGATCTAATTTGGTATTTCTTAAATCTAATTTTGCAAAAACTACCTTACATTCATTGTTAATTAATATTTAATTCATTTAGAGTCTAAAAATAAAAAAAATTACAGTAGCTTAATTTCATTGCATTTCATATTCTAGCCAAGTTTCATCATTTTTGGACTTAACTTGATCATACTTCAAAGTTTAACCTTAAAATTTAGCTCGAATTGCATTGCATTTTTCTTAATTGCATAAAAAAATACAAAAAAAATATTCTCCTGAAAATCTAACATCGAAATTGGCTTCAAATTAACTTAAGGAAAAAGTTGCCTCCTTGAGTTTGACCTTGGGCTTGCCCAAGTAAAATAAAAAAATTGCCACTTGCATTTAATTCGACATTAATCTAAGTGGTTTTTGAATAGTCTTGATCTACCCAGCTACAACGAACGGAACATTAAATTTGATCGATAATTCGGTTGAATTAGGTAGGGTAGATCGGGGCTCTTCAACAAGCTCAGTTCAGACAGGGACTATAATGCAAAAAAATAAAGATAAAGGGTAAACATACGAAATGTTCAATTAACTACAACACAGACATGTGTCCTCAAATTGACTTATTTAAAAATAAAATAAATGATAGGGACAAAGGTGTAAATGTAACCTTAAATGACATGGAGGCTTGGGCAGCTCAGATGCTCTGCAACTCTGATCGAATGGATGCGATTGGCTCTGGATTAAAGTGTCACGACTAGATCTTGAAGCTTTAAACAACGGTCAAATTTTGGGGCACAATCAATGGTTGAGATGAAAACTGGGCGCCCCATTCTTAATTGTACAACTACATGAGGTTGTGGATGTACTGGGATGCATGCGAGCTTCGATGAACTTTGATCGAGAGGATCTCGATCATCTTGGATCTTCTCTACCTTAGTTTGGTCTCAAATCAAAGCTGTTGCAATTCTGCGTCTCCTAATGGTAAAAGTATGGCTCTAGGACGCATGTGTGAGGATCTAGAGCGTGAAAAGTCAAACGCTCCAGGTGAGCCTCCTATCCTTTTTTGACTGCTCCTCTTATGTTCTTTGACCCTACAAATGCAAGCTCATGCTCAGATGAAGCCTCTGACTTAAAATTTGGTAAAATATGGCTGGCATGGATTGGATGAAGGTCTATGACGAAGATGGTCGGAGGGGAGACCGGGCTTCAGATCGGGCGATTCTGAAGGTAAACATACAATGGAAGGAGATGGAGAAGGATGTGGCAAGCGTGATGGTATGGTTAGAATGGTTGATCATGACTGGAACTCCTCTGATCATGCAGATCAGAGGTTGAAGGTGAAAATTAGACTTTTAACCTAAAATAAAAATAAATGTGAAATAAAATTACAAATTAAAAATTAACTACCAATGGTTACCTATGGGTGGAAAGGAGGTAGAGATTGTACTCGATCCATTGCAACTGGCAGAGAGTTAGCGATGCGGGGGGAGGATTCTGGCCATGATGTTGGATTACAATCCTCAAGCCACTTCCTGCACTCCCAGTTGTGAAGAACAAGGCCATGTCACTGCCTTTACTCTGGAGATCAACCTCGAGCACGAAGAAACTAGAAGAAGGGAACCACCCTACAACGAACGTGAATGGAGTGATTAATAGGGTTTGCTCTAGAGAGATTTGAAATTTAAAAAAGCATAAATCAAGGAGTGATTGGTGGATCGAAAATGCGAGCGGCTGAGAGGGATGAGCATATGAAAGAATTAGAGAAGGAAGCATGAACAATTAGTAAATGATGCATGAGGGAAAAATGCAAGAAGAAACGATGGACGCGAGGTTTGCAGAAGAGGAGGCGGGTGTCAGCTAATGGACTTGGGTCAATAGACCTGGGCTGACCAATCAGATGGCATGGAGAATAAGACAGAATAGGGATAACGACAAAATAGTACATAAAATCTAAATAATAAATTTAAAATAGAAAATGAATTTATTTATTTACATTATCTAAACAAAAAATGTTAAGTATAAATTGAAGTTAATTTTAGTGATTTTTAATTAATTAAATAATGTATATACAATGGTTAAAATAAATAAAAGGTGTTATTTATAGGTATATACACTTATATATACTAGGTCATGATTTGTTAATTAAATAATTAAATAAATACATGCATAGTGTAACATTTTATTTATTTACAATATTTTCTAAGAATTTTAATGATAATTTTATTTGATTTCTGATAGTTAATTTATTCAGTTAATTAAATAGGTATAGGTACGGTATATACATGGTGATACATATACCATATATACATGATTTTATTTTTGTTGTATTTTTTATTTTGTGATTTTTTTCTATTTTAGATGAGTTAAATACTATACTAACAAATAGTTATATATACAATATTCAAAGATATGAAAAACAAAGTAAATATCTAAATAATATATATACAGTGTTTAGGTATATTATAAAATAATACTACAATTGGACACATTTCATAACTTAAACCTGATTTTTATAAAATTGCCTCCATTTTAAAGATAACTTAATTTGGAGTACAATGAAAGTGAGTTTGATGAATATGAAGTCTTGGTGGAGCAGATATTGATCTTGGAGTTTGTATTTTGTGGCTTTTGAAAAGTGATGGTATTTACACAATATACATAGATTTTAATTGCAATTATTTTTATTGTTTACAAAAGAATTTTATGCACAATTTTCAAGAAGAAATAATTGTTATTTACAAAAGATTTGGTTTTGAATAAATTAAAGAGTGTGTAATATAGACAATAATGTAGAAGTGATGAATATACAGGTGATAAGTTAATTTTCTGGATTTTTATCTCCCCCAACTTTCTTCCTTGTCAATCAGGTCAAGTCTTGACCTTCTCTCGGGGTCTGATCTAGCCATTATCTATTACATATATACAATCTTCTATTTTCTCCTTTATTTATTTCTTTATTTATTTTAGGTTAAAATAGTTATAAATATACAGTATTTACACAATAATTAGAGTTAGTAAAAGAAAGAAATTAGTAATATTTACATGTGTTTTATAAGGGATTTTAAGCTAAAATAAATGCATAAAGATGATGAAATGCAGGTTCATCTAAGGTATATAATACAATAAGGACAACTAGTAATTATTTTTGGAATTTTCAAAACATTTTTATATTTTTTGTATTTTTCTAAGTTAGATAGAGAAAAATAACTTTATTTTTTATTTTTAAATTCAAATATTGGATAAAATAACTTAATAAAATTAAATGTAATAGAATAATATGTAAGGTATTTATCCTAATTTTCTACGAATTTTTAGGACATAGGAGCTATTTTTAACAAAAATAAAATGTATAAAAATAAAATGCAGCCTAGCAGAAGTTTTTTTGTAGATATTTAAAGTTCTAGGACTAATTCTGAACATCCTAGAGAAGTTTAGGGCTCAAAATGCAATTTTTCTAAATATTCCCAATAACATGTACCTAGAGGGACAAATGCAAATTTCACATAAAATATTACAATATTATTGCAAAAACTTGGACTGAAATGAAATACAAAAAGCTTGAGGGTTTAGGTGCAAAATACCTAGTCCCCTCAAACGTATTAGCACATGAGGTGATGTGGATTGGACCTAAACATAAAAATGGGAAGAACATGGGGATAAATGCAATATATCCAGAATATTTTACGCTATAGTTAAAAGTTTATAGACGAAAATAAAATACAAAACAATGGGGGTATATGGCAAAATTACCCCCTCACGAGCACTGAAAGATGATCCAGATGCTTCCACTTATCCATGTGGCCTCACCCCTTCGATGTTGAGTGGCCGAGATCATATTACGATGGATAGATGAACAGCCAAGGTCTTTACGATCTGACGGTAGCTGGGGCTTCTGGAGCTGAGGCTCAATCCGACGGTTGTGGACTTCCCTAGAAGAACATGGAGTTGGGGCTCCAGGAACTTCTTTCTTTAGCAAAACCAACCCAAGAGGGGTCTCCAGTCCTCCGGAGACACAAAATAGGGAGTTCGGGAGGTCTGGTCTAGGCGAGATGAAGTGAAAATGAGGTCGGGTAAAGGTCTCTAACGAAGGGCGACAAAAGGAGACATGATCATCTGATTTAGGGAGGATCAGAGGAATGAAATGGTGTTGGGCGTAGAGAAGAGGCAGGGGAAGACGATGGAGGTGATAAGTGCAGTGGAGTACGATCGAAGCACTGCAAAACAGTGGTTGGAGCAGAAGCTCCAACAAATACGATTTGGGACTTTTATAGAATAAAATGAAAAATCAAACAAAATAATGTCCTACAATAGGCTATCTAAGATGCTATGAATTAAATAAGCAAAAGAAAACTAAGGTTCTACCAGAGAAACATGGAACCGAGGAGGAGCTCTGCTAGCTACTCCAGCTAGCACGGATCATCATCGTTGTGCCTCTTCCTCCATGCCAAACTGTAGGGCAGAGAAGTTGTTGTTAATAGCCACCTCTGGAACCAAGAAGCACGTGGATTTCGATATGGGAGCTATATCAAATCCAAATGGTGCTCGGGGGATGGTATATGTACAAGGTTGACTTGGCTTGGGCAGAGTGCTCGATTTAGGAGGCCATTGATTGATAAATCAGTGGCATGAAAGTTCTTTGATCGAGGTACAAAAGTCAAGAAGACTTCAAGCTAAATCGATGAAAGCATCAAGTAGGAAAAATCTGATGAAGATGGGTATCGTCATTCTGACATGCCTAGACCAGAGTTTAGAAGAGTTGACTACAAGTCAATGGTGGACCGACTCTGATTGGGCCATGTCCCCCCACAAAAAGACAAAACAGAATGCAAAAATATAAATAATTCAAAAAAATATAAAATTATTTTATCATTTTTCTTAAAACATGGAAAGTTTTTGTTACTTTTGTAGTGTTTTAATCAGATTTTTATTTAGTTTTACAAGTTAGTTTATTATAGGTTGCTTTTTACAAGTGTATATGTATATTTAATTATAATATGTATTTTATTTTTATTTTGTATTTTAGATTTTATTATTTTATCTACATCATTTATATAATTATAACTAATTTATATGTACACTAATATATTTTTATTTTGTTTTTCTGATATTATATGTACACTTAATTAATTATAACTATTTATTATATAGGTATACATATATGCAATTCATCTATGTATTTTGTACACTTATGTATAGGTACACTAATTATGTACATATGTTATACATAATATTTACAAAATTATAAAAATAGGAAATTGTAAAATTTTATCAAGGATAAATAAAATGAATATTTTTTCAGGTAAAATGTAAAATAGGGGTCCAAACCCTATTTTTTGCATCTTAAGTCCAAATTAATTGAAACCACCTTCATTAAATAGCTAATTAAAAGTTATATACACGTAAAGTGATCTCGATGAATTTTGAGTTCATATGGAGGAGATACAAGTATGGGAAGTTGGAATTTTTTATTTTTATTCCGAGTGAAGAAAACACAATATGCATTATTATTGTGTGAACTAAATTTTGTATTTTTTTAAATATTTTTATCGGCATCTTTCATGTACAAAGTTTATTTTTGTCGTATAAATAATAAAGTATAAAATAGGCCAAGATGTTTTTTTATGAATTAGGAATTAGTTTTTCATATATTTATTGGCCCTTATCTCCCCCTACTTTATTCCTTGTCAACCCATTCATCATGATGCCTAGGTCTCGAGGTTTAGGGTCATTCAATAACTTTGGAATTTCATTTCTCTTTTTGTTCTTTTCTTTATTCTTATATTTTGGCTTTAAATACATTAGTTTGTACAACATTTACTCAATAAATAATAGATGTTATTTTTGCAAAATAATGCTATTTACATGCATTTATCTGGGGTTTAAAGGCCAAAATGAAAGAATAATGGTGATGAAATAGAGATTCATCACCCCCCTTTACTTGCCTTTGCTAGTCCCTAGCAAACACTTATGCCTATAAGTGTAGAAAATAAAATAAAAAAATGAAAAAGAAAGAACATGGATTGATTTTAACCTTGAAACTTGTCTTCATAAAATCAAAGTTTTGGGCTCAATCAAACCTTTGGAAGTTAAGTTCAGTCGAAACCTTATTGGAAAACATATTTGAAACGCAACAGCCTCGAAGACCCACAATACTCAACCCAAGTCTTCTCTAAAGCTAGGTCAGAACTAGTCGATGCCATATGCAGTCCCTTATGACTATGAGTCTACATTGTACTGTGTCAGTGATATGTAGCTCCTCTCTGCTGAAGCAGTAAAAGTCAGTCTTCTCCAACATGGTGACCCTAATTTCCCACCATCAACTCTTTCCTCGAAAAGTAGGGTATTCCCTTCTAAGTTCAAGTACAACCGGCTCAAGAAGAGGAGGTAGAGAAGAGAATGGATGGTAGCCAGTATAGCTACTTGATAATCGCTCTGCTAACTCAGGTTAAAGAAATAATTATAAGGTCATAGTGCCCAAATTTAGCCAACTGATATTGAGAAAATCTTATTCAGCCACAAAATAAATCAAAATGAATAAAGCAAGGGGTTTAAGCTACTTTTATTAATCTGGTACAGTGACCAGGGTCGAACACGAGGAGGCAACTGTTATTACAAGGATCAATCAAGTCAGTAAAAAAATCAAAGACAAGAAAAAAGAAATCAAGGCAAACTACTCTTGGCTTTTTGAATTTTTATCATTTTAAGTTTTTATAGATTTCTAATTTTTATAGTTTTCTTATGTTTTTTCTGATTTTCAAATATTTTAGTCATTTTTAATTTTTGCGAATTTTAATATTTTAATTTTTTTCAAATGAAGTGCAAATAAAAATAATGAAATAAAAGACAAACAACAGTTTTTTTATGTTTTCTAAATATAGTAAAAATCCATAAATTTCAAGAAAAACTTGTATTATATTTTTAATAATTTTTTATTAGTATTGTAATTTTTCAGAGAATTTAGATTTTTTTAGTGTTTTCAAAATGAATAAAATAGGAAAAGAGGCAAACAATGCACAACCATGAGTATTTTTTATTTAAAAAATCAATGGAAATCAATGTTTGGTAAAAAAGTACATTTAAATATCTACAAATAGTAACTGAAATCACAATTTTGGATTTTTCAAATATTTTATATAATTCCATGGTATTTTTAAGGATTTGTATTTTTTTTGGTTTTATAAAAGCAAATAAGATGAAATTACGATAGATACTCAAACATACAAAATAAAGCAAATCTAATTTCTTAGTTTTTTTGAAGAATTTTTCGAATTTTTATGAATTTTCTAAGGCAAACAAGGAGTTTTTGTATTGTTTTTGAATTTTTTATTAACATAAAATAAAAGAAAATCAACATAAAAATCACCACATGAAAAACATAATGGCAAGAGCTACAAGTAATTTTTATGGATTTTTTGAAATCAAATTAATATTTATTGCAATAAAAAAGACATAAAATAAAAATGTTGGTTGTAGAAGGACCAAAATGCAATTATTTTAGATTATGGGGCAAAATAATAATAAGTAATAAAAATCCAGGGGTGGAAGTGTAATTAGTCCAGAAAAATCATGTGCGACACATGATTCAGATTCACAGGGGCATAAATATAATTTCCCGAAAACTAACTACTTCATTAACACGCGAAAGCACATGAAAAAGTTTGCAAATAATCCACAATCACACAGGACTTTGACTCGATTGGATTAAGAAGAAAATAATAAAACTACAAGGTCCTTACTACAATTGTTAAGAGCAACTTTTACAATTATTTTAATAAACTGAAATAAAAGAAAGAGCAGGAAAAGAGATGCAATATACCTAGCAGTAATGTGGCACTCACGAGAGGGCCTAACGGTTCTTAACACCCGCATGTATGGATCTAACACTCCAGATAGGGGGGCTGCTTATATGGCTCTGATGGATCCTGGGGAAGAATATGATGGTCTGGAGAAAGATCGATAATGTGCATGTTAGATTTAACAAAGATCTGATCGGACGTCCCAAGTTTGGGTGTGAAGATGCGATCCTGATCAAATCTAGGGAGGGGACTGCTCCATCCAATGGTGATGAGATTCTCTAGAAGAACAGGAAGAAGGTACCGCCAGTGGTGGCTCAAATGAAGAAATCTGGTGCTACAAAGCTCAGAGCGGGTGGCTGAGAAGTCCAAGAGCAAGATGAAGTGAATCCGTATCGAATGGAAGCTCTAGGATGCTCGGTAAAGGGATCGACAATGATCTGGAGGTTGGCTCTCTTGGAGCTGCTCTGCTACTGGAGTGAAGGATCGATTCGACCCTCAATCACACACGTAAACCTGCAAGGAGATGCAGGACTCGGAGACGTACCTATGATCGATGTTATTTGGAGATTAAAAGCAAAGAAGCAACTGGGGGGTGGTGAACTTTACTACTGGAGTACGTGGAGGAGGAATACTAGGCCTAATCGTGATCCGATGAGCAAGATTTAGGTTGGTTAGGTTACGAAGGAAGATGGACAGTGATATGGCGAGTCGATTAAAGCAAATAGATATGAATGATGAGGCTTCAACACAGTGGTCGGAGCAATGATGGTTGATGGCGGTGACGAAGTGAAATCAGACTAAACAGTGAAAAGGAAAAGAAAAGAAAGATACCTGATGATCGGAGGTGAGAAGGTGAAGTAAGGTGAAGTTGTCGGTGAGGTCATGGCCTCAGCAAGGCAGCAGAAGACCCAGGAGGCTGGTCACAACGGAATACTCCGGCCATAAACGAGTTCAGCCCAACCGGACACCAAGTCGAGCTCCAAAGGAGTCCTTAGGGATCCTGTGACATTCTTAAGGATTCAGGTGGAGAAAGAAGTGGCGGAGCAAACTGTCAAGTGCGGTGGAGGGGAAGAGAATATTTATAGGGCTCCCTAGGCATCTGGAAGGATTGAGAGGTTTCACGTGAATTGAGGTGGATCCGCTAAGCCTAGAGATCTGCGAAGATCATAGATTCTGGGGGAACAATCAGGCATGAGATTCGAGGGAAGGTGATCAAACTCGAGCTGGGGAAATGGAAGAAAACAGGTTTGGCGAAGCCCAGCCGGGTTCAGACCTGGAAGGGGAAGGGTTGACCCAGGTCAACAGACCTGGGTTGACCAATCAGAAAAAAGGAATTTACAAAATAAAAGAAAAAATAATTAAAAATAGTAAAAGATTTTAAAATAAAAAGTTATAAAAAGAAAAAAAGCTAGTTATTTTACAAGCTATTTTTTTATTTTTTAATAATTTTAATAATATATATAGAATATTATATACAACATATGTTAGTATGTATTGGTACATTATACCTATATATTATATACATATATTTTTATTTTATTTATTTTACTAAAATACATTACATTTTATATTTTATTTATTTACAAAATAATTTAAGGTACATAAGAACATTTTTATTAGATTTTTACAAGTTAAAAACTAGGGGTTAATAAATTAGCATTATGTATAATGTATATACACTTGATGTTGTTGTACAATAAATAATTGATTTTATTTTTATTTATTTTGTTAATTTTATTTTAATTATACATATATTTTAGGAGTATATACAAGTGTTTAAAAATACAATATATATACAATTTATACAACAAATCAATAATTAAATAACCAAACACATGTATAAGTATTCTACAATTGTACACAATTAGTTTTCAGTTAATACCCATTTTTATTAACAAATCATTTTGAGATCTTTTTATTGATGAATGGACAGTGATAGATATTTACATAATAAATAATGAATAAATAATATCAACAAGATTTTTTTTTAATTTTATGAAACCCTATCTCTCCCTACTTTATTCCTCTCGATCATGCCAATATTTGACCTTCTCTCAGGGTTCAGGTCAGTCTGAACTTATTACATCATTATAGCCTTCTTTTATTTATTTTCTTTTTCTTTTATTCTTTATTCTTTTATTTTGGTTAAAAATATTGTTAAATATACAATATTAACAAAAGCATGCACAATGCTAATTTGTTGGAATTGATATAGATTTATGGGTATTTTGCAAAGGGATTTCTACTAAAATAAAAGAATAAAGGATGTGAATCATGTATTCATCATTCCTCTATACTTTAGCTTTGCTAGTCCCTTTGCAAACATTTATTTGAAAAAGAAGTAAAAAATAAAAGTAAGAAAAGAAAAAAAAAGAAAAAACCTAGAATAGTGTTGATTATTAAACTTATCTTCATAAAATTGTAGTATGGAGCTCAGTCAGACCTTTGGATTATTAGTTTGGCAGTCTTATTAGGAAATGGATTTAAGACTTAACAGACTCTAAGTTCTACAAGACTCCTATTTAGGTCGCCTCATACATACACAAACTTTTATGAATATGAATCTTTACTTGTACTATGCAAGTGATATATAGCTCCCCACCTCAAAAGTGGCAAAGAAACAACCTCCCTCAACAAGGTAACTCTAGTCCCCCGATCTAGCAACTCTTTCCTCGAGGAGCATAGTATTCCCTTCTAAGTTCAAGTGCAACCAACTCAAGAAGAGAGGGAAAATGAGAATGGACCATGGCCAGTATATCCATGTATACCTTGGAGCTTCACCAGTGTAGACAATCTCCACCTGCAAGCTTCCATAAGATGAGACAATGAATCACGTAAGCTTTGCTTATTCAACTATATACACTCTGGCAAGTATTTTATTTTCAATCAGACTTGTCTCTTTTTTTGAGTTTTTGTATTTTTCAAATATATACAACATGTGGAACATGAACATAAGGATTTTTTTCTTGATCCAGTAGACTATCCCTCTTTACAAGCATTATCACAATCCTACGACATCCTGTCCTTAAACCTCAATGCTACTAGACCAGGTTGAGATGCGCATCCCTCCGTAGACAAGGAAGAGTGTTTCCATTAGTTGTAACACACCCGTGTGATACCCCAGGCAAAAGGATTCTACCTCACCACCTCATCCATGAAGAGCTACGTGTAAAGTGTGTGTCCAAGTCAAGCCATTGTCTATAAGGATCATGCGTGCCTCGAAATATTATACTTAGACAAATCAAGATGACATGTCAACATAGTATTGTGGACAAAAAGAATTAAGTCTCTATGACCTGAAAAGACTCTACTCCAAATCCTATAAGGTTCCTCTGAAGTTAAGTGGATTAAGATTTTAACCAAGCTCCATTCTTCAATTTTATTCAAGACTAGTTTAAATGTCAACAACGATCCTGAATAATGCATATGGACGTGCAAAATGTATTTACAAAACATTTGAAAAGAAAAGAAGATAAAAGACAAAATCTTTTTGAAAAGTTTTAAGATTTTTTGCAAATTTTTATAAAAAAATTTTAATTTTTCAAATTTTTGGGTATTTTTAATAAGAAAGAAAAGAAAGAAAGTATTTATAAACATTTTCAGAAATATGTATATATTTACAAGGGTTTTATTAACAAGTTTTATATACAATTTTTAAAGAAAGTATTTACAAATTTTATGTACAATTTTTACAAGTGGACTACAAATTAAAGGATTTTTACATGAGTTTTATATACAAAGTTTACAAATAAGTATAGGTTTTATTTACAAAGATTTTACAACATATATATACAAATAATTTATATATCCATAATCTATAACTAATGTGAAAAATATTTTATAAGAACATTTACAAACCATTTTATAATTTTTTTCAAAACATTTTCAAAACTTGTTTTAACACTTGGTTTTAAAAATCATTTTACAAATCATTTTACAAACAGTTTTAAAAAAATGCAAACATTTTATTTTCAAACATTTTACAGAAATTTGTACACTGTACATAATTTTGATACAAAAATAATTTACAAACATTTTACAATTTTTACATATTTACAAACATTTTACAAAAAATGTACAAAAAAAATTTTGCAAAGATTTTTACAAACTTTTTTACAAAATTTTTACAAATAATTTTACAAAGAAATCTGTAAATATTTCTCAAAACATTTTTATTCAAAATTTTATAAATAATAGCCATATTATTAACATACACAAAGTACGAGTTAGTGTTAAAGTATATATACAATATCTATGACATCCCCTATACTTAGCTCGAACTATGCCCTCATAGTGATCAAAGAGCAACAAAAGGAAGACATAACTCATGCTAAGTATAGAAAAGTGAAAATAATCCTATACTACAATGACTAAAAGAATGTAATAATGAAATTGAATAGAAGTTGGTGATCCCCCTATACTTAGGATCAAATAATCCTAAATACAGAAAACTATATAAAAGAGGAAAACCGAGGAAGAGAATGTACATTAAATCAACGACTCGACTTGTCCCCCCATACTTGGGGTAAAATATCCCTAAATATATGAAAGAATATCAACAATTGAGGGACAAGTGAGAGAATAATCAAAGAAGTGAAAATAGATATTACCTCCTCTATACGTGTTGACGGATGTCCTTAAGTAATAAGACATAGGTAATAGAACAAAAGGAAATATGAACAACACACGTTCAACACCCCCTATACTTAGGAATCCTAAGCGAGACCCAGGGTGTTAAACAAAATAGAAGAGTGAAAGAATAAAATTGAAAACTTGGATATAGAAAGAGGCGGAACGGAAGTGTAAATCACGTATAAGATGCATAAGATGATAATTAAAGATCGCATCTCATACAAAATGAATCGGGGCAACATCAACGATCAATGAGTCATGATCAAGAAAAGGCTTCAGGCGTTGACCGTTGACCCGAAAGATGGACTCAGAAGACAACTCAGATATGTTAATACTGTCGTTGTCGTGCACCTTTCTGAATAAATACAGACAGTTACACTTGCTCTGTAATTTCCCTGGAAATAATCTTAGTCATGCAATAAATAGGCATATTCCTTGATTCGGTTGAAACTGCTTTTGGCTGATGTGTGAATCATGCCATATCTTCACTCTATCCTTATACAATAGGTTACTCAAAAAGGTTGAGGGCTGCCAACTCTGCTCTCCTCTGATCTCCTACACTCTCTAGATCTAAAAGTATATCTGTGACCTATAGTGACTAGTGCCTGATCTCCTCATGTAAATAACATGGCTTTCGATAAACGAGTCGAAATGAAGATGTACCCAAAGGAGTCTTGAAGGATGTCCTATAGGACCAAAAGAATGAGTCCAAAATTTGTAATAAATCCTTTCAGTATGGGCGGACAACCTTCTGCAATATTGTCTTGATCTCTCGGTTCGAAACTTTAGCAGGACAATTTGTTTGAGGATGATAAGGAGTGTCAACTCTATGGTCTATGCTGAACTCATTAGCAAGGGCCCTTACTTAGTACTTGATAAAATGAGCGCCCCCCATTTGAAATCAAAACTCTAAGAATTCCAAACCATGATATGATATTCTTCCTCAAAAATATGTAAACAGTCCTCGTATAGGTGGCTCGAGTAGGGATGGCCTCAACTCAACGACTCACATAATCTACTGTCAACAAAATGTACTCGAATCACTTCCTCTTAGGTAATGAGCCTGTAAAATTGATGCCCCATGCCTCAAAAATCTAACAGAAGTGAATGGGTTGCTTCGGCATCATGTCTCTATGACCACAAGTACCCATCCTCTGACTGTATACACCACTTTACGAATCCATCTGAATCCTTGAAGAGTGTTGGCCACCAAAGGCCGGATTGGAGAACTTTTTGTGTTATTCATCTCTCAGGAGTGATGTCCTCCTACCTCAAGCTTGTGGCAATAGGTCAGGATGCTGTGGTGCTCCTCCAGAGTAATACATCGATGCCAGACACTATCCCTCCTTTGTTGTAAAGGATGGCATCCTCATAATGGTAGGACTTGGCTTTCGCTAGAAAAGTCTCAAGTCACTGTCTAGTCCAACCTTGTGGAACTTTTTTGGCAACAAGATAGTTCACAATGTCAGTATACCAAGGGAAAGAGGTGATAGAAAAAATTGCCTCATTTGTGAAAGTATCAGTAATAGGTGTGGTTGTCTCTAAATCCTCAAGATGCTATAATCAGGAGAGGTGATCTTCCACCACATTCTTGACTCCAGCTTTATACTTAATCTAAATATCAAACTCCCGAAGTAGAAGGATCCATCTAGTCAACTGTGCCTTGGCATCATTCTTCCTTGGCATCGTTCTTAGTCATTAAGTACCGGATGGCGGTGTGATCATTGTAGATAGTCACTCTAGATCCAAGAATGTAAGATCTGAACTTATCCAAAGTAAAGACTACAAATAGCATCTCCTTCTCTGCAACAATATAATTCCGTTGGGCAACATCCAAAGTCCAACTAGCATAGTAAATGGCAAAAGGAAAACCATCCCTCTTCTGTCCTATCACAACCCCTATGGCAAAATTAGAGGCATTTGTCATGATCTCGAATGGGAGAGATTAATCGGGTGGCTGAAGGATAGAAGCCTGCACAAACAGATTCTTGAGGGTATCAATGATGAAAGGCACTTATCATCAATAAGGAACTCGATGCCTTTCGTGAGAAGATCAATAAGCGGTTGGGCAATATGACTGAAGTCTTGAATTAACCATCAGTAGAAACCGAAATGCCCTAGAAAAGACCGCAACTGCCTCAGACTTGACGGTGGAGCGAGCTTCTTGATGATAACCACCTTGGCCAAATCGACCTCCATGCCCCTATTGGAGATGATATGACCAAGGACCGTCCCTTGAGTCGTCATAAAATGACTCTTCTCTCAAGATAGAATAAGGTTGACTTTAAGACACTGCTGAAGCACACGATATAGGAAAGAAAGACAAGCATTAAACCCATCTCCATAGATCAAAAAATCATCCATAAAGACCTCTAAACATTCACCCACCATGTCCGAAAAGATGGAAAACATGCACCTTTGGAATGCAGCCGGGGCATTACATAATCCAAAGGGCATCCGTTTAAAAGCATACATCCCAAAAGGACATGTGAATGTCGTCTTATCCTTGTCTTCGGATGCAATGGCCACCTGATTGTACCCTGAGTACCCGTCAAGAAAGCTGTAAAGACTCTTCCTAGCTAATCTCTCAATAATCTGATCATTGAATGATAGCGGGAAGTGATCCTTCTTAGTGGATTGATTCAATCATCTGTAGTCCACACAGACCCTCTAAGAAGTGGGTACTTGATGAATCTACATTTCATCATCTTTATTCTATCATTTTGGCCTTAAAAACCCTAGTAAATGCGTGTAAATAGGCTTAATTTAGGCATTTTAGCATTCATGCATCATTGTGTAAATACTGTATAAAATGCGGTTTTTAAAGCCAAAATTATAGAATAAAGAAAAGAAAAGAAAAAGAATAAAATATTGTAAATATTTTATGAACCGAAACCCCGAGACCTAGGCATCTCGATGGCTAGGTCGACAAGGAATAAAGTAGGGGGAGATAAGGGCCAAAATACAATACAAATTCCTTTTATTTTATTCATTCCTTATCCATTTTGGGACCTATTTTTGGTTCCACTTTTTATACCTCAAATAAAGAAACTTTGAACATGAAAGTTGTAGATAATTAAATAAACAAAATACAAAATTGATTTCACTCAAAAATAATGTACATATAAAAAGTTATGGTTTGAATAAAATTCCAGAATCCCAACTTCCCAGACCTGTATCTCCCAAACAAAAACTCCAAATGCGTCAAACGCACCTTTAATTGTATATAAATTAGAATAAGATATTTAATGGCGATGGTTTCGTATTTTGCGGAGCTACGGTTTGAGAGTTGAGTTTTGGACCCCTATTGTATACTTGTACTGATTAAAATAATCATTTTATTATCTATTCATTATTTTTACCATTTTATATTTTAATAATTTTGTAAATATTACTTATAATAAATATGTGTATTAAAATCAGAATAAAAACTCAAAGAAAACTCAAAATAAAATACTTGTATATAAAATACATAGGTATTATACCAATAAATATACCTACAGAATTAATACTTTTATTTTATTAAGTATATAAAATACTTCATAAAATTTAAATAAAAATACTTGTAAGTGTATAAAAATATTTTTTAAATTTATAAAATAATAAACAACAATAAATAAATTAAATATACAAAATAAAAATAAATTTCTAAAATATATAGATAATATACCTATAAAGGCTAAAACAGGTAACTTGTAAATTTAAACCTCATAAAAATAAATAAAAATTACCATAAAATAATTTATAAAATAATAAATTTTTTCTATTAAATAACCAAAAAAAATAAAATCATTGACTATTTTAAAATGATTTTATAAACATTTTTCAGGCTTTTTCCTGGTTGGTCCATGTAGACCAACCAGGGGGGCTGGAGAGTTGACCTGCGGTCAACTCTCTGACCCCAGCCTCTTCCTTGCTAGAATGCATTTTGACCCATCTTCACCAATTTTTAGGGCTCGCATCTTTCCTCCTCGGGCATTGAAGCCTTCTTGGATTTTTCTCCTTGTCAATCCGTGATTCACGCCGGCCACTTGGATCCTCCAAGATCGCCTTCGTTTGCCTTCTCTTCCTCGATCTTTGGAGCTCGTCCGCCATCTGTTCAAATACCCTCCTTTTTCCTCCTTCATTTATTGAACCCCCTTGGACCCGTTCTAGCATTCCTTCTTGGAGGTCTGGATAGAGCATGGTGACAACGAGACTCCCCGCTCCTTGGAGGCATCGTTAGGCGAGTTAGAGGTGGCTTCCATCATCTTCGGCCACAGGTGGCCGTCGAGGTACCTTCTCCTAGCTTTTCGGCAAGTCGTGATGATGTTTTCCCTTTGATTTTCTGTCCAATAATCAGCGGTAGACTCCATCTGTAGGCTCATGCCTTCAGTTAGCTGTGTAATTAAAAAATCCGCAACAATTTGGTTTTGAAAAACCTCGCCGGACCTCCACTCCAACCATCATCGTCCACCAAGCCTAAACTTCCATCATCACCCCCCCGCCGGCCCTAGGACCTTCCTTGTTGTTCTTGATATTAACCTGCAGGTACCAGGCACCGCAGGCCCCTAAAGGGGTCGGATTTTTATCTAAAAAAACCATCTCCAGGTCGGCTTAAGAAGCTGGGAGCGCCGGAGCACCTACAACGGTCTCCGGCCATTTTTGGAGCCCCTGGGAGGTACGGAGCTGTTGTAGGGACGTGGAGCGACCTTCATCGAGCGTGAAGGTGACAGGAGCCGTAACTAACAGCGAATCAAATCTCGCCGGAGAGAGGCTCTTCCGGAGTTCGTCCAGCCAGGTCTCCAGCCGTCGGATCCGTCTTGTTCCTCCAGGTCTACAGCCGACGTTGGATCTCGCATCCACGCACCGTCCGATCTTCATCGACTATTTAATCTGGACCATTGCGGGCGAACAGTCGTCGCGCGGGGAGGCGATGCCACGTGTCCCAAGTAAAATCCCATCCGCCGTCCGCCAGCGCCCTTGTGTGGGTAATTTTGCATTCTACCCCATCGGTTCTTATAATTTATTAAGTAGACATTAAACTTTCATCTGTGCCTATAATTTTGTGTATATTTTGCATGATGTCCCCCCAGGTTTGGTCTTATTCATTTTTCAGTCCTTTCCAGGCCACGTGCAGCACGCACGTGACTAGTCATTTTTGCAGAAGCATTCCTGGGTTTTGTTTTATTTAGATTTAGTACGAAAACATTTCAGATCATTGTTAACTTTTTGGTACATTTTGCAATTAGGCCTCTGCGTTTGTTGGAATTTTCAGTTGACTCATGTCTCGTGCACGTGGACTCTAGCATTTTTGCAGGAAAGGGGTTGCGCCTTTACATATTTATATTCAGTCCTTGAATTCCAGTAATTAGTGATATACTTTCTGGAGAATTTACATACATGTCCTTGAACTTTTCCATAATTGCAAAATAGCCCCTGGTAGTTTGATTTTTCTTTTTGTTAATTCTATTTATTGCATGCATCTATAAAATGCTAAAAAATCCACAAAAATTTCCATAGACTTCTGTTGCATTGTAGTACTAATAATATTTCTATTTTGCATATTTATTGCATTTTAATATTTATAATAATTCAAAAACCAACATTTTCAGCACTGTTTGCATCATAAAATCCATAAAAATTATAAAAACACTTCAGAAAATTCCCAAAAAAATTTATTTTGCATATTTTAGTGTATTTCAATTTCAGACCAAAAATCACTAAAAAATAAAAAAGAAAACTCCTAAAATTTTTAAAACTTTAAAAACATTCATAAAAATTTATAAAATTCATAAAAAATCTAAAAATTGTGTTTTCTTTTCCTAATTTTTCTTTATTTTATTATCTTGAATGTAAAATTAATTTGGGAAAAATTTGCCACTGTTTATTATTTTTCATTCCCATTTTAATTTCGGCCAGCCCTTTTTCTTCACTAATTTTCGTATTTTTGACTTTAAAAATACCAAAAAATTAAGAAAAATATAGAAAAAATCACAAAAACATTAGAAAAATATAAAAAGCCTAAAAATATTTTATTTCATAATTTTTGAGTATTTTTACCTGTTTTTATAAATACCTTATCCTCTCTTTTCTTATATTGTTTATATATTCAATATTTGAAAAAGAAAATATAAACTATAAAAAGAAAATATAAAATCAGTAAATTAAAAATCAAAATACAAAAGTAAAAAAATAAAATTAAATAAAAATATATAAAATTAAAAACCCACAAAAAAACAGCATAGATAGACAATTTGATCACAATCACAGTTTTGAGCTTAATTGCCCCGTTCTACCTGTCTGCTCCATGTGTTCGACCTCTACGCATACTTGTACCTATACACATCTTTGTTGTAGAGTTATAATAAATTATAACTCCGCACATTTACTTTCATTGTTTGATTTATCTTGTTGTTGGTTAATTGTTGATTAATTAAGATTTCGTGAGCGATCGCTCAACGACACTGTGGTCCCACCTTGTGTGGACTACTTTAGACCCTCTCCAGATCTCGATTATCAAATGGCGTCGCTGCCGGGGAGCAACCACGTGTCGTTCGGGTTATTGCTTTTTGATTGTGATATTTGCCTATTTTTTCCATATTTATTTGCTCATTTATTTGATATCATTATTTGACTTGTCTAATCACTCTCCCTTGTTGGACTTGTGCGAGGAACCGTGGATCGAGGGAGGCGCTCCACCCTAAGCACCGGTGCACCCACGTGATGGCGGCATAAGACTTCTGACCTAGCATCAAAGAAGGCAGGGAGGTCTTGATAAGACAATCATACTTTTGAGCATTTTGTGAAGCATTTATCTCTATAATTTTTGTGAGAGAGAGACCTCTATATTTGTAATAATACAGGTACCCCCAAACATTGGACTCTTGAGCCTAATTTCCAGGTGTTTGTTCACTTGGGGGCTCACCGCGGCTTTTCACGGTTTTTCATCGCATTTTTTTTACTTTGTTTTCTGATTTTCGATTTTATTTATTTTGTGTGATTGAGCCCTTAACCGTAGGAGTTGCTTGGCGATAGAGTAGGTCCAAACACCTTAATATCTTGCATGTACCTATAGTCGCGTTTGGACTTAGTCAAATTATAAAACAGTCGCCTCATCATCTTCGAGCCTTCGTGCCGCGAGCCCACCCTGCCAAGCGCTGCTCCTGAACTCGACCTGTCGAGAGGAGGAGGGGTGAGCCTAGACCGGACTCCTGGATTAAAGATCGGTAATCGAATTGTGGTTCTTCACGCTAATAGCAGCTTCTCACACTTAGGGCGATTTCATCGGCTTTGCATTTGCATATAGATTAGGTTTCAATTCTACTGAGCATCCTTGCATGTAGAGTGTTGGAGGCAAGGTGAGCATTTCTCTTTAGCATACATCATCGTTTGCCGCATGCATTGCTTTTCTGCTTCTACCGCTGATTTTGATCACCTAGGTGCTTAAAGGAATTGACTCCCCGATAGGCTCGTGCATTCTCCTTAAAAATCCAAAAAAAGTGATAACAAATAAAATTGGGACTGTTAATATTACTTGACCCTAAAAAAGATCAAAAAGAAAAATATTATCTTGGGGCAAGTAATCCCCTCATTGTCTTCATTTTTACTTGCTCGCACACACACTAAGGTTAGTGCCAAATCCCATTCAGCCCCTAAGTATTTGTGCAACTTTTGGACTTCTCACCTAACTCTAAAATAGATAAGATAAAAAGACTGCATTTTTCAGTCTCTACCAAGTTGAGTAGGTGAATTGAGGGTTTGTCTTGTTTTCATTTTTGCTTGTCATTGTTTTGTGTGTGTTCTAGATCGTCTCTACGCACTTGCGCCTTTTTCTCACTTCTCTTGACTTGACCTTCGTGCTCTCCTGATTATTTTCCTTTTGTTCCGAGATGGCAGACTGGAGTATATTTTGTCCGGACTTTGCGACCCCTCGCTTGAGACCTTGAATCAGATGATGGAGCATATGAAGTCAAGGATCAATGATCTTACTAGTTTGAATAAGAAGCAGACTGTCGCTCCATTCTTTGAGGATTTGGAATCTTATGAGGATTTCCATGAGAGCTTGCAATCGCCAAAAATACAAAAAAAATGAGAAAATTTTAAAAACACAAAAAGATTTCGGGAGATACATGATCGAGTCAGACTGTGAGGAGAGGTACCCCTTGCCAGAACCTTTGACCACAAAACCTTTCACACCTAGTCCCACATTTTACCCAGAGGATGCCGCTGTACAGACTGCTCTTGGCATTCCTCGTGTATATGATGATGCTGACTTCCTTCCTTTTATGGAGGAGGTCCAAAAATTCAAAAAAAAAAGGTTAACTGAACCCGAAGTGGTGGCAACTATTCATGAGATCATCCGTGCCCCACTTCAGTAGGCCATGACTGATTTATCTGCTACTCTTCCCAAGAAGAGAAAGCGGAGGAGCAGATCTGAGCGTCACATTCTAACCATGGCCATTGCCCATGCCATCACACACCGTCCCATTCCTAGGAAGAGGAACACTGCCACCCCTTTCATCACTTGCACCATCTCTGACCACACATGTGTTCACACTCTCCTCAACGACGGTGCATCTATTAGCATATTACCCTTCTTGCTGGTATAGTCTCTTCACTTAGGGTATCTAAAGAAAACTAGGATGATCGTACAGTTTGCTGATGGATCAATAAAGAGGCCGAAGGGTATCCTAGAAAACGCCGTCATCTCGATTCAGGGCACGAGCTACCATGTTGACTTTGTCGTATTGCCCATGAAGACCTCCACAGGGGAGAACTCTCCAATCATCCTGGGACGACCATTCCTCGCCTCTGCGAGGGTCGTTATTGATTACGGATCAGGAGAGATTCGCTTCCGTCCTGCTGACGAGAGCGAAGTATCGATCACTGCACCCACTACCGACCAGAGATCTGCACCTGATGTGACTACACCTGTTTTGGCTGACCTCGAAGACCATGACCTTGATGATACCATCAGAGAATTTTGTTGCTTATTGGATTCCACTGAGACCTGAGAATTCCTCCCTGTTAAGGAACACTCAGAAAGCATGGACCTCGTAGTTCCTTCTTCTGGGACTTGGTACTGTGTTGATGACATCCGCGGGATTTACACGATCGATACCTTCGAGCGGAGGCAGATTTAGAGACTAGACATGACGGACATGACTCGACTTCTTTCACCGATGGGTCCGTTCTTGTTCACTCAGACTCAGATAAGACTGAAAAGGCCGAATTTGATTTGATAGCTTTTATTCGGGAATTCAGACCTTTTGATGAGAAAGATGATCCGGTTGAGATTATAGAGGATGAACAGAGTTCGACTACTTCCACTGATGAGTTCGTCCCTTTTCATTTTGATACTAGCGAGACTCCCAAGGCTGAACCTAGCCGTACTTCTTTCACTCACCCGTCTGTGCCTTCACACCCTAGGGCCCCTGAGGACCTCCACTCTGTCGACCATGATCGGCTTCCGTCCACTGTGGACCTCGATGTCGACCTACACCACACCAGATCCACTCCTCAGCGGTCCCGCAAGAAGGTTCTCTTTCTACCTTCTTGATCATGTGTACATCCACCTTTGTTGTATATCCTCTTCTGTTCATCTCTGTCCCTCTCCCGTTTTGTTCATCCACCCATTCTCGTGTTTGCCTTGCTTAGGACGTACTTCGTCCTAAGTATAGAGGGGTGGATGAGCCGAGTGTTCAATTCATCGTTTCGTTTCATCACTCCTGTTGTTGCTAATACTTAGGGCTTCTTCTACCCTAAGTATAGGGGGAGTGGTGTGTACATCCTCCGATTTCTTCTTTCATTTGTTGATTTCTTTTCTTCTTTTCTTCTTTTCCTTTTCTTTCTTCTTTTTGTATCAAAAAGGTGTCGCCCCTTGTAGACAGTCTTCTATACTTAGGACGTACTTTGTCCTAAGTATGGGGGGTGTGCACCCCAAGTTTCTTCCATTCATTGCGATCCTCTCCATTGTCTCCTCTTCTTGTCTATACTTAGGGATATCTTACCCTAAGTATACGGGGAGTCTGAGTACGATCTGTTCATTCCCATCCTTGACCCTCCCTGCGTTGTGTAGAGTCTGCTATACTTAGGATTATTTGATCCTAAGTATAGGGGGGACGATCGACTTCTCATTGATTTGTTCATCCATTCCTTCATTTATTTATTCTTTAGTCTTGCCTATACTTAGTACGAGTTATGTCTTCTCTTTTCTCTCCAATCTATGAGGACATAGCTCAAGCTAAGAATAGGGGGGTCGTATATACTACGTATATACTTTACCATAACTCGTACTTTCATATTTTCTTAATAATATACTTCAATAAAATTTATTAAAATCCTTAATAAAAAGATGTGATTATTCCTCAAATTCTTTTTGTATGTACTGATTAATAAATCAGGTGAAAATGTTTTTTGCAAAATGTTTAAAAAATAGTCTGAAAATCTGTGTGAAAATCTTTTGAAAACTATTTTGAAAACGTTTTGTTACATGGTTTCAACCTTTGTAAAAATGTGTGGTTTGTAAAAATTTCTTTTCTTTGTGTGAAATAAAAAGTTTGAAAAATGATTTGCAAATGGTTTGAAAAATTGTTGCAAAGATATTTTGAAAAATCTATCTATACTGTTTGAAAACATTTGCAAAATGATTTTCAAATGTGTGTACATGTTTGTAAAATTACTTGTAAAATTATTTTGGACTATAGTTTTCAAAATTGTTTGAAAAACATGTGTCAAATAAGTTTGAGGAATACATACATCATACCTAAAATTCTTTATATACTTAGAAAATTGACCACTTACCCTGTAAATTCTTAAAATCCACTTCTTGTATATATAAGAAGCACTCCCGTGTAAATATTTTTAACCTAGCTTTTAGCTAAAAACTTTTCATTTTCAAAAATCCCAAAAACATTTGAAAAAATAAAATCCAAAAAACATTTGAAAACTCTTTTGAAAAATACAAAAAAATGCATCTGCATATGCATCATCATCTTTTCAAAAATCCATAAAAAAGTTCAAAATGTTTGAAAATTGCATCACAAAAATATTTTCCGCATTCTGCATATCATTTGTATAGCATGAGCATTTTTCATATTGAGTTTGATAGTTGAACAAGTCTAAGTAAAATCCGGATATTGGAGCTTGATTGGACCTTAAAATCTACCTAATAACAGGAACCTTATAGGAACTGGGTTTGAGGTACTTCAGGTCTAGTTGACTTAATTCTTTGAGGATCATGAGACTTGGTTCAATGGATTCTTGACTGCCAAGTAGAGTATTTCGGAGCACACGCACGACTCTTGTTGATAATGACCTAACTTGGACACCTACACCTTTCACATGGCTCAACTCGGTTGGAGTGGTGAGAGGGTTGGATTTGCCGGTATGAGACGCACACAAGTGGAAACACTTGTACTCCTCTAGGGAGGGAAGTGCACCCCAAGCCGTCCAATGATGAGGAATTCCAAAGACAGTAGAGTGTGGGTTGCAATAAAGCTTCAAAAGAGGAATAGTCTACTGGCTTAAGAGGAAAAACTCCCTATGTAAATGTTGTTGTAAATAGTATTCAAAAAAAAGAAAAAAAAAAGAAGAGACAGGCATGTACAAAAATAAAATGCCTGCAAAAGTATGTGAATATTTCGTAAAGTCAATAAGCAAGCTTGAGTTCCAAAGTCATATTATGTGAGCCTGCAGCTGGATCACTTGACTACACTGGTCTTGCATCCTAGGATAGGTAGCTACACCGGCTAACGTCCATTCTTCTCTTCACCCCCTCCTCTTGAGCTGGTTGCCAATTGAACTTAGAAGGGAATACCCCGCTCCTCGAGGAAGAAGTTATTGGATTGGGGAATCATTGGGTTGTCATGCTGGAGAAGTCAGTCTCTTTGTCATTCTAGTTGGGGAGAGCCATTACCACTAACACTGTACGAGTCAGATTCATAGTCGTAAGGGTTTGTGTATGAGTTGAAGTATCTCTGACCTGGCTATTGAGGAGACTTGGGCAGAGTTTTGGGATTCTCAAGGACTGTTGGATTTAAATTACGGTTCTCATTAAGGTTCTGCCCGCACTAAAATTCCAAAGTTCCGATTTAAGCTCCAAACTTTGATTTTGTGAGGACAAGTTTGACAATTAAATTTAACCTCCTTTCTTCTTTTTCTTTTCTTTATTTTCCTTTTTTTACACTTATTGCATAAGTGTTTGCTAGGGACTAGCAAAGGCAAGTATAAGGGGATGATGAATCTACGTTTCATCATCTTTATTCTATTATTGTGGCCTTAAAAACCCTAGTAAATGCGTGTAAATAGGCTTAATTTAGGCATTTTAGCATTCATGCATCATTGTGTAAATACTGTATAAAACACGGTTTTTAAAGCCAAAATTATAGAATAAAGAAAAGAAAAGAAAAAGAATAAAATATTGTAAATATTTTATGACCCGAAACCTCGAGACCTAGGCATCTCGATGACTAGGTCAACAAGAAATAAAGTAGGGGGAGATAAGGGCCAAAATACAATACAAATTCCTTTTATTTTATTCATTCCTTATACATTTTGGGACCTATTTTTGGTGCCACTTTTTATACCACAGATAAAGAAACATTGAACATGAAAGTTGTAGATAATTAAATAAACAAAAATACAAAATTTATTTCACTCAAAAATAATGTACAGATAAAAATGTTATGGTCTGAATAAAATTCCAAAATCCTAACTTCCCAGACCTGTATCTCCCAAAAGAAAACTCCAAATGCATCAAAATCACCTTTAATTGTATATAAATTAAAATAAGCTATTTAATGGCGGTGGTTCGTATTTTATGGAGCTACGGTTTGAGAGTTGATTTTTGGACCCCTATTGTATACTTGTACCGATTAAAATAAACATTTTATTATTTATTCATTATTTTTACCATTTTATATTTTATCATTTTTAAATTTTACTTATAATAAATATATGTATTAAAATCAGAATAAAAACTCAAAGAAAACTCAAAATAAAATACCTGTATATAAAATACATAGGTATTATACCTATAAATATACTTGCAGAATTAATACTTTTATTTCATTAAGTGTATAAAATACTTATGAAAAAATTAAATAAAAATACTTTTAAGTGTATAAAAATATTTTTATAAATTTATAAAATAATAAACAAAAATAAATAAATTAAATATACAAAATAAAAATAAATTATTAAAATATATAGATAATATACCTATAAAGGGTAAAACAGGTAACGTGTAAATTTATACCTCATAAATATAAATAAAAATTACCATAAAATAATTTATAAAATAATAAATATTTTTTTATTAACTAACCAATAAATAATTAAATCGTTTACTATTTTAAAATGATTTTATAAACATTTTTTCAGGCTTTTTCCTAGTTGGTCCACATGGACCAACCAGGGGGGCTGGAGAGTTGACCCGCGGTCAACTCTCTGACCCCAGCCTGTTCCTTGTCAGAATGCATTTTGACCCATCTTCACCAATTTTTGGGGCTCGCGTCTTTCCTCCTCGGGCATTGAAGCCTTCTTGGATTTTTCTCCTTGTCTATCAGTGATTCACGCCGGCCACTTGGATCCTCCTAGATAGCCTTCGTTTGCCTTCTCTTCCTCGATCTTTGGAGCCCGTCCGCCATCCGTTCAAATACCCTCCTTTTTCCTCCTTCATTTTTTGAACCCCCTTGGACCCATTTTAGCATTCCTACTTGGAGGTCTGGATAGAGCATGGTGACAACGAGACTCCCCGCTCCTTGGAGGCGTCGTTACGTGAGTTAAAGGTGGCTTCCATCATCTCCGGCCACGGGTGGCCATCGAGGTACCTTCTTCTAGCTTTTCAGCAAGTCGAGATGATGTTTTCCCTTTGATTTTCTGTCCAGTAGTCAGTTGTAGGCTCCATCTGTAGCCTCATGCTTTCAGTTAGCCGTGTAATTAAGAAATCCGCAACGATTTGGTTTTGAAAAACCTCGTCGGAGCTCCGCTCCAACCATCATCGTCCACCAAGCTTAAACTTCCATCATCACCCCCTTGCCGGCCCTGGGACCTTCCTTGTTGTTCTTGATATTAACCTGCAGGTACCAGGCGCCGCAGGCCCCTAAAGGGGCTGGATTTTTGTCTAAAAAAACCATCTCCAGGTCAGCTTGAGAAGCTGGGAGCGTCGGAGCACTTACAACGGTCTCCGTCCATTTTTGGAGCCCCTGGGAGGTACGGAGCTACTGTAGGGACGTGGAGCGACCGTCATCGGGCGTGAAGGTGACTGGAGCCATAACTAATAGCAAATCAAATCTCACCAAAGGGAGGCTCTTCCGGAGTTCGTCCAGCTGGATCTCCAGCCGTCTGTTCCTCCAGGTCTACAACGGACGTTGGATCTCGCAGCCGTGCACCGTCCGATCTTCATCGACTATTTAATCTGGACCGTTGCGGGCGAACCGTCATCGCGCGGGGAGGCGACGCCACGTGTCCCAAGTAAAATCCCATCCGCCGTCTGCCAGCACCCTTGCATGGGTAATTTTGCATTCTACCTTGCCGGTTCTTGTAATTTCTTAAGTAGACATTAAACTTTCATCTGTGCTTATAATTTTGTGTATATTTTGCATGGTGTCCCCCCAGGTTTGGTCTTATTCATTTTCAGTCCTTGCCAGGCCACGTGCAGCACGCACGTGACTAGTCCTTTTTGCAGAAGCATTCCTGGGTTTTGTTTTATTTAGATTTAGTCCGAAAATATTTCAGATCAGTGTTAACTTTTTGGTACATTTGCAATTAGGCCTCTGCATTTGTTGGAATTTTCAGTTGACTCATGTCTCGTGCACGTGGACTCTAGCATTTTTGCAGGAAAGGGCTTGCGCCTTTACATATTTATATTCAGTCCTTGAAATCCAGTAATCAGTGATATACTTTCTAGAGAATTTACATACAAGTCCGCAAACTTTTTCATAATTGCAAAATAGTCCCTGATAGTTTGATTTTTTTTGTTGATTCTATTTATTGCATGTGTCCATAAAATACTAAAAAATCCACAAAAATTTCCATAGACTCCTGTTGCATTGTAGTACTACATCATATTTCTATTTTGCGTATTTATTGCATTTTAATATTTATAATATTTCAAAAACCAACATTTTCAGCACTGTTTGCATCATAAAATCCATAAAAAATATAAAAACACTTCAAAAAATTCCCAAAAAATATATTTTGCATATTTTAGTGTGTTGTAATTTTAGACCAAAAATCACTAAAAAATATAAAAGAAAACTCCTAAAAATTATAAAACTTTAAAAACCTTCATAAAAATTTATAAAAAAAAACTAAAAATTGTGTTTTCTTTTCCTAAATTTTCTTTATTTTGTTATCTTTAATTTAAAATTAATTTGGGAAAATTTTGCCATTGTTTACTATTTTTCATTCCCATTTTAATTTCGACCAGCCCTTTTTCTTCACTTATTTTCGTATTTTTGACTTTAAAAATACCAAAAACATAGGAAAAATCTAGAAAAATCACAAAAACATTAGAAAAATATAAAAGCCTAAAAATATTTTATTTCATAATTTTTGATTATTTTTATATATTTTTATAAATACCTTATCCTATCTTTTCTTATATTGTAGATATATTCTATATTTGAAAAAGAAAATATAAAATTATAAAATATAAAAAGAAAATATAAAATCAGTAAAGTAAAAATCAAAATACAAAAGTAAAAAAATTAAAAATTAAATAAAAAATATATAAAATTAAAAACCCACAAAAAAACAGCATAGATAGACAATTTGATCACAATCACAGTTTTCAGCTTAATTGCCCCGTTCTACCTATCTGCTCCCTGTGTTCGACCTCTACACATACTTGCACCTATACACATCTTTGTTGTAGAGTTATAATCAATTTTAACTCCGCACATTTACTTTCATTGCTTGATTTATCTATTGTGGGTTAATTGTTGATTAATTGAGATTTCGTGAGCGGTCGATCAGCGACACTGTGGTCCCGCCTTGTGTGGACTACTTTAGACCCTCGCCAGATCTTGATTATCAATACTTGTGTTGGAATCTCCTCTCCATCCCCATTCATAACTTTAGTGATACCCATCTTCTTGGGTACCACATGTAATGGACTAACCCACTTGGAGTCGGAGATGGGTTAGATAAAATCTATGCTACACCACTTGGATATTTCCTTCATGGCCACCTCTCGGAGATTCTGATTTAGCATGCGCTGGAACTCACACGTAGGCTTAGCATCATCTTTGAGATAGATGTGGTGGGAGCATAGGGACGAACATATCCCATGTTGATCTGCTATAGACCAACCGATCACCTTGCGGTTCCTCTCAAGAACCTCCATCAAAAGAGATTCCTGATCATCAGTTAAATCCGCTAAGATAATGACTGGAAAAATATGAGGCTCGCTCGCAAGGAGTCAATACTTTGTGCTATGCAATAAGGTATTCAATTCTAGGCATGTGGGAGCTGGTAAATATAGGCTCTGACATGTGTACGTGAACGCTACCAGATCTGTATGTGAGAACTCTCACTGCTCATATCAACTCGACGAAGATGGCCTTACTAGTGTCTCTATCAACTATAGTGGTTCTGTCTCCATCCTAGTTGTCGGCTCTGCAGAAATCAAACACGAAAGGTACTCATCAAACTCTAGTCAGTCAAAGTCCATGTCTGAATCAGAGGGATCATAATGATAGGACATGAAATCAGCCTCGCTAACCGAATCGGTATCACCAGCCTCTATGTTTTTTGATGAATCTGCAATTCGTCATCTTTATTCATTTATGTTAGCTTAAAATTGCTTATAAAACACATGTATATAACACTAACTCTATATTCTTACTAACTTGCATTTGTGTGTAAATATTGTACACTTTTTACCATTTGAACCTAAAATAAATAAAGAAAGAAAGAAAGGAAAATTAAAGAACAAAAAGATTGTATATATGTAATAGATACAGGCTCACCCGAACCCCAAGAGAAGGTCAAGACTTGACTTACCAGGAATAAAGCAGGGGGAGATAGGGTCCTTAATCAGAAAATCTAAAAAATGTGCATGTTGTGTATATTTGTATACTACACTATTTTATTTGTACATAAATTAGCCTCAAATAAAATAATTTTGAAAACAAAAATTGTAAACAAAAAGGTTTCCTAAATAATAAAAATAATTGCACAATCAAATCTTGTACATAATAAAAGCAACCACACTTGGAAAAAGCCACTAAGCAATAATTGAAATACCAATTTTGGCTCCATATGAACTCAAATTGAACCAAACTACTTCCATTGTATTCTAAATTAAATTATCTTTATAATGGTTGTGATTTCATATTTTTTGGAGTTTCGTGTGAAAAGTTGATTTTCTGGGGTGGTTTGTGCAATTTTCCCATTTATTTCTACATGTTGTATTTTGTAAATATTTTACTAATTATTTAAAATAAAAAAATAAAAATTTTAAAACAAAAAAACTAATTTTCTTATTTACCCATGTATATAATGTCATATAAGTATATAACATATGTATATAGTTAATTTTCATAACTAACTATCACAAAAAAATAAAAAAAATTCACATATAATTTTCAAATAAATAAAGTGATCAAAATACAAAAATATTAGTTAATTTTATTAAATATTTTTAAACACTAATTGCTTTTATCTTTATCTCATTTCAAAATTCTTTTCTCTTATCTCTTATCCTCATCCAAAAATTTAAAAAAATCAAATTTCATTCTATCTATTAATATGGCTTCTCATCTCTCTTTTCAACTTGAACAATCTTTGGTGAGAGGAGCCCGATCTCCGAAAGTCTTCTTATTGCAGAAGGGTGCCTAGCCTCCAAGCCCTCCGGTGACAACGAGTCAGCCTTCATCGAGTTGATCAAGATCTTTTCTGCTTTTAAGGTGAGATCCATCATTTTCTTCTCATTTTTTCATCTAGATTAAACTTAGTTTAATTTTTCGCATCTTTATTTTGCATTCATTTTTTATCTAGATCTTAGAATCGACCATCACTATTTAATCTGCCACCAACTCGATTTTTCATCTCACTTTCTCGATCTCTACGCATTCTTTTCTACCTCGCACGATCTTCCAAATCCGACCACGCACGGTGGTCGGAGATTCGGTTCCATGTGCCATTCCCCTCGAAACCACATGCATTTCACATCTTCCTTGTGATTTTAGGATTGAGTCATCATGCTCATGTCCTACTTTCTTGATACATAAAATCTAAAAAAAAGTAAAAAATATCAACCTTTTTTTCTCTAACATTGGTTTTGCAGGGACAAAATAAACTATTAAAAAATAAAAAAAATAAAAAAATTGGCGTTTCTCTTTGCTCAAATATATATATAAGTTTTTTTATTTCTGAGTTACATGAAAAAATAAAAAAAAAAAAACTTTACGGGGGTCAGCCGCTGCCGCCATCTCCCTCTAGGCGCACCCCGCCATCGCCGCAGAACCATCCTCCCGACCGAGCAAAGAACTGCCTAACCTCAGCCAGCGGCACGTCACCAGCAGCCGCCCATAGAACCCAACTCCAGACCACCGGCCACCCTCTTCTGTGCATTCCCGACACGCCATGAAGCTCGACCGCAGATCCTTCACCGCATGTAAGCATCACCGCTGATGGCTCTTCCACTGCCCTCGACAACAACGTGATGCGGCGGAGCCGTGCCACCACCATGCGCGGCACACCTATGCTCTGCCCCAGCGGTCGCCGCTCGCCACCTTCACTCAAGCAACGCCGCTACTCCTCCATGATGCGACAGAGCACGGCCATAGCACCACCTCCATCGCCGACACCTGCATGATTTTGCCTCGCGCCAGCGCACTAACGTTCCCCTCTGCCATAGCCACACTGACATCATCGTCTATTCGGCCACCGTTCGTGCGAAGTGCGTGGCCTCTGACTGTCGGGCCTCTACACGACCCCCGCTCTAGTCGTTGGCACGCCCGGCCGAGTCTCCTCCTCCATCTTGCAGAACAGGGGCGGCGACCCTCTCTGACTTGTTTGTGAAGAACAATAACGAAGGGAACCCTAGGGTTCATTAAAGAAATTTTATTGGAAAAATTACACTTTGTCCCCTGACAGTTTCAACATTTTCAAAGAAGACCTTACCAGAATCAAGTGTGTGCGTTGCACGTTTACAATTGGGCATTACATTCAGCTCCGGAAGTTTTTCATAATTATAGAAAGGCCCTCGCTCCAGTATAGAGCATGTGCTTTGCACGTTTAATTTGGTAATTTCCACTTCTCTACTAGTTATTTTATTGTCTGTTATCATTTAGTGCAAAAAGTTTGAACAATTGTAATTTAATCCTTCATTTCCAGACCTTGACTTTGTTTGCTTTTCATATTTAAATAAATGTTTTCTTTGGTCAATAAATCTTTGAAAAATCAAGCTATGCTTCTGATGTGCTTATCTTTTTAGCATAAATTTTTCATTGCATTTTGTCATTATTTATTATTTTTAAAAAAATAAAAAACAATGTCTTTTCCTCTTCTTGAAATTCGAAAATTCATAAAATTTTCATTATTGCTTTAAGATTCCAAAAAAATAGATTAGTTTTATTTTATTGGCTTTAATTTCTGTCCAAATTTCATGCATTAATTCTTTTCAAAAACCAAAAAAATGAAAAATACTAAAAAATCTTATAAAAAATTATAAACAATTCTATAAAAATCTAAAAATCATGATTTCAGTACCTTTTTGTATGTATTTGTATATATTTCATCATAAAATGATTTCTTGGAGTTTTGGGCAATTAAAATATTTTTAAGTTGCAAATTACTCCAGGCTGTGCATTGTTTATTATTTTTACCACTGTTTGATTTTAGAAAAATCTCAAAAAAACATCTAAAAATTCTACAAAAATTCCCAAAAATATTTCAAAATCCTTAAAACCCAAAAATATTTTCTCTGGATTTTCTAAGCATTTTTGATATAATTGAAAAATACAAAAGAATTTGGTGTGCATAGTTCTTATCTTGTGTATATTATTCTTTATTTGAAATTTGAAAAAAAATACAAAACTAAAATCACTAAAAATTTGAAAATCAGAATATAAAAAATAGAAATAAAAAATATATTTATAAAAAAATTAAAAGAGAAAAAATCCACAAAAACCAAGGATAGTTTGCCTTTAAGATTCCTGTTTTTCTTTTAATTGATTTTTTATTAATTGAATAACCCTCGAGAATTGTAGCCTCCCTAAGTTCGATCTTGTCTGCTATAAAGGTAAATAAGTAGCAAAATTTTATCTTTCTCCTTATTATTTTATTTAATTATCTTGCAGCGAGAGAAGAAAAAAATTGTTTGTCTGATTCGGGATTTTTGGGGATAACGATGACTCTGTATCATTAATAATAACCGATCCTCGAAGATCCCATCTCAAGAAAATGTATCCTCTATGGTATCCTACTTTAAAAGTGCGCTCTCTGAGCACTCGTTAGCTGTGAACTATAAATCTACTGCCTCTGAAGATGTGACTAGTGATCATGAGTCCTCATCTGCCCAAATTGCTTCATCATCTATAATTACAAAGTTGCACTCATGGTGGATGTCTGAATCTGAATCCAATCATCTGCACTGAGCTGGCTAAATCTATGGCTCTCAACTCCTCAATCATCTCTATTTGTATACTCTCACCCTCAACATGAGAGTATACCTTCCCGCTATTATGATGAGACACGACCTTTGCTATTTCTAGGAATGGTCGACCAATATGATCGGGGAATCGGTCACGCATTCAAATATCTCCATGTCCAACACAACAAAGTACAAGAGGAATTTCAGGCCCTGAATGGTGACGACAACGTCCTTCAATAACCCCTTTGGGATCTTGACAGATCTATCTACAAACTGAAGTATTGTCATGATCGTCTAAGAGGGCCAAACTCGAAGCGATCAAGTAAGGCTGTCGGAAGAAGGTTAATCGAAGACATGTTGTCTAATAGAGTATAACCAAACTGATGCTCGTGAATGTGGCATCTGACATATGGAGCCACTGCATCTGGCCTTTTGGCTGGCAAATGGTTCTGGATGTCGAAGCATGTGGCACGGGTGAGCACATGCATCTCTGCACTGTGGTTGCGCCTCTTCTTCCTATGTACTATGGTCTTTTCTCTAAGATTCTTCTGGAAGAGAGGGATGTGCTCCAATGCCTCCTAGAGAGTCAGCTGGATATGAAATTGATCTATCTTCTGCTCACTGAACTCTATCAGTTGTATCTTTTTGTGATTTTCTTCTTTTTGGCCCTTCCCTAAGCGGAGTGCTTAAGGGAAAGGGATAGTTGCACCCTCATCAGGAACTAGAGGGTCTAGAGTAGGAATAACATATAAATGGTTGGAATACATACAAGTATCATCAAACTTCACATCAGATGGACTCTGAGAAGAAACATAAACTTTTCTTTATTCATCTTGATGTGTTTCAAAGTTTTTCCATTTTTTTTGTATTTTTCTAAAAATATCCTCCTCATGTATAGGAACTGAAATCAAAATAACTAGAGTGTTTATACATGGTCTCTTGGTAGCCTCAGTACCATTGACAACATCTTAAGAAGCGACATTAGTACCGCACTCTGGCTCATCATGTGGGAACTTGGTGGCATCGGCACCACCATCATCGTCAAAATCAACAACATCAATACCGTTCTCTAGCTCATATGGCGCTCCAGAATGGGCATCCTACTGTTGCCTAGATGAGGCGTCGCATGTTGTCTTCCTACCAATCCTAATTGTCACAAATCAACATCAAATAAATAATGCATATCATCAAGTACATCACTAGGAGTGCTGAACTCTGTAGACTATACCTTCTCAGATCTCCTCTTTAGATTGTTTGGATTTAGCTCGATCAATGTGGGTATGGTTGCCTTGCCCTTGGTGATCTCTCTCATCACCTGCTTGAACGCATCCATCTCTCGCGTGAAAGTGGTCTGCTACTCTGCAAGCATGCCGACGAGATCCTCTAAAGTTAGGTTCTCATACGAAGGTGTATGGGAACCTGATGGGTTGCCTCTCTGAAAGTGTTGAGGCTGGTCATGCTGCTGTTGTAAGAAAGAGTAAGGTGGATGCTGGTGAAAATGGGAGTGAGGTTGCTACTGCCTCCACTGTTGACCTTGGTACTGGGGTCGAGGAACACTGTGCCGGGAGTACTGGGGCTGCGACTGCTGCATACCCTGCTCTGACTGTGAAGGAGGTTGCCGCTGGGACTAAGCACCTCTAGTAGACCATCTGAAGTCTGGGTGTTCACGATGGATATTAGGCTATTGTTGGTACTGTGAATACCAAATCCCATTGACTTCCATTAATAGCTCTGACTGCTCATGCAAATGTGGGGGAAGGGATGCCAATGGTTGATCTCTCTGATAGACCACCATCTGTGTGACTGGTGAAGGTGGTGTTGACAACTGGTACTATAGGGGTGGTTGAACATGCTCTGCCTGAATGTGGTGAACCTGTCTTTATGAGGAGCATGGTTGTGAAGATCTACTCCCCTGATCAACATGTGACCTAGATGGTGGCAAAGAAGCCGTTTGTGCCTCTTGAAGGCACATGATCTACATCTTCAGGTCACGCAAATTCTGAACGATCTCTTCAATCTTGTTGAGATTGTCTATGCCCTGGCATGTCTTCTTTTCTATGGTCTCCATGCGGTCCAACTTCTAGTTGATAATGCCCATGTCTACAGTTGATGACTATGCTAGTGATGCTGCTGTAGAAGATGAAGATGGACCAACCACTATATGTGCAACTCTTTGGTGAGGCAAAGCCTAGTAGGATGGCTTTACCTGAGTGTAGACACAGGTTTTGGTCATTACTATGTAGTTCTCATCCTTGGAGAAATAAGATCCTCCACAAGGGGCGTTGACAAGCCCCTGCAGCTCAGGTGTCATCCCACAAAAGAAGCTCTGGACCAAGTCAAGCTTGTTGATATCATGATGTGGACACCTATCTATGAGCTCTCTAAATTGATCCCAAGCCTCATGGAACTCCTCATTTGGGATCATGGCGGAGTTACTCATCATCTATCTCGTTGCATTCGTCTGATCAAGTAGATAGTACTTGTTAAGGTACTCGGTCCTCAACAAGTCCTATCCCCTAGGTCGATTCAACAATAGAAGATGAATACATTACCGCATCGGATGCTACAAAAGAGGCGGTGTGGTTGTGCAAGTTCATCCTGGTACTAGGTGTAGCTTCCTCGGATACTCCCATCACGTTACTTTGCAATAATACTGAAGCCATTGCCCTGGCAAAGGTATCCATATGGCATCAAAATAGAAAGCACATGGAAAGGAAATACCACATCATTTGGGAGATTTAAAGTATGGTGACGTCATCATCACCAATGTGGCCTATGCCGATAACATTGCATATCCTCTTACCAAACCTTCGATGCAAAAATTTTTCAATCAGCATGTAATGAACATGGGTTTAAGGATTGTACCAGAATGGTTATGAGGTCTAGTGGGAGATTGTTAGCCATGTGAGCCTGAGGCAAACCATGCCTACAATAAATGTTATTTTAATGTTTGATCTATCAATAATTTTTTTGGTTATTTCACTCCTTATATGAGATTAAATAAATGAATGCACTATAAGGTCCCTTTGTACAATTAGGGTTATGTACTATGGCTATATTAATGATCATACAATTGTTGATTGAATGGTTAAATCATAAAGGCTGGTGTTTGGATGAATATCTAAGGAGTTGTATTGAGGACTCATCAAGCACCATCAAATGATTATTCAGAGATGATCTACATTCTTAGTAGGATATGGCAATCCTTCCTCATTTGGCTGATATCTAACCGACCTCTTGATGCAGGTCCTCTGCATGGGAATAGAGATTTGGAGGTGACAGATTAGTTAGGTCAAAGAGTTGACTTAAGGAGATCGAGATGGCCAAGTCCTATGTCGTATATTGTCACGATATATGCACACATCCTTTAACCGGAGACAGATGTGTTGCTATATGTCTAAGCATGTCCATTTTGCAGAACAATAGATTGATGGCATAATCACGGTCTATACATCGACGAGGTAATGCGCATATAAGGGCATATGAGTATTACGATCTCTCAAAGGGATCATAATATTCACTTGTGAATCAGAAGACATGAGCTCACTCATGAGGTATTGGGACCGATCAGATTCCATGCATGGTCGTTGTGCTTTGGAAGCATGACAAGAATTTGATGGTATGATATATGCTTTTGGAAAGAATATGATCAACGCCAACTCCCAATGATCGAATGAGAAACTTAATAATGAAACTCGGAAGTTGATAGTGAAAATTGATCTATATCTCTGGGTTTATTATAGGTCTTCCCATATGCAGGATGTACAGGTATTAGAAATACCTGAGGATGATGTGATCATAAAAGATTGTATGACCATTACGCTTCAATTCCGAGGGAGTGATGAAACAGGTCAGGATTTTAGTGACTCCTCTCAGTAGAGAAGTGATCTGATCTTGGTCCAAATGTCGGACATTGATCTGAATGAGATTGAGATGCAATGAGAAGATTAGATTTACGATCTTGATTTAATCAAGCATCTATGAGAGGTCCATGAGATAAAGATTTGAGATGTGATATCAATATCCAAGTCACTATACGTGGAACTTACAATCGCCCTGTACTTATCTCCTAGTATCTGCGGAGAAAGCGCATTATTCATAAAAGAGTTCAAGAATAATTCCATTGTTAGATTAAAATGTGATTTAATGGATAATGTGAATTTGACTAAATGGATAATTAAATGTGATTTAATTATCATGAATAATGTGAATTTGATTCATATTATTTAGATGCATGAGAATGATGATCCAATATAATTAAATGTGATTTAATTATTATGTATAAGAATAATGTGGATAGCACTATCTAATTATTCATATATATACATATATATACATATTATAAATGTGATCTATAATATATTAGAGAGAGCCTATTGTAATTTATATTTGTTGATTAATTATTGTTGTGAATTGGATTCAAATTGAATAATAAATTGAAAATATAATTTACTTTTTATTTTTGGTTGTGAATGTGATTCACAAATTTCTAATGGCATGATTGTAATATTCACAAGATATATGAATTATTTTTGTGAGAAAATTTACAACAAAATATTGTTGTAAATAACAGATATTTCGTGATATAATGTAATATCATGAATTGAAAGAAGATTGCCACCTTCCAACTTAAGGCGGTGGACAACAACCAAGTCCTAAATGGAATGGGTGGCCATCCCGCCCTTTTTTACGAGAAGGGGATAATCTCTTTCCAATTATCTACAAGGATAATCGATTTTATTTGAAATTAATTTATACTGATTATTCAATATAAATTAAATTAAATTAATTGTTGTTGTGTTTTTACAACAAGATCATGGCCATTGAAAGAAACACAAATCAATCACATCCATTGATTTTGTGGTGTTCATGGATTGAGATCCATGGACTCCCAAAATACTATATAAGAAGAGGTACAACTATCTCTTCAAGTTACATCAACAATTGCTCTCTCTCTCTGTCCCTCATTCTCAGACCACCCTCTCTCTCTATCTTGAGTGGTCATCCACTCTAACCTTAGAGAGAAGGTTGATGTCGTTGCTGCATCACTGTTGTGTTGCTACCTTGACTACTCGTGGATCTCTGTCTTCTTTAGTGCATCTAGCTCGTGAAGAAGACGTTCGATCTCGTGAGACGAGATTAGGAGATTTATCACTTGGATCAACTACTTGGATTGCGAGAAGCATGTGTTCATCTCTGCGCTCGCAAGTGTTTCCTCCGACAGATCGGACTTGAGACAGGAGGTCTCTTTGTTTAGAGACTTGATCACAACCACGCTATAAGAGGTATTCCTTCATCTAGTATGTGGTTTAGATGAAATGATACGAGAAGTTTTCTTGGATCACGTGGTTTCATCAAGTAAAAATTTTAAATTCTGTTGCACCAAGCAACGAGTGCGGCTAGTCGCTCCTGGTCATATATGATGCGATCCTCATGCTTCCGTGATGCGATTAAGGATACTTCTAAATCCTTCACTGACCTCGCTTCACCCTAGCTCTGTCAGAACCGCTGACCGACCATCTTCATCGATTTTCCTTGCTTAAAACTTGTATTTTTCAGGGATGATTCCTTCGTGAAATTTGTTTCCTGATCCATGCTCTTTCACGCAATTATTATACCTCGATCGATGGAGTCTTGATCCTCGAGTAAACCCTAGTCAAAGGTCACCCTGTATATAAATCAACCTCTACCGTAATTTCTATTTTGATCCTGCTCAAACCTCTGAAAATCCTATCTTCCTTGTGCTTAAGGTTGCTGGTGATAATAACAACTTCGATAAAATGTTGGCATTGTGAAGGAGAGCATAGAGGTGGTTATCTGAGATCACTGGAGTTCCTTCTGGAGGAACTCCTCTTCTACTCCCTATTATGTAGTTACAAGACATTTTCTTGTAATTTTAGGAAGTTTTAAATTCCAGTAACATAGTGTAGCCTTCATTTGATGCATTTTCTACATGAATTAGTTTAGATTCAAAGGTTTGTAGTATGTCGGAGCTAGTGCTCTAACCATCGTGTTCCCTGTGAAAAACCCTCTGTTCCGACTCCATGACACTTCCATCACCTCCTATGCATGATTGTCCATCTTCTCGATCATTCTACTCCTCTTGGGCAGTTGGGTCTCTATCACATCGCCTCATCGAAGACCCTCCGCCTCGATACGCCAGCACTCCATTTCACCCCATAACGGGTCGAGCTAGTTTTCCCTCAACCCCTTGTTCTTTCTATGCAGGTATCATTCTCAAAGGATGTCATCATGGCTTGATTTGACTTAGAACAAGAGCTCCAGGTCTTGCACTTCTTCCCCAACCTCTAGGTCCCCAACGTTGGGTCCTGGACCTTTTTCTGAACATCAGCATCTATGACCACCACCTAGGTACTTTTTCTGACCATAAACAACTCTAGCCAGCTCCAAGGAACCTTTTCCGAGCATCAACAAGGCAGGAGGAGGACAGAGTTGACCAGGAGCGAAGATTGAAGTTCCCCAAGCACGTGTTCTTCCCCTGTTCTTCCAGGCCCTTTTCCGCTGTCTGATGAAGAACACCGCTCTAGGAAGATCAACAACCGTCTTATTAAGGCCCTCAGACAACGTTTGATCCTTCCAGGATCTAATCTGGGTTTTTCGAGCGTGAAGTGTCATTGGGTGACTGGCGAGCGACAAGTGTTAAGTAAGGTCATAGTCGCCGTCAATTAGCACAACATTAACGAGAATGTATTACCCAAAGCCTCTCTTATTTTGTATTTCCTTTTTAGTCTATAAATTTTCTGTTGTAGTTCAAAAATTTTGTAATATTTTTATTCAAAACCACAAGCTTTGATAGATTTGTACTTATGTCCAATTACAGGCACCTCACATGCTTGTATGTATGAGGGGGCTGGCTATTTTGCACCTATACCCTTATGAGTTCTTGTATTTCATTTTAGTCCCTTAATTTGTATATTAAGTGTAATCTTCTTATGGAAAATTACACGTGGGACCTGGAACTTTTTTGATATTGTAAAAATATCCATGCCAGTTCGTCTAATATTGACAAATCTAGGCATTTTGCATGTTTAGCCCTTGGGATTTCGAGAGGAGTGCTGGAACACATTGAAACTTTATTCAAATTGCATTTATGTCTTTACTAGCACATTTAGGTTCATTTCTTGTATTTTTATTATTAAAAATATTATTTTAAATGTAAAAGTTATAGGAAAATAATCTTAAGATCCTGGAACCATAATACATCAAATGCATTTTTCTTAAGGCAATTAAAATTGTTTTCTTATTTATAAAATTAAAAAGTATTGTATTTTCTCTTCTTTTGCATTTAAAAATCCATAAAATTTACAAAAATATTTTGAAAAATTCCCAAAAACTTATTTATGTTTATTTATGCATATTTGTTTGTTTACATTTTATTTTTACAAAAAATTACTAAAAAATCCTGAAAATTGAAAAGCATAAAAAACATATGAAAATGCTAAAACTTTGTAGAAAAATCATAAATATATTTTTAAATTGCTAAATTTTCTTTCTAGTATCTAGAATTACAGAAAATTAAAGTTGGGCTCCATCTAATTTACAAGTTATGTATTAATACCATTTCAAAGTTCCTGACTTTCTATTTATTTATTTATTTTTATTAAATACAAATAAAAATTCTAAAAAATATCCTAAAATTACAAAAATAGAGAAAAAATTAGAAAAACACAAACATTTTTTTTTCTAATTTTTGAGTATTTATATCTATATTTTTAAATATAAAACCCTATATAGTATAGGGAGGACTTAAATTGAGGTGGCACCTTTCCGTGATTATGGAAAGGTGCCATCATAGACCGATGGATGATGAGCGTACAAGTTTGATTGAAACCAATAGGTGGTTTTCGTGCCAATAAACATTCCTAATATGTGATCGGATTAAATTAATACTAATTTTTTTAAAATACATGTCATTGAGCATTCAACATTAGTTGGATATTATGGAGTGTACGTTGAACTTTCCAGAAAATATAATGGAATAAATGTTCGCATTTTAAAGTAATTGTTATAAATTTGCAAACACATGAGATATTTTTCAATTTCATATAGAAGAATAATCTATGATGTTCACTAAAAAACCCATATTCAATGGAAATTTTTGTTTTTTGTGTAGCTGTGTTTCCTAAAATATAGTTGTGTTGACCATGCGTTAACTAATTGACTTACACGTCATAACATTCCTGAAATGATGTGATTTTTGTTACAATTTTATTTCTTAATATATTAGATGGGGTAAATTGCAAACACATTAAATATGTTACACGTCATATGCATATTACATTTAGGGGGTATTAGATATAAAGTGTATTTGTTTAATTTCCAAATTATGAAAAATACACATCATAAATACATGCTAAATTCATTTTCAGCCAACATTAATGTTTGTAAAGCACCTCATTTTTTTTTGCAAATTCAGTGATCTTTTTGTAGATTGCGTATGACTTTGGCAAAATGAAATGCCAGTATCTAATTTTGTTTTTAGTTAAACATTTTGTGGGAGTTGTGTTTCTAAACTCCGACATTTCTTTGGATCTCTTTTGTAAACTGAATGTAATTTGTTTAAGATGCAACACTTGTTAGTAAAATGCGTGTCTTTTGTAATTTTTGTGGTCTGTTTTGTAAATTGCATTTGATTTTTGAAAAATAAAATGCTTTTTATTAATGTAAAAATTATTTTATCTTTGCAATCAACGAGTTTTCCAATAACATGTGTCCCTCAAAATTCATCATACGTTGTAAATTTTATGTGATTTGTGTAAAGTACATGCTCTCATTGTAAAATTTATCTATTGACCTGCAAAAAAATCAGTTAGTAATTTAAAAATAAAACATAGAATAAACAAGATCTCTGATGGAAGATTATCGGAGATCAGATCGAGACGAAATGATACAAAAAGAAAAACTAGACTCAAAATAAAAACTAAAGCAATCTAAACTAATTTGGAACATGATTGATAGTTGAACTAAAAAAAGATGAAAAATTACCAAGAACTCTAACGTAGAACTAACCTGGAACGTGAAAAAGTGGAACAAATCAAATCAAACTGACCTAGAACCTTTTTTAATGGATGAATACATAAAATGGAAAAATACTAAGAACACACATCATCCATGTGCAAAAAGTACTAACCTGAAACTTTTTTTAATGGAGATTTTGAGTGTGCCATCGATGTTTTTGATGAAGCTGAAGGAGAATAACTCGAAAATCACGAAGAACATAGAATAATCGAGAAACATGAGATTAACAAAAGTGGATGGATATTTTATTAAATAGAATATTTACCTATATAAAATAATGATATTTGGGAGATGATGCATGCAACATATGAAGAACGACGAAGAAGATGGCTGTGACATATGAAGAACTAATGAGGAAGGTGCTCGATCCATTTTAATAAAGATGTCAATGGACTGAAATACAGGAATTGTATGAATGTTGCCTCGTTGAGGTTACTGAATTTAGTAATTAATGGTGACTTTTAATTAGCAACGTGGATGGTGGGACAAAAAAGGAATACAATGTTGTTATTTTAAAAATTGACGATGTTTTAATGATGGTATTAGGATGGATGAGTAGTTTTGTCGATGACCTTAGATCATTATCAAAAGGTCGAAAAAACATGTCACACCGTAAATGCGAAAAGGTACCGCCTTAATTCAAGTTTTCTTAATATAGTATATATATACACTTAATATTACTTATTAATACTTATAATTAATACTTCTACTATAGATACCTTATATATAATTTCAAAGTTGTTTTATTTGTATTTACTGAATTTTTATATATCTATTAATATCTATCTTACATAAAATTGATATTATACATAGTATTATATATAGATATATATATACACTTATTACTTATTAAAAAGGGAAAAGTATTGATATTATATATAGTATTATATATAGATATATATATATACACTTATTACTTATTAAAAAGAAAATTAAATTAAAAATCAAAAAAATGAAAAGAAAATTTATAAAATTCAAAAACATAAAAAATATAAATTAAAAATCCATAAAAATAAAATATAAATTAAAAACCAAAAAATAGAAAATCCCTAAAAATACACAAAACATTATTGATAGTTTCATCGACTATCAATTTTTGTAATTATCCTCGTTGCTCCTTGGTGATTCGACCCCTACAAGTGCATACTATACACACTTATTTGTAGGGTATACTAAATTTTATCTCATTTATATTCACTGCTTATTTATTGTATGGGTTATTTTTGATTTACACGCTTTGAACGAGTGTTGAGAGCTATGAGTGCGGTCGATACAACGATTATCAGATCCGACTTGTTGGACACCGCAAGCCCTCCAAGAACAGATGTTAGACATCTCAAATTTAGCATTCATAAGGAGGTTGATTAGACTGCTGGGGCGGTAGTTGGATACATCATGTGGGTCACTTCTTTTGTAATTAAGTAATACCACTGAGTTGTTGACAAATTTTAAGTCCTTAGTAGTGAAGGAGGGTGAGAAAAGTTGGTTGAGCATTTTCATGAAATTGTTTCTAATAATGGGCCATAATCGTTTAAAAAGTTTAGGATATATCTGCCATGGCCTGATGCTTTGAGGGTTTTGAGGTTTTGGATTGCAACAAGTATTTAAGCTTTTGATATATGCTCGATTAATTGGTGTGGGTCTTCTAGTTTACCAGAAAATAAGTTTTCTAGACAAAAGCTAAGCACTGGGGTGTTTCCATTTGCAATGTAAAGTTTCAGATAAAAGGCGATAACGATTTGGGAAATCATTTGTGGTGAGGATTGGATGGTACCATGGTTGTCTTTTATGGCCAGGATAGTGTTTCTACATCTTTTCCTTGAAGCTGTCTAGAGTAGTTTGATGTTTCAGTCGCCTTCGTGAAGCCAGTGAACTTTGGCATGCTGGTTTAGTTGTAGTCACACATCCTCGTGAAGGCATTCAAGGTCTCTATGAAGGTAGGTGAGTTATCAGAGGTGCTACGGTTGGGGTTGGGGAGGGTGATGAATCACCAATTCATCATCTTTATTAATTTATTTTAGTTTAAAATTCCTTATAAAAGACTTATAAATATCAATAAATACAATTTTTTTGGTAAATCCTTATTCTTTTGAAAATATTATATATTTATTACTTTTTTAACCTAAAATAAATAAAGAAAGAAATAAAGGGAAAATAAAGAATAGAAGACTACATATATACAATAAATACATGTTGATTCTAACCCTAGGAGTAAGTTAAGGATAGACCTAATCAGCAATAAATAAAGTAGGGGGAGATAAGGACTGATAACCAGAATGATTAAGAAAAATATTGTTGACTTTGTATATTCATTACTTGTTCATCACTGTATATATTATATATATTTGTATTCTATTTTATTTCTCACCAAAATCATCTCAAATAAAATTGTTTTCGTCTTGGAACTTGTACATAAAAATAATTATAAATATTAAAAAAATACAAGAAGAAGCATTGTACATATTAAAAATTACATCACTTTGAAAAAGCTCCAAAGCTCAACTTGTTAGATCAATATCTTATCCACAAAAATTCAAAATAAACAAAACGCATTTCATTGTATAAATTAAATAAGTTTTAAAATGAAAGTGTTTTCAGTAAAATCAAAGTTAAGATCTGAAAAGTGGATTTTTGGAGGGTTGTTGTATAATATGCCTATGTTGTACATTGTATTTATTATTCTATATATTTTCTTGTAATCTTTGTATATATTTTATTTTTACATATTTCTATATATTGTACTTGATATTTATAAATTTCAAATAAAAATAATTATATTGAAAATAACTAAAAATAAAATCTTGTATATATTGTATAGGTATTACATACTTATATTGTACTTATCGCTATTTATTTAATTTAATAAATTAATTAATAAAAATAGAATTAAAACATGTTTAAAATCCTTAAATATTATGTAAGTTAATAAATTAATAGATTATATAATTATTGGTAAAAATAATGTATGAAAAATCAAGTTATTGTATATATTTTTTAACCATGAATTAAGGTTATTATTTATTGATCACCTAAATATTTAACTTAATTAATTTATTAAAGAACACCTAAATTAGGCTTATTTAATTATTAATAAATTTATTTATTAAATTATTTAATTTAAATTCATTTTCTAAATTACTTTGAATTGATTTCATTTTATTTCTTTTTTATTTTCCCACTTGTCTTGTAGTGGGTCGGTCCCTTTGATTGGCCAGACCTGGGTCAACTGCCTAGTCTTCCCCAAAATATGAATTGCATGGACACTATTCTTCTAGGAATTTTCCCACTCGATCTGTCTACCAATGCCATCCAATTCTTTAATTCTCTAGCCCGAATAAAGATCCTTCATGCCAAAATAAGAGTTTCAAAATTTTTGCCTCGGGTTGTGAACATCCTAAATTTTGAAACTCAACAACACCATTATCTATAAATACTTCTCCAGAATGATCCGCCCCCTTTTGATCCTTTTACCATCATGTTTTTGTCCAAGGCTAAGCATTAGAGAGAGGAGAAGTGGCAACGATCTTCCTCTACAGCTGGGAGAGCATGAAATTTCCTAGAGGTGTTATCAAACTGCATCGCCAGAGTGTCGCCAACGTCTATGTGTCTTCAAGTCGCCACACTCAGATCAAGGCCGAGATCCCCTCTTTTTCTCCGTAGTGTAATTCTAGGATAGCTTAGCTTTAATTTTGTATTTACTTTAATTTTTTAATCCAGATTAGTTCATCTTTGTTCACCTTCAATCTGACCGATCAGAGGCCATCAGCATATTACCATCCACATCCAATCACGGCACCATGTTCGCCATCATTTCTTCATTCTTCACATTACTTATGATCATCGGATCAACCACCGAATCTAAATGTCCGGTCTCCTTCCCATCCTCCTTCACCAGAGACACTAGCTTACCCCCCATCTTCGCTTCTTTTTCGCTAATATACCAGCTAGAGTGTCATATCACCGAGCAATAAATCATTTACAAGTCCCTGGTACCTTGTTGGGAGCTTTGATTGTGAATCTGGAGCTTATCCTTCGGAAGCATCCACCAGCTGCTCCAGATCAACAGTTGCCAACGTTCGATCTTCATCGCCAAATCCATTCGACGTGGGAGGACAACAACTACCTTATGGAACCATCAGACGGTGAGTTGGATGGAGATCAGTTGAGATCCAGGCAATCAAAGTCTGGCACCCGACCCCTTCGACCCAGTTCTTCCAGTTGGTCTGTCCACCATTTGAAAAAGAATGATTTGTTCCATATTCAATCTCAGTCGCACAATAAAGCCCAAAAGACGATTGTTGATGAAGCTTCTAGATCAAAGCGGAGCCATCAAATAAGCATATGGTCGCCACATGATTTGGCGAATAATTGCACCCTTACCCTTATTATTTTATTATTTGAAAATAAATCCATCTAAGGACGCGTGTCTGTTTGTTATTGTGTGATAAATTGCTCAAAGGCCCTCAGTGTTGTTATTTTTTACCTTCTGACCCTGATTTAGCAGATACGCGTGCTCTGCACATGACATTTTGGTGTAATCGCAATAGAGTACTTCAGTTTCTTTATTACTGATTGGCCCATAGGAACTAACTAATTACATCAAGGCTCGTACTAGCGTGACTCGCGCTAGCATGTTCCTTTTCTAGGAAATTTGCAAGAACCACCCTATGTGGTTTAATCTGTTATTCATTTAGTCCATACAAATAAATTCATTGCAGTTCATCCTCATTACCTAGGTCAATTGTTCATTAATTATTTTTTAAATAAATTGTTAATCACCTCATAAAATTCCCTAAAATCACCTTAACTTCTTGCTAAGTAGATTAATCACCTCTAATTTGCGTTTGCAGAATTATTTAGTTTTATTACTTTAAAAGTTCAAACATCACTAAAAATCGCCCTGTTTGCATTAACAAATTAATAAAAATTTCAAAATTGTTTAGCAAATTATAAAAAAATTAGATTGTGTGTTTTCATTTGTTTGACTTACTATATAAATTTTTATTGAAAATTCTTCATAAAAACCCTAAAATTGAAAAACACTGGAAACATTAAAAATCATATTAATTCATTGAAAAATCACAAAAACATAAAATCGCTTGAATTAATCTTGAAAAATGTCTTTTTTTAAATATTTCTAATATTTTTGTATTTATTTTGTATTTAAAAAAAACAAAAAACGTATGCATGTTTTATTTTTGTCCTATTTTGTCATTTTTAATTAATTTTAAATCTTAAAAATCTAAAAATCTTTTAAAAATAACAAAAATAGTAAATAATTGTCTAAAATACAAAAAGAAATTTGTTTGAATTTCTTATTATTTTACTCTATATTAAAAAATACAAAAAGGGCATTATTCCTTTATTTACATTTTAGTTTATTTATTTCTTTTGAAAAATTAAAAATATAAAAATTTGCAAAATTTTAATTCGTTAAAAAATTTCAAAACCAAAACTTTAAAAAAATAAAAATAAAAAATTCACAAAAACACAAAAGCTTAAAAACTCATAAAACACTAAAAGAAGAAAAAAGAAAAGACTTCTTTAAATGTTAAAAATTAATAACCTCAGGTATTGTAGCCTCACTGAGTTCGATCCTGCATGCTATATAGGTAGAATAAATAACAGTTCTCTCTTTAACTCTCTTTGATATATTTTTCTTGAAAATAAAAAAATAAATTTTATTGAGGACATTTAGGGTTATAACGAACAATTGTTTATTATTTTCTAAATAAAATAAAAACATTTGAATCATCTTGAGTAATCAAATGGAACTATTTTCGGGTAGGCACGACGAGGGTAGTTAGGTTTTCTTCTTGCCTCTAGTCTTGGAGTTTGATTTTCTGTTTCTTTTTCTTTATCTTTTATTTTTTAGTCTCTTTTTTTCTTCATTTTATTTCTTTTATTTTTCATAAATGATTCTTGACACCTCTTTTCTACAAGGGGCCTGACGAGTGAGGATGGAGTTCTTAGGAGCACCGACATACCCGAGCGAAGCGAAGGTCGATTGATTCTTCATCGACCAGCAGGAGAGCGTAGGAGGCGTTGGAGAAGTGGAAGAGCTTCTCTTTTTAGCACATTTTTTGTTTTATTTTTTAGTCATTTTATTTTCACATTATTTTTGTAAATAATTTGTAATCATCTATCTTGCAACTTACCTCTTTTTTGTTTCTGGGACATTATATACCCTTGTGATTGTAGGGTATGTTTCACCAAGTGACGGTGCACTTGGGGGACCTCACTGGACTTTTGATTTTTATCGCTTTATTTTCTATTGTTTCTCGTAGAGTTTTTTGTGCTTGAGACCACTAGTTGTTTATTTTGTTATCTTGGTTGAGTCGGGTAAATAATATGTCCAAGGCCCTAATAAAATTCATGTTTTGATATAGTAGACACGTAGTTGGACTTAATCCAAATAACTGGTTCTTTCCCGATAATAGAAATTTGTGCTAGGAAGGTTCTCGCTCATTCATTTACGTTAGATTTTATTTTTATTTTTATATTTTTTAATGTGCATATCATATTACTTGTAGATTGCTGGCGACATGTACGCATTTTCTATCCAGCATGCATAATTGATTTTGTCGCATTGGCTTTTCCAACTTCCTCCACGTTTCTCTCACTTAGGATAAAATAGAACTGGAATATTCATTAGATTAATTTATTTTAAAATACTCAAAAAAGTAATAAATAAATAAAATTGAGACTGCTAAAATAACTCGACCATAAAAAAAGAGCGGATGGGGAAGTATCCCTAAGGATAGAGCCCAAATACCTTGACTTGTGCTCTAAGCAGTTGTGTATCACTCTTCGATACGTGGTCGTATCTGTAATCAATTGCCACATACCTTATAAATCATTTGGTATGCTCTACCTCTAATCTCCCTTTTGAGCCTGATATAACCCGGCATCCTAGGCAGTTGGTACCACTGTTTGGGGATGTTTGAGGATGTAAACTAGGCGAAGGGCGACATCTCCTTGTGTTTGGTGATAAGTAACATCTTGTGATTACTAAACAAAATTGAAAAGATAAAAGACCGAGCAGTTATGATCCTCACATTGTGTTCAGTTGGTGAATCAAGGGTTTGGTTGTGTTTGTTTGCTTAGTGTAATGATCCCTTCGCGAACTTTGCTCCTTCTTCTTCACTTATTATTCTTCTTTTGACTTCATGTTCTCACATCGTTCCCCCTTGTTTCGAGGATGGCAGATTGGAGTGATTTGTGTTTGGAATTTGTGTACTTATCACTTTCATCTCCAATTCATTTTTCTTCATTTTCTTCCACTTAGGATGACTCTCTTCCTGAGTTTTCTTCATTCTCATTCACACCTTATTGTCACTAAATCCATTATTCGATGTTGACCTCTTCTCGAACTTTCATTTGGGACTCCATCATTTCTGCAGTATGATCAAGTTCCTTTCACATTTCTAGAGACTGAGCCCATTATAGAGGACTTGATGCCACTGAAATTAAAGAATACCATCGCAGATCAGTGTGAGATCAATAGTATGATGTTGGCTTCTTTTCAGGACGTTCAGGCACAGTTGAGTGAGTAGGCAACATCTAGGACGCATTGAGGAACATGATCTTAGAGCTGAGCAACAAAGAGAGAGAGAGGAAGAGCATATGAGAGGAGGTGGGAATGGGGGAGATGAGCAACACCAGAGAGAAGATCCAGTTGAGCTAGAGAGAGTGGTGCTTAAGCTCACCCTTACAGATGCCTATAACCTAGGCACGAAACACTCGATTACTTAGATTTATATACCTGCGGTTCGTAGGCATTTCAAGCTGAAGCCCCAACTTCTACCATTACTCCCGATATTCCATGGTCACATCAATGAGGAACCATATATTCACCTCAAGTAGTTCGACTATATTGTGGCATGATGCACTACCCTAACATCCCATTAGAGGTGGTGAAGATGACACCCTTCCATTCATCCTTATGTATAAGGCGCTTTATTGGATCAATTATTTAGAGAGTTGTCATGTCTTGGGAGGAATTGAGATCCACATCCTTAGCAAGTATTATCCTCTAGGACAACTCAATCAGATGTGATCACTCATAACTAACCTTCTGCCAGATGTCCCATGAGGTGATTCATGAGGCAAGGAACGTTTCAAGGATTTGATGGATAAGTGCCCCCATCATGATATACCAAAGACAACCCTCGTGCAGAATTGCTTTGGGTTTGAGTTCAGAAAACTTGAGATTGTTGACGATGCTTGAGGGGTCCCACTTTATCAAAGACGAGGATGAACTATGGTATATTTTGAGAAAATGGTGGATAGCTCAGCTGCTCTATCTTCTTCTCGTGCATTTCAGAAACATCCTCTACCTACTTCAGTACATAACAAGGCCATCAACTAACGTCATCTCATGATGTGGATAGGGTAGATAGTTCTGATATGATCATCATAGGAAATCACTTATCCAAAGTTGATATAATAGAAAAGTGATCACAAGAACTTAAGAAATTACAAGTGATCGAGCAGAGGATAAAGCAGCTAGATAAGCTAGATGAGATTATGAAGCATCTAGAGCTTCTAGTCAGTACGATCAGTTCATGTCAGATTGTGAGTGGCGTAGCCAATATTTCTTCCACTGAGACTTCTTCTTCCACTTCTTTAACACAGTACTGTGTCAGAGCATCCCTTGTAGTCCAACACATTTACTATGTACTGATTATGGACCAGGTCCCACGGCAGTCACCTCCCAGCATGCATTGTGCAATACTAACCGGAGTATCCATATCTTTCTGAGCAGTAGTGTCCACCTCCACCTCATATTCAAGAGGTGCATGGTAATTGGAGCATTCAGAGCACATCTAGACCTATCTACCAAGGTAGGGACAATTGGGTTCTCAGACCTATCAAAGGCCAATTCGCTAGTTTCAGGGTTGGAGATCACACCAGTACCATTACCAACCGCCATAGCCTCGTTACTCAGCTCCACCATAGTTATAGAACATGGACAATAGTATATGCAACCTACATATCCGTATCAACCATATTATTAGTAGCAGCCTAAACAGTACATACAATATTTGCATCCTCCTCCTCCTCATTATTCATATCAACCATAATCTGCTTATTATGGATACCGACCTCTGCACTACTAGTCTCAGTGACCACCCAATGTTGAGCATCTAGAGGCACCTTCGATGAAACCAGCATTTGATCAGATTGCTCTTTTAATGAAGAATGTGAATGATATGAGTCACAAGCTTGACGACCTAACCACCACGAAGACACTTATTCCATCCTATTCGAAGCCAATACCAACAACTTTAGACACAACATGGAGATGGTTGCCCATGATCCATCCACCCCTGAGATAGGTATGTCTTATAATTTTACGTGTTTATATGATGCCATTACTCTCAAGCGTGGTAGGAGATTACAACTTCTAGCAAAGTTGGGATTGGGGAAAGCCGCTGATCAAGCTTCATCGCCTTCTTCACTTTTTGTATCATTTAAGTAGAAGACCAGTGTCGTAGCACATGGAGGATCATTTTCTCCACCACCACAACCATCCAGAAAATCCCAAAAAGATAATAAAGGAAGATGTAGTGCAGAGTCAGCATCAAAGGAGATCATACCCATCGTAGAGTCTTCTTCAGCACCAACAAGTAGAGCATCCCATGCTGTTTTTCCTTCCTCTTCTACACTTGTATTAGATGATAATACAGGTTGATTTTGATCATCCACATGTACATGCTGATTCTGATTTAAATAAATAACAGTTTAATGTTGTTCCTGATTCTATTCCGTTTCCTGATGCCTTGAATAAAAGAAAAAATATCAAAGAATTAAAATTAGTACTGTCTAATCTACGAGTGGTAGAGATACTTCAGAACATCTTTTTAGAGATGCCACTCCTAAAGGCCATGGAGTACATGACCGCAATTAAAAGGGGAATGGAAGAAGATTGTACTATGAAGTGTCAGCCCAAACAGAACATATGCAAGAGGACAACAAATCATATCTTGGCCATGGACATAGTTCATGCCATAGGTAACCTCCCGCCCAAAAAGATAGATAAGGGAGCACTTCACATCCATTGCCAGATTTTAGATTAGGAGTTTGATTGTACTCTACTCGATAACATATCCTCCATCAATCTCTTGTCATTCTCTCTACTCACTGAATTTGGGTCAGGGCCTCTTAGATCCACCAAGATGATCCTTTAGTTTATTTATAGATCGATTAAGAGGCCGAGGGGCATTCTCGAGGATGTTATTGTAACGATGCAAGGAATGCAATGCCTAGTGGACTTCATTGTTCTAGACATGGACACCTTGGCACGGTTACTCTATACACCAATCATACTTGGTCGGTAGTTACTACGAACTGCCGAAGCGATAGTAGATTATGGTACTGGAGATATAACCTTTCACTCCCACGGTGATAAGGTTAAGATAGATACGATCCCGGATTCGAAGCCATGACTGCCAACAACATATGAGAGAGAGCCAATTACAATAATTTCTAAGGATTATGGTTTTCTTGCTAACATTAGAGATACATACTTTTTCATAGATTTCTTGGATACCCAAGAAATTCTTTCTAGAAAAGAAAACTTGGAAAGCACAATCGACTTATTCTCCATTGTTGATCATTTTGAGTTGTTAGCTGGTGGATTTTCTGAGTCTTTACTGAGAATACTACTGAGAATTCTGAGTTGTTTAGTGATGAGTATATTGGGATTTTTAAGAGTCTTGATGATCCATCCCATTCTAAGCAGAGAGCATTCATTGCAGATCTATCTGAGATATTACATGTTGAGCCTGTTACAACCATGGTGGATATTTTATTGAGTACATATCATATACCTTCTATCAGTGCAGTTACAGAGATTGTTGTGGAGCAGGTTCAGATGCACCTGAGCTCAAAGTTTTACCATCGACACTTAAAGTATGCATCCTTATGGGTGTCCCCCAAATGTTTCTGGTCAACATCAGTTTGCAGTTGAACGATGACCATGAATCTCGCTTGCTAGAGGATCTTGAGTGAAACCACAAGGACATAGGATAGAATAATTCAGATCTCATATCTACTTATAGGATGACAACAAGTTGACTCATGAGTTTCATCGCTGTCTGGATCATAATCTCCAGGATGTTGTCATGAAAGAGATCAGGAAATGGTGTCATGTTGGCTTTATCTATCCCATTATAGAATCCAAGTGAGTCATCCCATTACATGTGGTCTCGAAGAAATCTAGGATTACAATTGTGAGGAATGACCATGGTGAGGAGATTCTGACCCGTGTACCCACTTCATGGTAGTTTTACATAGATTACCGGCGCTTGAATTCAGTAACCAAGATAGATCACTTTCCACTGCCCTTTATTGATCATATTATTGAGAGGTTGGCATGGAAGAAGTTCTTTCATTTCTTGGATGGGTACTCAAGATATAACATGGTTGCAATCTCTCCTAAGGATTAGGAGAAGACTACTTTTACTTGTCCTTTTGACACCTACGCCTTTAGACGGATGCCCTTTAGATTGTGCAACACCCCCTCTACATTACAGAGGTGTATGCTAACCATTTTTACCGACATGGTAGGTAGTTTTCTTTATGTCTTCATGGATGATTTCTTGGTCTACGGGGATAGTTCTGACACATATCTTACTTGTTTAGACTTGGTACTTCAACATTGTTGTGAGGTGACTCCTTGGAGAAGAGTCACTTTATGGCAACTAATATGATTGTATTAGGCCACGCCATCTCCAAACATTGTATGGAGTTTGACCTGGCTAAGATTTATGTTACATCCATGCTAGAGCCACCAACAAATTTGATGCAGTTGAGGTTGTTCCTCGATCATGTTTGATTTCATAGCTAATCCATAAAGGACTTCAGCAAGATCAGCAGGCCTTTGATAGAGCTTCTGTGCAAGTAGAGTGATATTATTTTTGATGAGAAAGTCCTTGCATTCTACTAGATGAAAGACATGGTTACTATAGCTCATGTCCGACAACCACTTGATTCGACTCTCCCCTTTGGGATTGTGATGGACGAATCATATTATGCAGTTGGGCTGTTTTTTCAGAGCAGAAAAGAGATGGAATACCATCTGCCATATACTATACTAGTAAGACTCTAGATAAGGCACAAAGGAACTACACAATTACAAAGAAGGAGATGCTAACAGTGGTGTTTTCTTTAGAGAAGTTTCGTTTATTGTCTACACATATCATACTGCCATACTGTATTTATAGGAAAATATGGATGCCAAACCATACCTTATTAGATGGATCCTTCTTCTACATGAGTTTGATTAAGAGATTCGAGAAAAACCTAGAGTGAAAAATATTGTGGCAGATCATCTTTCTAGGATTACAAATGTAGAGTACCCTAAGCAGTTACTACTTCTCATTAAAGAGACCTTTCAATATCAGGTGATTTTATATGTTGTCTCACTCCCATGGTATGCTGATATTGTGAACTATCTTGTGTCCAAGAAAGTTCCACAAGATTGACCCAAGCTAAAGGTAGATAGATTTCTGTTAGAGATTTATTTTTATCGGTGGGAGGATCCCTTCCTATTTTGTGAGGGTGCAGATTGTATCTAGAGGAGGTGCATTCCTTAGGAGGAATACACCAGTGTGCTTGAGCATTGTCACATATTAGAGGCTTGTAGCCATCATTCGGGGAAGCGCATGGCAACAAAGGTTTTACAATGTGGCCTATGGTGGGCAATTTTATTTAAGGATGCAATGGATTATGTGAAGCATCGTACCATTTGCCAGAGAATGGGAGGAACCATCGATTAAAAAGATATAATGCCCCTGAGCTATATTCAGATTTCAGTTGTTTTTGATGCTTGGGGCATTGACTTCATGGTCCCATTCGTTGTCAGTCAGGAATTTCAATACATCCTACTTGCCATGGATTATGTTAGTCATTGGGTGGAGGCTATCCCCACCCAAGCTGCTGATAGTCATACGGTTTATCACTTTGTCAATGACAACATTATTGCATGTTTTGGGATTCCCAAGATTCTCATTTTAGATGAAGCCATTTCATCAAAGAGATCTCAGAAAGCTTATTAAGGAGTACAACATTGAGCATCATGTCACTTCTCCTTACATTCACAAACTAACAACATGACTGAAATTTCGAATAGAGAGATCAAGACGATTCTTCTGAAAGTTGTATGCCCAGATAGGATGAACTGATTGCAGATGCTTGACTCGGTTCTATGGCTTATCGGACGATGTACAAGTCTCCACTGGGTATCTCCCTATAGATTAGTTTATAGAAACACTTGCCACTTGCAAGTTGAACTGATACACAAACCATTATAACAAATCTATTTTTGCAATTTAGATTATGAGAGAGCATGATAGAGTAGGGAAGTGGATCTGAATAGATTGTTGGATTTTGATATTTCTCTTAGGACAACAACTTGATGTATAAGGAGAAAAGTCAAGAGATGGCATGATAGACATATTATGAGAAAGACTTTCGAGCCTAAGCAGAAGGTGTCATTGTTTGATGCAAAATTGAAGTTGTTTCTAGGAAAACTTAAAAGCAAATGTTCAGGATCGTTCATTGCTAGAGCTGTGCATGACAATGGTAGTATTGTCATATCTTGGTTATCATCTGATGTAATACCATTTGTAGTGAACGGACAATTGCTGAAGCCATATCTTGATCATGATACATCCCTATTCGTAGTTGATTCCATTCATGTAGTATTAGACGATGATTCTTTGACATCATTTGTGTCTGATACATAAGCTGATATTCTCTTCTATATGTTCCTTCCATTTTTCTTTCTTCGTCCATTTTCTTATTATTCACCTCTTTTCCGTATGTGTGTGCTACACTTAGGATGTACTATATCCTAAGTATTAGGGAGGTGAATGACTTGAGATGTTCTTATTTTCGTTCTATTTCGTCACTCTTGTTGTTGCCCATACTTAAGGATCCTTTACCCTAAGTATAGGGGGAGTCATGTCGATCATTTCTTTCTTGCTTATTTTCATTTTTATTCTTTTGTTCTCTCTCTTGTCGTTGAACTTGTTGATATTCTTTTTCTATACTTACAGATCATCTACCCTAACTATAGGGGAGGACAAATCGAGTCTTTGAGTTTGTACATTCTTTTCCTCAATTTCCTCATTTGTATAGTCTTCTATACTTAGGATTATTTGATCTAAGTATAGCAGGGATCGTCGACTTCTATTCCTTTTATTCTTCTTTGAGTGATTGTAGTATAGGATTCATTTCATTTTCTATACTTAGCACGAGTTATGTCTTCCTCTGTCGCTTCTTGGTCACTATGAGGACATAGTTCGAGCTAAGTATAGGGGGTGTCGTATATATTATACATATACTTTAGCCATAACTCATACTTTTGTTTGGTTAATAATATGGCTAATAAAAATGAAATAAAAAAGTTTTGTAAAAAAATTGTGAAAACTCTTTTGTAAATACTTTTGTAAAACGTTTTGTAAACTCTTTGTAAAAAATCTTTGCAAAATTATTTTTTGTACAATTATTTGTAAAACATTGGTAAAACCATCTTGTTTGTAAAATATTTTGTAAATGAATTTTGTATCGAAATTATGTATATAGTAAAAATGCTTGTAAAATGTTTGAAATATAATGTTTGTAAAAATTGTTTTTTGCAATTTTTTTAAAATGTTTTGTATGGTATTTTTATAAGATATTTTTGTAAAGGTTTTGTAAAATGTTTTTAAAAACTTTTGTAAACTAGTTTTTCAAATTATTTTCTCATCTTGTATATAAAATAACTTGTTTATAAATATGTGTGCATATTATAAATAAAAAATATTTATTAATAATTCCGTGTAATAAACTTTTGTGAAATATGTGAAAGAATTAATTTCTTTTAATAAAATTTCTCGTTAAAATTATTGTATAAAATTCTTTATTAAAATATGTATATAAAATTCCTTCGTAGATAAAATCCTCTTGTAAAATATGTGCATAAAAGTTGTAAATAGAAATTCCTTTTGTAAAATCTTGCATAAAATCTGTATAACTTTTGTATATAAAGTTATGTATAAAATTCTTTGTGTACAATGTGTATAAAATCCCTGTAAATTTTTGTAAATATGTATATTTCTATATTTAAAATTACTTAAAAAAGATAAAATCTATAAAAATTTGCAGAAGTTCTCAAAAACCCGTTAAAAAAGGTTTATTCATTTCTTTTTTTCTTTGAAAAAAAATATTTTTCTTGTATTTGCAGTTCCATTTTTCAGAATGATATTGATGCCTAAACTAGTTTGCAATAAAGTTTGAAGAATGGAAATTTGTTAAGACCTTAATACACTTAATTTCAGAGAATTTTATATGAACTAGAATTGAGACTTTTCATGTCATAACGACTGAATTATTTGGGTCCACATGACTATGTTCACATGTCATCTTGATTGCTCTAAGTAGAATATTTCACACATAATATGATTCTTTTAGACAATATCATAACTTGGGAAAGCACTTTGCACACTGCTCTTCACTGATGTGGTGGTGAGGGGTAGAATCCTCTAGCAAGAGATGCACATGAATGGAAACATACGCAGTCACCTTGAGTGGCCAGTGTGCCCCAACCTAGTCCAGTAGCATGGACGTCTAAAGACCGGAGCCATGGGTTGAAATATAGCTTCAGATGAGGGATGGTCTGATCGCACAATTTTTTTCTAAGACCCCAAAACATGGCATAAAGAAAGATTCTATATCCGTTGGGGCACAATAAAATTAATGCAGTGCGACAATTCTTTCCACAAAATAGAAGCTAAAAATATTCCCATAAAAAATGTATATTGACCACATTGGTCCATCTTCAAAGAAACTGTAGATCTTAGTGGTGACTTGGCTACACTAGCTAGTTTCACAAGGAGATGTGGCTATACTACTTACACTCCACTTCTCTTCTTATTCGTCTATCTTCTCCCTCCTTCGATTATGGACACATCACACACCTGAATTCAAAAGGAAATACCCCGCTCCCCAATTAAAGAGTAGCTAGACTGGGGAATTAGGGTCCCCTTGCTAAGAGAAGGTTATTCTTTGTCAATTTTGATATGGAGAGCTATATTCCACTTACATTGTACCAGTAGATTCATAGTCAACAGAGTTTGCATATGAAGACTTATTCTAATCTGAGTGTTGAGGCAACCTGAATAAAGACCTGTGGAACTTGAAAGCTGTTAGATCTTAAATCTTATTCCAATAAGGTCCCTCCTAACTAATATTTCAAAGGTCTGATTTTGATTTTATGAAGATTAGTTAAAAATCAAAAATCTTCTAAATTCTTTATTTTTCCTTGCTTCTTTTCCTTTTTAGTCACTTATTATTCAAGCAAGTGTTTGATAATGGACAAGTAAAGGTAAAGTATAATGGGATGATGAATCACCAAATCATCATCTCTATACATTTATGTTAGCTAAAAAATCCCTTATAAAATACATGTAAATACTAATAAATACCTCTTTTTTATAAATCCTTATTTTTGTGTAAATATTGTATACTTTTAACCTAAAGTAAATAAAGAAAAAATAAAGAAAATAGAAAATTATATACATGCAATAAATACAAGTCGACTCTAACACGAGAGCAGGTCAAGGCTTGACCTAATCGACAAGGAATAAAGTAGGAGGAGATAATCATGATAACTAGAAATATCAAGAAAAATATTCTTCATTTGGTATATTCATCACTTCTACATCATTGTATATATTACATATTTTCTTATTTTATTTTATTTATCACCAACAATCATCTCAAATGAATATTTTCCTTCAGACGTAGCCACCAGCTGCTCCAGATCGCGAGTTTCTGACGTTCGAGCTTCATCACCACATCCATTCAATGTGGGAGGACATCAGCTACCTTCTAGACCCATCAGACGGTGAGTTAGACAGAGATCGATTGAGATCTGACCGATCGAAGTTTGGTAGCCAACCCCTTCATGCCAGTTCTTATAGTTGGTTCGTCCGTCATCAAATGATGAATGATTCATTCCAGATTCAATCTGAACTGCACAATAAAGCCCAAAATCTAACCATTGATCAAAGCTTCCACATTGATGATCCTGTATCTCAGCCTCTTAATAAGTCGTTTTAATGCGTTGTAGTGGGCCGAATCAAATGCGTCAAGTACATTTAATTAATATATCAATTAAATCAAATGGTCGATTTTTATTTTACTTGGGCAAGCCCAAGGTCGAACTCAGGGACACGAGCCTCTTTAGTATCATTTATACTCTATATATTTGAATAATGTGTTGAATTAACAAATCGTTGGACAATAAATGCATGGAGATAGATAATATGCATAAATAAACATGAATAATGCATTTTTTTCATCATGCAAAGAAATGCAAAATTAAAACACTACAAAGATGCCCAATTTATACAGAATCAATGAGCAATAAAAAGATGGTCAATTTCAAAAAGAAGTCATGAAGCTATTTTCATTTGCAAAATATCAAACAATACGAGAATCATTGAATCAATGGCACTAGATAATTGGATTTAGTCAAAAAAATCAAAGGTGCCAAAACAAAACTGTAATTAGGCCATTAGAAAGAGAATAAATAAGCTTCAAAACGCAATGGAAATCAACTCAATCAGAGCTAGGATGCTCAAGATATGCAAGAATGAAACCAGGGACATAAATGCAAGAAAAACATAAAGATAAATAACAAACAGGTCCCTTGAAGGACTAAAATGCAAATAAAATAAATATGAGGCCTTCCCAGTAATTTACACATATCCACGTGGGTATTTTGCAATTATTTAAACCCGTAGGAGTGTGAGTACAAAATACCCCAGGCACACGTGGATCTCACGTGGTGTCTGGACCTGTCTGTAATTTGGAGAAGCTCCGGGGGGATCCCTGCAAAATACTAGGCCAGTCACGTGACAGGCATGTGATGGCGAGGTTCGGGTAGCTTGCAGGCTCGGAGGAGGCTCGAGCTTGCTTCGGCTAGGCTCGCAGCGAGGCTCTGGCTCGGAGAGGGCTCGGCTTTGGCTCGGTAGACCCAGGCCTACAAGCTAGGAGAATGAGGCTCGAATCTACTCGATGCTTGACACGTGGGCCACTCTGGACCGTCTGTTCAAGGTGATCAGACATCATCTGTAATGCGTGGAGATGTCGACGTGTCTTCCTCTGGATCGTTAGATGAGCACCGGGATGGAGCCATCTAATGGTCACTATAGTCTCTTCTCCGTCGCTATGGTGGCAGCAGATTCTGGCCGCTAACAAAGTCGTCCTGGCTCTGCCACCTTCTAATATGCTCGACAAAGACCTCTGGCCACTCTTGGATGGATAGATGTTTTTGTTGAAGCTCATGAAGATGGCTGGAGTTCCTTGAAGACGTATCCGGTATTTGCTCACCGGAGATGAAGTTCACGAAGGTAGCTCCGGTGAAGCTTCCGATCTTTGAAGTTCGATGTCTGCATATGTTAAATCTAGTAGAAGCATGCGAGGAAGGATGCAGAATGGGTTGAACGAGAGCCTATGCAGATGGAGAAGGCTCGGTGCTTCTCTGCCGTGAACGGCAGAGAAGATGGGTCGACGATGACGAGGTTGTGGAGAAGGGAAGGTGGGTCTCTAATGGGTGCACGAAGATTGTGAGGGTGCGTTGGATCTAAAGGGTAATGGAGGGATGATGATGATGAGCATATGAACCTAATAAAATCATAGAAAATATAGAAAAGACACAGAAGGAAGATCATAGGCTTACTTGGGCGATGGCGATCGTCGGCGGCTTGTGCTTGGGGTTCTATGCGATCCTCGAGTCTTCACTAGACTCCATCAGCCTAGTGGAGAAGCTCGAGCGAAGGTGGGGCTCCGCGACGCAGCCTTGAAGGCGGTGGGTCTCACCGGGGGCAGAAGTCATCATCTCACCTACAATCGGACCTCCCCCAATCACGAGGAGGTGGAGTAGGGTTGGGCCTCGCCCCTCGTAAAGGTGGACACCGATGATGGGTGGTGGACATGGAGTATTTGAAGAGTGGCGATGGCGGTTCCAGTAATGAAGTGAGTGGGTTACGTGGGGATCATGGAGTGATGGGGAGGACATCGTGGGGCAAGTGGGAGACTGCGAGGAAGGTGGATGATAAAGTTGTGTCGTGGGGTGCTCGGATCATGGAGAAGATGATTGACGAGGTGAGGGAAATGGAAAGGGGGAGGCTATATGCAAGGTGGGTGACGTGTGCAAGAAAGGGACTGGAGGTAGACAATGACTTCTTGGCCGTTGGATCTCGTGATCCAATGGCTAAGTGGCAAGCATACGTGAGCGGTCTGGATTTGGTTGAAGGCAGCATGATCGTAAGGCGAGTGAAGCGCCACGTGTCGAGCAGGTAGAGAGGGCGGAGACGAGTGGCTGAGATGCGGTGGTAGAGTTGATCGAAGGGCTGGAAAATGGTGCGGGACAAAACGGCTGAGATGCAAGGATAGAAAGATGTTCTGATGGTGATGGATTTAGACACGTGGCGAGAGGAGGTTTATGCGCTGGTGGATGGTTGTGATGGAGTCTGAAGGTGGATCGGGTGGCTATGAACTGCTGCGAGATTGGACGGTGAGATGGAGGACTTCAGAAGACCTTCAACGGCTGCTAGTGCCCATGCGTGGCAAGAGGCGATGCGGCCACGTGGCTCAACCAGAAGGAGCCACGTTGCCCAATCAGATTATTCAAAAGATGATCAAGCAAAAAGAGGGAGGAGATTGCTGAATTTGGAAAAACTCAAAACATAAAAGTTGTAGATATTGATGAGTCTACAAGTTTCATGTTGATCAAAATCGGAAAAAAGGTTAAACGAAGGGAGAAATATTTTTGGTGAGAGTTTTTAAGGGCTTAAAAACACTGCGAATTTTAATTTTGTTATTTTTTTGTATTTTGAATTTATTCAAGGGGTTAGATAATTACAAGGATTAATCTGGTTCTTAATGAGATTTAGTCTATGCTAGAGGGTTAATATCTGTGAACTAAAAGCATGAAACTGGGTTTCTTCAACCCCCTATACTTAAACTATGCTCGTCCCCGAGCATCACAAAATGAATGAATGAGCTGTATTAATCCCCTTGTGCATGTGCATAGAGGATCTGATCTGTTCAAGTCCTCTCAATTTTAAACATCCAAAATCTCAGAGTTCAACCCTGCCTTAATCAAGAGACATTCAATTCCTCTAATTTTCCAGACTCTCTCTTTGATACATATAAACTAAGGATATGAACATAAGTGTTCACTGTGTTCACGAGAGTAGAGTCAAAACATCACCCAAGGTCCCGGTCCAAGAAATTCTCCTAAGGACCCAATCCTCAACACTAGGTAATAAATCAGATATTGCATCCAATCCACCATATCTTTAGTTGTCAGACTTAGAAGTGTAGGTGGCAGGCCAGCTGATGGAGGGTTTGGGATTGTGTCATTTCTTCTCTCCCTCTCATTGGAACAAGGATCCTCTCGAGTGCCTTATTACGCAATGCGTTTTTTGGTGTTGATCAGTGCGTCCGTCAAGAGAAGTTGGAGCCGTCTGCACTTGTTTTCCTATGAATACACATGGGTGTGCCTTTTTTAGTATATATCGTACCTTCTACACCCAGACTTGTAGCATTTACGATGCATAGCTCTTTTTTGGTTCAAACCTGACTCCTGGTCCTAATACCGGTGGTCCAAGTGGACACTTTAAAATGGTTGCGAGCGCTCGCCTTTGGTGGAAGCTCTTTGATGATTGACTTTGTGGAATGAGAACTTTTTATTTCAACAATGATATTTCTTTGATTTGCATAATTTTGGCTAGCTCCACTGCTTTTACCAAGAGTTAGCGCACACTGATCAACAATTTTTTATTTATTTCATACCTTGGAACTTAGGTAAATGTCAAAAGATTAGCATAAGAACCAAGTTCTCATACTGGCTTAAAATGCTGACATTCATATTTCATGAAGCCTTCAATGATTTTATCCCATCCTCGAGAATCATTAGATCAAATCCAAACTTGAATCCCTCATCCCAGTTCCTCAAGTGAAATTTCAACTCATCTCATTGAAACCGCAGTCGTGCATGTGATGTGCTGATCATATTCTTAAGGTAGGAGACTAAGCATGCGATATAGCACATAAATCTTGAAACCTAGGGAAATGTGGATGATTAAGTCTAAGACCCTGATGGTTAAGGGTGGTTAACCTAAAATCTCACGACCTCATAAACCGAGTGTTCTCAAATATTTCTGATCCTAGGTGGAAGTGAAAAAACTGTAGGGGTTTTAATCCAATCCCTTCATCCATTTTTTTAAAAAAATAATGAAGACTTTAAAAGACATAATGACTGCCTAAACTCGAATGAGTAGATGCATCTGCATTCAGCCAATATAGGTGTAAGTACAGGCCAGAGCCTGTTGCTTGAGGACGGAGCCTTACACGATGTCCTCTAAACCACCTACTCTGCTAAGGAAAAACCCTCACTGAATGCGGCTACTTATTTGGGTTTAGTAGTCACTTTTTACTCTTAAAGGATTTTTTTATTTTTTATGGATTTTTGGAAAAGGATAAAACACCAGTTAGACTCATCTTCCTTAAGAAAATAATTTCAACACCATGTCACACCAATAAAGATTTTCCATACATTTTCAAAAGAATTTTCAAAACAAGAGAAACTCATTTTTCAAATCATTTTCAAAAATATTTTTCTTGAAAATAGTGTAACATAATATAGAAAACCTTGAAAACATTTTGCCCACTTAGTTCAAAAGAATATACTTTAGCCCAAAAAGTTTTGATTTTTTCAAAAAAATTTCAAAAAATAGCTAAAGTACATATACTGTAGAAACGATATACCCCCTATACTTAAACTTTGCTACATCCTCATAGCACTAGATGATATAAAGCCATAGGTCCATTTAAGTATAGAAATATATACGGGAACTCGGACGAACACATTCTGTACTTAGGTTGGAAATAACCTAAGTATCAGGATAAGGAAAAGATGAGTAAGAAAATCATGGGGATTCAGGTCCCCCCATACTTAAACTGAGAGTAGCCTAAGTATATAGATGGATACTTGATGTTGGGAGAGACCTGAGGTGAACGAAGAAGAAGGATGGATAAACAAATGAGCAGATGAATCTTCGGAGATTAATAGAGTACTTAAGGACTAGTGGAGGGTTTCAGAGCATTCATGGCTCAAACAAGCATGCAACACCCTTTGATTTCACCAACTCACATGTGAAACCAACAAATGGTGATTTATTATCTCATCATTTTTATTGGTGATTAAAACATTCTAATTTACGCGGAAATGAATGAAATTAATGAACGTAAACATGGGTGTTGCTATCCCAAAACAAGGTTTTACTCCATTTTAGGTTGACTTGCAATTATCAGTCCCAATCTATTTGCTTAAGGTTATCACTAATTTAAGGTGAGCACATAAATCAAGAAATCATCATCTACTGCTCATTCCCATTTTCCATTAACCTAGGTGATCAAGCCAGGAAGGGAGGTCGAGAAAAAGCCATGCAGTCGACAAAAATCATGATCTAGACTAAGAGAGAAAACATGCAGTGCCTTAGCAAAAATTCGTGAAAAACTCGGACTGAATTAAACATAAAAAACAAATGTAAGCAAGTTGATGGAAAAACCGCACCTAACATGCTTCTATTAGCAGGGAAGAACACTTTTAATTTTGACTAGGTGAAGCAATGTTTATGTGTGTCTTAATTAATTGTCTGTCCTACCTAAGATCAAACACGTAAAATAGAGAATGTGAAAATAGCTCGAAGAGCCACGTGCCTGGTCCTAGGTCGACACTCAAGTGGGGCAATCCCCACACAACCACATACAAGTCATTCATTTGCAACCACGAGTCTTCGATCGAAAACCGTTGCAAGGACGATTATTTCATTAATCAGAAATAAAAATGCAAGTCATTTTTTTCTTCGATTTTTCTCCAAAATTGCTTTTGTAGCTCCTTGCAGCTGGGAAGCACCTGCTCCTCGCCTCCTTGAATATCAAGGGCACTGCCACAAAAGCAAATATTAGATATCAATCGAAAACATTTTAATGATGCAAAACAACATTAGCAAATTGACCTATGCATAGAAAACACTTAATTAAATAAATAAAAATCCAAACAAGACAAAAGATGAGTTGTGTCCCCAATAATGACACCATTTGACGATCCCGGAATTCAACCTCTTTAGTATCATTTAGACTCTAATTATTTCAACTAAATGTGGAATTAACAAGTAATAGGCTAATAAATGCATGGAGATAGTATGAATAGATAAACATGATCAATGCATTCTTTTTGTTTTTTTCATCATGCAAAGAAATATAAAATTAAAACACTACAAAGATGCCTAATTTATACAAAATCAATAAGCAATAAAAAGATGATCAATTTCAGAAAGAAGTCATGAAGCTATTTTCATTTGCAAGATATCAAACGACACGAGAATCATTGAATCAATGCCAATAGATAATTGGATTTAGTCAATAAAATCAAAGGTGCCAAACAGACCTATAATTAGGCCATTAGAAAGAGAATTAAACAAGCTTTTAAACACCACTCAAATCAACTCAATCAGAGCTAGGATGCTCAAGATATGCAAGAATGAAACTAGGGGCATAAAGGCAAGAAAAATTTAAAGATAAATAACAAACAGGTCCCTAGAAGGACTAAAATTCAAATATAAACACGAGGCCTTCCCTGTAATTTACCCACATGTGTGGAGGTATTTTTGCAATTATTTGAACCCGCAGGAGTATGAGTTCAAAATACCCCAGGCACACTACCTGTATGCAATTTTGAGAAGCTCTAGGGGGATCCCTGCAAAATACCCAGCCAATCACGTGATAGGAACGTGATGGCGAGGTTTGGTAGCTTGTAGGCTCGGGCTTGCTTTGGATAGGCTCGTAGTGAGGCTCTGGCTCGGACAAGGCTCGGCTTTGGCTCGGTAAACCCAAGCCTACAGGCTAGGAGGATGAGGCTCGGATCTCCTCGACGCTTGACATGTGAGCCACTCTGGACCAACTGATCAAGGTGATTAGGGCTCATCTGTAATGCTTGGAGATGTCGACGTGGCCTCCTCTAGACTGTTGGATGAGCACCGAGATGGATCCATCCAACGGTCAATGTAGACTCTTCTTCGTCGCGATGGTGGTGGTTGATTCTGGTCGCCGGCAAAGTCCTCCTGGCTCTGCCACCTTTTAATATGCTCGACAAAGACCTCCGACCGCTCCTGGATGGATAGATGTCATCGTTGAAGATCGAAAGACAGATGGAGTTCCTGGAACATGTATCCGGTATTTGCTCGCCGGAGATGAAGCTCACGAAGGTAGCTTCAGCGAAGCTTCTGATCATTGAAGTTCGATTCCTGCATATGTTAAATCTAGTCGAAGCATGCGATGAAGGATGCAGAATGGGTGGAATGAGAGCCTATGTGGATGGAGGAGTGAAGGCTCGGTGCTTCTCTACACTGAATGGCAGAGAAGATAGGTCAACGATGACTAGGCTGTGGAGAAGAGAAGGTGTTTCTCTAATGGATGCACAAAGATGGTAAGGTGTGGTGGAGCTAAACGGATAATGGAAGGATGAGGATGATGAGTAGATGAACCTAATAAAATCAGAGAAATAAAAAAAAGACATAGAAGGAAGATCAGAGGCTTGCCTTGGCGATGGTGGTTGTCGGCGGATTATGCTTGGGGTTCTATGCGATCCCCGGGTCTTTGTTGGACTCCAACAGCCTGGTGGAGCAGCTCGAGCGGAGGCGAGGCTCCGCGATGCAACCTTGAAGGCGACAAGTCTCACCGGGGGTAGAAGTTGTCATCGCACATGCAATCGGACCTCCCCCTATCACAGGGAAGTGGAGTAGGGATGGGCCTCGCCCCTCGTAAAGTTGGACACTGGTGATGGGCGGTGGAGATAGAGTATTTGAAGAGTGGAGATGGCAGTTCCGGCGATGAAGCGAGTGGATTACCTAGGGGAGGACATCGTGGGGTGAGTGGGAGAATGTGAGGAAGTTGGATGATCAGGATGTGTCGTGGGGTGCTCAGATCGTGGAGAAGTTGACTGATGAGGCGTGCGTTACGCAAGGTGGGCGACGTGTGCAAGAAAGGGGCTGGAGGTAGACGATGGCTTCTTGGTCGTTGGATCTCGTGATCCAATGGCTAAGAGGCAAGCGTGTGTGAGCGGTCTGGATTTGGTCGAGGGCGGCGTCATCGGAAGGCGAATGAAGCGCCACGTGTCGAGCGGGTAGAGAGGGCGGAGACGAGTGGCTGAGATGCGGTGGTAGAGTTGATCGAAGAGCTGGAAGATGGTGCAGGACAGAACGGTTGAGATGCAAGGATAGAAAGATGATCTGATAGTAATGGAGTTAGAAACGTAGAGAGAGGAGGTTTAGGCGTTGGTGGATGGTTGTGATGGAGTCTGAAGGTGGATTGGGTGGCTATGAACTGCTGCGGGATTGGACAGTGAGATGGAGGGCTCCAGAAGATCATCAACGGCTGCTGATGCCCATGCGTGGCAAGAGGCGATGCGGCCACGTGGCTCAACCAGAAGGAGCCACCTGGCCCAATCAGATTATTCAAAAGAAGATCAAGCAAAAAGAGGGAGGATATGGTCGAACTTGGAAAAACACAAAACATGAAAGTTGTAGATCTTGATGAGATCTACAAGTTTCATGTTGACCAAAATTGGAAAAGAGGTCAAACAGAGGGAGAAATATTTTTGGTGAGCATTTTTTAGGGCTTAAAAATAGTGCGAATTTAAATTTTGTTATTTTTTTGTATTTTTAATTTATTCAAGGGGTTAAATAATTATATGGATTAATCTGGTTCTTTTTTATATTTAGTCTAAGCTAGGGGGTTAATATCTGTGAATTAACAACATGAAACTGGATTTCATCACACATCAAAATTGAGCTGTCAGATCAGCACATGACCGCCACGTGATTCGGTGAATAATTGCACCCTTACCCCTGTTGTTTTATTATTTGTAAATAAATTTTTCTAAGGACACAAGTCAGTTTATGGTTGTGTGATAAATTACATAAAGGCCCTTCATTGTTTTATTATTTTCTTTTTGGTCCTGATTGAGTAGATACACATGCTATGCATGTGATATTTTGGTGTGATTGCAATAAAGTACTTGAGTTTCTTTGTTATTGATTGTCCTTTATGAATTAAATAATCACATCGAGATCCGTACCAGTGTGACTTACATGTGCTGGCACACAACTTTTTGTAGGAAATTTGCAAGAATCGCTCTATATTTGTTTAATCTTTAATTTATTTAGTCCATAAAAGTAAATCCATTGCAGTTCATTCCTCATTATCCAAATTAATTGTTCATTGATAATTTTTATTTAATAAGAATTATTAATCACGTTCATAAATTCACAAAAAGTCATCGTAACTTCCTACTAAATAGAATACTTACCTCTAGTTTTTGTTTATAAAATTATTTAGTTTTGTTATTTTTGAAAAAATAAAAAATCACTAAAAATTGCTTTGTTTGCATTAGAAAATTAATAAAAATTCAAAAATTGTCTGGAAAATTACAAAAATTTATAGAGTGTGTGTTTTGATTTGTTTGGTTTACAGTATAATTTTTTGAAAATTCTTCATAAAAATCATAAAAAAACATTGAAAATACTAAAAAATTCATACTAGTTCATTGAAAAATATAGAAAATAGCTTGAATTAAAGCTTGAAAAATTATCTGTCTATTTGTGCATGTTTCCAAAATTTTTGTGTTTATTTTCTATTTTAAAATCCAAAAAACATTTGCATGCTTTATTTTTGTTATGTTTTGCAATTTTTAATGAAAATCTTAAAAATATCTAAATATCTTTGAAAAATAAAAAATAGTAAAAAAATATTTAAAATACAAAAGTAATTTGGTTGAATTTTCTTGTTATTTTACTATATTTCAAAAATATAAAAAGAGTAATTTTCCTTTATTTTCATTTTCTTTTATTTTTTTGTTTTAAAAATTAAAATATAAAAATTTATGAAATGAAAATTCATTACTCTAAATCCCAGAATTTAAAAATCATATAATTAAAAATTCATAAAAAAACAAAAAGGCTAAAAACTAATAAAAATACCAAAAGAACAAAAAGAAAAAAACTTTTGTAATGGTTAATAATTAATAAGTATCGGGAATTTATATCTTCCCTGAGTTCGATCCTGTAGGTTATACAAGTAAAATAAATAGCTTGTCTCTTTTTATCTCTCTTTGATATATTTTTGCTTGAGAATAAAATAATATTTTTTTATTGGAGACATTTAGGGTTGCAACGACATTGTTCATATTATTTTTCTCCATTAAAAAAATCACAGAATACCTCGAGTAATCAGAGGGTAAGGGTGAGTACTAGGGCGGCAATTTTATTGTTTATGGTTAATTTGGGTTGTTGAATGGGGTTATGTTGGATTTTTTCCCCTCTATAATGTCAAACATTAGGCGTTTGGTTTTTAAAAATCAAATGTGGGAGGGGTTGAAACCATGTCATGGTTTGTTCTAGGAGTCCAAGATAAGAGTTGAAAAGGAGGTTTTGTTAAACAAAAAGGCATTCATTTTGAATGAGGGACAGATTGGTTTTAGAGAGGAGAGGGTGTATAAGAGAAGTTTGTGGTCGGAGAAGGTTTTGTGAAGTACTTGTGTTTTTACCAAGGGGATGCTTCAGGGAGCTGAGGGGAAATGAGTACTCTATCCGTGAGGGCCGAGTGTTATTGGGGAGGGTCGATCCATGAGAATTTTTACGATGGATCCTTGATGTATATTAGTTCGGAGGTCAGGCTCCATTCATTAAAGCATATGACATTCAAGGATGGAGGGTGGAAGGACAAGGATTCTGATTGGAAACAGAAAAGATTGAAGTCTCTCGCAAATATGATTTTGACGTTGGTTTGATTGATTGATGTTAGTTGTTCTAGGAATTTAGCTTTCTTTGAGGCTTGGGGTGAGCCGTAAATATTATATAGAGGTGAAGAACTCCATTTCTTTGGTAGGTCTAAGACGAAGTAGGGTGTAAAAGTCTCGATCCATCGCATTGAGTAGTAAGAATGTAAGTGTATCCCTACTCGATAGGATTCACCGCAACTTGCAAATTGTGTTTCCGTGCAATTCAAAATTATTGAGGGGAGGAGAAGTGATCAGATTGGGATGGCTTGCGAGATCCATTTTCTTGCAATGCGACAATATTTAGTGAGGGATGTGTTATGATCTCTTTTAGCCGGTTTCTCTTCCAACCTCCACCCTGGCCATAGATGTTCCTAGATAAATGGTTGATGTCCATTTTAATGCTTGTATCACACGTGTGGTCGGATGATGAAAGTTTAGCATTCTACTAGCCGGTGTCCCCGGACGGTATCAGTAAAGAAGTATTTGTTTGAGGAATCGAGAAAGGATAGTCCTAGACTAGAGAGGGTTAGATTGCTCGCGAGTTTGCTAGCAGGTGATTTGAGGTTTTTAAAGATACATGGTGATGTTATCTACAAGCTTGACAAATAGACAATCGAAGGGGGTGTGTCGAAGGGGGAGGTAGTTGGTGTACCTAGATCGAAGAGACTAGCACCTTTTTTGGAGAAGGAGGTATCTTGAGTCTTCTTTGACATTGTTGTTATCGGGGAATTTAGTTTTTGTTGGGTTCCTTGGAGGACTTCGGGGAGGGTTGGAAGCTGGGGGCTTGGTGGATTGATAATGAATCTCAGATTCATTACTCTAAATCTCATTAATTAAGCTCAATTCCCTCAAAATCATTGGGATTTCTATATTTATTCTGCATAATTATCATTCATGCATATTTTAATAAGAATTGCATTTTATCACTCATTCTTGCACAAAATAAGAAGCCAAAAATCCCAGCTAAAATTGACATGTAAGTAACCTAACTTCCCCAATTTTTATATAATTCATGCTAACTCCGAATGACCCAGAACCACCTGCACGGTGTGCATATCAGTAACAAGAATAAATGAAAAATACAAAAAATACTAACCGAAATAAGTGGATCAAAAACCCAAACCCTAGTTCTAGGATTTCCGGACTAAAACCCTCATATCTTCCTCATCCAGTATCCGTTATAATCCTACTCACTCTTGAACTAATGTACATTCAATTACCTTCAAAACAAGACCAAGTTCCAGTGAATCGGAGCTCGTATGTGAAAGTTGTGTTTTGGGCCATTTTGTACATTTTGTATTTTAGCTGACTTTGACCTATTATTTTATGTACATAATTAACCTATTTTATTTTATTTCTTTTTTATTTGTCTTCTTTGATGAAAGTTTTATAAAAATGCGCAAAATTCAAATCCAAACTGAGCTTGAAATCAAAGAAACAAATTGAGTCCGAGTCTTCACTAACTGTCTGTACAAAATTGGTCTTTTTTGTCTTTTATTTTATTTCTTCTTTTTCTTAGATAATAAAAATCTTATGATTTTTATCTGTTTTAAAAATGATAAAAAATTATAAAATCCAAAAATCAAGGTATTATATGTACATGGGATACCCCAAAAATATCACTTTGTGCAACTGATTGATTTTAATTTTGATATCTTAATGAAAGTTTTAGATCTCATCGTGTCGAGCAATTTTTGTAAATAAACTTTTTCGATCCGAGTCGTTGGCTATTTTTTTTGGATTTTTTTAAGAATTTATTTTTTTCGAATTTTGTGGGGCTGACACGTGGCAGCTCCTTGAGTCGCCATGTGTCACCCTATTTTTGAAGGATTTATTATTTCATTTTTATATAAAAATTTAAATTAAAAAGGACCGCACGTGCGAGGCATGGGCATCGCACGCACGTGCCACGCAAGTGCTTCCCCATCCTTCTCTTCTTCCACCACGTGGCACAACCAGGACCGTCCGATCTTGGCTGATCAGACAGCCCCTAGATCGTCTTCCTCCTCCGTGCCCTTTCCCTAATTGCAACCGCCCACCGCATCTCCGATTCCTCCGCCTCAAACCACGACATCACCGGCGTCGCCACCTTTCATTAATGTCTGTGATGCCTTATCGACAATCAGATCCTCGTCCCCTGCAATTTTGCCATCTAATCCCTCAATCTCGTCAAACCCGATCCCGTATCCAGCCTTCCATCTCCGACGAGAACCACTCCTCCTATTTAACTCCGAGCAGCGCCTCCTTCAATCTCCATCCGTTGTTTGCACGACTGGGTAGGGGACACCGGTGGTGGCAGCTCGGTGCCCCCGTCTTCCCTGGCGAGGTTCGAGTCCAGCAGGACTCGTTGCAGCATGGCCTTCAACCACCGTCGACCTGCTCTGCTCCAACGATTCGTCGTCGATCCTACTTCTGTCGTACACCACCACCGCCACTTAGCTACTCCACCGTGATCTACTTCACTAGCTTCACCAATATCTCCGTCAACTGCAATGCTTCCACGACAATCTCCATCGACAACCCATGACTTCAACCTCTGCCTCTGACGTTCTTCTTCTCCAGGCGCTCGCAAGCAACCTCCATCGTCAACCAAACCTCCATCAATGTCGTGTGCTTCATCGATTTCATCCCTCTCCGCCCTGGCTCATTTTCAACCTCCTGGAGGTTTGCAACCACCTTGCTCCACCGGCTTCGACGACCGACGTCCACGATCTTCACCGGAGCCACCATGAAGGCTAGCTGAAAGACCTATCCACCGGCAGACGATAGCCATCGGTCACCAGTAGTGCCAGAGGGTTCCCATCCTCCGCTGTGAAAACGCCACCGCCGGTCGGGCCCAAGCCCGAGACCCTCCTCGCATGCTACGCACGTGAGAGAGGAGACGTCTTGCACCTTTGCCCCCTGGAGTTCACCAAATTCACTTCAGCATCCCTAGGTCACATGCTCTGCAGGTGCCCATGGGAAAATTGCAATAACGCCCTCGCTACTTCGCCTATTTGACATCCAGCCTGCCGACTAGAGGGCGCGTGCCACGTACGTGCCCCTTTGGGATTTTTTGCAAAGGACCCCTAGTACTTATTGATAATTACATTATCGCCCTCCTTTGCATTTTGTTTTATTAATAATTATTTAAATTGTGCAAAAATACCCATGTATCCCCCCTCAGTTTTGGACCTCTCCATACATTATTTTATTACTAAAAAAAGGCATTTTATTTTACAATTAATTCTCTACATTATGGCATATGCTTGACATTTTTGTGATCATTGATTAATTAATAATTAAATATTTTGTGGAAAATTGCATACTTCACCCACTTTATGCTCTGATTTTTATCATTGATTAACCGTTGCTCTAAAAATTCTTGAGAAATCATCTTTTGTAGAATTATTTTGATTAACAATGTGCCCAAAAAGAATTGCATTTACATGCTTAGTTTACCTTGTAAAAATCATTTTGCATATTTCATTATTTAATTTTTAATAGGTACTAAATCTCACATTTTCGAGGTTTAGGATTTTTCTGAGATCAATCACCTAGTGATAGATCTTACAGAATTTTTTCCTTGAAAACAATTAGGTTTAATATTATTATAATTAAATATTGAAATTCACTTTATTTGCATTTAAAAATTCATAAAAAATTCATCTTGCATAAAAAATTACAATGCATTCATTTCATCATATTTATCATCTTGGCCATTCGTATTTTTCGGACATCGTTTGATCATTATTTACATTTTAGTCCTTAAAATAGGCCATAATTGCATTTTGCGTCCTGAATTGCAAAAATTACAAAAAAAAGACCGCCTGAAAACTGTATAGGAACTTTTATAGATAAAATTCTAGGTTGTTCCTTTGCCTCCTTGTGTTTGACCTTGGGACTTGCCCAAGTAAAATAAACATAAAATCACACGATTAAAAATTGTGTAAATAATTGTGGTTATTTCTTGACCGATTCTGATTGCCGGCCTACAATGAAACAACACATAGATTTTTTTAAGTGAACGACAATAATACACGACATATTTTTAACATAGGCAATCACGGAAATGTCAGATGGCGCCATTGCCGAGGAGGCAAACTGCTTAGTTTTTGTTTAAATTTGTTTGTTCGATTTTTTGCATTCGGGTAGTCTGACCCCACGAAATTTTCGCTGTAAATTCCATTTTTTCCTGCATTTATTTTATATTATTTTCAGCATTTATTTTTCTCATTTTATTTTTATTATTATTTTTTGTGCCACTCTCTTACATTTTCACTCTTGTTTTTCTTGCGAGGTACCCAACGTATGTGGAGCGGTTTTTCAAGAGCCGACGCATCTTCACCGACTTCTGAAAAAAAAAGCCGCAATTAATTTAAGATCGAGTCGAGTCATGAGAGAGCGTAGAGTCTAGGATTTTATTTTTTGCAATTTTATATTCTATAATTAATTGCCCATTTATAGCGATGTCCGTCTGGACTCTTGCGTGTGTAAAAAGACCCTTGAACTTATCTTGTGGTATGTCGTGGATTGTTTCACTCTCCGATGAGGGTGGGGCCTGACATGAGTGGCGCTTAGGATATACCTACACATACGGCTCTTAGAGCATTTAAATTTTTGATTGTGCTCATAGGACCTTGGGCCACACTTCACTTTAATTGAGACACACTCTAGATCATTTAATTTAGCCAAATTCAACCCAATTCTTTCCCGCTAATAGAACTTTCTGCTAGGTGCGGTTTTCATCGGCTTGCATCCATCTAGAATAAAATTTTCAATTCTAGTTTTGCATTCCACATGCAGACTACGAGGATTCACTGTAAGTCTTCTAACAGAGCATACATCATAGTTGTTCGCGTGCATCGGCTTTTCTCGAATTTCTCCCTCTTTTTTGTCACATAATTTTAAAGGAAATTGGGATTGGACGGTAGACATGTATTTGTGCTCATTTGATTCTTCAGTGATCGCCTAATTAAAATTGGGATTGCTAAATATAACCGACGTTAAAAAAAACCATAAAATCAAGAATTTTTCTGGGAGAGCACCCCGACCTTGGATTCTTTTATTTTTCTGAGTGAGCGAGAGACGACACTTAAGGCTAGAGCCCAAACTGGAATTTTCATATTGACTACTGGTTCTACCAAAAATGATTAGCTACTTCTTAGTGAGGATCTAACGGGTAGCCGATAAACGTTCCGGATTTCCTTAGCAGAGTGGGTGGTTTGGAGGTTACTACGTAAGGCTCCGTCCTCAAGTAACTGGCAGCCGTTCTACGGTTCATACTTTCTCCCATACTGGCGGAAAGTAGGTGCAACTAGTCATAAGAATTCGGGACAATCGTTAGGAAAATTTCCGGCACCTGACAGCTTGCTAAATTCTTTCCAAGATTGTCTTATCACCAATTAAAATTGAAAAGATAATAGTCGAACTCTTGCAGCTTCATTGTGTGAGTCGGTAAACCCAAGGTTTGATTTGTATTTGCATTGGTGTATGTGAACTGATTTCAAAGATCAAAAGCCGCACATTTGATAAAATTTCTTTTGACTATCCCCTGCACTCGCACCGAGATCAACCATGATTCATCATCATCATCCACCTCCTTTGACAAATACAGGATAACGGTCCGAGTACCCATCAAATCTCTATTATGAAAATGAATTTGTCTCGGTTAGGCTCAAATCAATTGAACCATCTTTTTTCAACAATCCTCCAACATTTGTGGAAGACTTGCACCCGCGGATGAATTTGGTCCCCTCATCAAATTCCTACTCGAATCGTTCAATGACACATGACCCATTTCCATCATGGACTGAACCGTCTTATTCTCAATTTATAGCTGAAACTAATGAACCATTTCAAGATCAAAATACTTTTGAATCTCATGACTGGTCGAGAAACCAAACCCAGATGAAGAGACCCACACTTAATGATCATCAGTGTTGGATTGACTGTGACGATCAAATCCCTATTGACTAACCTGAATACCACTCCTTCAACCAACCTACACATACAGAGGACCAAATGGATGATATCGACACATATGCACCCTGTATGACTCCATTATTCGAGGATACGATCAATCAAGACCATGGAAGTAGACTCTACTCCAACCAGCATTGCATGCCTGAGTCAAGGCATGTTGAGTATGAGACCTACACATTCTTGCAAAATCCTTCTTTTGAGCAGCCTCCTTCCATAATTTTCGAGGAGAAATTTTCAGAAAATAATGATCATATATCGGATATTCGAAGAAACTCTCCTCTCAACACATATAGGAAAATGGAAGATGAAATTATTGAATCTCAAATGCAAAAACACACACCAACTGCTCCCATGATTGATCATGAACAGAATTTTGAGGATGATATTTTAAGGATAAATAATATATTCATATTAATGGAGGATAGATTTCAAAATTTTGTCGACCGACTAATTTCACTCTCTAGGAGCTCGGACATAAAAATTAATGAGGAAAAGATTGGATCTCGTGTTGAAATTTTTGAGGATATACCGAAACCTAGGGATGATTCTAACAACGGCACTTGTGCATATTATTCCTTTTGAAATGATTATACATCAGACTCTTACTCGGAACATCAAAGCCCCTTCTCATTTACGGAAGACACTGCATCTCCACACCACACAAAAATACCAAATAAATTGAAATATTGAAAAACACCCCAAAATTGAAATCCAGAAAAAATCATAAAAATTGAGACTGAAGAAGATCTGAAAAATGCTTTACGGGAAGCACTGGAGAAAAGATTGATTTTTTAATTTCCCTTTTTATTGGCCATTGAACACTTCCCCGACCTTAAAGGATTTGTAATGGACAAATTAATGATGAAAGAGTCAGGCAGGAAAAGAACAAAGACTGAAAGACATATCTTGTCAATGGCCTCCTCCTTGGTGTAGAGGAGAAAAACCAAGAGCCACATAGTGAAGCGGTTGCCCAGATTTGATTGTGAAATCAAGGACGGAATTTTTACCCATGCTCGAATTGATGACGATTCACCGATCAATATCCTCCCGACCCCTGTATTTCACGAACTCAAAATCGGACCTATCAGGAAGATACGAGAGATTGTTCAATTGGCTGACCGATCAATAAAGCGGCCGAGAGGAACCATTTCTGTCATCATGATATTCCAAGGTGCTCCGCTCAAAGTAGAATTCACGATCATTGATATTGAGCATCAAGGAGAATTCATCCAGTCTCCAATTATTCTCGGAAAGCCATTCTTAGCATTGGATAAGGCAATCATTGAATGTTAGACTCGGGAAATCAATTTTACAGTATTGGAAGCACTTCGATCTCATCCAGTCTTTGAAGAACCACGATTTTCTGAGGCAACCCACGAAGTCCTCAACAGCCGTAACTACCAAGCGATAGAAGAGCCCTACCCCGTTGCTACATTTGAGATAGCAGTTGTTGATGAGACTATTGGTTTAGAGACTCTCCCCCCTGCTCCATTCACAGTTGCTCTCACCATGGAGAATCAAGTATATGAATCATATGATCATGCGATTTATGCATGGTCGCACCCTGGGTCAACCTATTCTGACTACCTTGATCTCATCAACACGACACAGGAATGCTCCAATATCAATTAAATTGAGAACGAACATGCAGAGACTCTCCCCAATATTTCAATTCCTGCAGATCTCACAATAGAACAATGTTTCTTATATGATCCTGAGACATATGCAAGGTTACCCCCTGGATCAACCTACTATGAATACCTTAACAAAACTTCCCAAATAAAGAGTGCACCAGCATTAAGAAGACTAAGAACAAACATGCAGGACGAACACCGACCAAGGAGAAGAATTCCAATGGTTATTCATCTGGAGACTCAAGTGGAGCAACAACTTCACGAAATAAAATGACTACTCCTTCATCTAAAAAGAAAGTCACGTTTGACCTTCCGGAAGAGGAATCGTCTAATGATCCCTCATAAGGTTCGGGAAAGGTAATCTACATGAGTGAAGTATGTTCGGTTGTTCTAAAACCATATCTTCGCAAGGATCCAAATATCGACTCCCATTGGAGGACTCCCGTTCCTCACTATTATTCATCAAAAGTCGATGATCCTGCTTTCATAAAATACACTAGAATTATCTCTTATGAGCTTACTGAGACTGGTGCTTCATAGTATTCATCCGAGGACAAACCGCTTGATCCGAAGAAGGTATGAATTCTGAGAAAACAACAGAAGAAACAAAAAGACCAGAATATCTGGAGTGTGTCCACTTTCAAATATTATTCCTCTGAGGATAATTCTGATGATGGTTACCTTTCATCTGACTCATATGCTTCATCAAATATCTAACATGATCTCTCCAAGGATAACTCTGATAATAGTTGGGAATCATATGCTTCATCTCCGTCTCATCATTATAATATCCCATTATAAGCTCACAAAAAGATCGGTCGAAAACTGCCTTAATCATCTGCTACCCACCCTACCTCCCGACCACATCGGTCTCCTTGTACAACTTCTTCCTCTACATAGGCCATGGCCTAAGTATAGGGGGGACCGATGTCATCTGTACATACCATTCTCCCCATCTCATGATCATTCCATTTCCACCCTTCTTCTGTACTTAGGCTGACCGGAGCCTAAGTATAGGGGGAATCGATGCCCAGTTGTATATACTCTCTTCATCCACATACCCCGACCACCTCATTTTTTTCGCTCTTCCTCTATACTTAGATTGTTCATATTCTAAGTATAGGGGGGCGGTCTGATCCATCTTTTTATTTTTCTTTTTCTTTTTCACTCTCTTACGCTTAGCCCGAGCTATGTATTCTTTACGCTTCTTATGCTCTGAGGACACAACACTCGCTAAGTATACCGTGTCTGAATATATAATGTGTATATATTTTACCCATATCTCGTACTTTCGCGTAAATCTATATGTATTTACGGGGTGGGTAATTTAAAAAAAAAGCAAAAACAACAAAAATAAAAAAAACTTTTTACTACTAACACCGACTGTGTCCAGCCCAAAACTTTTGAAAAATTTTTCTTCTTATTTCAATTTTTTGCATTAATTTTTTTTAAAAAAAAATCCCTTGCATAAAAATCAAAAAAATCACAAAAAGTAAAAAATGTATCTGCATTTCACATGCATGCACTTCATCCAGCATTTCATTCACTTGCATCTGTAAAAAGTCTTTGGGTTCTAAACCGACTTATGAGCAGAAACCGAGAGTGGTCTAGACTTGACCTTAATCCACCTAATTTTTAGAGGAACTTCACCGAGAAATAGGATTTTAGAAGCTTTAGGTCTTTGACTTAATTCTTTAAGGTCAACATGACAATGTGCAGCTTTTGACTCTTAGTGTCTAACTTGGTCTCTTCATTCTGGGTACAACTCTGGAATAGGGAGTTAATTTGTACTCTCACACTATTGATGAATCCATGATTCATTAACTTTTCTGTCGCATTTTGTCTTAAAATTCTTAACAAATACATGTAAATATTCATTATTTTCCACATTTTATCTAAATATTATTCATGAATAAAAATACACTTTTAAGCATAAAAAACATGTAAATAAATAAAGAATAAAAAAAGAAAAGAAAAGAAGGCATATTGTAGATATGTATATATGTACAATATGACTCATATAATATAAATATAGCTGAAAGATATATTTATATAACCTAAAATGAGACCAAGTCAGTATGGATTGGTCGACAAAACAACAAGTAGGGGGAGATAAGGGAAGAAAACCATAAAAATAATTAAATAACATTCCACACATTATTCATTATTTTTCTAATAAATACCAATTCTTAATTAATTTATATAGACATATTTTTCACCAAACTCTTTTCCTAATTATTTCTAAAAATGTATATAAAAATATAAAAATAAGTTAAAAATATATATGCCAAGAAATCCTATTTTTAAGTTGTCAAAATCTCACCTTCCGAACATCAAAACGTCCTCATACGAACTCCAATTTCACTCACTCACCTTTAAAGTTCATAAAATAATATTCTCTAATTAATAGAGGTAGTTTCATTGAATTCGGAGTATGTTTGCAAAAAGTCGGTTTTGGGACCTAGTTACAAAGGGGTTTCCGGGCTATTTATTTTATTTAGAATCCATTATTTATAGTTTTATTAATTTTATAATTTCTAATTATTTATATGATATTGTATTTCCATGATGATTTATTTCATATTTTTTGGAGCTTATTTTTTATTTTAATAAAATTCAAAACCTAATTTATAGATAAAATTAAACTAGCTAACCTATACTTGTATTTATTAATATATCTAAATTATTTTATTAAAACTCATAAAAATTCACAAAAACTATATTTATTATTCTAATAATTAAGAAAATATAAAATTAATAAATAATTAACAATTAATTAAATTAAAAATTCAATACCTATTTATTAAGTATTATTTATACTTATTTATATAATATTTATATTTTGAATAATATTTATTATTTATGAAAATTATTTATACCATAATTTAGATTATTTAATTATTTACATTTTTCATTTTTACACTTATTTAAAATAATGTTATTTACTATTTATTACATAATTTATACTCTATTTAACATTCTGGCCAACCAGGTGCTGACACGTGTCAGCACCTGGCTCTTCTTCTTCAAGAACCAGGCCGTTGGAACTCTGTTCCAATGCCTCCACTTTGATGATTTTTCTCGCGCACCTAATAACTTCTTCACTCGATCTCCACCCTTCATCTTATCCTCCTATCCAATCTCATACACGCCCACCATTCGATTCACCTTGGAGCTCAAGTAATTCATCTATAAAAAGCCACAAAGTCGACGCCATTAACAAGTTCTCTCCAGACCTCTGAAAGCTCTAACTTCCCGAACCAAACATTCTACTTCCAAGCCTAGTGCCGGCCAACCTTGGCGGTGACAGCGCCAACTCACCACCTCGCATGGAAGAAGGGAGTTGAAAGAAAATCCATGGTGCCCCAACGCCTTGCATCGTCGCTTCAAGCTGTGTGGAGCTCTGGGAAGTCGTCCCCGTCGAGCGAAAACCAGAAGGTCTTACACCTTCTACTCCACAAGATTTTCTTTAATTTGGAGCAAAGATCAACGCAATTGGATCTCGTAATCATCAGCAAATCAAATCCAAAGATGACCTAACAACCTAGCTGCTCCAGAATCAAGGCTGAATCAACCATCTTCATCAGTTAATTCCTACTGACCGTGATCAACGCCGACCATGCTCACCTGCGGGGGAGCTCGAGTAGTGAAGGAGTTACCCCTCTGGCCCCGCCGGAGGCCCCAGATCGTCTCCGTTCGTCGGCGATAATTCATAGAAGGATGTCATATTGTCAGCCGAGCACCTGAGTCCAAGAACCGTTAGAACAACCAAACACTAAAGGATGTCGACACGTGGCATGAATGCACGGTCCCGATCGCACTCCCACTTCTAATATGAGCCATTCGCTATGAAATGGTGGAAGATTTGCATCATAAGTCCAGCAAAGATTTTGAATTAAATCGCCTCCAACATTTCTAGATATTGTAATTAGGTCCCTGCGCGGGGACCTAATTGTGATAAAAGCATATTTCTTTTGCATTTTAGTCCCTCCAAGGACTGTTTTGTAATAGAAACAAAATTCTTTTCTTGCAGTTAGGCCCTTGGCTTGTAAGGGTCTTTTGCACCTTGAATTTTTGACATTTTTTCGTGAATTTTTTTGGGTAGCTCGACAAGTACCCAAGTATTTTTCCCGAATTTTCCGTCGCTTTTTGATGTAGGTTTGATTTTGTCTTCTTGAGTTTGTTTTAAATCGAATTTGTTTCAATTTCTTTCATTGTAAATTCAAGAATAAAAAGAGAATTTTTGGTTGGAATTCATTCATTGTGTCAAGAACGGTAGTTTGAACTTTCTGCTTCCTTGTGTTCGACCCAGGCACACTCGCCTAGTTAAATTCGTAGTGAATGGTAGAATAGGATTTCATCTCATGTTTACCGTAATTTTTGTTTGATCAAATTCGAGTTTCGGTTCCGAGCGATTATCTACACCGACACTTTATTCCGCTCCGAAAATTCGAGTTTTATCAAAATGGTGCTGTTGTCGAGGAAGCGTTGTTTATATAGTGGTTTTTAACCGAAGTTTCCTCTATTATTCTTGATTTTACAAATTTTCTTTCAGTTTTCAATTTACGTTTTTTTTTCATTTTACAATTTTTCATGTTTCTTTTAAAATTTTGTTTATGGCTTTTTGTGTGTTTTTGTTTCTTAACTAAGTCTTGCAGGGCCTGTAGGTTCAGTCGGCTTTCTCGAAAGCTGCAAAACAGTTGAAAGTGCAGAGACCGAGCCCTCAGTTGTAGAGGGCAGATTAGTTAGGACTCGTATTGTATTTCTTTTCTTTTATTATTGTAGAAAAACTGAAAAGAAAAGGGCACTTGCCTGTGTTTTTGTTTTCTTTGAAAGGGGCCCAATAAGGGCATCCCGACTTGTACCTCCCCTTCCATTTTCTTTCTCGGGGTCTGATTTGCTGAGTGACGTGCATTCGGAGGATTAGGGCATCCACCATGATTTTTCTCGCATCGTCAGTTTTCTCCGGCTTTTCTCGAGGCTAGGTGCTTGATTAGGAGTTTTTTTTCTACCTGATTACACTTTCATAGCTAGTCTTAGGACTCGTAAACTAGGTGCATGATTTTAGGACATATAAAAAATAAAAAATACTCGTTAGACGTTTGTCTAAAAAACCAAAAAAATATATATAACCCAAAAAATAAAATCGGGACTGCTAAGATATCTGATCTAAAATAAACGTAAGATTCACTTGATTTGGGAGAGTAATCCCCGCACATTTCTTCTCAGAGTACGCGAGTGTGAGACGACCCGTAAGGATAGAACAAAAAACCTGTATTTCTCGCGAAATACTACTTAGTCTATACACCTAATCACCGCTTTTCAGTGGGTACGCTCGGCTAGCCGGAAACGGTCTGGGATTACTTAGCATAGTGGGTAGTTTAGAGGACACTACGTAAAGCTCCATCCTCAGGTAACACGGTAGCCGGAAATTGTCCGTACTTACCCCCCATATTGGCTGAGAGCAAGTGGTTTTCTGTAAAGACCCAGGACACTATTTCGGGGAAACGTCAGGTACCTATCAGCTCGCGTTAACCGAGATTATACTTGTTTGCTAATATAACCCTATAAAGGACCGAACTCTTATGGTCATCATCGAGTTGTGTTGGTGAAAACGGGGTTTGCTTTGCGTTTGCTTATGGGGCATGAGTTACTGCGGCTTTATGCGTTTCCATATTTCTTGAATCGTAAATCGTGCTCTCCCAATCATTCTCTTGACATCGAAGATGATGACTCGATGACTTTTCTGCTCAGACTCCATAAGCTCTCGACCATCCACCGTCTGTCATACATCTTCACAAGCTCAGGATGACTCTCTTCCCGAGTGAGTCCCATCTGATCTCGAGGAGAGTCAGACGCAGGCTCCCTCACCTCCCAGCCAGTCAAATGAGGCAGACCCTTGCCTCAATACATCATCAATATCTCCAGCTGATTTTTCGTTGAGTTCTTATGAGAAGTTTTCTTTCCCAGTAGATCTGATACACATGGCTCGTGACAAAGGACCAGCAGATGAGAGGCCAGCTGAGGATCACCACACTGAAGGAAGACCGGATCCAGCTGCAGATATCACAACATGAATTCTCGACACTTTATAGCATATGAACTTGTAGATTTGAGAATAGTTTAGAACTCAGAATGATTCCGGGTTGAGATAGTTGTATTGAGAGCAGGAGCCAGGAACCCTTTACCGCCTGCAGTGTTTCCCGTTACTTTACGAGATGAGTATGACCCGGGCGTGAGAATGCTCCATCATTGGATTCGGCTACCGTCGAATCAAGGGCCATACAAGTTGAGGCCGTCCTTCATCTCATTGCTTCCCAATTTCTATGGGAATGCTACAAAGGAGCCATTTACCTTTCTATAGCAGTTCGAGATGATCTGTGGTACGGCCAGCTATTTAGGAGTTATGTAGGAGGCTGTTCGCCTCAAAGTCGTTCCCTTTACCTTAGCAGATAAGGCACTTTACTGGTTGAGTCATCTAGGAAGGGAAGTTTCTACATGAGACGATTTGAAGTCCACATTCATGTGTATGTATTTTCCTCTGGGGAGGACGAACATGATGAGGAGTCAGATCTCCAACTTCACGCAGCTTCCGAATGAATCTTTCCATGAGGCATGGGATAGATTCAAAGATCTTACGGAGATATGCCCGCATCATGAGATACCAATGAAGTGCTAGTACAAAACTATTTCGAAGGACTACAGTCGGACATTCAAGGGCTAGTGAGTGCCGCATGTGGCTAAAATTATTTGAATAAGGATGCCGAGACATTCTGGTCCATCTTCGAAAGGATGGTGGAAAATTCGAGAGTCGTTGACTCTACTCGGGCATTCCAGAAGGCCCCTCAGCCACCACATCACCGAGAGCATCATAAGGTGGCTAATATTTTAGAGTCTGAATCCAACACCAACATGAGCTTCATTAGCAAGAAATTAACATTGGTGGACGTGATTCAGAAACAAGTTCACGACTTACAACTGCTATGAGAGTTGGAGAAAATCTCATCTCAACCTCAGTAGCTGAGTGATCTCACAAAGAAGGTTTCAGAGCTTCAACTTCAGTACCAGCAGGCCCAATCTTCTTCGAATACACAACCTACATGAAGGACTTTACCCGCTCCACCCACCCGATAGATTCATTTTGTTCAGAGCGAGCCTGAGACTCCGTAGATTGATTAGCATGAGGTTCTATCTCATGTCAATCCCGGTCAGATCACCAGTGTTGCAGATATGGATGTTGAGCCTCAAGCCACTCTTGAGATCAATGGGATTTGGTATACTCCGATTCAGCAACCGAGTGTACCACATTATCAGCAGTAGCAGCAGTACCGTCAACCGTAGCATGGACGTCCACACTTCCAGCACCGACAACACTTTACGCAGCAGCAATCTCACCAGCATGCTTATTAGAGACCACATTCTTATCTTTATCCTGCTAACCATTCACGGCCTTATCACTATCAACAACAACATCAGTCTTCCTTTGCACCACAGAGATCCTCCCAGCCTTATTCCTCACAACAGTACACGCCAAGGCAGGAGAGAGTAGAAAGCCAGGGTCACGACACCGAACCTGAGATGACTCCACAGGCCCAGGCTCTAAATCAAATCATGGATATGTTGAGTACGCTCCAAATTTCACATAAGATAGAAATGGAGCAGGTTAACTATCGTCGAGATGAGTTAACGTGCTGAAGACCACTCTCCCAGCCCAGGCTCATATGAATCTGAATAACAAGAGGAGACATCCAGATCAGGTAGACAACACTACAGGTATGATGTTTTTTCCTGAATTTTTATCTAACTTCATTCGTCTCAGGAGCGATAGATCACCACAAGCACCTGATGGAGTAGAGGAGAGGGCACTTGATGATGAAAAGGAGCAAATCCATGAGCAGCCACACTCTGATGTTGAGGGGGAGAACTTTCACAAGGATAAGGACCAACCCCATCTGATCGAGGTCTGTCGTCTGTCAGAGATGCGTTTCGACCTGTTTTCTCGCTTTTTTTCGCTAATCAAATGGCGTCGTTGCCGGGGAGCAACATTGCTTAGTTCAGGTTTTTGTTTGTGATTGTCATCGTTTGTCTACTTTTGCGGTTTTATTTATTGCTTTTTATTTGATATATCTTTTGAGTTGTCTAACCCCTTTCTTTGTTGACTTCGTGCGAGGTACCACGGATCGAGGGAGGCTCTCCACCCTAGGCGCTTATGCTCCAACGTGAGGTAGGCTCTAACCAACCTAGCACCGAGGAGACGAGGAGAGAATTTTGAAGACCGAGCTTCATCTTTAGTTGCATTTTCTTTTCTTGTAATTATTTTTGTAATTTAAGTGAGAGAGAGACTCTTTTATTGTAATAGTACATGTACATCAAACTTTGGACATTCGGGCCTAATTTCCAAGTGTTTGTACACTTGGGGTCTCACCGCAGCTTTCTCGCATTTTTTCTTCGCATTCTTTTTTTATTTGTTTTCCGATTTTATTTTTATTTCTTTTGTGTGATTGAGCCCTTAGTTGTAGGATCTGCTTGACGATAGTATTAGGTCCAAACACACTAGTCACCCTTGCATGCTCCTATAGTCTACTTTTTGGACTTAGTCAGATTATTAAAACTGTGCTTCACGCTAATAGCAGATTCTCACACTAGGGCTATTTCATCGGCTTTGCATTTGCATATAGATAGGTTTGATTAATGCTGAGCATATTTGCATGTAGAGTTTTGGAGGCAAGGTGAGCATTTACGCTTTAGCATCCATCATTGTTTGCCGCTTGCAATGCTTTTCCGCCTCTACCTCTGATTTTGATCACCTAGGTGCTTAAAGGAATTGACTCCTCGTTAGGCTCGTGCATCTCTCACTAAAATCCAAAAAAAGTGATAACAAATAAAATTGGGACAACTAATATTACTTAACCCTAAAAAAGATCAAAAAGAAAAATTCTCTTAGGGCGAGTAATCCCCTCATTATCTTCGTTTTACATTGCTCGTGCACACGCTAAGGATTAGTGCCCAAATCCCATTTCAGCCCCTATGTGTGTGTGCAAATCTTTGACTTCTCACATAACTCTAAAAAAGACAAGATAAAAAGACCGCATTCTATGGTCTCTACCGAGTTGTGTAGGTGAATTGAGGGTTTGTCTTGTGTGAGTTTGTTTGTGCTTGCTTGTGTATTCTAGATCGCCTCTGTGCATTTGCGCCTTCTTCTCCACTTCTCTTGACTTGACCATCGTGCTCTCTCGATCATTGTCTTTTGTTTTCGAGATGGACCACTGGAGCATTTTCTATCCGGACTGTGCGGATCCCTCGTTCGCTCCAACCGGTCCACCACTCTTTTTCCAAGAGGACTTTGCTCCTGATTTTTGTACATATCCAACCAACCCACTATTTCAGGCTTCAGACTTTGACCTTCACCAATCATTTCTACCACCCTCTCTTACACATTTCGACAACCCGCTCTTCCTTGAGTATCCTGATCCGGAATATGATTTTTGTCCACACCCACCACCCACATTCGACACACCCGATCCTGAGATTTTGGAGTCACCTTTCATGGTATCCACACTTGAGACCTTGAACATATGAAATCGAGAATCAATGATCTTACTAGTTTGAATAAGAACCCTCTTTTGACCCTTGTTTGGATCTTCCTCGCCAAGCTCTGGACCAGAGGCGTGACAAGCATCCTCCAGCTAGCAGGAGGAGCCCAGGCGAGGGCCGAGGAGTGGTCTCCAACCCCATCTTCGGCCTTGGCCATTGAGGTAAACATCTCAGGTGCTTCTGCCCTTTGAGGTCCATTTTATTATCGTTTTCTTGCATTTTAAAATTTGGCTTAGTCCTAGGAACCATTCCTCCCCTTCCATTTCGATTCTTTTCCATTTAACCACCCAAGTCATTACCTCGCTGGAGCTTGCTCCGGCGAGCTTTGTTCTCCACTTATCTACGCTATTCCGCCCACTTGAGGGTCACGATAATTTGCCCGTGACCCTCTTAACAGTTTTGTTGCAGGCACCTGGCCAAAAGGGACGTCTGGGGCACTTTTGACCCTCAAAGGAGGAACCTGGAGCTTCCCCGCTCCGCCGCCCCCGTGCGAGGACATCGACGCACGTCGGCGATTTTTGAAGCCCCAGACGCCTAGACAACACCTGCCGGAGGGTCCCAGACCCATTTTGAGCTTCAACCGATCGCGGAGGAGGTGGATCGGAGCAGGAGAACTACGGCTTGCTGGAGTTCCTTCCGGTTCTTGCGCCGCTTCTCTCCACCGTTGGATTCTAGGGCTGCCCCAGTTCCAATCCTGTCCGCTTTATCAAGCACGCCTGCCAGCCGTTGGATCATCATAGCATCTTCTAATCTCGGTCGTGCGTGGGCAAAAGGGCATCGTACATCGTAGGGCCGACATGTGGCAAGTAGGATTACTTCGACCGTCGGATGCCAGTGCGTGGGTAACTTTGCGCTTCCTACCCCGTACTTGTTTGTATTTATTAAGTAGTACATAAAATCTTTCATCCGCCTTTACAATCTCTATATTATTTGCAATTAAGCCCCTTGACCTTTGTTGAATTGCCCACAAATCCTTGGCCACGTCACCTCACGTGACACGCGCACATGAGGTGCGTGGCCATTTTGCGGGACTACCCTCATGGTTTTGGGTATTTCGATTAAGTATGCAGTGTAATATTTTTGTAAACTTTTCATTCTAGCCCCTAGGTTCTTGCATATTTGCTTTTGGGTCCACCCCGGGTGCGTACACAGCACGTGCGAGGGTGGGCATTTTGCACGGAAGGGCATGCATCTTTGATTATTTATAATTGGTCCTGAAAAATTTTTATTACGTTGTTTAATATCTGATGTTTTTGCAATCAACCACCTGAACTTTTATCTATTTACCGAAATACCCCTGGTAGAGTGTATTTTCTTTATGTTTCTAGTTTTATTTCATGCATCTCAAAATCTTTAAAAAATCCACAAAAATCGTTGTAAGTTCCTGTTGCATAGTAGTTCCACTGTATATTTTTATTTTGCATATTGATTGCATTTTAATATTTAGAAAAAATAAAAACAAGCATTTTCAACACTATCTACATTATAAAATCCATAAAAAAAATATATAAACTTCTTAAAAAATTCCCAAAAAAATATATTTTGTGTCTTTTAGTGTCTTTTAACTCCATTCTAAAATCTCTAAAAAATACAAAAGAAAACTCATAAAATTATTAGATTGAGGACTCATCGAGCACCGTCAATTGATTATTATAAGATGATCTCCAGCCTGAGTAGGAGATGTCAATACTTTCTCACATAGGCTGGTATCTGACCGAAATCTTGATGCAGGTCCTCTGCATAGGAATATAGATTAGGAGGTGTTATATTACTTAGGTCAAAGAGTTGACTTAACGAGATCGAGATAACCAAAATCCTATGTTGTATGCTGTCACGATATAGGCACGCATCCTCTGACCGGAGATAGATGTGTTACTATATGTCTGAGTATGTACATTTGGCAGACCAATAGGTTGATGACCTAATCAAGGTCTATACACCGGCGCGTTAGTGTGCATATGAGGGCATATGAGTAATATGAACTCTTAAAGGGATCATACAGGTTCATTTCTTGGACCGGAATACATGAGCTCACTCATGAGATATTGGGAAGAATCAAATTCTGTGCACGATCATCTCGCTTTGGAAGCTTGACTAAATTTGTAGGTTTGATATATGCTTTTGGAAAGTATATGATCAACACCTAGATATGATATATACTTTTGGAAAGTATATGATCGATACCAACTCCCAGTGATCGAATGAGAAACTTAATGGTAAATCCCTGAAGTAGACAGTGTAAATTGATCTTATACTTCTGGTTTATTATGGGTCTTCCAGTATGCATGATGTATATGTATTAGGAATACCTAAGGGTGATGTGATCAAAAACGATTGTATGACCATGACGGTTCCATTCCTAGGGAGTGATGAAATGGGTCTGGATTTTAGTGACTCCTCTCATTAGAGAAGTAATCTGATCTTGGTCCAAATATTGAACATTGATCTGAATGTGATTCATATGCAATGAGAAGATTAGATTTGCGATCTTGATTTAATCAAGTATCTATGAGAGGTCTGCAAGATCTGGATTTGAGATGTGATCTGAATATCCATGTCACTATACGTGGAGCAATACAACCGCCATGTCCTTATCTCCAAGTACCTGCGGAGAAAGCGCACTATCCTTGAAAGGGTTCAGGATAATTTCATTGTTGATATATGTATCCGAGCACTGAGAAAATGGATAATTAAATGTGATTTAATTATCATGAATAATATGAATTTGATTCATATTATAAGGAGAGTTATCTAAGATAATTAAATGTGATTTAATTATAAAAGTTGTGATAATGTGATTGTGATTCATATTATTTGGGCACATGAGAATAGAGATCCAAGATGATTAAATGTGATTTAATTATCATGGATATGAATAATGTGGATATCACTATCCATATTAATCATATATATTATAAATTTGATTTATAATATATAAGAGAGAGCTATTTGTAATTTACATTTGTTGATTAAATGTTGATGGGAATCGGATTCACATTGGACATTATATTGAAAAGGTAATTCACATTTTATTTCGGTTGTGAATTTGATTCATAAATTTCCAATGGCATAATTATAATGTTCACCACATAAATTGGATTTATTTTTGTGAAATAATTAGCAACAAAAGTTGTTGAAAATATTGGAGAGAATCAAGAGATAATGTAATCTCATGTAATAAGGAAAGGAAAGCCACCTTCCTCATATAGAGGGTGGACGGCTACAATTCCACCATGGAATATGGTAGCCGTCCACTCCTCTTATGGAAGGAGGCTTGCCTCCTTCCTATTTTTCCAATGGAGATTGATTTAATGTAAATCAAATTATATTGAGTATATATTTGATTTTATTAAATTAATAATTGTTGTGTTTTTAACAATAAGATCATGGCCATTAAAAGAAACACAAATAAATGTGAACCATTGGATTTGTGTTGCCCATGGATTGAGATCAATGGATCCTAAAATATTATAAATAGAAGGGCACCCCTTGCTCTTCAAATGTTAATGAGAAACACAAATCTCTCTCCCTTTCTCTCTCTCATTCTCTACACGCCTTCTCTCTCTTACTCTTATGACCGTCCACCATGGATGCCCTAGAGAGAGTCTCCAACGCTGCAACATCGTCGTTATGCTGCCCAATCATTTGCTCATGGATCTCCGTCTCCTTCAGAGTGCCTCGCTCATGAACAAGATGTCAGATCTTGTGTGTCGAGATCAGGAGATCCGCTACTTGGATCATCACCATGGATTGCGAGGAGCACGTGTTTCTTAAACACGCTCGCAAGTGTCTCCTCCGTCAGATCGGACTTGAGATAGGAAGTCTCTTCTTTTAGAGAATTAACCACAACCACGCTTCAAGAGGTAACCCAAATACTTGTTTATGGCTTAGATGAAACAATCCAAGAAGTGTTCTTGGATCATGGGGTTTCATCGCATCAATTTTTTTTAATTTCCGCTGCCTCGAGCAACTAGTGCGACTAGTCGCTCTCGATCGCATACGATGTGATACTCACGCTTCCGTGATGCGCTCAACGATTTCACCATATCCTTCAGTCGGAGAGGAGATTTGTACCCATGTACCTACTTCTTGGAGGGTCTATGTGAACTACAAATGATTGAATCGGGCCACCAAGAATGATCACTTCCTGCCACCATTCATTGATCAGATTATTGAGAGATTAGCTGGGAAGAACCACTACAACTTTCTTGAAGGGTACTCAGGTAGAGTCACGTGGCCATTGAACCCGAAGACCAGGACAAGATGGCATTCACATGTCTGTTTAGGATGTATGCTTTTAGACAGATGCCCTTTTTATTATGTAATGCCCCGTATACATTCCAAAGGTGCATGCTTTCCATCTTTTGGACATAGTGGGTGAATGTTTAGAGGTCTTCATGGATGATTTTTTGATCTATGATGATGGGTTTGATGCTTGTCTTTCTTACCTAGATCCTATGCTTCAATGATGCATTGAGGCCGACCTTGTTCTATTTTGGGAGAAGAGTCATTTTATGATTACTCATGGGGCGATCCTTGGTTACATCATCTCTAACAGGGGCATGGAGATCGATCTGACGAAGGTAGATATCATCAAGAAGTTCACTCCACCGTCCAATTTGAGGCAGTTGCAGTCTTTTCTAGGGCATGTCGGTTTCTATCGACGATTCATTCGGGACTTCAGTCATATTGCCCAACTGCTTACTGATCTTCTCGCTAAAGATATTGTGTTCCTTGTAAATGATAAGTGTATTCATCATTTTATACTCTAAAAAATTTGGTTGTGTAGTCTCCTTTCATTCAACCACCCGATTGGTCTCTCCTATTCGAGATCATGATGGATTCTTCTGATTTTGCCATAGGGACCATGCTAGGACAGAGGAGGGATGGATTTCCTTTTACCATTCACATGCTAGTCGTACTTTAGATGCCATCGAGTGGAATCATACTATTACAAAGAAGGAGATGCTAGCAATAGTCTTTGCTTTGGATAAGTTCAGATATTATATTCTCGGACCTAGAGTGACTATTTACACTGATCACACCGCCATCAAGTACTTATTGGATAAGAAGGATGCATATCACGCTTGACTAGATGGATCCTTCTACTCCAGTAGTTTGATATTGAGATTAAGGATAAGCTTAAAGTCAAGAATGTAGTGGTGGATCATCTCCCCCGATTAGAGCATCTTGAGGATTCAGAGACAACCACACCTATCACTGAGACTTTCCCAGAGAAGGTGATTCTTGCTATCATCTCTCTGCCTTGGTATGCTGACATTGTGAACTATCTTGTTGCTAAGAAAGTTCCACAAGGTTGGACCAAGTAGCGACTTGATACTTTCCTACTGAAATCCAATTCATACCATTGGGAGGATCTTACCCTTTACTACGAAGGAGGGGATAGTATCTTGCGTCGGTGTATTCCTCAGGAGGAGCACAATAGAGTCCTCACCTATTGCCACAAGCATGAGGCAGGAGGACATCACTCTGGGATACGGACAATACAAAAGGTTCTCCAATCTGGCCTTTAGTGGACAACACTCTTCAAGGATTCAGATTAATTCGTAAGGAGGTGTACTGATTGTCAGAGGATGGGATGTTGTGGTTATAGAGACATGATGCGGATACATCCCATTCACTTCTTTATGGTTTTTGATGCATGGGAAATCAATTTTATGGGCCCATTCTCCAAGAGTCATGGATTCGAGTACATTATGAAGGTTGTAGATTATGTGAGTCGTTGGGTTGAGGCCATCCCCGCTCAAGTAGGCGAGGACTATTTGCATATTTTTTAGGAAGTTTATCATATCATGGTTCAGGGTTCTTAGAGTTCTGATTTCTGACGGGGGGACTCATTTTATCAATGACAAGGTAAGTGCGTTTTCTAACGAGTTCCACATAGACCATAGAGTTACCACTCCATACCTTCCACGAACGAATGGTCTTGTTGAGGTTTTGTACTGGGAGATCAAGGCGATATTGCAAAAGGTTGTCCTCCCAGACTGAAAGGATTGGTCACAGCTTTTGTACTTAGTCTTGTGGGTCTATAGAACATCCTTCAAGACTCCTTTGGTACATCTCCATTTCGACTCGTTTATGGCAAGCCATGCCACCTACCTGTGGAGATAAAGCACAAGTCACTATGGGATATCAAAGAGATATTGGTGGATCTAGAGAGTGTAGGAGATCAGAGAAGAGCAAGGTTTGAAGCCTTGGAGGAGCTTAGAGATACAACCATTTCGAGTAGCCTACAATATGAGGACAGAGTGAAGATATGGCATGATTCACACATCAGCCATAAACAGTTTGAGCAGATTCAGAGAGTATGTCTATTTGATGTTTGACTGAGATTATTTTCAGGGAAATTACAGAGCAAGTGGAAAGGCCCATATTTTGTCAAAAAGGTGCACGACAGATGAATCTCCATTTCATCAACTTTATTCTATCATTTTGGCATGAAAAACCCTAGCTAATGCATATAAATAACATTATTTTGTACAAAATAGCATTCATTATTTATTACATTTATTATGTAAATAATATTGTTTTTAATACCAAAATTACAGAATAAAGAAAAGAAAAAGAATAAAATATCAAAGGTATTTTATGTCCTTAAACCCTGAGACTAAGTCAAGAATAGAGTTGGTCGGCAAGGAATAAAGTAGGGGGAGATAAGGTCTAAAAATACAATAAAAGTCACATTTATTTATTCATCAATAATTTATTTTGACACCCATTTTATTCTTTATTATTTATACATCAAATAAAGAAACTTTGTACATGAAAGTTGAAGATAATAATGTAAATAAAAATAAAAAATTAAGTTTGCACAAAAATAATACATAGTGCAAATTTTATATACAAAATAAAAGTCCAAAATCACTACTTCACAGACACATATCTCTCAAATAAAAACACAAAATGTACCAAATTACCTCTAATTGTATATAATTTTAATATGCTATTTAATGAAGGTGGTTTCATATTTTCTATTTTTAGGATGTGAAAGTTAGGTTTTGGACCCTCATTGTTTAGCATACCCGAATAAAATATTCATTTTATTTATTCTTTATTATTTATATTCGTAATTTTGTAATAATTATTTGTAACTTATGTACATGTTAAAACCATGTTAAAACCAAAAAGAAAACACAAAATAAAATAAGTCTATATAAAACATAGGTAAAATACCTATGCTAATACTTGTAAATAAATAAAAGCGAAACCTATTCTTTTATTCTTTTATTCATCTATATTTTTTTACCCTTGTAAATATTATTTATATTTTATTAAAAATATATAGCTAAAATAAAACCATAGTAAATACATCAAAATAAAATAACGGACCAAATACATATATAATATACCTACATTTATACCTGTATAATATATATTTATTTATTTATTTAAATATACAAAAAAAGCATCACACAAATATAATAAAAATATATTTATATGCATAAAAATAAGTTATAAATATATAAAATAACATAATAACATAATAAAAATAAAATATACAAAATAAAAATAAAAATAAAATAGCCAAAAACAAAGTTGAATAAACCTATAAATATACCCCTAAAAATTAACTCGTAATAAATAACACCAAAAAATAAATGAAAATCATAATAAAATAGTACATAAAATAATAAACATTTTTTATTTTATGCTAAAAATTTAGTAAAATCATTTACTACTTTTAATTATTTAATTTCGAATAAAATAACAGTATTGTCTTCTAGCATCTTGCGTGGACCAATGGGGTCGCGTCGTCTGTTTACCTCCGGTCAACTCCCCCTCCAGGTCTTCTGACTTGTCAGAATCTCGAGCAGACTGTTTTTTCTCGAAATTTCCCTCATCGCTCCACTCCATCATCCTCGAGCCCTTCACAAAATCTGATCACTGATCTCATATGGTTTACATCGGGATTTTAGATTCTTTGTACATAATTTCAATTCTCACCAAATCATCTTTGATTAAAGGGTGTGTTAATTGTTTAGAAATAACTCCTCTGACCTTCCTCCTCCCCTTTGGTCATCTTCCTACCCCTGGAGCCTCGTAATTTTGGTCTAGTGTGTATATTTGTAACAAGGGGAGTCCCCTGAGGCTCCATGACGGCTGAAGGAGGGCGAAGGTGCACCCACAACGGTCGTCTGGCCACCTCTACTCCCTGCCATCGCCAGCAGGTATGAGTTGTGCCTTTTCTACTTTTTAGATAACATTTACTTCATGCATTTTAATTCCACATTTAGTTTAGCATTTAGACCCTCGTTCTATCCCAATCATCCTATTTCGTAGTTCGTCGGAGCTCCGCTCCGTGAACCCTTTCCACTTGTGCTCCACCGTCCTTCAACTCGCCATACAACCTCATGCCTTCTCTTCTTGATCATCCCATGCATCTCACTCACCCAGATCAGCCAATGATCTAGCCTATCGGCCTCCAACTCCACCACCACACTAGAGGCATGATCGCCTAACTCCCTACGCCCCCATTCTCTCTGCTACATGGATGAGGCAGCTTGCCCTCGACCCTTTAACTCTCTTTTGTAGGTACCTGGCTAGAGCTACCTGGATTTCCTCTTTGACCTTGATGTCGCGAGAGAGCTCCGACAAACGATTTGGGGCATTTTGGAGCTGTGCAACATGAAGGAGAAGGCAAATCTTGGTGGATGAAGCTCGCATTTGGGGAGCTTCTTCCCAATTCGTCCCCTTTCCTCCTCCATTGTTCGATCAACCCAGTTCTTGGTGAGCTACAACAGCCATTGGATCCCACCACCTCTTCACCATTAGATCATCCTAGATGATCAAATCTCTACCGTCGGATCACGAAGCATCATCACACGGCAGGGATGTGGCACGTGCCCAAGTGAATGAATCTCAATTGTCCATATCTACGCCTTATGGGGTAATTTACACCTTTAGCCATGCTTGCTTTTTGTACTTATTAATTAACCCTATATATAAAAATATGTAGTTTAAATAAAAATGGACATTTTGCATTCATGCCCATGTGCTTATATATATTTGCCTTTTGGTCTTATCCAGCTCGTCTCACGTGTAGTCTAACGTGAGATGGGAAATTTGCAAGGAAGCCCTTGTGGGTTTTTGTATTTATTTTTAGTCCAATAAAATTTTAATTACATTGTATACTTTTGGCACATTTGCAGATCAAGCCCTGATCTTTATTTTAATTGCAAATATGCCTTAGCTAGTTTATGAACTTTAATGATTGAATTTCATTTATTAAAAATAACACCCTTGCTCCAAAAATTAAGCACAAATAGGGTTATATGCATAATAGCTTTCACTTTCACATTATATTTTTTTGCATTTTTAGGCATTTTAACCATTTATTAAAAATCAAAATGAGCACATTTTTGTTCTATCTAGCTTTTAAAATACCAAAAAATATAAAATCGTTTTGAAAAATTCGAAAAAAGTTATAAGTTATCTATTTTTCATGTATTAACTTCAGTCCAAAAAATCACTAAAAATATAAAAATCAAAACTCTTAAAATCTGAAAACCCCCAAAAACCTTGATAAAAATATATGAAATTCCAAAAAAATCCAAAAATATATTTTTCTATTTTATAATTTTGTCTATATTATATATATTTATTCATTTATTTAAATTGATTTGGAAAATTTTGGATTTAATTTTCTATTTTTAATTTCCTTTCAATCTCGACCAATCAGTTTATCCCTGATTTGGGATATTTTTGACTTTAAAAATATATAAAATTTAACAAATTTTACCAAAAAATTAGAAAAATGAATAAAAATCATTTAAAACAAAAAAATATTTATTTCTATAGTTTTTTATTTTTTTAGCTTTATTTATATCTATATTAGCTTATATTGTATATATATCCTATATATGGCTATATTACTCTTTTTAAGAAAAAAGAAAATATAAAAATATAAAATACAAATAAAATATAAAAACAAAAAAAGTAAAATAATATATATATATATAATTAAAATCCACAAAAATGATAAAATGACAAGAGAAAAGAACTAGTTCTTGAGCTTTATCGCACCCATCTACAGTTTACTCCCTGAGTTCGACCTCTACACATGCTTACACCTTTATACATTTGCACTAGAGTTATAATAAATTTTAACTCCACGTTTTTTATATTTATTGCTTGATTCATATTATGGGATAATTGTTGATTGATCGAGATTTCATCCGAGGTCGCTTCGACGACAGTTGATCCGCCTTGTGGACTGACAAGACCTCAGTAAGATCCCTATTCATCAAATGGTGCCATTGCCGGGGAGAAATGTTGCATAGATTGGGATTATTTATTTGTTCAACTTTTGTCGAAAAGCTTTCGCCCTCAGTGGAGAACGTGCACTTTGGCTGTTATGAGTTTGATCCGCAGCTTGATTCCGAAAGCCCGAAACCATATATACTCAATTGCGCCCAAAAACCATATACAGATCTGGATCAGGCATTGCATTTCCCGGCCTCCTCTTTTGAGAATCGCGATAGTTTTTTCGCGGTTTCCACATTGGAAGAAAAAAACCTACCGAGGACGTCATCATTCCTTTGCTTCTACTTGGGCTTTCTTCTAATGTTCTCGTCTCGTTTTATCTAATATATTTCTTGGAAATGTGGTTAGCCCCTCGCCCATGCTCTCTTGTCTATTTCTTGCATTTATTTCTTTTTGTCATTTATTTATTTAGTTACTACTTTATTTGATATTAGTGGTATTTCTCTGACACACCTTGTTTAACGTTGTTACGAGGGACCACCATGCGAGGGAGAACTTCTTAGGATGACCTGCACATCAAGCAAAGTGGAGTCAGCTTTGTAACTTAGTTGATAGGAGAGAGCTACAAAGGAGGACATGAAGGAATTTTTAAGATAATTTCCTCACATTTTCATTTTCATTTCATTTCATTTTATTTTGTAGATAAAGTGAGAGACAAAGAGAAATACCTAATATGTAATAACTTGGACTCTCATAGACACTTTTACTTCACGAGGTCCAGTGCTTGAGGGATTGTTCCCTTGGGGGACTCGTCGGGTTTTGTCAGGTTTTCATCGCTTTTTTTTCGCCTTTTTTTGTTTACTTATTTTGTGTGAATGAGCCCTAGTTTAGGATTTTCTTGCTCGATAGATTAAGGTCCAAATTCCTAATATATTTGCATGTACCTATATCTTCTCCTTTGGACTTAGTCAAATCATAATTGTTAGTTATTCGGACTTGAGACAACGTACTGAGAGAGGTCGCATACAGCACATGTAGGACCCATTGTGGCGGGCACCGAGTGGCACCGAAGGCCAGACCTTGATCTCTTTTATGAATAATTAAAATTTGGTGCTTCACACTAATAGTATATTCTGATCTAGGGCGATTTCATCGGTTGCATTTGCATGTAGTGTAGGTTTCAATTCTGTTATGCATCCTGCATGGAGAGAGCTGGGAAGCACTATAAGTCTCCTGACTTTGCATGCATCATCAATTTCTGACTTACATGACTTTTTCGACCTTCTCCCTCTATCTTTGATCACCTAGGATTCTAAATGGAATTAGAAACTCGTTAGGCACGTGCATTGAAAAATAACAAAAAAGTGATAACCTAAATAAAAGCAGGGCTGCTAACTCTATTGGACTTTTAAAATAAAAGTAATGGATTCATTTCTTTGGGGAGATCAACCCCCTTATTGTATGTGCATTTTATTCCTATATACACACTAAGGATTAGTGTCCCAATCCTAGGCCTATCTTTGTGTTTTTATAACTTTTTGATGATCACCTAACTCTAAAATAAAAAAGGTAAAAGAACAATATCTCTGTCTTAAATGCGTTGAGTAGGTGAATAATGGTTTTGCTTGTACATTGATTATGATTTTGAGTCCATCTGCATTCCATCTATATTTGAGTTTTCAGTTCCATGAGTGTGGATCATTTTTATCATTGAGTATCTCTCCCTCTATTGTTTATATATTTTCTCATTTGCATATGTGTCGTGATATAGGGTCTTGATCTTCATCGTCTTCGCCGGATTTTACAGCTTTCGCCTTGCCCATATCACCCTATTTTTGGTCCGGTTCAACGAGACCTCTCCTTGAGCCACAATTTTGTCTATGTTCTGATTTGATCTCGCCCACCATCCTCATTCCTTCTGTATCATCCCTTCTTTCACCCGGGATTCTTGCGCTATTAGACAAGGCCCGCATCGAGGTTTATGGTTGACACTGATTATTTGAGTAAGCAAGGCAAGTTTGAGGATGCTGAGACTGATGTGCTACTTTTGGTGGATATGACTTCAGATAGGTGCAAAGTGATTATTGAGGATTCTGATTTTGGCACAACTACAGGTGTGATTCGTTATTGATAATTAATTGATCCCGCACGTCAGATTGAGGATGTGTTTGATTCTTGATGACTTAATGATGATTCCATTAGCTCTGATTATTTGATCTTTTCTACAGTTCTATTCATCTTAATTCAGACGCTTAATGTACTATCTCTTTTGGTGCTTCAAAGCGACGGTGCTGGGGACCGACATGATTTCACTCATCTTCTTATCTAAGACATCCAACATATCCTAATTATCCCATACACCTTTGGCACTTAGAGGATCTCTTTCTATGACAGGATCCATCTCAGCTAATTTGATTGACTTGAGGGACCGCATTGCGACTGACCTGATTTGTCTTTTATCCCTCCCAGGATCTAATGCCCTCTTATTGGCGAATGATTGATATTCATTGAGGACTTGAGATTTGGTACCAGCATTACCTTGATTTTCACTGACCTAGTTTGCATTTCTCCCCAAGGACTATCTGTGGGAGAATGCAACATTTTTTTACGCTCGATTCCACTTGCTGACTATATCTCTTATCTGACGGAGAACGAAACTGTGTCATCTGATATATGCTTTCGGTCTCACTTCCTTGTTGTGTATCCGATCTGTTGGATCACGGGATCGAGATATATAGACTCATCTGATTCCTCTCTCCTTGACGGTCCTCGCAAGGATGAGCCATTCCGATGATTATTCCATGTTTAGCTCAAAGTACTCTCCGAGGGTTATCTACTAGAGCCTGTAACATTTTCTCGATCCTTCGGTCTCTTTGGCTGGTAGCCGATCTGTAGCCTATCGAGATGGCTCCTATCAATCTGGCTGATGGATTTGACTCCTTTGAGTCCTCTCACCTTGACGACCCTCGCAAGGGTGAGATGTGTTCTGATTATTCATTGATTAGTATGTATCACTCCCCAAGGGTTATCTGCAGGAGGATACATCATTTTGTAGGTACGCGTCTTCACATCTGGTGTCTCCTCTCTAGTGGAGTACGAAGCCGAGTCTTCTGCTTTGTGTGCCCGATCTCCTCTCTAGTTGTGTCTCCAATCTGTTGGAGCACGGGACCGAGTCTTCTGATTATTTTCAGATCTTTGACTCATCTGAGTCTGCTCACCTTGATGACCCTCACATGGTTGAGCCATGTCTTGTGGTATTCAGTGTATCCATGATTTGTCGACCGTATGTTCATTAGATATTGTGATTGTTGATTCGATTTTACGCGGTTTAAAAAGTTGTTTAACATGTCGTTGTTGTTCCACGCAAAACCGCAATCAAACAAATAATATTACAACTACAAGCATGTTGGAAAAATATGAGTTATATAGTGCAAGTAGAGGTTCGTATCCGCAGGGACTAAGCAAACTCGCTCTTTTTGTTCTTCTTTAAAACTTGATTCAATTTATAAATGTATTGCGATGAAAGAAAATTTATAACAGAATACGATCTACGGCGAAAATACTTCTTAGAACTTAGAGTAAGCAAATGATGGTATGAGTGCAACTAAGTAAGTAAGTGGGGATTGATTTGCAATTTAATATGAGAAGATGAGATTTACTTGGAAGCTTTCAAGAGAGAATGATGAAAAAAATTGCATTGCATATATTTTCAAGAAAAATAGAGTTGACAATAGCTTACATAAAAAGAGTTGTTCCTTCAAATTTAACTTAAACCAACTAACCAAGATAATAAAAATTCATGCGACAAATAAGATGGGAAAGAAATGCTTCTCTATTTGATTCCCGAGTGAAGATGACGATGATGGCGGAGATGTGAGTGTGTGGGAAGACACATGGGCTGATTGCACACACGAGTATGGTGCCGGAGAGAGAAGGTCGTCGAGGAGGAGATGCGTCGCAGCAGCGCGGAAGGAGATAGCCGTGCAGGCTGCTACGAACTGGAGGAGATGGCCGTGCGTGTGGACGCACGGGCTGCTACGGGCTGGTGGAAAACCACGGGGAGGAGGAGAACGGCTGAACGTTGTTGGCGCTATCTTTGTGCCTGCATGAGAAAAACGAGAGAGAGGGAGATGGAAACAAGAGAGAAAAAATGAGAAAGAAGAAAATGGGGGAGAGAAGAGAATGGCGTGCATGAAAAATGGGGGAGAGGGAGAGGGTGCGTGAGTTGAGAATGGGTAAGAAGGCCTCCTTTTATAGATGAAATATGCTTGCAAATAAAGGGAGACATCCCGTGCAAATAAAGACAAAATATCATTATTAGTGTATGGAGACTTAATTGGTTTTGCATGGGGAAGGCATATGTGTTGGCTAGAATGCATGGGAATGGGAGAGGCATTTGTTATTTGTATGGGGAAAGCATAATAAGGGTGGCTCTATGCATGATAATAAAGAGTGGGTATTTTACACTATACCCCCTCCTTATTTCTTCCCAATAAAAAGGTGAAGTGAATTGTGTTGGATGTTTTATATTATAAGCATGCTCAATAGTTCTTCATTTTCTTTGATAACAACAAGTCTGATAATTAATCTCAGTATAGGATTATGATTTTTATATGTGAATGATGATTTTATCTCCTCTGTGTATAGGATGCAATTTATGTGAATTTGAAGTTTATACATCAAAGATTAATGTTGTACTTCACATAATCTAAGCATGTTATACTAGTATATAATATGATTATCAGTGATGCATAGAGATTCTTCTTTTCCTCACTTTTAATATCTTTATGAGACTATAATTGACATGGAGGAATCTGTACTGATCCTTCCTCCTCCGTGTCTCATGATATCGGCTTTGATCCTTCACTCTGTTCTTAGGAGCCGATGTTATACTTTTCTCTACCGGTTCCTGGCTTCCTTTACTATCTATTAACCCTTGTCGCTGACACCCACTTGATTGTATATCTGGGTGTCTTTATCTCTCTGGCTACTTCATCATTCTCACAGGGAGATGATGACGAGAGTACTATCAGATATCGTCCTGTACTTCACCAGTTTGTACCTGTTGTATATACATGTTTTGTATTACACTCCTTCTTTCTCTCGTATGTCATGTGTACCCCAGATCATTCGTCATATCTATGTGTCTATACTTAGAATGTACCTTGTCCTGAGTATAGAGGGGTACACAACCTATTGTTCTTTCATCATTTCATTTCATCACTCTTGTCATTGCCTATACTTAGGGCTTTTTTACCCGAAGTATAGGGGGAGCGATGTGTACATTCTCTTCTATCTTGTCTTCTACATTCATCTATATTTTCTTCATTTCTTCTTTTCATTTTCTTTTGCTATTTTCTATCCAAGAGGTATCGCTCCTTTTAGGTCAGGCTTCTATACTTACGACGTACTTTTTCCTAAGTATGGTGGGGTGTACATCCTGAGTTCTTTCATTCTTTGATCCCCTCCACTGTCTCCTCACTTGTTTATTTTCTCCACTATACTTAGGGATATCTCACCCTAACTATAGGGAGAGACAAATCAAGCTGTGATCTGTTCATTCCCACCCTTCACCCTCCATGCTTTGTGTACATCCTGACATATTTAGGATTATTTGATCCTAAGTATAGGGGAATCAGTCGACTTCTCATTGATCCATTCATTCCTTTATTTATTAGGATTTTCTATACTCAGTACGAGTTATGTCTTCTTGTTTTCTTTTTGATCTATGAGGACATAGCTCAATCTAAGTACAGGGCGGTCGTATATACTCTATATAAACTTTAGCCATAACTCATACTTTTGTATTATTGATAATAAATCTGGCTAAAATACTATACATAAATATACAATTCATTAAATAAAATGATGCATATTATTCCTCAAATTATTTTTGTATATGTTGATTAATAAGTCAGGTTAAAAATATTTTTGCAAAATGATTTGTAAAATAGTTTGACCCATTTGAAAAACTTTTTTGTAAAATGTTTTCAACCTTTGCAAAAACATTTTTAATTTGTAAAAATTATGTTCTTTGAGTAAGATAAAATGCATTGAAAATCTACTTGAAAATGGTTTGGAAAATGATTGCAAAAATATTTGAAAAATCTATATATATTGTTTGAAAAATCTTTGCAAAATGGTTTTCAAATGTTTGTATATATTTGCAAAAATTACGTTGCACTATAGTTTTCAAAATCATTTTCAAATAAGTTTGAGGAAGATATGCAACATAATAATTTTATATATATAATAAAAATTAAATAAATAATAAAAAATTCTTTATCAAATTTATAAACATGCCTATAGCAATCAACAACATTTAACCTGTGAATTCTTTCAACTCTTAATTCTTGTTAATAAATAAAAAGAAGCACACCCGTGTAAGATGTATATATTTCATATTTTGTGACAACAATCTTTTAATTTAAAATCTTTTGAAAATTGCATCACAAGCATTTTCTACATTGTAGATAGCATTTGTAGGATTGAGATTGATGTTTGAACTAGACTAAGTAAAGTCGAAGATTGGAGCTTGGTTGGACATTACTGCACCTAACTTCACTAGAACTTTATGGGAACTAGGTTTAAGGTACTTCAGGTCTGTTCAGACTTAATTCTTTGAGACTCAGGGCTCGGTTCAAGACACCTCAACTGACTAACTAGAACTTTTTGAGACGCACACTTGAGTCTTGTCAGTCGTGACCTAACTTGGACACTTGCACCTTTCACTTGGCTCAACTCAGTTGGAGTGGTGAGGGGATTGGATTTGCCGGTTTGAGATGCACACGAATGGAAACATTCATCCTCGTCTAGGGAGGTAAGCGCACCCCAACACGTCCAGTAGCTATGAGATATAATGACATGAGAGTGTGGGATGCAATAATTATTCAAAAGAGGGATAGTCTTTTGGCTTATGAGGAAAAACTCCTTATGTAAATGCTGCAATATATATTATAAAAAAAACTCCAAAAAAGTGGACAGGCCTGATTTAAATTAAAATGCATGATGGAGATTATATATTTGTATAGTAAATAAGAAAGCTTGAGCTTTAAAGTCATATCATGTGAGCCTGCAGCTGGATGACTTGACTACACTCGTCATGCATCCAAGGATAGGTAGCTATACTAGCTACCGTCCATTCTTCTCTTCATCCCCTCCTCTTGAGCTAGTTGTCACTTGAACTTAGAAGGGAATACCTCGTTCCTCGAGGAAAGAGTTGTTGGATTGGGGATCATTGGGTTGTCATTTTGGAGAAGTCAGATCTTTTAACATTTCAGTTGGGGAGAGCCACTATCACTTACACTGTACAAGTCAGCTACATAGCCATAAGGGTTTACATATGATGTAGACTAGTTCTGACATGGCTATTGAGGTGAATTGAACCAAGTTCTATGACTCTCGAAGGTTGTTGTGTTTTAAATTTGATTCCCGATCAGGTTCCACGCACACTCTCATACCAAGGTCTTACTTGAGCTCCAAACTTTGATTTTATGAAGTCAAATTTGAGTATTAAACTTAATCCACTTTCTTTCTTTTTCTTTTCTTTCTTTTTATTTTTCTATACTTATTGCATAAGTGTTTGCTAGGGACTAGCAAAGGCGAGTATAGGGGGTGATGAATCTCCATTTCATAACCTTTATTCTATCATTTTGGCCTTAGAAATCCTACCTAATGCATGTAAATAACATTAATTTGTACAAAAAACATCATTATTTATTGCATTTATTATGTAAATAATACTGTTTTTAATGCCAAATTATAGAATAAAAAAATAAAAGAAAAATAATAAAATACCAAAGGTATTTTATGTCACTAAACCCCGAGACCAAGTCAAGAATTGAGTTGCTCAACAAGGAATAAAGTAGGGGGAGATAAGGGCCAAAAATACAATAAAAGTCACTTATTTATTCATCAATAATACATTTTTGACACCCATTTTATTATTTATTATTTGTACATCAAATAAAGAAATTTTTTCATGAAAGTTATATACAATAATGTAAATAAAATACAAAATTAAGTTTGTACACAAATAATACACAGTGCACATTTTATACATAAAATAAAAGTCCAAAATATCAACTTCACAGACCCATGTCTCTTAAATAAAAACTCAAAATGTATCAAAATCACTCTAATTATATATAACTTTTAATAAGCTTGAATGAAGATGATTTCATATTTTTTGGAGTTAAGGTGTGAAAGTTAGATTTCAGACCCTCATTATATAACATACCTGAATAAAATATTCATTTTATTTATTGTTTATTATTTTTACAATTATATATTTTTATAATTTTGAAATTATTATTTATAACTTATTTACATATTAAAATAATACTAAAATGAAAAGAAAATACAAAATAAAACAAGGCTATATAAAAACATAGGTAAAATACTTATGCTAATACTTGTAAATAAATAAAAGTGAAACCAACTGTTTTATTCTTTTATTCATCTATATTTTTATACTATTGTAAATATTATTTATATTTTATTATAAATATAAAGCTAAAATAAAATGAAATAAAATACATTAAATTAAAATAACGAACCAAATACATAGATAAAATACCTACATTTATACATATATAATGTATATACCTATTTATTTAAATATACAAATAACATCACAAAAATATAATAAAAATATAATTTTATACATAAAAATAATTTATAAATATTTAAAATAAGATAATAACATAATAAAATAAAATATATAAAATGAAAATAAAATCGCCAAAAACATATATGAATATACCTTTAAATTTACCCCTAAAAATTAACTTGTAATAACACCAAAAAAATATATATATAATTGTAATAAAATACTACATAAAAAAATAAACATTTTTTATTTTATATTCAAAATATAATAAAATCATTTACTATTTCAATTAATTAATTTTAAATAAAATAATAGTTTTGTCTTCTAGGGACTTGCATGGACTAATGGGGTCGCGTCGTTTATTGACCTCCTTTCGACTCCCCCTCCTAGGTCTTCTGACTTGTCAGAATATTGAGAGGCTCACTTTTCTCATAGTTTCCCCCGTCGCTCCGCTGCTCCATCATCCCCGAGCCCTTCACAAAATCCTATCACTAATCTCCCATGATTCACATCAGGAGTTTAGATTCTTTGTACATAATTTCGATTCTCGCCAAATCATCATTGAACAAGGGTGTGTTACTTGTTTATAAATAACACCTCAGACCTTCCTCCTCCTTTGGTCATCTTCCAACCCCTGAAGCCACGGATCTTTGGTCTAGTGCGTATCCTCGTGATAGGGGAAGTGCCCTGAGGATCCACAGTGGCTGTAGGAGGGCGGAGGTGCACCCACGATGACCGTCCAACCACCTCTGCTCCCTACCCTCGCCGGAAGATATGAGTTGTGCTTTTTTCTACTTTTTAGATAGCATTTACTTCACGCATTTTAATTCCGCATTGAGTTTAGCATTTAAGCCCTCGTTCTAGCCTAGTCATCCTATTTTGTAGTTCGTCGGAGCTGTACTCCGACGAACCCTTTCCACGAGTGCTCCACCGTCCTTCGACTATCCAGGCCACCTCACACCTTCCCCTTCGCTTCTTGATCATCACACACATCTCATTCACCCAGATCAGCCACTGTTCTGGCCTATCATCCTCCAACTCCATCGCAATGTCGGAGGCACGACCGCCCGACTCCGTACGCCCACGTTCACCCCGCTGCAGGGTCGAGGCTGTTTAACTCTCTTTTGCGGGTACCTGGAAAGAAAGTGACGCCTGGAGGTGATTTTGAGCTTGTCCAGAGCAACCTGGAGGTCCTCCTCGACCTCGATGTCTCAGGAGAGCTCTGACGAATGTCGATGCATTTTGACTCCTACAGCTGATAGAGAAGAGTTGCAGGACCGATTTGGGGCATTTTGGAGCTGTGCAGCATGAAGGAGAAGGCGGATCTTGCTGGAGGAAACTCGCATTTAGGGAGTTTCTTCCCAGTTCATCCCCATCCTCCCCTGTCGTTTGATCAACCCAGTTCTTGGTGAGCTACAACAGTCGTTGGATCCCACTGCCTCTTCACCGTCAGATCATCACAGATGATCTAATCTCCACCATTGGATCGCGTAGCATCATCGCGCGATAGAGATATGAAACGTACCCAAGTGAATTAAATCTCAATCGTCTATATCTGCACCTTATGGGGTAATTTGTACCTGTAGCCCTGATTACTTTTTGTATTATTAATTAACCCTGTAAATAAAATATGTAGTTTACATAAAAATGGACATTTTGCATTCAGGCCCATGTGCTTATGTATATTTGTTTTTTGGTCCTGTCCATGCGACATGAGTTGGGTAATTTGCAAGGAAGCCCTTGTGGTTTTTTGTATTTATTTTAAATCCAATAAAATTTTGATTAAGTTATATACTTTTGGCACATTTGCAAATGAACCCTTGATCTTTATTTTAATTTCAAATATGCCCTTGCCTGTTTATGAATTTTGGTGCCTGGTTTTCATTTATTAAAAATAGCACCCTTGCTCTAAAAATAAGCAAAAATAGGGTTAGTCGCATGGTAGCTTGTACTTTCACGTTTTGAGCATTTTAACCATTTACTAAAAATCAAAATGAGCACATTTTTTTGTTTATCATATAAAACACCAAAAAAATACAAAAAAGTTTTGAAAAATTCCGAAAAAAATACATGTTGTCTATTTCATCATGTATTAACTCGATTCCAAACTAGAAAAAAAACGAAATTATTAAATTGAAAAACTCCAAAAAACTTGGATAAAAAATATAAAAAATTCCTCAAATTTCCTAAAATATAATTTTCTATTTTATAATTTTCTTTATATTATTATATACCTTAAAATTGATTTGGAAATTCTTGGATTTATTTTCTATTTTTAATTTCCATTTTTATCTTGGCCTATTATTTTATCCTTGATTTGGGGATATTTTTTACTTTAAAAATATATGAAAATTAGCAAAATTTACAAAAAATTACAAAAATAGTAAAAAAATCGTTTATGACTTAAAAATATTTATTTATGCAATTTTTTATTTTTAGATATATTTATATCTATATTAACAGTCACTGTATATATATCCTATATGTGGCAATATTACTTATTTTAAAAGAAAAAGGAAATATAAAATACAAACAAAATATAAATATAAAAACAAAAAAGTAAAATAAAAAATATATAAAAATTAAAAACCTCAAAAGTAATAAAATGACAAGAGAAATGAACAGGTTCTTGATCTTAACCTCCCCCATCTATCGTGTGCTCCCTAAGTTCGATCTCTGCACATGCTTACACCTATAAACATTTGTTGTAGAGTTATAATAAATTTTAACTCCACATTTTATATATTCATTGCTTGATTTGTATTGTGGGTTGTTGATTGATCGAGATTTCGTTTGAGGTTGCTTTGACGACTGTTGATCCACCTTGTGGATTGACAAGACCTCAGCAAGATCCATGTTCATCAACGAGAATGACACTATTGACATATCTGAGTTTTTTTCTGAGTCCATCTTTCGGGTCAATGGTCAGTTCCTGATGCCTTTATTGATCATGACTCGTTAACCGTTGATGTTTCCCTGATTCATTTTGTATGAAAAGTGCTCTTTGATTCTCATCTTTTGCATCTCATACATGAGTTACACTTATGTCTACCTCTTTGTATATCCATGTTTTCTATTTTATTCTCTCATTCTTCCATTCTGTTTAACACCTCAGATCTCGCTTAGGATTCTTGCTATACTTAGGATATAATTTATCCTAAGTATAGGGGGTGTTGAAAATGTGTTGTTCATATTTCTTTCTATTCTATTACATCTATTTTTTGCACATACGTAGGGACATCCAACCCTGTGTATAGGGGAGGTATATATATTTTTCACATCTTTGATTGTTCCCTCACCTCTCCCTCAACTGTTGATATTCTTTTCTATACCTAGCGATATTTTTACCCAAAGTATGGGGGTGGGGGACTGACGAATCTGTGATTCATCACTCTAAAAGTTGAAAATAGAGCTTTATTCCCTAGTAATTAGATATATATCTCTATTTATTTTGCATTATTCTCATTCATGCATTTAGAATTAATATCTGCATTTTAGCATGCATATTTGCATTAAATAAGAAGCCAAATTCACTTGTAAATATCACATGTATATCCATCGTAGTTTCACTATTTTTATTTATTTTAGTCTAACTCAGAATTGAATAAAATCAACTCTATATTGTATACATTACTAACACTAATAAAGAAAAAATATCAAAAGATACTAACTTGTAAAATTGATCTATAAAAATCATAACCCTTGTTTGAGACTAAGAGCCTTAAAACGTGAACATCTCTCATACAATCTCCTATGAAGCCCTACTCACTTTTGCATTAATGTATGTTCAATTACCTTCAAACACAAGATCAAATTCAAAAGAATCGGTGTTCGTATGTGAAACTGGGTTTTGGGCCCTCATTGTATATTATACACATGTCCCTCGATTTCATTTATTTTATCCTTTTATTTTCTTAATTATTAAAAATACAAGAAATAGAGTAAGATGTAAATATTTGTTTTATATTTCATCTAATTTTATTTCAACGTTTTATTTTATTTAAAATGAAAAAAACTGCAAAAGAAAATTTACGGTATTTTATATCTATAGGATACCACCAAAATAATTTTTGTAAAGATCATTTATTTTAATTTTTGGCCCTTCAAGAAGGTTGTAGATCCCGTTGAGACGAGCAACTTTCTTGGTGATTGTTATTTAATTTGATCCCTTTTGTTATTTTTTTATTTTTCTTTTACATTTAATTTTTGATTTTTCTGAGAACGACACGTGGCAGCTCTGGGAGCCGCCATGTATCACCCCTTTTATTGTTTTTACTTTAATTTCAGTTTATTTAATTATTATTACTTTCTTTTATGTTTATCTTTATTTATTTATTTATATTCATTTATGTTTATTTATATTTATTATTATTTATTTTATCATATTTATTTATTTTCTTATTATTTTAAGTATTAATTATTTTTATTTATTTATTTAATATTATTATTTTCTATTTTTTATTATTTCTCTTATAATTTTATTTAATTATTATTATTATTTATTTGATTTTATTTTTTTAAATTTTAATTTTTTTTCTTTCCACGTGGTTGCGCTCCCATGAGCCACATGGCCTCCCCCCTCCTTCCTCTCGCCCCCGGCCGCTTCTTCTGCATGGTGGTTGCAGTGCCCACACCTCTGCCCCTTGCACGTGATGCACAACTACAACTTTGCTAACATGTGCCTCCCACCTTCCCCTCTCCTTCCTGCGTAACCGTCCGTTCACCACGCTCCCTCGCAATGACATCCCTCCTTCCATGGCGGTCGTCCATCTCCTCACCATTGATTGCAACCATCCACTCCAACTCACCCATGACCTACGCACGATTTCCAACCCAAACTCCCCCCTCCCCCATGTCCACCCCACATCTTGACAACCAACCATAAAACCTAGGCACTGTCCCACTTGCACCAGATCTGCCACTACGTGAGAGAGGAGCACCTCGAGCTTCAGATCTGGTCCGATGACATCGCTCGTATATTCAATAGTGAAGAGGAAATACCTTCTCATTGGTGAGATCTGAAGGAGCGAGTTCCTTTGTTGTTGCAGCCTCACTGTGCAGCCATGTTCCGTCGAGCCTAACCATCGAGTAACGATACAAGGCTCTCCTTCGAGCTTCGAGCCCTAGTGTAACATCATGTACTTCTTCTTTATCCTTTTTCTTCCCTCTCTCCTCCAACTTCTTCTCCTCCCTCTGCTTGTTCTTCCTTCTTCTATCATTTCTTTCTTTCTTAGTTCTTCGTTCCTTCATCTCCTTCGCACTCGACTACACCGCCTCCTGCTCCAACTTGCCTTGCTCCTCTACGCTCCATACCTACTCCTCTGGCGTGAGGCTCACAACCCTCCACCGATTATCCTCTACTTATCCCTTCACCTCCGCTTGACGTCATCAACCTCCATCGAACGTGCGATGCAGAAGCACCACCGCCCTCGTGCCTTCTCGCCTCCGGCAAGATCCATCTACAGCTTCAATGATCGCTCCATGACCCTTACATCCACGGGAAGCACCCGCCAGCAAGCCCCCCCAACTTGGAGCCTCAACACCATCGCCTGGGCCCACGCTTCAACACCTGCACCACCTCGCGTTGCCTTCACCTCCATGTATCGCACCTCCGTCCTTGGTCGCATCCTCGAGCTTCACCGTCGAGCGCCTGCCCTCGTTAAGCTTATAGCCCAAACTCCGATCCAAATTGCCAAGCAACCACTTGCGACACACCCCCCTTCGGTTCCATCGAAGGAAGAAAAGGGGCAACCCCCCTCACGTGAGGGACCCTCTCCCTTTTGGAGAGTTTACATATCCCTCCCCCGTAGTTCTCCGCTAATTTTAGAAGGCCCTGCTTGCATTCAAGCTCACGTATTGTGCATGTGATAAGCAAGAAAAGTATGCCAAGGCCCCCGTAAGATCCGACAACTCACATAAGACACCCCAGCCTTCTAGGAGACATGTGAGGTACATGCGACCTCCTGGGAAATTTATGCAAAGACCCTTGCTGGTTTAGATAATTAAAGAAGCACATTATTGCACTATTTTTTTGTTTATTTGTTTCCTGTAACTGCACAGATACTCTTATGTTTATGCTCTAATTTCGACATCATTTTGGCATCCTTTCATTAATGCAAAAATAGCATATTGTAGACCATTTAATTTTCTCTATCTTAGTTATTTATTTGGAATTTTGTGAGAATTTGTTAATTAAATAAAATTATTTTAGTGAAAAAAGGTTTACTTTACCCAATTTATCTTCATAAATTCATATTTTATTAACACTTAATCCAAAAAATTTGCAAAAATCAGAGATGTTGTGTCTAAATGTGTTTTAATTTATATATAAATTTCATAAAAATGGAAGCATCTTTTGCCTAGAATAAATTTTTGAGTGATTTTTGTAAATGCTTTTAAATTAATTCCATAAACATTATTTTTAAGAAATTTTGACTCTCCCGGATTGATTATTAAAATAATTTTTGAGATAAATCAATCTCTGCATTATATAAGTTTGTGGATTTATTAGGAATTAAATACTCACAATCGTTAAAAAAATTTCATAAAAAATTTCACAGTGTCAGAAAATTCAAAAAAATATTGTAGCTTCATTTCACAATGTTTCACTTCCAGTAAAAATTGCATAATTTTTTGCATTTCATTTGTTTGAAAAATTGCATAAAAATCAATAAAAGTGTGCATTTTTCATTGTTGCCTTTTAACCCCAAACAAATCTAAGAAAAATATATTTTGCATCCATCATTGGATTAAGTTTCTAGAAAAAATACAATTTGGCTAAATTGGATTAATTTCACATTAAAATTTAATTTAGCTAAGTTTCTTGATTTCTTAACAACTTAATTCAATCGCATTTGTGCATCAGCATTTTTATTGAAAAAATATAAAAGAATGTCTTGTTGAAAATCTAGCTTCTAGATCACCTAATAATTGACCTAAGGAGATAGTGGACTCCCTGAGTTCGACCTTGGGATTTCCCAAGTAAACATAAAAATTTGATTGCTTACTTTTAATTGGATAATTAATTTTAGCGGTTTTGGTTGATCTCTTAATTGCCCTACTACAACATCGTGACATATTTAACATATGGTGATTCGGGTTTTTCTGGTACAAGTCGAGTCATTGATTATGTGTACATTCTCTCATCAGGTTTTGGCCTTTTGTATAGTCTTCTATACTTAGGATTATTTGATCCTATGTATAGGGGGGATCACCGACTTCTATTCATTTTATTCCTTCATTCTTTGAGTCATTGTAGTATAGGATTCTTTTTACTTTTCTATACGTAGCACGAGTTATGTCTTCCTTCATCGCTCTTTGATCACTATGAGGATATAGTTTGAGCTAAGTATAGGGGGTGTCGTATATATTGTGTACATACTTTAGCCATAACTCGTACATTAGTGTTAATAGTATGGCTATATATATAAAACCTAGAATAAAAATGTTTGCAAAAATGTGTTTAAATTTTTTTCTAAAATGATTTTTAAATGTTTTGTAAAAAATGTTTGTAAAAACCTTTGTAGAACTATTTTTGTACAAATTTTGTAAAACTTTTAGCAAAAATGTTTTATTTGTAAAATATTTGTAAACTATTTTTGTATCAAAATTATGTATATTGTACAACTGTTTGTAAAATGTTTGAAATAAAATGTTTGCAAAAACCTTTTTTAAAAATTGTTTGTAAAATTATTTGAAAAACTATTTTTGAAAATGTTTTGAAAAATTTTGTAAAAATAGTTTGTAAAATTTTTTGTAAAATATTTTGTCACATGGGTTATAAATTAGAGGTATATAAATTATTTTTACATATGTATTGTAAATTCTTTGTAAATAAAACCTATACTTATTTGTAAACTCTTTAAATAAAATTTGTAGATAAAAACCACTTGTAAAAATTATATACAAAACTTGTAGATAAAACCCTTGTAAATATATATATATTTCTGTAAATGTTTGTAAATACTTTCTTACTTTTCTTTCTTTTTAAAAAACCTAAAAATCTGAAAAGTTAAAAATTTCATAAAAACTTGCAAAACTCTTTCGGAAAACTCTTCAAAAAGATCTTTTCTTTTCTTTTCTTTTTGTTTCAAATGTTTTTTAAATATTTGTTGCATATGCATTTGCATTTGCATTTTTTAGAATAGTATTGACATTTAAACCAGTCTTGAAATAAATTGAAGAATGGAGCTTGGTTAAGACCATAAATCACTTAATTTCAGAGGAACCTTATAGGAACCGGAGTTGAGAAATTTCAAGTCCTAGCGACTTAATTCTTTGGATCCACAAGGCTATGTTCACATGTCATCTTGATTGATTTAAGTAGAATATTTCACAACACATGCATGATTCTTCTAGACAGTGGCTTAACTTGGACAAGCACTCTACAAATAGCTCTTCATGGATGAGGTGGTAAGGAGGCAGAATCCTTTGGCTTGGGGTAGCACACGGGTGTGTAACAACTAGTGGAAACACTCGTCCTCATCTAGGGAGGGATGTGCATCTCAACCTGGTCTAGTAGCATTGAGGTCTAATGACAGGATGCTGTGGGGTTGCGATAATGCTTCAAAAGAGGGATAGTCTACTAGATCAAGAAGAAAAACTCCTTATGTACATGGTGCACCATTGTATATATTTGAAAAAAATGCAAAAACTCCAAAAAAGAGGACATGACTAATTAAAAATAGAAGGCCTGCCGGAGTGTATATAGTTGAGTAATAAAGCTTATGTGATTGATTGTATCATATCATAGAAGCTTGTAGTTGGAGACTTGGCTACATTAGTCAAGCTCCAAGGGATACATGGCTACAGTAGCCATGGTCCATTCTCTTCTTTTCCCCTCTTCTTGAGTTGGTCGTACTTGAACTTAGAAGGGAATACCCCGCTCCTCGAGGAAAGAGTTGCTAGATCGAGGGGATAGACTTACCTTGTTGAGGGAGTTGTTTCATTGCTACTTTTGAGGTGGGGAGCTATATATCAATTATACAGTACAAGTAAAGATTCATAGTCATAAGAGTTTGCATATGTAGACTTGTCCAGACCTGACTATTGAGACGACATTAATAGGAGTCTTGTGAAAATTGTTAAGTTTTAAGTCTATTTCCCAACAAGGTTCCGTCAAACTAATAATCCAAAGGTCTGATCGAGCTCCATACTCCAATTTTATGAAGATAAGTTTAATCCTCAATATTGTTCTAAGTTATTTCCATTTTATATTATTTCTTTTTCACTTCTTTTTCAAATAAGTGATTTCTAAGGGACTAGCAAAGGTAAAGTATAGGGTAATGATGAATCCATGATTCACATCCTTTATTCTTTTATTTTAGCAGAAATCCCTTTGTAAAATACCAATAAATCTATATTAATTCTAATAAATTAGCATTGTGTATGCCTTTTTCATGTTGTAAATTTAACATTCTTTTTAACCAAAATAAAAGAATAAAGAAGAAATGAACAAGCAAGAAAATAAAAGAAGGTTGTGATAATGAATTAAGTACAGACTGACCCGAACCCCAACAGAAGGTCAATTATTGGCCTGATCGATGAGGAATAAAATAGGGAGAGATAGGGTCTCTATATATTCATAAAATCAAAGAAAAATCTAGTTGATATTATTTATTCTTTATCTATTCTGTTAAATATCTATCATTGGTCATTAATCAATAAAAAGATCGCAAAATGATTTATTTCCATAAAAAATGTAAATAAAAATATTTATCAAATAATAAAAATTAAATTGTGTGCAATTGTACAATATATATGGACCTGTATTTATTTATTTATTTTGTGTATAAATTGTATATATTGTATTTAAAAGCACTTGTAGATTTTCCTAATAATTGAATAAAATTAAAAAAAATCATAAAAATAAAATAAAAATAAATTCAGTTCTTCATTGTATACTAGCACCAATATTGTATATATTTTACATAAACCTAATCAATAACATAATTAATTTGTAAAAATCTAATAAAAATGTCTTATACAATTTAAATTATTTTGTAAATAAATAAAATATAAAATATAATGTATTTTTGTAAAAATAATAAAAAATATATGTATATTATATATAGGTATATTGTACCTATACATACTAATATAAATTGTATATAATATTGTATATATTTTATTAAAAATATTAGAAATCACAAAATATAGATTCTAAAATAACTAAAATTTTTCTTTTTTAACCTTTTTTTTGAAATCATTTAATATTTATAATTAAATTTTCTTTTATTTTTAATTATTTTTTTGATTGGTCAACCTGGGTCTGTTGACCCGAGTTGACCCTTCCCTTCTTAGGTCTGACCCGGCTAGAGCTTCATCAGATCTCTTTCCTCGACATTCTCCAGCCCAGATCTGATCATCTCCTTTCTTGATTCTTGTGCCCAATTGTTCCCCCCAGGATCTGTGATCGTCACGGATCCCTAGGCTTCGTGGGATCTACCTCAGTTCACGTGAAACCTCTCGATCCTTCCAGATGCCCGGGGAGCCTTATAAGTATTCTCTTCAGCCTCCATTGTGACCTAGCTTACTCTTCGCACCTCCTTTTCTCCACGAGACCATGTTGGATAGTGACATCATGCGTATGGACCATCATGGAGCTTGGTTTGGTGTCGAGTTGAGCAGAAGCTCGTACGTGGCCGGAGAGCTCCGCCATGTTCAACCTCTTCCACCTTCCACACTGGAATCGAGGCCACAACCCAACCGAACTTCATCCTTCATTTCTGTAGCTTTAGGTACCTTGGATCCCCACCTCTTTCATCGCATTTTTCCGATCTAGTCATTACCTTCGCCGTCTACCTTCACTCCTCCGACCACCGGGTCGGAGCCGCATCATAAAACTTCTAGCCAATTTGATCAACTCGCCTTATCATCGTTCACCTTCCTACGCGCCATGATCACCCTTAGAATAAGTCTTCATGTCCTATTTAAGGTTGGACTTACTCCTCCACGTACGTCGAAAGTCTAATCCACCTCCCCTATTGCTTCTTTGTTTTTCATCTCCAAATAACATCGACTGGAGCTACATCTCCCAGTCCCTCATTTCGATGCAGGTTCAGGAGCGCATGAGAAGTTCGACTCGAGCCTCAACTTCAGTGGCGGAGCTAGTCCAGGCACCTTCACCTCCAAATCATCATCCAACCTTCCTTCGAGCCATCTGAGGCTCCCATTAGACGCAGAGCACTTCCAATGACGTTTTGGACCTTGTATCCAGTCATTTCGAGCTTTGGAGCACCTGATATACCTGATTGAAGCTCATCCGGTCGCACCTTCTTCATGTTCTTCGAGATGCCTTCTCAGCTGTCGGATGAAGAACCCGCCTTCCAGATCTGATCGTGTCCACCCGTGCATGCCCAAAAGCTAACCATCATATCAGATATGTCGTAGATCTGACACGCACGACATTCCCATTTTCAGAGCCATCGGATTAAGATAACGGCTCATCAGAGCCATACAACTGTGCCACACCTCCTCGCTATCAGATCCTTTTCAGACCCACATGTTGTACGTTCCTGGTATGGGTATATTTCCCTTTTACCCTTGTCATTTCTGTTATTTCCATTTAGTACAATAAATGTAATATTTAGTTAAGATCAATTGTAGTTAGGGCCTCACAGTTTTTCATATTTGCATTTTAGTCTAGCTGAGTTGAAGTTACGTGCCCATATACGTGTGTTTGTGGTATATTTGCATTTTCGAACCTGTGTTTTCACATGTTATTTCAATCAAAAAAAGTTTTTAGTATTTGCATTTATACCCCTATGAGACCTTGTCACGTGGAGCACATGTTTTTGTTGTAATAATTGCATTTATGCCCCCTGAATGTTTATTGTTTGTTATTGTTTGGCCCTAGAAGCTAAAATAATTATATCCAGGTCCTCGGTGCATTATTTTATTTTTGTCCTCTTTTATTAGCTACAATAATAGTAAATTAAACCCAAAAAATCCCTTATTTTATTTTCTATCCAAGTACAATCTTATTTGCTTTTATAAAACTCTAAAAATTAGTAAAATCCTAAAAATACCATAAAAAATATTTACAGTCTTTCAAAAATCCAAAAATTATGATTTCAGTTTCTACTTGTAGATATTTAAATATATTTTTTTTATAAAATTGAGTTCCAAGAGATTTGAGCTTATTTGTTATTTTTAAGTTGAAAAATACTCCTGGTTGTGCAAGATTTTGTATTTTTTCTTAGTTTATGATTTTTAGAAAATCAATAAGAATTCCAAAAACCTCAAAAAAATCCACAAAAATAGTATAAAATACAAAAATGCAAAAATATTTTTACTTGATTTTTCTAAGTATTTTTACCCTACTTGAAAAATACAAAATTAGTGTATGTGTCTTTTATTCATTGTCTTTATTTGCCATATTTTGGAAAATTAAAAATTTACAAAATTAGAAACCACTAAAAATCATAAAGAAAAATAAAAATCCATTGAATCTCTTGATTTTACTACATAGGTTTAATTGTGCTCCTTATGTTCGACCCTGGTCCCTATACCAGGTTAATAAATGTACCTTAGACCACTCTCTTTATTTGTTTGATTTATTTTGTGGTTGAATAATATTTTCTTGATCGTTAGCCTTAGTTATGGGGCGACAACGACATCTTAATTAATCAACTTAACCCTAGTAGCTTGGGCTCATTTATCACTAGGCCTATTTGATTCCAACTTCAACCTCCAGGACACGAAGAGATCTAGGGACCTTCCAGCTATCCTCGAACCACTTTGATGATAACCACTACTGCGAAACACCTCTAGGGAGTGATTGGGCAACTTGGCAGCATCTAAGGAGCTCGAAGGAGGGAGAATAGAAGGATCAAAGCTCAGGGAAGTCAGCCTTCTTCCCTATTCTTCGTCATGAGGAGCAGTCGTCCGATATAGGGAGGATCCCCATATTGACTTTCAGACGTTGGATCTAGCAAGCCTCAGCTGCTCTATCACAGACCGAGGTCTAATCTCGTACGTCCACAGACAAACCTTCGTCAAGCTCTCCCGTGCCGACACGCATCAAGTGGCCCATCCTCAATCGCATGATGGGGCACTTAATGGGGTAATTTGCATTTAACCCTTTTCTACCTTTTTTCTTATTAATTTTTAGTAAATAAATATTTGTCTGGAGTGTAAATAAATGTCTAAAAATTGCATACAACCCCCCCCCCCCCGTACTTTCATGTTTTTGCCCTTGTGTCCATGCCTGCTTAGCTCACGTGGCTTGCTATGTGAGTTGGGTAATTTGCAGGGATACCCTCCCATATTGTATATTTATTTTTCAATACAAATAATTGTGAATTCAGTGTTATCATTTTTAGGCTTTTATTAATATAATAAAATTTAAAAAATGAGCATAAATTCCCTATTTATCTTTAAAAATGCCAAAAACATATTAAAATGATTTGAAAAAGTACAAAAACATTACATGTTATTAATTATGACCTATATTAATTTAGATCAAAAATCCCTAAAATTAGGAAAAGGAAAGGACTAAAAATTAAAAATCTCCAAAATCCTTTATAAAAATCTAAAAAATCCATAAAAATCCAAAAATATTCATTTTTGTCTCTAAATTTTCTTTATATCATAGAGGATGTTTTAAAATTGATTTGGAGAATTTTGGGCTTTATTTGTTATTTTTAATTTGCAAACCAATTCTGCTTATTTATTTGATCCCTATTTTGGAATGTTTTTACTTTAAAAATATCTAAAAATATTAAAAAAATCAGAAAAATCCTAAAAATATGAGAAAATTATAAAAAAGTATAAAAATCTATTCCCTATGTTTTTGGACTATGTATAAGCATATATATCATATATTATCTATATGTATCTATATATAAACATATTCTATATACATATTTTGCATACTAGTATATATTCTATATAAATATATTTCCATTTTATTTTCAAAAATCGAAAAGATATTAAAAAAAGTTGCAGAATTAAAATATATACTCTTGTTGGTATTTGATTTTCTCTTTTCTTTATTATCTCCTCTCCTATATATAAATACATATATATATATTAGCATATATATTATTAAATTACATATTTATATTCACTATTAATTTAATTAAAAAAATAAAAAACCCAAAAAAACAAAAGAATATGTATGTACATAATACCACTGATTAGCAATAATCATAGGCTACCTAATTTTTCTATCTATGGATCCATCTCTACATGCTTACATGCTATACATTTTGATTTTAGAGTATAATAAATTATGTCTCACATTTTTGGCTTCTCATTACTTATTTTTACATTGTGGGTACTTGTTGATTGGTCATGGGTTCTCGTTGTGGGTCGCTATTGAATCTCCATTTCATCACCTTAAATTCTATCATTTTGACCTTAAAAACCCTAGCTAATGCATGAAAATAGCATTAATTTGAACAAAATAGCATTCATTATTTATTGCATTTATTGTGTAAATAATACGATTTTTAATGCCAAAATCATAGAATAAAGAATAGAAAAGAAAAAGAATAAAATGCCCAATGTAATTTATGACCCTAAGCCCCGAGACCTAGGCATCTTGATGACTAGGTCGAGAAGGAATAAAGTAGGGGAGATAAAAGACAATAACACAATAAAAATCCCTTTTATTTTTCTATTATCTATTCATTTTTGGGACATATTTTATTTTCAACTTTTCATACCTCAAATAAAGAAACTTTGAACATGAAAGTTGTAGATAATAAATTATAGAAAAATATAAATTAATATACAAAAATAATACACAATATTCATTTTATACACAAAATAAAAAAGCTGAAACCCAAACTTCCCAGACCCATATCTTCCAAATAAAAACTCAAAATATATCAAAATCACCTCTAATTGTATATAACTGTTCATGGGCTATTTAATGAAGGTGGTTTCATATTTTTCTGAGTTAAGGTGTGAAAGTTAGGTTTTGGACCCTATTGTACAACATGCATGAATAAAATATTCAATTTATTTAATATTTATTGTTTTTATAATTTTATATTCTTATAATTTTGTAAATATTACCTATAACTCATGTATATATTAAAACCACAATAAATTTACCAAAAAACGTTAAAGTAAAATAAGAGTATAAAATATTCAGGTAAAATACATATGCTAACACTAGTAAATAAATAAAAGCAAAATCTATTCTTTAATTCTTTTATTCATATATATTTTTATACTCTTGTAAATATTATTTATGTTTTATTAAAATATAAATCTAAAATAAAATCAAAGAAAATACATTAAATCAAAATAGAATACAAAATACATAGACAAAATACATGTATTTATACCTACAAAATCTATATGTATATATATTTATTTAAGTGTGTATATTATATCATAAAAAGATAAAAAAAATTTATTTATATACATAAAAATAAGTCATAAATATATAAAATAATAAAATAAAATAATAAAATAAAATATACAAAATAAAAATAAAATAGTCAAAATATATATGAATATACCTATGAATATACCCCGAAAAATTAACTACTAATAAATAACATTAAAAATATTAATAAAAACATAAAATAATACTACATAAAATAATAAACATTTTTTATAATAAAAAAATTATAATATCAATTACTATTTTTAATTATTTATTTTCAAATAATTAGGCAGTTTTGTTCTGTAGTGCCCTGAAGTGGACCAATTGGGGAACAACATTCGTTGACCCCAATCAACTCTCTGTCTTTCAGCTATGACTTCTATCAGAGCCTCGAGTCCAGCCTCTTCTCTGATTTTTTGAAACCACTCTATTGACCAATCCTCCTCGACCGCTTAACAAAAGTTGTGCATCTCACATGTATCATTAGATCCTCCCATTCTGCCTCGAGCATGTCAATAACCACCGCCCAAGATCACCCGAACTCACTGTATATAAATAAAACTCCAAGCTATGTCTGCCCTTTTTTATCCCCCCCTTCGAGCTTTGTTGGGTGTCCTTGTGAGTGTGTTGAGATCCAAGTGACAGATGCATACCTCCCTGAGCTTGGAGACAGCATGGCTTGGACAAGGCAGCAATCCATGGTGGTGCTCCGACCACCCTGCTCCCCGAGCTCTCTCTCTTGTATAAGATCTGCTCTTTCTACCTCCTTTTAATTGCATTATACTTTTGCTTTTCAATTATGCATTTAGTTTAGGGATTAATCCTTAGTTTTAGCTTGTAATCGCCTGACCCGTAGTTCGCCGGAGCTTCGCTCCGGAGACCCTCCTCCATCATGCTCGACAGTTGATCGACCCACTACCACCTTCCCTTCACTCCTATCTGTCCTTTGAACACAACGCCCACTTCCACTCATTCATATGTGGCCTAGGTCTGCCCATTCTATCTCCTGTCTCTGTCGTACACCAGAGATCGCCACCCGAAGCACTCCTTCGCCCATTCCCCCTTCAGATGCTTCCCCGAGCATCACCTTTTTGCGCCTACCTATTTGTTGCAAGAGAAAATCCACAAGGAGACTCTTCGAGGCTTATCAATACAACAGGAACCCTTCCAGGTCGTGGTGCTCCTCCAAATCATGCCGACAACCCCCGCACAATTTTGATGCACTTGGAAGGTGGAGGACATCACCAGGAGGGTTTTGCAACTCGAAGAAGGCCCTGAGATCGCCGGAGTTGCGCTGCATCGCCGATTGAAGTTCATCCTTGTGGTTTTCTCCATCTGTTCTTCCAGCTGACCTCAGAGCCATCCGATCTAGCCCCTTTCCTCCAAGGGAGAAGTTGACGTTTGAGAGATTCGCCAGCATTGTCTGATCCATGCCCAGGTTCTAATCTTGGCCATCTGAAGCGAACCAGCATCCGTGACGGGAGCACGCCACGTGGCACTTGAAGAGCATCCAAGTCGTTCAATTGCACCTAATAAGAGGTAATTTGCATACTTAGCCCCTCCTATTTTTGTATTATTTACCTAGTCCAGTAAATAGTATATTCAATGTAAATAAATATGGTGAAATTGCTTGTCTATCCTTGTACTTTATGTATACTATATTTAGGTCCATGCCAGGTCACCTCACGCGTCGTCCCACATGAGGTGGCCATTTTGTATGTACACCCCTATTAGTTTTTGTATTTTTTTGGTACATTAAAGATTTATTCAAGTTGTATATTTTTAGTTAAATTGCATTGTGGCCCCTAGAGTTTATTTTATTTACATGTATGCCCCTACTAGCAATTGTATTCTCGTGTGCTTGATGGATTTATTTAAATCACCTATTGTGCTCCAAAAATCATGTGTAGGTTCCTGATTACGTGTGGTTTCATGCCATGATTTTAATTCAAAATTTTGGACTTTTTGCTATTTATTAAAAATCAGTTAGATCACAAACAGTCCCCTCTTAGCGTATAAAATACCAAAAAATATAAAAATGTTTCTGAAAAATCCCCAAAAATTATATGTTGCTTATTTATGTCTTTTTTGCCTTAGACCAAGAATCACTAAAAATTAGTAAAAAAATATTTTAAAAATAAAAAAACCCCAAAAACCTTGATAATAATATATAAAATTCATAAAAATTCCAAAAATATTGTTTTCTGTTCTATAATTTCATATAAATTATTATATACATATAGTAATTTGATTTGGAAATTTTGGACTTAATTTGCTATTTTTAGTTTCCTTTTCATTTTCAGTTATTTATTAAATCCCTGTTTTTGTGTATTTTCGACTTAAAAATATAAAATTTAGCAAAGATCACAGAAAAATAACAAAACACTAAAAAATTGTTTAAACCCTAAAAATATTTGTTTCTGCAATTTTTGGATATTTTTAGTTATATAGGGGGCTTTTCAAATAGGATGCATCCTTCCTGACTTAAGGAAGGCCACCATCTTTTTGTAGAAAACACGAGCACTTTAGTAGAATGTGTATACAATTTGTATTATAACTGTGCATTATAAATATAAAACCACATACAAAATTGCATATTATAATACAAACATTAAAACTGCACATTGTAATACAATCTGCATATGCATTCTACTAAAGTCATCATGTTTTCTACAAAAAAAGGTTTGCCTACCTTAGGGTTGGAAGGACCAAGTCTTATTTGAAAGAAATCCTATATATATTATCCATTAGTATATATATACTATTATATCCTATATTACTTATTCTAAAGAAAAGGAAATATATAATATATAAACCAAAAAATATATAATATATAAATATAAAATTAAAAACAAAAATATAAAAAATTATAAAAAGTAAAAACCCACAAAAAGATATATATGTATATACATGATGAATGACATGCGTGTACATGGTACTCCTTGGTTTAAAAAAACTATAGGCTATCATTTTTGCTCTCTGTGGTTTGACCTCTATGTACTTACTTGTTATACATCTAGTTGTACAGAATAATAAATTTTAGATCTCATTTTTGTGCAATCCATTGCTTGATTCATTCATGGGTTGATTATTGATTGACCGAGGTTTCGTGAGCGGTCGCTTCAACAACATTGTAGTCTCACCTTATGTAGACTACTCTAGGCCCTTGCAAGATCTCGGTTATCAATTGGTGCTGTTTCAAGGAGCAATGACTGTAGCCTATTTTTGTCATTTATCTTGTATAGTCAGCATTGCTTATTCTTCAATTTATTGATGTCATTAATAATTGATTTATTTTACACATATTCATTCAATTATTCTTTGTATATAGGTCATTTTGATTTCATTTAATTATCTGTGCTAATATACATTTCTTTGTGACTTTGTTGCAAGGGCCCACCACGCGAGGATGGCTTCTTAGGAGGCCGATGCAGCCAAGTTTGGTGGAGGCTGGTCTTCACCCCTTGACCAGTTGGAGAGGCTACAAAGGATGCAAAGAGAGGAAATTTAGCATAGAGATAGCTTAGCTTTATTTATGTATTTACTGGTGAGAGAGAGATAATTTTAACATGTAATAATTAAGACTTGGACTCTACTCTCCACAACGAGGTCCAGTGCCTAGGTGTTTGTTCATCTGGGGATCTAATTGTCATTTTTCACATTTTATCACCTTCTTTCATTTTGTTTTTCACTATTTTGAGTTTTCTGCCTTTCTTTTCATTTGTTTTGTGTGAATGGATCCCCTCGACTTAGGTTGCTTACCTTGTTAATTAGGTCCAAACCCTAACAAGAATGCACGTACCTATAGTCTCTTACGTTTGGATCTAGTCAAATTAATAACGGTTAGTTATTTGGATTTGAGACTGCACACCGAGAGAGGTCATATATAGCACTTACAGGACCCGTTGTGGCGGGCACCAATCAGCATCGAAGACCGGACCTTTATATCATTTCTGAATAATTAACAATTGGTTCTTCACGATTAAATAACAACTATTATTTAGGGCGATTTTGTCGATTGCACACCACCATGTAGTTAGGCTTAAAAATTCTATTTTGCATACTGCTTGGAAAGAGCTGGGAAGCACTGTAAGTCCTATAACTCAACATGCATCATTAAATTATGTGATGAGATTTCCATCATCGAATCAACTTGTACGACTTCTTCACTATTTTCATCTGATTTTGACCATCTAGGACTTAAATGAAAAATCTACAAAAAAACGTTCGGCGCTTGTATGCAAAAAGATCCCAAAAAAGCAAAAACCCAAAAAATTAAAACAAGGAGACTGCTAAATAAACTTCGACCTTAATTAAAATACATAATAGACTTTCATTGTATTAGGTTCATAAAGCCCTCATTATCTTCAAGAACCTTAGGAGGGTACCAGAACCCCTCCAATTAGTGAGGCACGACCCGCTAAGGATTAGAGCCCAAAACCCAGTTTGTAACTACCTTGTGTATTGCCTGGATTTCCACAGTAATGGCGCTTCTATCGTGTGTGCTCGAGTAGGACCTTGTCAGAGATGGTATTCCCACCTTGTGTGGAATATTGATATGGTCTTAAGTACTGAGCTTTGGCCATGCCTTCACGGGTGTGTACGTTTCATCAATTTATGTCCGAGTAGGTTCTTGCATGCTCACGAGTGATTATATTGTGAGCGAGGACTGAATTAGTGGTTTCTCCTATCGGTTTCCTCTCTCTATTTCTTTGGTTGAGTAGAGGCTCGAGAAGGGTTACAAGGACCTCAAAAAGTGCAAACTACATATTACAAAGGTGGAGGATAAATGCACGATACATTTCTGGTAGTACTTTCTCTCCTATAGGGTTAGCGTGCTAAGGACTTGTTAAAAGATATGTCTGAAATAACAACTCTAAAAATGAAAAGATAATAAATAGAGATCCTTCACGGCTTCACATGGCATGATTTGGTGACCCAATTTTGTATTGCATTTGTATGGATCTAGATTAAGGTTCAAAGATCAAGTCCCGCGCATTTACGCAAATTTTGTCATATGCGTCTTCCTCTTTGACCCCTGCTCGATCGTGCCTTTCTACTTTACATTACATTATTATTCCTCATTGACCACTGTATCAATACTCCAGCATCGATCTCCTTTTTACTTCACGATGGCGATGTGTGGATGGTTCAGTCGAGACTCCGCCAACACCTACATCGATTCCATCGCAATCATCAATAAATCGAGGTGATTATCGAGAACCCGATCTGGACTTTACGGGCTGATCTTCGGACTCCTCATCTTCTCTTTGTCCACCCAATAAACCAGGATCACTTTTATCCCACATTCATTGTTGTGAATGAGAGTCGATTTCAATCTACATCTTTTTCATTCACAACACTCTGGGATTGACCCTAATTCCAGATTCATCTTAGCATCTAGGATTCAAATTCAAGCGGTCTGATTCGGGCTGTTTCACGTTTCAGATAGAAGCCATCCTTAGTCTCGATCCTAACATAGATATCATCTCTTCAAACTTAGACCCAGAAATGTCTCCCTAAGGAAAGGGCAAGGGACAACAACCACCTTCCCAGCCTAAATAGGGACAGACGCCAGACTAGAACCATGTGAATGCTCATTTGTTGGCTTCCATCCAAGCCATACAACAACATCTGACCGAGCAAGCCCTAGCATAGACTACGTTTCAAGATATGTTGAACGATATGAGGAATAGACCAATTGGAGGAGGAGACAGACCAGTAGAAGGAAGAGGGGATAAAACCTGTAATGACCCAAATGAAGAAGAACCGACCAGGGGAGGCAGAAACCCACGCTAACTAAGACATGTAATCCGGGGAGACAAATAGATGACCAAGTGGATCCTCATTCCCCTGGTGCATGCTCACTTTGAGATGAAGCCTCAGTTCCTGGCCCTTCTACCATCATTTCACGGGAACATCAACGAGGAGCCTTACATTCACTTGCAGCAGTTCTCACGCATCTGTCGAACCACCGACTACCCCAACATTCCCTTGGACGTAGTGAAGATGATAGTGTTCCCCTTCAGTTTGCAAGATAAGGCCCTATACTAGGTCAATCATTTGGGAAAGGTTGTGATGACGTGGGAGGAGCTGAAATCCACCTTTCTACACAAATTCTATCCTCTCGGTCGGCTCAACCAGATGCGAGCCCAGATCAGTAACTTCTCCTAGGGTGCCTACGAAACCATCCATGAAGCCTGAGAGAGATGCACGGACTTGATGGAGAAGTACCCTCATCATGAGATACCGAGGACAAGTCTGGTCCAACATTTTTTTGGGGGGCTGAATGTAGAGAGCCAAAGGCTCGTCGACGCAGCCTGTGGGGATCTCATTTCAACAAGGATGAAGACGCAGTCTGGTGGATTTTTGAGGAAATGTCCTAAGGAGAGGCTGCCCTCTCTCTTTATCCCGTGCATACTAGAAACAACCTGCGATCCTCTAGAAACAAGTACACATGGCAACGTCTCATGAGGCAGAGAGAGATGAGAGTTCCAACCTCAACATCATCGAGGGCCATCTCTCTAATGTTGACATCATTGAGAAACGGTCACAGGATCTCGTAAAGGTCACTTTGATCGAAAAGAGGACGCAAAACTTAGACTAGCTGGACCAGATCACCAAGCAGTTGGAGCTGCTTGTGGGCACCATGATTCTGTCCAATTGGCAACACCATCTACAGAGACCCCTGCTGAGAAGAACGATGAGCCATCACTGCCAAAAAAACCTTAGCCGAGTCAGCAACTACCGACAGTCCAATATGTATACAACGTGCAAGAGCCTGATCAGGGCCAGCCGCAACAGATGGTAGTATACAAGCCGGACTTCCTCCCACCTTCCGATCCAGCCTTCCCACCACTACCATTGATTCAGGAAGTTAATGGCGTATGGAGCAATGATACACAACTCGGTCATCCTCTTAAACACCCACAGAGCCAAACACCAACCAACAGGGCTTACTACCAAACTCAGGGTGGTCACTATCAGCATTCCTATCAACCTCCTCCTCGATATCACTAGCCTTCGCAGTACCATAGCCGATGAAGACGAAGCCAGCAGTATGCATAGGGGCAGTACCGCCAGTCACAACTGTATCACCCATACGCGGCTATACCACATCAGTAGTACCATCCTCCCTCATATCAGCAATATGAGCTTCCTCCACCTCCTCAGCACCTCCTACAGTCGCAACCTTAGCCCCCAAACACTTAAGAACAACATGTTCTACACGCTGAAACTTCTGACGTCAGTCCTATGAACCCTACCCATGATTGCTTGGACCAACTTGTAAAAGGTCTAGCAGATATGACAAGATGAAAAAGCTAGAAGACCTGACCGCCACCAAAACATCCATTCGGACATAGGTTGAAGCGAATCCTAATAGCTTCAAAAGAAAAGAGCAGGTAGAATGTGATGTCCACTATGTACCCGTAAAGTCAGATGGTTGTAATATTGTTTTATCTAATGTTGTCACTCTCAGGAGCGGTAGGACTTTACCTCCATCTGCCGCATGTCACGGGAAACATAAAGCTTTGACAGGTGAGTCGTCATCTTCTACATCAGTCGCGCCAGCCACATGAATGGTTGAGGAAGAAAAAGGAGGATCCATACCAACTGCTAGCCATTTCCACCACCAATAACAAAAACAACAAAAAAATCAAAAAGCTCAAAAAGACAAAAAAGATTTTTGCAGTCGATGTGAAGCCGGGACAACCGCGGAGGAGCCGGCAGCAACAACCGATCCTATGCCAGCCGATGTAACCAAGACTGTGCCTTTTGTTTGTTCAACAGATCTAGCACATTCATCTCCAGCATGTGCCTTTTTGTAAACTGGAAGTACAGAATACTGTGGACAAAGATTTTGTTGTAAATATGAACTATGTTTTTGATTTCAATATTGTGAATATTTCTTTTCCTGAAGCAATAGAAAATTCAAAAAAAATCAAAAAGAAAAAGTCCATTATCTGATCCTGGAGTTATGGATATCAAAAATATTTTAACTATTGATATTCCTTTGATGAAGACCATGGAATACATGCTCACTGTAAAGAAAGGTCTAAAGGAAGCATGTACAGACAAGCATCAGCCAACACATAACAACAAATGCCAACAGGTTGAGAAGTACGTTCTCACCATGGCCGCAACTGCAGCCATCAATAGTCTCCCACGGAAGAAGCAATACAAAGGAGCACCTTTGATCAGTTGCGAGATTTTTGATCAAGTCTTCGAGCGAACCTTGCTTGACAGCGGTTCTTCCATCAACCTTTTGTCCTCTTCATTATTGCAAGAATTCGGGCTAGGTCCTCTCAAGCAGACGATGATCCTTCAGTTTGCTGATCGATCCATTAAGTGACCCTGAGGTCTTTTGGAAGACATTGTGGTAAAGGTACGGGACATGCATTTTCCAGTTGATTTTGTGGTGCTTGATATGGACTATCCTACACCCTTACTCCAGACTCCTATTATCCTAAGCCGACCATGCATGTGCACTTCAGAGGTCGCAGTTGATTTGGGTCTGGGAAAATAACTTTCAACTTGAACAACAACAGAATACTATAGACATGATCACTGAGCCTAAAGTCATAACTGATAAAAGTCATGCAGCACCGCCTGAAGTCGACTGTGACTTCATTGCAGAGATCAGAGACACACCACTCTCTTTGAATGACCCATGGACACAAGAAATCCTCCCTCTTGAGGAGGACTTGGAAAGCAGAATCGATGCAAGCTTCGATGACATTTGGGAGATAGAATCTAATTTATCGATGCATTACTTCGATTCGGATGAGTCACTCCATCTCAAACACAATGAGTTCATTGTAGATCTATTTGGCGCATTTTTAGACGAACAACGATATACTAAGGTCTGGACTACCTCCAGACAGATCATCCTCCAACCATCACAATTTCAGAAGTGACCGAGAAGCTGGCCATATTAGTATCTGGATTAAAGCCACTTCTAGCATGCCTGAAGTATGCTTTCCTTGCGGGTGCAGATAAATGTATCCGATCATCATCAGCAGGCTGACCCTGGAGCAAGAGGCTCGACTCCTAGAGGTTCTAGAGAAAAACCGCATGGCACTTGGTTGGCACGTTTCAGATCTTCGTGCGATAAATCCTGCTCTGTGCTTACACCACATCTACTTGGAAGAAGATGCCAAGCTGTCCCACAAGTTTCAAAGAAGACTAAACCCAAATCTGAGGGACGTCATCATGAAGGAAATCACGAAATGGTGTAATGCAGGATTCATTTATCCTATCTCCGACTCCAAATGGGTGAGCTCACTGCACGTAGTTCCAAAGAAATCAGGGCTTACCGTAGTTAGAAACAATGGAGGAGAGGAGATATCTACTCAGGTATCGAGATCATAGCGTGTATGTGTCGACTACTACCGTTTGAATGCAATAGCTAAGAATGACCACTTCCCCTTGCCATTCATTAATCATGTTTTGGAAAGACTGGCTTGCAAGGAGTCCTTCTGCTTTTTAGATGGGTACTCTGGGTACAACCAAATGACAATCTCCCCTGAAAATCAAGAGAAAACGACCTTCACTTGCCCATTCAGCACCTATGCTTTCGGGAGAATGCCCTTTGGATTGTGCAACGCACCAACTACATTCCAAAGATGCATGCTTGCAGTCTTCGCCAAGATGGTAGGTAGTTTTCTCGAGGTGTTTATGAAAGCTTCTTCAACTATGATGACATCTTCGATTTCTTGTCTTAAGCACCTAGACAGAATACTTCAGAAATGCCATGAAGGCAATTGGGTATTATCATGGGAAAAGAGCCACTTCATGGTCACAGAAGGTATTGTGCTGGGTCACATCATTTCCAAACGAGGTATGGAAGTCGATCCGGTAAAGGTGGATGTGATTGCCAATCTAGAGCCACATCAGACAATCAAGAATGTGAGGTCATTTCTGGGGCATGTGGGATTTTATAGAAGATTCATCGCTGATTTCACCCGCATCGCCCTACCTCTTACAGAATTACTGTGCAAGGAGACACAATTCAATGTTGACCAAAAGGTTCCCCTTTCATTTAACCAACTAAAGGAGCTAATCACTCAAGATCCAGTCCTACAGCCACCAGATTGGTCTCTTCCTTTTGAGATCATGATAGATGCGTCAGATTTTGTAGTTGGGGTTGTTCTAGGATAGAGGAAAGACAAGGTGCCCTATGCCATTCACTATGCTTGCAAAACACTAGATGAAGCTCAGAGAAACTATACTGTGATAGATAAAGAATTGTTGGTTGTGGTTTTCGCACTTGAGAAGTTTAGATCCTATTTGCTTGGATAAAAAGTCACAATCTACACCAACCACTATCTGATACTTACAACAGAAGAAGGATGCTAAGCCTAGATTGATTAGATGGATCCTTCACCTCCAGTAGTTCTATTTGGAAATCAAGGACAAACTGGAATTCAAAATGTGGTAGCAGACCACCTCTCCAGAATTGAGCAGTAAGAGCCTCTATTGAGTAGTGCACCTATCACAGACACCTTCCCTGATAAGTCGATTAAGGCCGTGGATTCACTCCCTTGGTACATTGATATTGTCAACTACCTCATCTCGGGCATAGTTCCATACAAATGGACAAATATTTAGAAGGACAAATTCTTGTCAACCATCTGTTTCTACCATTGGGAAGATGCTCTTTTATTTAGGGAAGGAGCGGATTGTATTTGGCACATGTGCATTCCTCGGGAGGAGCAACATAATGTCCTCGACCATTGTCACTCGCTCGAATTTGGTGGACACCATTTTGGAGATAGAATGATGGTAAAAGTATTATAGTGTGGCCTTTAGTGGCCTACATTATTTAAGGATGCTGCAACATAAGTTAAACATTGCACTGACTGTCAGCGACTGAAAGGAATCCTTACAACTAAAGATTCAATGCCCTTGAAGATCATTCAGATCGCAGATGTATTTGATGCTTGGGGCATTAACTTCATGGGACCCTTCCCTTACAGTCAGGGAAACAAGCACATCCTTCTTACCATTGACTATGTGAGTCGTTGGGTTGAAGCTATCCCTACTCAAGTCGCAGACAGCCATATATTGTGCTGCCTTCCGAAAGAAAATATCATCTCGCAGTTCGGGATTCAAAAGATACTGATATCAGATGGGCGTAGTCACTTCATTAACAGAGAAGTCAATAAATTAATGAAGGAATACAACATCGAGCACTGAGTCATGTCCCCTTACCATCCTTAGATCAACGATATGACAAAACTATCTAACAGAGAAATCAAGACGATACATAAGAAACTTGTCAAGTCAGACATGAAAAATTGGTCCCATCTTTTGGACTCAGTCCTTTGGGCATTACAGAACCGCTTACAATTCTCCGTTGGACATGTCTTCCTAATGTCTTATACATGGGAAGCCATGCCACCTGTCAGTAGAGATGATTCATAAATCATTGTGGGCAGTTAATATTTACAATTTCGACTCACAACAAGGTGGTAAGAAGAGAAATGATCATTTGAACAAACTCCTGAAATTTTGAGATTATGCATATCATAACACATTGATGTACAAGGAGAAGGTTAAATGCTGGCATGTAGTGAGTCGTCGGCATATCGCGCGTAACAAATCCTTCTCCAGTAATGGGTTTTGGAGGGGGCCTGCTTTCGGGCCAGGCCTCTCTCTGACCTTCGGAAGGAGATCGCCTCCCTGCCCAGCTCTATCAGCAGGCCCTTTCTTTTGAAATACTGGAGAAGCATGGCCAAATTCTCAGTTGAAAGACCTTCGAGACTTGACAGAAAGTGTGGTTATTCGATGTAAAGTTGAAGATCTTCCCAAGCAAATTAAAAAGCAAATTGACAATGAGTTCAAAGTTCAAGAATTGCATGACAATAAAAGTAGTGTGATATCAGAATTGTCTCCTGACACACAACCATTTGTCGCCAATGGTCAAGTACTGAAGCCCTCTCTCGAGCATGACACTTTCTTGGTCGTTGTCGACTCTATCCAAGTACTGCGCTTTGAAGAGACATCCACAGTAGTAGCAACATCACAAGATTCAGATAACGCCACTCAAAAACTCTTCCTTTAAGCTTTCATATTTTCTTTTTTATTCTTTTCTTCTTTTTGTTTTCAATTTTAGTTGCTCATAAAATAAATCAGTATCACCCCTCCTTGTCAGTATGCTACACTTAGGACATACTTTATCTTAAGTATAGAGGGTGTACATACCGAGTTATGCCATTCTTTGATCTTCTCCCATGTGTCCTCTTCTTGTCTATACTTAGAGATATATTACCATAAGTATAGGGAGAGACATTCCAAGTATGATGTGTTCATTCCCACCCTTGACCCTCCCTGCCTTGTGTATAGTCTGCTATAGTTAGGATTATTTAATCCTAAGTATAGGGGGGACGGTCAACTTTTCATTGGTTTATTTCTTCATTCATTATTCTTTAGGCTTTTCTATACTCAGTACGAGTTATATCTTCTCTTTTTCTCTCTGATCTATGAGGACATAGCTCAAGCTAAGTATAGGGGGGCGTATATACTCTGTATATACTTTAGCCATAACTCGTACTTTCGTATTTTTTAATAAATATGGCTAAAATAATATATATATATATATATGTACACTTCATTAAATTCACTTAATAAAATGATGCATATTTATTCCTCAAATTATTTTTGTCTGTACAGATTAATAAATCAGGTTAAAAATATTTCTGCAAAATGATTTGAAAAATGGTGTGACCCGTTTGGAAAGCTTTTTAAAAATATTTTTGACCTTTGTTAAAGATGTTTTGATTTGTAAAATTATTTCCTTTGTGTGAAATAAAATATTTTGAAAAAACTATTTGCAACTGATTTTGAAAATGGTTGTAAAAATAATTTGAAATTTTATATATAATGTTTGAAAAGTCTGTGCAAAATGGCTTTCAAATGTCTGTAAATAGTTGCAAAAATTATTTTGTACTATAGTACAAAATTGTTTTCAAATAAGTTTGAGTAATATATGCATCTTTTAAAAATAATAACAAATATATATATATATATATATATATATAATTCTTTAAAGCAATTGTATATATACACCAATAAATAATACTTTAACCTGTAAATTCTTTAAACTCTTAGTTCTTGAAAATAAAAAGAGGCATGCCTGTGTAAGTAGCTGCACATATTTTCTTATACAGTCTTTGTATTTGTAAATTCTTTTTGAAAAGTTGCATCATATTTTGTTGCATTGTACATAGTATTGGCATAGCATTTGCATTATTCTGGAATGAGCTTGATAATTGAACGAGTCTAAATAAAGTTGAAGATTGGAGCTTTGTTGGACCTTACTGCACGTAACTTCATTGGAACCTACAGGAACTAGATTTAAGGCACTTCATGTCTATTCAGACTTAATTCTTTGAAACTCGAGGCTGGGTTCAGGACAACTCAACTGACTAACTAGAACTTTTCGAGATGCACACATGACTCTTGTCGGCTATGACCTAACTTGGACACTTACACCTTTCACTTGGCTCAACTAAGTTGGAGTGGTGAGGGGATTGGATTTGTCGGTTTGGAATGCACACGATTAGAAACATTCATCCTCGTCTAGGGAGGGAAGTGTAACCCAACCAGTCCAGTAGACATGAGGTCTAAACGATAGAAGAGTGTGGGTTACAATAATGCTTCAAAAGAGGGATATTCTTCTAGTTCAAGAGGAAAAACTGCTTATGTAAATGTTGTTGTATATAGTATTAAAAAACTCCAAAAAAGTGGATGGGCCTGATTGAAAATAAAATGCCTGCCGAAGTGTACATATTTGTATAGTCAATAAGAAAGCTTGAGTTTCAAAGTCATATCATGTGAGCCTGCAGCTGGATGACTTGATTACTCTAGTCATGCATCCCAGGATAAGTACCTACACTGGCTACCGTCCATTCTTCTCTTCACCCCCTGCTCTTGAGTTGGTTGTCACTTGAACTTAGAAGGGAATACCTCGCTCCTCGAGGAAAGAATTGTTGGATTGGGGAATCATTGGGTTGTCATTCTGGAAAAGTCAGTTCTTTTTTCATTTCAATTGGGGAGAGCCACCATCAATTACACTAACCTGGTCAACTTCATAGTCATAAGGGTTTGCTTACGATGTAGGCTACTTCTGACATGGCTATTGAGGTGGTTTGAACCGGATTCTGTGACTCTCGAAGGTTGTTGTGTTTTAAATTTGGTTCCCGATCAAGTTCGACACATATTATGACACAAAGGTCTGATTTGAGCTCCAAACATTGATTTTGCAAAGACAAGTTTGATAATTAAAATCAATTCTTTTTATTTTTTTTATTTTTCTGTCTTCTTCATATTTGTGTACTTATTGCATAAGTTTTTGCTAGGGGCTAGCAAAGATAAGTATAGGGGGTGATGAATTTCCATTTCATCACCTTTATTCTATCAATTTGGCCTTAAAAACCCTATGTAATGCATGTAAATAGCATTAATTTGTACAAAATAGCATTCATTATTTATTGCAATTATTGTGTAAATAATACTATTTTTAATGTCGAAATCATATAATGAAGAAAAAAAGAAAAAGAATAAAATGCCAAAGATTTTTTATGACCCTAAAAACCGAGACCTATTCATCTTGATGACTACACTGACAAAGAATAAAGTACGGGGAGATAAGGGCCAATAATACAATAAAAATCCCTGTTATTCATCTATTATTTATTCATTTTTGGGACCTATTTTATTTTCTATTTTTCATATCATAAATAAAGAAACTTTAAACTTGAAAGTTGTAGATAATAAAATATAGAAAAATACAAATTTGAGCTCATACAAAAATAATGCACACTGTTCATTTTATACACAAAATATAATCCAAGACCCAAATATCCCAGACAAATATCTTCCAAATAAAAACTCAAAATGTATCAAAATCACTCTAATTGTATATAACTTTTTATGAGCTATTTAATGAATGTGGTTTCATATTTTTTAGAATTAAGGTGTGAAGGTTAGGTTTTGGACTATTGTACAACATGCTTGAATAAAATTTTCAATGTATTTAATCTTTATTGTTTTTATAATTTTATATTCTTATAATTTTGTAAATACTACTTGTAACTCATGTACATATTAAAATCACAATAAAATCACCAATAAAACATTAAAATAAAATAAGTGCATAAAATATATAGGTAATATACATATGCTAACACCTGTACATAAATAAAAGGAAATTTTGTTCTTTAATTCTTTTATTCATCTATATTTTTCTACTCTTGTAAATATTATTTATATTTTATTAAAAATATAATGATAAAATAAAGCCAAAGAAAATACATTATAATTAAATAGAATGCAAAACACATATACAAAATACTTGTATTTTTACCTATATAATCTATATCTATATTTATTTATTTAAGTGTATATATTTTATCATAAAAATATAATAAAAATATATTAATATACCTAAAAATAAGTTATAAAAATATAAGATAATAGAATAAAATATACAAAATAAAATATATAAAATAATAATAAAATTGTCAAAACATAGATGAATATACCTATAAATATACCCCTAAAAATTAACTACTAATAAATAAAATAAAACAATTTAATAAAAATCATAATAAAATACTTCGTAAAATAATAAACATTTTTTATTTTATAATCAAAAAATAATAAAATCAAGTACTATTTTTTATTATTTATTTCCGAATAATTGGGCAGTTTTGTCCTATAGTGACCTGACGTGGACCAATGGGGGTGCGACATTCGTTGACCCCGGTCAACTCCCCGTCTTTCAGCTCTGATTTCTGTCAGAGCCTCGAGTTCCGCCTCTTCTCTGATTTTTTCACGCCGCCATGTTGATCAATCCTCCTCAAACGCTTAACAAAAGGTATGCATCGCATACCTTTATAACTCGCACGATCATCAAATCCTCCTACTCTGCCTCGAGCATGTTAATAATCACCGCCGAGGATCACCCGAACTCACTTTCTATAAATAAAACTCCAAGCTCCACCTTCCCTTTGTTATTCCCCTTTGATCTTTGCTAGGTGTACTTGTGAGTGTGTTGAGGTCCAGGTGACAACTGCGCACCTCCCCGAGCTTGGAGACGGCGTGGTTGGGACAAGGCGGCGATCCACGCTGGTGCTCCGACAACCGTGCTCTCTAAGATCTTGTCGCTCTTTCTACCTCCTTTTAAATGCATTTTACTTTTGCTTTTCAATTATGCATTTAGTTTAGGGATTAGTCCTTAGTTTTAGCTTATAATCGCCTAGCTCGTAGTTCGTCGGAGTTTACCTCCAGTGACCCTCCTCCATCGTGCTTGATAGTTGACCGACCCACTACCACCTTCCCTTCACTCCTATCCATACCCTGAAAACAACGCTCACTTCCACTCATTCAGATTTGGCCTAAATCTGCACATTCGATCTCCTCTCTCCGCCACACATCGGAGGTCGCCACCTGATGCACTCCTTCGCCCATTCCCCCTTTAGACGCTTCCCCGAGTGTTGCATTTTTGTGGCTAACTATTTGTTGCAGGAGAGAACCCACAAGGGAGCCTCTTTGAGGCTCATCAACACTACAGGAACCCTTCCAGGAGGGTTTTGCACCTCTGATGAATATCGGATTCATCACTCTAAATCTCATTTATTAAGCTCAAATACCTCAAAATCAACAGCATTTCTGCATCTATTCTGCATAATTAGCATTCAGGCATGTTTTCTCAAGAATTGTATTTTAGTACTAATTTCTGCACAAAATAAGAAGCCAAAAATCTAAGCCCAAATTGTCCTGTAAATAGCCTAACTTCCCATATTTTGAACTCATTCATGCTAACTCCGAATGATACAAAACTACCTCCACTATATACAGATCACTAACAAGAATAAATGAAAAATACAAAAAAATCAATAACCCAAATAAGTGGACCAAAAACCCAAAACCTAGTTTCTGGATTTCCGGACTAAAAACCTCATATCTTCCACATCAAGTGTCCTTGTTAATCCTACTCACTTTTGAACTAATGTACATTCAATTACCTTCAAAACAAGATCAAGTTCAACTGAATCAGAGCTCATATGTGAAAATTGGGTTTTGGGCCTCTTTTGTACATTTTGTATTTTAGCTGATTTTGACCTAGTATTTTATGTACATAATTAACCTATTTTAGTTCATTTCTTTTTCATTTGTCTTCTTTGATGAAAGTTTTATTAAAATGCGTAAAAATCCAAATTGAGCTTGAAATAAAAGAAAGAAATTGAGTCCCAGCCTTCACTAACCAATTGTACAAAATTGGTCGTTTTCATATTTTATTTTATTTCTTCTTTTTATCAATTAACAAAAATCAAAAAAAATAGATTGATGTGTAAGTATTTATTATTGATTTTACCACATTTTTTCGGACTTTTATCTGGTTTAAAAATGACAAAAAATTACAAACCCCAAAAATATAGGTATTCTATGTATATGGGATACCCTAAAAATTCACTTTGTGCATTTGATTGATTTTAGTTTTGATATCTTCATGAAAGTTATAGATCGCATCGAGATGAGCAATTTTCATGAAGAAACTTTTTTTATTCGAGGTCGTTTGCTATTTATTTTGTATTTTACAAAATCTTTATTTTTCGAATTTTCTGGTGCTAACGCGTGGCAACTCCAGGAGCTGCCATGTGTCAGCCATTTTTGGCTTATTTATAAATTCATTCTTTATAAAATAATAATAAATAAATAAAACCCCTGCACGTGCTGCGCACGTGCCTCCCGCGCACGTGCCCAGCACGTGCCTCGCCTTTCTTCCTTTATCCGCCACGTGGCGCGATCCCAACCGTCCGATCATGGTTGATCGAACTACCATTATATGTCTTCAACCACCCGCGCCCCCTTTCCTAAACAAGCGGCCGTCACCGCCCTCGCAATCCTCGTCGTCGATCTCGCCAACCGTCGCCCCCGTGATCTCCGCCAACAGCCAACCACCTCCGCAATCTTCGCAACCGACCGATCCTCGATCGAATCAAAGAAATCCCCGGTCATCCCTGATTCCCTTCCTTTCTTCGCCGAACCCCTACCCTATTTAAAACCACCGCCGCTCGATCTCCAAGGCATCCACCGATAACTTCAATTGCTACAGGTGACGGTGGTGACAACACCGCTCTTCTATCCTCTCCGGCGAGATCCTAGGGCACCCCCCGACCCTCGTTGCAGAAGCACCTTCCAGAGGACCTGCCTTGCTCCGGCCAGCCGTCGAGCCAATGACAACGTTCTCCGAACACCGCCTTCATCGACTTCGACTTTCATCGACCAACGACCATCTTCAACGTCCTCCGCCACCGACGTTCTTCACCGACAACGATCATCTATGACCTCCAATGACACCAGTCTTCTTCACCGTACTCCGTTGGTCGCTCCAACATCCACGCCTTCGAGCCATCAACCAAAAACATCGCCTCCACCGCCAACGATAGCCGACCATTCTCCGCCAACCACCACCGTCGGTCGACACCTGGCAGTCCGCTCCTCAGCATCGCCACCGGTCGTATCGTACGCCACGAGCACCACGCTGGAGCTCGGCCAGACCCTCCGCCCCTCTGCCTCTAGCGTCGGGCCTGACCCGAGGTCCTCCCACGTGCGCAGCACATGCGGAGGAAATGTCAGCAGCAAAGCCGCCCCCTCTCATGTAATACACACGTGTAGGCATGGGTTAATTGCAATCATACCCCCGAAGGTCCCTCTATTTGCCAACTCACCCCCATCGACCACAGGGTACGTGTTGCGCACGTGCCCCTCTGGAAATATTGCAAAGAACCCCAAGAGTTTAGGTAATTACACGTATACCCCTTTTCTACATTATTTTATTTTATATTGCATTGTTACCCCTGTCTTTTCCCATTGTTCTGGACCTCTACATTACTTTATTTTATTTATCCAAAAATAGCATGATGTTTGTCATTTAATTTTTTACATCTTGACATATTGTGGACATTTTTGTGATTGACAGTTAATTAATAATTAATTGTTTTGTGGAAATTTGCATATTTTATTCAATTTGTGCTCTTAAATTTACATTTGAATAACCGTTGCTCTATAAATCCTCGAAAAATCACATATTGTCGAGTTTATCGTGCTTGACATTGTGCCCAAACAAAATTGCATTTGCGTGCATATATTGCTCTGTAAAAATCATTTTGCATATTTCAATATTTGATTTTTAATAGGTATTAAATCTCACACTTTCAAGGTTTAGGATTTTTCTGAGATCCATCACCTAGTGATAGATCTTAGATAATTTTATCCCCTGAAAATAAGAAGGTTTAATATTTATTATAATTAAATATTGAAATTCATTTTGTTTGCATTTAAAAATTCTTAAACAAATTCATATTGCATCCAAAAAATTGTAGTGCCTTCATTTCATCATATTTTACATCGTGGCCAAGTTTAATAATTATCAGACAGTGTTTGATTGACTTTTACATTTATTCCCTAAAATAGGTACGAATTGCATTTTGCATCCGCTATTGCATTAAAAAATTACAAAAAAGAAGACCACCTCGAAAATTGCACATGAATATTGATAGACATAATTCTATGTTATTCCTTTGTCTCCTTGTGTTCGACCTTGGGACTTCCCCAAGTAAAATAAACATAAAACCACTTGATTAAAAATTGATTAAATATTTGTGGTTATTTTCTTGACCGATTCCGATTGCCGCCTACAACGAACAACACAAATAAAATTATTTTTTTTACGCACGAACAAATACAACATCTCTCTTTAACAAGTGTGATATCGGACTCGTCAACCTCAGAGGAGGCCTTAAGATTGTCTCAGATGAAGGATATGGTTAGATCCTTAAGCGCATAATGGAAGCATGAGGATCGCATCGTATGCGATCGGGAGCGACTAGTCATACTAGTTGCTTGATGCAGCGGAAATTAAAATTTTTCATGTGACGAAACCACATGATCCAAGAACAATTCTCGCATCATTTCGTCTAAAACACAAACAAGTAATATGATTACCTCTTGAGGCGTGGTTGCGATCGAGTCTCTAAACGAAGAGACCTCCTGTCTCAAGTTCGATCCAACGGAGGAGACGCTTGCGAGCGTGTTGACAAAACAAGTGATCCTCGCAATCCATTTTGATTATCCAAGCGACGAATCTCCTGATCTGGACACACGAGATCCAAAATCTTCTTCACTGGCGAGGCGCACCGAAGGAGATGGAGATTCACAAGCAATCGAACCGACAACATAACGATGACGCTGCGGTGATGGAGACTCTCTCTAGGGCATCCAAGGTGGATGACCATGAGAGAGGAAGAGAGAGGGTGTGTATAGAGAATGAGAGAGAGAGAGCCTTGTGTTTCTCATTAGCATATGAAGATCAAAGTGTACCCTTCTATTTATAATAGTTTGGGATCCATGGATCTCAATCCATGGGCAACACAAATTCAATGGCTCTTATTGATTTGTGTTTTTCCTTTAATGGCTAAGATTTTGTTGGTAAAAAACAACAACAATAAATTTATTAAGATTAAATATATATTGATAAAGCAATATGATTTAATCCCAATCTAAATCAATCAAGCATATATGGAGATATTTGGATGGAGATTTCACGCAATCTTGGAAATCTCATGCAATCTTGGAAATCTCATGCAATCTTGTGAGATTGCATTATTCCTTGGAAATCTCCATGATTTTACAACAACATTTGTTGTAAATAATTCAATAAAAATAATTCATAATTAGTTTGTGAATATTGCAATCTTGCCATTGGAAAATTTTGAATCACACTGACAACCCAAAATAAAATGTAAATTATATTTTCAATTAATTGTCCAATGTGAATCCAATTCACATCAACATTTAATTAACAAATGTAAGTTACAAATAGCTCTCTCTTATATATTATAAATCACATTTATAATATATATGATTAATATGGATAATGCTACCCGCATTATCCATATCCATGATAATCAAATCATATTTAACTATCTTGGATCTCTATTCTCATGTACCTAAATAATATGAATCACATTCACATTATTTACATCTTTGATAATCAAATCACATTTATTTATATTAGATAACTCTCTTTATAATATGAATCAAATTCATATTATTCATGACAATTAAATCACATTTAGTTATCCATTTTCACAATGCTCGGATACATATATCAACAATGAAATTATCGTGAACTCTTTCAAGGATAATGGGTTTTCTCTGCGGATACTTGGAGATAAGGACATGGAGATCGTATTGTTCCATATATAGTGACTTGGATATTAAGATCACATCTTAAATCCAGATCTCGGGCCTCCCATAGATGCTTGATTAAATCAAGACCAAAATCTAATCTTCTCATTGCATTTGAATCATATTCAGATCAATGTCCGACATTTGAAACAAGATCAGATTAATTCTCTATTGAGAGGAGTCACTAAAATCTAGACCCGTTTCATCACTCCCTAGGAATCGAACCATCATGGTTATGCAATCGTTTATGATCACATCACCCTCGGGTATTCCTAATACATGTACATTCTGCATATTGGAAGACCCAAAATAAACTAGAAGTATAGGATCAATTTTACACTATCTTCTTCAAGGTTTTATCATTAAGTTTCTCATTCGATCATTAGGAGTCGGTATCGATCGTATAATTTCCAAAAGCATATATCATACCTTGGTGTTGATCATATACTTTCCAAAAGTATATATCAAACCTTACAAATTCGGTCAAGCATCTAAAGCGAGGCGATCATGTGTGGAATTTGATTCTTCCCAATATCTCATGAGTGAGCTCATGTCTTCTGGTTCAGTAATGAACCAGTATGATCCCTTTGAGAGATCGTATTACTCATATGCCCTTGTATTCACACAAGCGCACTGATGTATAGACCTTTATTAGGTCATCAACCTATTGGTCTGCCAAATGTACATACTCAGACATATAGTAACACAATTGTCTCTGGTCAGAGGATGCGTGCCTATATCATGACAGCATACGACATAGGACCTTGGTTATCTCGATCTTGTTAAGTCAACTCTTTGACATAACTAATATGACACCTCTGAATCTCTATTCCCATGCAGAGGACCTACATCAAGAGTCCAGTCAGACATCAACCAAGTGAGAAAGGATTACCATCTCCTACTTAGGTTGGAGATCTTCTCTTAACAATCATTTGATGGTACTTGATGAGTCCTCAATCTAACTCTTTAGATATTCATCCAAGCACCAGCCTCTATGATTCAATAATTGCATCAACAGTTGTATGATCATTAAGACGACCATGGTACTTAACCCTAATTGTACTAAGGGACCTATTATGCCAATTGGTCTTCATTTCAGATCATGGAATGGTATTCACAATAACATTTATTGCATAATGGCTCCTCGTTGGCTCGCATGTCCAACAATCTCCCACTATCCCAAAGAGCCATTAATGGGCTAATCTTTAAACTCATACTCATGTGACAATCATAGGCTATTTAGAAAATAGCTAGGTAAGTTGATCAGTCACTCTATTCCCAAGAGACTACGCCAAGTCCTTTGACGGCACTTGCATATCCCAAGGTAACAGTGCTCGCATCCAATGCAAAGGTTGCATCTATGCAACCAATACTCAACATTGTTAGTTATAGTGTCGTTGACACTACAACTCAACAAATATTATTATAACCATTATGTAATTTCCATTATCCTTATAAGTATACCCTTATTCCTGGAGATCTCTATCTCCTAAGGTATCTGTAGTTAAGACCTTTTAGATATCTATCTATAAAGTCTTAATTTCTTGAGGATGACTTAGAGATCACTATCTCTGAAGTCTTGTCATCTTTGAAGATATAGTAATCATTACAATCAAGTTTTTTATTTCCATAGTAGGATTAGTAATATTTTACTACACCCACTGCATTGCAGACATCTGGCTTTCATATATATTTAGCAATGCCTGCCTATATCATGACAGCATACGACATAGGACTTTTTTTATCTCGATCTCGTTAAGTCAACTCTTTGACCTAACTAATATGACACCTCTGAATCTCTTTCAAGGATACATATATCAACTCTTTGACCTAACTAATATGATACCTCGGATACATATATCAACAATGAAATTATCCTGAATTCTTTCAAGGATAATGCCCTTTCTCCGCGGATACTTGGAGATAAGGACAGGGTGATTGTATTGTTCAATGTATAGTAACTTTGATATTAAGATCACATCTTAAATCCAGATCTTGGGCCTCCCATAGATACTTGATTAAATCAAGACCGCAAATCTAATCTTCTCATTGCATCTGAATCACATTCAGATCAATGCCCGACATTTGGACCAAGATCAGATTACTTCTCTACTGAGAGGAGTCACTAAAATCCAAACCCATTTCATCACTCCCTAGGAATGGAAGCGTCATGGTTATACAATCGTTTATGATCACATCACCCTCAGGTATTCCTAATACATGTACATCCTGCATACTAGAAGACCCAGAATAAACCAGAAGTATAAGATCAATTTTACATTGTCTTCTTCAGGGTTTTATCATTAAGTTTCTCATTCGATCATTAGGAGTCAGTATCGATCATATACTTTCCAAAAGCATATATCATACCTTGGTGTTGATCATATACTTACCAAAAGCATATATCATACCTTGCTGTTGATCATATACTTTCCAAAAGTATATATCAAACCATAAAAATTCAGTCAAGCTTCCAAAGCGAGACGACCGTGCGTGGAATTTGATTCTTCCCAATTTCTCATGAGTGAGCTCATGTCTTCCGATTCAGTGATGAACTGGTTTGATCCCTTTGAGAGATCATATTACTCATATGCCCTTGTATGCACACCAGCGCGCCGATGTATACACCTTGATTAGGTCATCAATCTATTGGTCTGCCAAATGTACATACCCAGACATATAGTGACGCATCTGTCTCTGGTCAGAGGATGCGTGCCTATATCATGACAGCATACGACATAGGACTTTGGTTATCTCGAGCTTGTTATGTCAACTCTTTGACCTAACTAATCTGACACCTCTGATTCTCTATTCCCATGCAGAGGACCTGCATCAAGAGGTCGTTCATACATCAACCAAGTGAGAAAGGATTGACATCTCCTACTTAGGCTGGAGATCCTCTCTTAACAATCACTTGACGGTACTTGATGAGTCCTCAATCTAACTCTTTAGATATTCATCCAAGCACAAGCCTCTATGATTCAATAATTGAATCAATAGTTGTATGATCATTAAGATGGCCATGGTACATAACCCTAATTGTACTAAGGGACCTATTATGCAAATTGGTCTTCATTTTAGATCACGAAATGATATTCGCAATAACATTTATTGCATAATGGCTCTCTGTGGGCTCGCATGTCCAACAACAGCTGTGTTGCATCGCCGATTGAAGTTCATCCTTATGGTGTTCTTCATCTGTTCTTCCAGCTGACCTCGCAGCCGTCTGATCAAACCCCTTTCCTCCAGGGGAGCAGTTGTCGTTTGATAGAGCTTCGCCAGTGCCGTCCAACTCGTGCCCAGGATCTAATCCTGGCCATCTAAAGGGAACTAGCATCGCGTGACGGGAGCATGCCATGTTGCACATGAAGAACATCCTAACCGTTCGATTACGTCTAATAAAGGGTAATTTGCATACTTATCCCCTCCTATTTTTGTATTTATTACTTAGTCCTATAAAGAATATATTCATTGTAAATAAATCTTGTGAATATACATGTCGACGCTTGTGCTTTTTGCATATCATATTTAGTTCCATTCCAGGTCGCCTCACGTGTTGTCCCACATGAGGTGGCCATTTTGCAAGTACACCCCTTTTACTTTTTGTATTTGTTTTTGGTCTATTAAATTTATAGTCACATTGTATTTTTTGGTAAAATTACACCGAGGTCCTTGAAGTTTATTTTATTTACATGTCTTCCCCTACCAAAAATTGTATTTTTATGTGCTTGATGGATTTATTTAAAAGCTCCAAAAATCATGAAAAATAGGTCTAGGTTCTTGATGGCTTATAGTTTCACGCCATGATTTTAATTCACAATTTTGGACCTTTTTGCTATTTATTAAAAATCATTTAGATCACAAATAGTCCCTGTCTAGCATATAAAATACCAAAAAATATAAAAATGTTTCTTAAAAATCCCAAAAAATTACATGTTGCTTATTCATGACTTTTTAGCCTTTAGACTAAAAATCAATAAATTAGAAAAACAAAATATCTAAAATTGAAAAACCCCAAAAACTGTGATAAAAACATATAAAGTTCAAAAAATAGTGTTTTCTATTATATAAATTTATTAAAATTATTATCTATATTATAAAATTGATTTGGAAAATTTTGGACTTAAATTACTATTTAGTTTCTATTTCAATTTTGGTTATTTATTAAATCCCTATTTTAGGGTATTTTTCACTTTAAAAATATAAAAAATAGCAAAAATCACTAAAAAATCACAAAAACAATATAAAATTATTTAAAATCCAAACATATTTACTTCTGTAATTTTTGGATATTTTTAATTATATTTATATCTATATTATCCATTAGTATATATATTCCATTATATCATATATTACTTATTCTAAAGAAAAGAAAATACAAAATATAAAAATCCAAAAAATATAATATGTAATTATAAAATTAAAAACAAAAATAGAAAAAATTATAAAAAAATAAAATCCACAAAAAGATGTATATATATGTATGTATATATATTATGAATGGCATGCATGTACATAGTGCTCCTTGGTTGAAAATAACTATAGGCTACCATTTTTTCTCTCTATGGTTCAACCTCTACATATTTACTTGCTATACATCCAGTTATAGAGAATAATAAATTTTAACTCACATTTTTGTGCTATCCAATTCTTGATTCATTTGTGGGTTGATTGTTGTTTGATCGAGGTTTCGTGAGTGGTCACTTCGGCGACATTATAGTCTCACATTGTGTAGACTATTATAGGCCCTCGCAAGATCTCGATTATCAGTCGCCTCAACGACACTCTATCCTCGCACTCCGTGAGGATCATTTTTAGACCAGCATAGCAGAAACAATGCCATGAGATGCATAGCACGAGCTTCTTATCATTTGTGATGAGGAGATGGTGAACATCGCACATGATGTTATTTCTTGGCTTGTTGACAGTGGTTCTGCTTTACACGTTACATCTCAGGGAGAGTTTTTCTCTTCATATACAACTGGTGATTTTGGCACATTGAAGATGGGGAATGGTTCTTTGTCCCCTGTTGTTGGCATTGGCAAGGTTGCATTGAAGAATGACAATGGAGCATTGTTGATGCTAAAAGATGTGAGGCATGCACCAGACATGCACTTAAATATCATTTCTATATACAATCTTGATGATGAAGGCTATCTCAACACTTTTGACGGCGGGCAATGGAAGTTTAATGAGGGTCCTTGGTTGTTACCCATGGCAAGAAGTATAGCAACAATCTTTACATCGTGAATGCATTCATTTCTCATGATGTTGCATATGTGACAGGAGATGCAAAATCCATTGAGTCATGGCATCAACGATCGGGGCACATGAGCGAGAAGGGGTTGTAGTGTTTGGTGAGGAAGAATATGCTAGTAGATGTCAAGAAAGAGAAGTTGGAGAGATGCACACACTGTTTGGCTAAGAAGCAGATGAGAGCCTCCTTCAAGAGTCATGCACCTTCTAGGAAAGATGCAACCATTGGATCTTGTTCATACAGATGTTTGTGGTCTGTTGAAAGAAAGTTCTCTTGGTGATGCACTTTAATTTATTACTTGTTGATGATTTTTCCAGGAAAGTTTGGGTCTCTATCTTGAAGAGGAAGGACCAAGTCCTTGGTGCTTTCAAGGACTTCCATGCTCTAGTGGAGCGACTATCTGGAAAGAAACTTAAGAGTATCTATAGTGACAATGGTGGTGAGTACATTAGGCCATTTGATGTGTATTGCAGGTCTCACGGTATTAGATACCAGAAGACTCCACCCATGACGCCTTATCTGAATGACATAACAGAGAGAATGAACATGACCCTAATGGAGAGAGTCAAATGTCTCCTTTCTGAGGCTAAGATGACTAACTCCTTTGGGTGTGAAGCACTTTTTACTACATTTCACGATATTAATCTCTCTCCACATGTACCCATGGATGGTGATGTTCCTAACATGGTTTGGCATGAAAAAAATATCTCCTACACCATTTGTGGGTCTTTTGATGTTGCACATTTATGCATGTTCCCAAGGATGTATGGTCCAAGTTGGATACAAAGACTAAGCAGTGCATCTTCTTGGGATATGGCCAAGATGAGCTTGGCTACAGGTTGTATGATTTAGTTGATAAGAAGATGTTGAGGAGTAGGGATGTGATCTTCTCTGAAGATCAAGCCATTGAGGACATCTAGAAGGCTGCTAGGGACCCTCCTTCGAGCAACTATCAGCTAGATGATGTGGAGCCAGTCCCTTTGCAGAGGGCTCCACATGTGGTGCCAGATGATGTTGATGAGCAAGTGTCAGATGCATGAGATGAGAAGGATGCACCATAGATGTCCATTCTGATGATGATGATGATGATGTATATGATGGTGATGATGATGGTGGATAGGATGATGAGAGCCCTTCTTCTTCTAAGGCTCTTCTCCCACAGAGACCCGTGAGGGAGAGGCGACCCTCTACTAGATATTCTACGCGTGAGTACATTTTATTAATAGACACTGGCGAGCGTGAATGCTAACACGAAGTCTTGCAAGATGCAAATAAAGAGAAAAGGGTAGAATCTATGAAAGAAGAGATGGAGTCCATTCATGACAATCATACCTTTGAGCTTATCAAGTTACCCGAAGGCAAGTGCGCATTGAGAAAAAAATTGGTTTAGAGAGTGAAACATGATGAATACTCTACAAACCCAAGGTACAAATCTTGATTGGTTGTGAAAAATTTTAACCAAAGGAAGGGAGTTGACTTTGAGGAGATCTTTTCTCATGTGGTGAAGAGGTCTTCTATCAGGGTGGTTCTCAACGTGGCTGCTAGCATTGACCTGGAGGTTGAACCGATGGATGTGAAGACAACTTTCCTCCATGGTAACCTTGAGGAGGAAATTTACATGATACAATCAGAGGGCTTCGCAGATAAGGGCAAGGGAGACTACATTTGCAGGCTAAAGAAAATCCTATATGGCTTAAAGTAGATGCCAAGGCAATGATACAAGAAGTTTGAGTCATTCATGGGGGAGCATGACTATTCACAGACTACTTCAAATCATTGTGTTTTCATGAAGAAATTTGCAGGTGATGACTTCATCATTTTATTGCTTTATGTTGATGATATGTTGATTGTTGGCAGCAAAAGTGGGAGAATCTCTTGCTTGTAGAAAGAGTTGAGCAAGTCCTTTTCTATGAAGAACTTGGGACATGCAAGCTAAATTTTGGACATGAATATTACAAGGGATCGAAAGATAAGGAGGTTATGGCTTTCCCAAGATAAGTACACAGAGATTTCATATTAAGAAGGCAAAGCCAGCTAGAACCCCTCTTGGAGCGCATTTCAAACTGAGCTCCAAAGATAGCCCACAGAGCAGTGAAGAGAAGAAAGACATGGAAAGAGTTTCCTATGCATCAGCCACCGGTAGTCTCATGCATGCCATGGTTTGTGCGAGGTCGGATATTGCTCATTCATTTGGAGTTGTTAGTAGGTTCATCTCAAATCCAGGGAAACAACACTACGAAGCAATTTAATGGATCTTGAGATATCTTTGAGGTATTAACAGTTACTCTCTTTGTTTTGGAGCAGAGAATCCTATTCATCTTGAATACACATATTCAGACATGGCAGGTGGCATTGATGGGAGAAGATCTATATCGGGTTACATGACATCCTTTGTAGGTGATGCAGTTTCTTGGCAATCTCGTCTCCAGAAGTGTGTTTCTTTATCCACTATAGATGCTGAATTTATTGCAGCTATAGAGACGTGCAAAAAAGTTGCTATGTGTGAAGAATTTCATGCAGGAACTTGATTTTGGGCAAGACAAGTATGTGCTCTATTGTGACAGACAGAGTGCTATTCACATTGGCATGAACTCCACATTTCATGCGATAGCACATTGATGTGAGGTATCATTGGATTCAAAATATTTTAGAAGATATGCATCTTGTTCTTGACAAGATTCACACAAATGATAATGATGCTGAGATTATGACCAAGTAATTGCCATTGGAAATGTTTGAAGATTGCCACTCCCTTGCTGGATTGGAGTGGACTCCTCTTTGCAGATGATGAGTGTTTGGATGGTGAGTTCCATTCTATGTGAGAACTCAACCATCATGTTGGACCTCAGGGGTCCATCTTCTCTACATGGAGAGTATTGTTTGGTGATCTCCTTCTCATGGGCGGGAGGGAGAGATTTGTTGGTCTATGCACCCAATTAGTTCCAGCCCACCTTGGGCATACATGCAATTTCACCAAAAACAGCATGGGTATAATTTTGCCATGCAAAATTTAAGTCTTGGCGGACAGAACCCATAACATATTCGACGATATCTCTTTTTCTCCAAGTAAGGGTAATCGCTACTGAGTTCTAGGGCTGAAGTCTGCTTTTGTTTTTCCTCTTCTCCACCTCCAAATCGTAGGGATCAGGCTGCCGAAAGTCGCCGGAGATCGCGCTTTGGAGGAGCCGAATTTAGGCTGCTATGGAGCAAGTTTGGACAACCATCTTTGGATGACATTTCTCCATCCCCTTTCCCTTTTATTTGCATTAGTGAGGTTCATTGTTGATATGGGGAGAAGATTTTAGTTTTGTATAGCCTTTAGGGAGAACTATTTTATTCATTGTTTATAGTGGAGAAGTTTGATTAGGTCGACTAGGCCCTGTGGTTTTTCTCCCCTCTCATTTTGGAGGTATCCACATTAAAAGTTCTTGTGTTTGTGGTTGTGCTTGTGATTGGTTATTTGCTTGCTATCCGGATTGCTTGTGGTTCTTGTCGCTGTTTTATTTGTTCTTTTTTAATCTGTCAAGTGATGGTTTCGATCTGCTTCCACTTAAATTGTTGGATTAATTGTTCCCAATAGTTAGCGGTTCAGTGCACTTGGCTTATACAGGTTCCGATCCGGATTCGATTATGGATTTAAAAACAAAAATATCTTGTTTTGCATGTAATTTTCCCATATGATGTCTGATTTCAAGGTTCTTGGGCTCGTTAGGAAAGTCTATACATGTATTACAAGATAGAATGCTCATTTGCCAGATTTAATTCTGGATCAGGTCAAGAATAGAGAATTAGTGATTTCTGAAACTTAAGGGTCTTACAGTGATGCCTCATGGACTAGGGCAAACATGGCCACCTCCCTCTTTTCTCCTCTTCACGAACCATCGAAGGGCAGCTCAGATGAACTCCTCAAGGTCTCAACAAGGGAGTAATAGATTACGCGATTTTATGCCTTCAAAGCTTGATATTGCTCGTAGATGATAAGCTCTAGAAACTCACTCTCCCCTCCGGTGTGCAGTTGACTAATCGACTGAGAACACTTGAATCTTAGTTCCTCACTGGTAAGGCTTTGTGGATCCCTGATATTCTAGAGCCCCCCAATGACAATGGATTATGCTGACCCTAGGAGGCCACCAACCCTTGCTGAATCAAATGAAGTCAAAATGTCATCATTGTGGTGGTTTATTTGGACGGAGAGGTGTAAGCAGATGTACAAGGGAGTTGCTCCACAATATCTATGCTTGCCAAAGAAATGCAAACTTTTTGATGCACCGTTTGGATGACTCGAGTATCTATACCATTCTTTTTTTCTTCTTTTCCCAACATTATTCTTATCTTCCAGTACTAATTCTATTCAACTCCAAATCTCCTCTTATACAAGTTGGAAAGATGAGAAGATGCCAAAACAAAACTGTTTCTTGTGAAATCGGACCCACAAAATAAAGCCGTTGTTTGTGGAATCGGTGTAGATCCAGTGAGAAATTTTGTTGGCTTTGGTATTTAAAACGTTGGCTACTTAACCTCGAGACCTGATCGCAACCCTTTTCCTCCCTTTTTGTTCTTCGCCGAATTGTCGCTGTCTTGTTGTTCTTAACAGATTTTCCTGTGTATGACGGTGCCTTATCTTTTGTTTCGCCGTTTAGGTATCTAAACTCTGTAACATTCTTCACTCTTAAGATGAATGTACTTGATTGATTTTTCAAAAAAAAAATGCAGAGATCCACATAAAGAAATTTCAAATACAGCGGTATAGTGCACGATAGGCAAGTCACCATTACCGATTTCATGTTTTCTTCAGCAATTATACCAATCCAGGGCCGAAAACACTTGTTCAGCTTCACCGTGCACGATAGGCAAGTCACCATTACCGATTTCATGTTTTCTTCAGCAATTATACCAATCCAGGGCCGAAAACACTTGTTCAGCTTCACCGATTCTCAGAAATTCAATGCGGATTCCCAGAACTAATATCTACCCCATATGTTCTTTTTGAAGATAGACGATGTTTTACCCATTCTTCCAGATTCCAACGATGAAGGGTATTCATTTTAATTCTCGAATTATCTTCTCAGCATCTTTCCAATCTTCGGCAATGCCCAAGGAAATTAGAATAGCACTGAAAGCAGGCACTTCTCCCATGGCCTGTACGATAATATGAGTTACATGTTAGTTGAGATATCATCGAGTTGGATGTAGTTACCTAAAAGGAAAGGACTTTCAAACACAAGTACTATGTGTGCGGAGACATTATTCCGACGAGAAATTCAGAACTGAAAATAAATTCTGATAAAGATAATATAGCGATAATGCACTTCAAAAATCTGAGAAGGACAAATAGTTGATTGACGTATGGCTGTAAGCATTGTTGTATTTAATGTTTATGTAATTAGGTTTTAATTTGGTAAGCATATAAAATAAATTGGACTTTAATTTGGCTTCAATTGGGAAATCAAACAACTTTGGAGGGAAAGTTGAGAATTAAATTTCAAACAATGTGTCGTATGAGTGGAAATTTAGTACAACATCTAGTCTTTCTAAACTTTTGGTTGGGGTTAGGACAAATCAATTTAAGGTTCGCCTCTGGACGTGTCTGGACTTTGCACAAGGTGATGCATGTCCCTGACATGAATAATAATGTTTTATCTAACTCTATTTTAGTTATAAATGATTTTGAATTGAACTTTAAATGTAATAATTGTCATTCTGAGACATGGTATTTTTTTATGAAAAATGCTATTTCGCATATTTTGATTTGTTGTTTAGAATTAGATGTGATTCAATAAACATTGATTCAGTGAATGTTTTAAGTTCTGAATGTTCTAATTCTGTGTCTCATATTGCTATTAATTTAGAAACTTGTGATCTGTGTTATAGTAGATTGGGACATGTGAACTTAAATTCAATAAAAAGAATGATGAATTTAGAATTGATCTCTAAACATATTGTTGATAAAACTCAAAATGTGAAATTTGTGTACAAGTGAAGACTCCTATGAAGTCTTTTCAATCTGTCTCTGGAGATGGTGTGATTTAAATCTAGTGCACACCAATATCTGCGAGTTTAATGGTGTTTTGACCAAAGACAGTAAGAAATACATTATCACGTTTATAGATTATGGCAATAGATAGTGCTATGTGCATCTAATGAAAACCAATGACAAAGCTTTAGAGAAATTTCTTGTATTTAAGAATGAGGCTGAGAAATAAACAGGAAAAATGCTTAAATGCCTTAGGTCAGATAGAATGGTGAATATACTTCTAACGTTTTTTATGAACAATGCAAGATCTTTGGCATAGCTAATGAAGTTATTGCCTCATATTTACCACAATCAAATAGGATAGCAGAATGGAAAAAGTGAAACTTAACCAATGTGATCAATGCTCTCATACAGAGTTCTTGACTTCCAACCTATATGTGAGGAGACGCCTTGAATACGGCTTGCCATATTCTGAATAAGATCCCTCCAAGACATATGGAAAATTGTCCTTTTGAATTTTGGAGAAATAGGAAATCGAGCTTAAGATACTCAAAGTATGGGGTTGTCTCACTAAGGTGTTAGTTCCAGAACACAAGAGAAAGAAGCTACTTCTTTTGACTCATCCAAAACGCTATTTAAGAACAAAACTGGAGTACCTATAGCTCAGTTAAGGTATTCACAAACGATTGGAAGCTTAGTGTATCTTGCAAATTGCACGAGACCTGATATCTCATTCTTCATTGCAAAGTTGAGAAGATACACTAGTTGTCCTGACCGTACTCACTAGGAAGCTCTAGATCGAGTACTGAAGTACTTGAAGGGAACTATTTCCCTTAGTTTGCATTATGATAAACATCCATCTGTACTAGAATGATATTGTGATGCAAGCTAAATTGGTAAAATAGAGGAGTCTGGGCCTAATGATGTTACTGGATATGTCTTTACCCTTAGAGGAAGTGTAGTCTCCGAGAGGTCTGTAAAGCAGATCATTCTAGATCGATCCACCTTTGAGGCTGAGTTGTGTGCTTTGGACACCACTAGAATTGAGGCTAAATGACTAAGGGAACTTCTTTATGAAATTTCCATAGTAGGTCAGCCAGTTCCTGCGATCTTGGTGCATTGTGTTAACATGACCACAATTGCCAAGATCAAAAGTTCAAAGTTCAGTTGGAAAACAAGGAAACACGTACAAATCAGACTTAAGACACTAAGAGATTTGGTGTCTCGAGGAGTGTTGGCTGTGTATTTTGTTGGATCCAAAGACAATGTTGCAGATCTGTTAACTAAGGGACTTGATAGATCTCTAATCCTAAAGTCTAGGCTTGGGATACAAGTCTCTTCTTCTTTTTCCTGTATTCCTTATATATGGCCCAAACAGGTCCATATGACATCTCACCCCCTCCCCCATTTAGGGATCCCAGTCTGGGAACCCTTCTCATGAAGGGTGTCACCTACTCCATGTTGATTGGAGACTGTCGTCCCTAGGATATAATAGAGATGTATGGAGATGCGCAAGGGATCGCCTGGGTAGGATATTAGAAGTCGAAAGTGATGGAGATTCTCTTGCGTATCACGACGACAAAGGCAGATGAGGGAGGGTGACGGAGATTGGGCTTAGAGCTTTTCTTCCTTCTTCTTTGATTTCCTTCTTTGTAGAATGCACGGAGATGTGGAGATGCGAGAGTAGGGTTCCGTCGTTGTATGTGCAAGCATGAGAGAGAGGGACTGAGACCCATTGTGAGTTCCTCTACAGTAGTAACCCAACCTATCTGAGTAGAGATCCGACAAAGTTTGTTCAATGTGGTAATAACAAGTTGTTTGGAGAACTGGTTGGCACTCTTGTTTTAATGATTATGTATGAGCATCTTATCCCCGGAAGTCTGAGTGCCATTTAAGCTGCAAGTTTAGGAAGAATGTAGGCTCTGAATGGGTTCAAGCCTTTGGATAGGATGTTAACAATGCACCCTTGGAGAACACTACCTATGTGAGTGTTACTATGGGCAGTAGTAAAAGGAAGAGGGTCTTTCCTAAACACACTCATGAAACAGGATAAGGATGCATGTCCTTTAAGAGCACCAACACTGAAGATTGTACCAAGAACAACACTTTGTTGTTTCTACCGTATAGTTTAACAGTAAGGTCTTAAGTTCAAGATGTAGTTCACTTCGTTGATGTTAAAGTGAAAGTAGAAAACTTAGGTGGAGGTTTAAATCAGAAGGTACCTTTACTGAAAGCAAAGTGTGGCAGCCGAAAGATATCTTTTGTTTCTCTTTGAATCTCTTTTCAAATTGATGAATTTGTGGGGGATTGTTGTATTTAATGTTAATGTAATTAGATTTTAATTTTTCAAACTATGCAATCACGTTGGACTTTAATTTGACTTCAATTGGGAAACCAAATGGCTTTGGAGGGAAAGTTGGGAATTCCTAAATTTGAAATAAGGTGAGGTATGGGTGGAGGTTTAGTACCACATCTAGTGTTTCTAAACTTTTGGTGGGCTTATATGTGAGTTCACACCCCCAAGATCTTATAGCAAAAGTAGAGAGGAGCAATGGAGGACCACACGCTTGCGCTCCTGCTCCGTCTCAGCTCCCATCTTGGGAGAGTCAATTCAGATATCAGATCTCGATACTTTTGTTACGGGTTTCACTAGCGGGTCAAATACATTAATTCTACAGATTAATGGTGATTTAATCAAATTAAGAGAATTCAACTTGACTCTAATATCTTTAATCTTGGCATTGTTTTAGAATCTGAAGAGACTCATGTTGAAGGGTGTTTTTAGAAAGTGAAAAGCCGTACCCTAGGTCTTCATATACCTTCACCGTGGACGTCGTTTTCTTCATTCATAAGAAAACTCGCACATCGCTTTCGCTCTATATTTTTCCCACAGCATCAACAACCTCAGTTTCTTCTTCTTCCCAACTGCAAGTTCTCTGAGGGACTCTCAAGGACAATCTCATTAGTGTACACGAACACAGATCATGTGTCATCATATCATGAGAGCGGATCACTAGTACCCTACGCATCGATATTGTGGGGGTGATATCTTCTCTAATGACAGTCCATTTTGAAGGATATGGAATAATCCTCAAGCACATCACGGAAGCAAGAGCATCGTATCAAATACGACGAAGAACGACTAGTCGTACTAGTGTTCGGTGCAGAGGAATTTAAAATTTTTCATGCGATGAAACCACATGATCCAAGAACGATTCTCGGATCGTTTCATCTATAACCACAACAAGTATAAAGGAATACTTCTTGAAGTGTGGTTGATCGAGTCTCTACGAAAAGAGACCTCCTGTCTCAAGTCCGATCGTCGGAGAAGAAGCTTGCGAGCGTGGGGATGAGTCGTGTTGTCCTCGCAATCCAACGAGTTGATCCATGCACTGTGAACTCCTGATCTCATCATACAAGATCAAACATCTCCTTCATGAGTGCAGCACTCCAAGAAGACGGAGAACCGAAGAACGTCGAAGCGGCGACGCAGTGGCGTAGGCGACGACGGCTATCTCCCTTAGGGCTGGGTGGACGGCCACCAAGGAGAGGGAGAGAGGGTTGGCGTGTGAGGAGAAAAAAGAGAGAGAGATGTGCTTCCAAAATCATGTACAAGAGAGCATGGTATGCCTCTCTATTTATAGAGTTTTAGGATCCATGGATCTCAATCCATGGGACATATAAAATCAATGGATGAGCTTGATTTATGTCAATCCAATGGTCAAGATTGTTGTTGGTAACAACCAACAACTTATGATTTAATTTAGATCAAATATATTTGATAAATCAAATATACATCAATCCTAAAATTAAACCAATCAAATAAGGAGATAACTACAATGGAGATCTCAACTCCCCATGTAATAGAGTGGACGACCACCAATTCCATATAGGACTTGGTAGCCGTCCACTTATTACCAAGTGGGGGCAATCTCATGAAATCTCATGAGATTGCATGTCTCCATGAAATTCTCCATTATTTAATCCAACAACTTTTGTTGTGATTTATTCTCTAAAAATAATTCATAATTAATTTTGAGAATATTGCAATCTTGCCATTGGAAAAATGTGAATCACATTCACAACCCAAAACAAAATATAATTTACATTTTCAATTAATTATATATTGTGTATCCAATACACATTAGTAATTAATCAACAAACATAAATTATAATTAGCTCTCTCTAATACATTATAAATCACATTTATAATATATTATGAATAATTGAATATTGCTATTCACATTATTCTTATCCATAAATCACAATTAATTATATTGGATAATTTCCACACACATCAAGATAATTAAATCACATTTAATTATCAATTTCTTAATGCTTAGATCTTATGGAATTATCTTGAACCCTTTAAAGAGTAATGTTATTTCTCCTCAGATACTTGGAGATAAGGATAAGGTGATTATATTGTTCCACGTATAGTGACTTGGATATTGAGATCACATCTCAAATCCAGATCCCATGGACCTCTCATAGATACTTGATTAAATCAAGGCCGTAAACCTAATCTTTTCATTGCATCTGAATCTCACTCAGATCAAAGTCCAGTACATGGACTAAGATTAGGTCACTTCTCTACTGAGAGGAGTCACTAAAATCCGGACCCGTTTCATCACTCCCTCGGAATGGAAGCATCATGTTTATACAATCGTTTATGATCAAATCACTCTCAGGTATTCCCGTTACTTGTATATCCTGCATACTGAAAGACTTATGATCATCCTTAAGATATAGATCACTTTTACACTGTCATCTTCATAGTTTTATCACTAAGTTTCTCAATCTTGGTCCTTGGGATTTGGTACATATCACATGCTTTCACAAAGCATATATCTTACCTTCAAATTCATGTCATTCTTCCAAAGCATGACGACCATGCATGGAATTTGATCAGTCCCAATACCTCATGAGTGAGCTCATGTCTCCCGGTTCACAAGTGAACCTGTATGATCCCTTTGAGAGATCGTATTACTCATATGCCCTTACATGCACACCAGCTCGCCGGTGTATAGACCTTGGTTAAATCATCAACCTATTGGTCTACTAAATGTAGACACTCAAACATATAGCAATACATCTGAATCTGGTCAGAGGATGTTTGCCTATGATGTGACACTATTCATCATAGGTCTTTGATTATCTCGATCTCGTTAAGTCAACCCATTGACTCAACTAATCTGATACCTCCGAATCACTATTCTCATGCAGAGGACATGCATCAAGAGGTCGATCAGATATCAGCCTAATGAGAAAGGATTGCCATCTCCTACTCAGGCTGGAGATCATTACTTGACAATCATTTGATGATTCTTGATGAGTCCTCTATCTAACTCCTTAGATATTCATCCAAGCATCATCCTCTATGATTCAATCAAAGAATCAACACCTGTATGATTATCAAGTTGGCCATGGTACATAACCCTTATTGTACAGAGGGACCTTATAGTGCATTCATTCATTCAATATCAGAAAGGGAGTGAAACATAATAAATAACTTTTATTGATAAATCATTTATTACAATAACATTTATTGCAGGAATGGTTCGCCTCGGGCTCACATTGCTAACAATCTCCCACTAGCCCTCAGAACCATTCAGGAACAATCCTTAAACCCATACTCATTACATGCTGGTCGAAAACCTTCTGTGTCAGAGATTTGGTAAGAGGATCAGCAACGTTGTCGGCAGTAGCCACCTTGGTGATGATGATGTCACCACGCTTTTGAATCTCCCGAATGATGTGGTATTTCCTTTCCACGTGCTTTCTCTTCTGATGCCATCAGGGTTTCTTCGTCTGGGCAATGGCTCCAGTGTTATCACAGAGTAGAGGGATGGGAGTATCATAGGAAACTACGTCAAGCTCCAGGACGAACTTGCGCAACCACACCGCCTCCTTTGCAGCATCCGATGCAGCAATGTACTCTGCTTCTGTTGTTGAATCTATTGTAGTGTCTTGCTTCTCCAGCTCACAACACCACCATTCAATAGGAATACAAATCCTGATGTCGACTTTCGATCATCAATATCCGATTGGAAGTCAGAATCTGTATATCCCAAGACTTGGAGATCACCATCTCCATAGACCAAGATATAATCTTGCATCCGTCTCAGATATTTGAATATGTTCTTTACTGCATTCCAGTGTTGTTCTCCATAGCAGGACTGGTAACGACTTACCACTCCCGTTGCATGGCAGATATCTTGCCTAGTACACATCATGGCATACATTAAGCTTCGTACAGCTGATGCATAAGGGCATCCAGCCATGGCTTTCTTTTCCTCAACAGTTTGAGGAGCCATTCCTTTATACAGGTGGATACCATGTCTTAAGGATAGGAATCCTTTCTTGGAATTATCCATACGGAATCGTTCAAGAATCTTCTTAATGTATCCATGTTGTGACAATCCCAATATCCTCTTCTCTTGGTTTCTGAACAACTTCAGATCCAAGATGTTAGAGGCTTCTCCAAGATCTTTCATCTCAAAGGTATGGTATAGCCAAATCTTCACACTGGTCATCATCCATGTATCATTCCCAATGATAAGGATGTCATCTACATAAAGCACGATGAACACAATGGCGCTCCCACTAAGCTTCTTGTACACACAACGTTTATCAGGATTCTGCACAAAATCATAACTCTTTATCGTTTCGTCAAATCTGATGTTCCAACTACGAGAAGCTTGCTTGAGCACATAGATGGATTTCTTCAGCTTGCATACTTTGCCATCCTCAGTTATGAAGCCCTGGGGCTGCTCCATATAGATATCCTCCTCGAGGTATCCATTGAGGAAAGTCGTCTTGACGTCCATCTGCCAGATGTCGTAGTCAAGATATGCAGCTATATCTAGCAGTGTCCTGATGGATTTAAGCATAGCCACAGGAGAGAATGTCTCATCGTAGTCGATGCCTTCTCTCTGTTTGTAGCCCTTGGCTACGAGACGTGCCTTGAAAGTCTCTACTTTCCCATCATGTCCCCTCTTTATCTTGAAGATCCATTTACACCCAATGGGTTTTACCCCTTTAGGTGGATCCTCTAGGGTCCATACACCATTCTTATGCATGGAGTCAATTTCTGACTTCATAGCTAGCATCCATCTATCCATGTCATGATCCGTGAGTGCTTCATCAAATGAAGTAGGATCATTGTCAGTTTCACTTGACACATGGAATCCATACCTTTCAGGTGGTGCAACCACCCTCGAACTCCTTCGAAGAGGTATGGGTGTTTCATCTTTATTTACTTCTTCAGTTTCTGGTCTAGGAAGCTTAGAATCCTCAGGGGATTCTATGAGTTCCTCTACATCACTTTTGTCTTGACCTTTAAGGAAATCATCCTCCAGAAATTTCACATCTCTAGAGACAAAAACCTTTCGGGTCTCAGGGTCATAGAGTTGGTATCCAATACCATCTCTAACATACCCAATGAAGTAACACTCACAAGTGCGAGATTCTTGCTTACTTGCGTCCATGTTCTTCGCATGAACCAAGCAACCCCAAACCCTCAAGTGATTAACACTAGGTTTGGTTCGATACCAGAGCTCATGAGGAGTCTTAGCTACAGATTTGCTAGGAATCGTATTCAGGATATATATTGCAGTCTCTACTGCATATCCCCAGAAACTAAGTGGTAAATGTGCTTTTCTCATCATTGAATGGACCATATCCATGATGGTCATGTTGCATCTTTCCGCAACACCATTAAGTTGGGGAGTTCCAGGAGTAGTGAGATTGGAGACAATTACATTCTCTTTAAGGCATTCCTTGAATTCATCTGAGAGGTACTCACCACCTCGATCAGATCGAATTCGTTTAATCTTCCTATCGGTTTGGTTCTAAACCAAAGCCTTGAATTCTTTGAACTTTTCAAAGGTTTCAGATTTATGACGTAATAGGAAGACAAAATCGTATCGTGAATGGTCATCGATAAACGTCAAATAATATCAATATCCATTTCGAGTCATGGTACTGAAGGGACCACATACATCAGTATGTATTAGGTCAATAATACCTTCGCATCTTGTAACCTTATTATGGAAAGGCATCCTAGTCATTTTACCTCAAATACAATGTTCATAGGTAGGTAAAGATTGAACCTGTAGAAAATCCAAAGGTCCATCCTTTGTTAATCTATTGATCCTATTAACAGATAAATGACCAAGCCTTTGATGCCAAATCATATTTGAATGATTTTTATTCCCCTGGATCTTTTAGGATTTTTATTAGTGGTTTTAACATTCATGACATGCTCATTAATGCATAATTCATAGAGTCCACCAGAAGTCAAAATACCATCTGCAATATATTTATCATAATGATTTATGACTAATTTATTACAGAAAAGGAATGAATATCCACTTCTAACTAGCTCAGATACAGATATCAAATTCCTCCTGACATCAGGTAGATAAAGACACTCTTTAAGTACTAGGACTCTACCACTAGATAATGATAGCCGACAAGTCCTGACGGCGACTGCTGCAACACTTGCATCAGATCCCATCTAGATGATTATCTCCCCTTCTTCAAGTTTTCTAGTTTCCTAAAACAAATGCAACAAATTTCATACAAGAACAGAAGCACCAGAATCAACAACCCAACTTCCTTCTCGTCCAATGAGAAAACTGGTTTCAATGATAAAAGTAGTTTTCATACATGTTGGGGCTTTACTTTGTCGACCGACTTCAGGTAATCCGGGCAATTACGCCTCCAGTGCCCCGTCTTCTTGCAGTGGTGACAGGCGTCGATTTTCTTCGATGCCATTGGAGTGGATGCATTGGAAGATGAGCCAACACCTTGTCCCTTCTTCTTTCTCTTCTGGGTCGGGCCCTTCTGAGAACCTTGCTTCCGACCGCGCTTCCCTCTGACATGTGCAACCATTGCACTGTCAGCGGGACCATCTTTCTTCATTACGTCTTCTGCAGACTTTATTGCAGCAAGAAACCCATCATTTGTCAATTCCAGCTTCTTTATATGGAATGAAACCACAAAGTTATTGAAAGACTTGGGCAATGATAGCAGAATGAAATAAGATTGCATGTCTGCATCCATGGTTGTCCCAAGAGTCTCCAGCTCTGACAAGTACCCAAACATTTTGAGTACCTGTTCACGGACTTAAGTTCCTTCCTGCATCTTGCAGCGAACGAGTTCTTTCATAACGTTGTACTGCTGGGTGCGGTTAATGTCACTAAACATATCTTTTAGATTATGCATTATCTCTTGGCAAGTACTTATCTCCACATGTTGTTTCTGAAGAACATTGGAGAGAGAACCCAAGATGTAGCATCTACCCAAGACATGATCTTCATCATACTAGTCATTGTATGCTTTCTCTTCCTTTGATTTAGGGTTTTCGTGCTTGCCTTCTGAGAGCACATAACTTATGCGCTCAGCCAAGAGTACAAGCTCCAAATTATGGATTCAATCTGAGTAGTTCGGTCCGGTCAACTGGTTGACCTCCAGAAGCCTGCTTAGTGGGTTCATGGACTTCATTTTTTGAAATTAAGAATGCACTATATTAGAACAAATAATCATATATTCAATTTATTTTTATTTGATCAAGGCATTTTAAATCAAATTAGTCTTGCTCTGTCAACTATGAAAGTTTATTCCCTTAATCACTTTCAAAGTAAGAGATATACATACCGCTATATCTCAAGCAAGAACTGGGATATCCTCTTTATCTTTGTCATATCCTAATAATATGAGAACCTATGACTCCAATAAAGAGAAGCAGGAACACATTCTGCCTTGCAAGTCCAACTTGCATTTCCCAATTCGGTCTTTAATACCCGGGACCACCACCCCTAAGGTGATGTTGACCCATCATTAATTGAACTAACCGTCAAATGACTTTGTACTTCTATCGAAATCTTATATTTATGGCAGGATTCAAGAAATTCTTTCTTTCTTTTTTTTGCCTAAGGAGGGCCTTTTACATGGCTCTTCCGATAGGAGTAAGGGTCTACTCCATTGCTCCTTCATCTGGGGTCGGAGCAGAATCAGTGTAAGGATGGTAACTTGATTCTTCCTCAGAAAAGTAGACAGAACCCTCAACTCTAGAATCCACAGGTTTGGATGCATCGGGTCTCTCAGCTTGTGCATTGAGCCTCTCCTCCAATGCTTGTTGCCTTTGCCCCATTTCTTGGAGCATTGTCATCATAGCTGCTAATTGTCTAGACATGTATTAGTTTGCCATGATGCTATGATGAATTAAGGCCAAAAGTCAGATCCTATATGTCTTTGCATGATGTACATAAGGGACAATGACTTGTGAATGGTACTACAGTCAAATATTAAGATCAAAGGATCTTAATACAACCTTAGTTTCTGAATACCGCTCGAAGTTGTAAATTACTAAATAAATTACCGGAGTAACCATGCTTTGATACCAAACTATCACGACCCCACTTCTGGACCGTCGGATCCTCCCATATCCGGATTTGGTTACTAAGCAATAATTTATTCAGCAATTACAACTAACATTCAGAAACAAACTGCAATTAAAAATACTCAGAAGGAAGTATTTCAACATTTTTTCATTCACAAAATAAAGATCACATGATAAATTATCCCACTATAATCATTTACATGCACATAAGTTGGAAGGAAACACACAATAAGATTACTAACTACCTTATAGAATAAAGATAATGTGGCTGGTTGGATTATTAAAGTCCTTGTGCTGGCTCACTGACACATGTTGGGTTTTCCATAAATCATAGAATAATAATTAGCGAATGCTAAGTAATGAAGAAGAGAAAAGCAAACAAATGTGTAATTTTTCAAAACTTGTTATTACAAATAGATTCCTTCATTCTCATTATCTTAAGTCCTATTCCTTTCTATTCCATGTCAGGGATTAGTCTAGGGAATTACCTCACCACTATATGGACTCCGAAGTTGTGGAAACTTTGGGATTGGAGATTTCGTTGATCTGGTAAGCTTATTACGTCGTACTTCGCCTCAACCAATCCTCCATACTACCCTGACAATTTCCTTTTCTTTTCTTAACCAGGATCTCAAACCCTCAGCTTGGCAATCAAAGGAGCACACCATCTTCGAGGACTCGGTTGCTTAAAACCTTAGGTTAACATTTAATTATATAACCTACCGGCTTTAAATACATTTTATCGTGACCCAGCCGCTATCCAACCACCCGTGCCTCCACATGGCACGGCTATATCTTCCGTTGTTCAACTCGAAGATATTGGCACCCGGTACCACGTGATGCAAATTATTTATTTCGTGCGCACTTATCATAATAGAGCAACCATATACCACCTAGGTAGGGCCACGCCAATACAGGTTCCCTCCAACAAACCTACAGGTTGCATGGCTGACCTGTAGTTCTACTCCCAGTCATCCTTAATGTGACACACGGTCCTTTTCAAGATCCTCTTAGTACACATCAATTCCCATGATATAATTCCTCCGTTAGGCCTTAGATTAGCATAACCATAAATACTGAATATAGACTTACACATATATTATTCATATATTTATATACTCAATTTACGCTCTTTTTAACTTCCAAACCATTCCATCCATTTGATGCTTAGACCTTATTTTAGTTGAAATCACAAAGCAACTTTTCATACTTTCTCAATGATATTATATGAAAATCCAACAACAAAAAGGAAGGATTTCATTACCTAATCAAGCTCTCTCTCTCTCTCTCTCTTATACAATGCTTTATCGTGATTCCTTTTCAACGGGATGATTTATAGCTCCTGAAATGATCGAATTTCATTTTTGTATCAAAAATGCTAAGAACGTGCTAAGAACGTGAACAACGAACGAAGAACGTAAAGAACACATTTTCTCTTGAAATTTCAGCAGATCTTCCCCTTGTATAGGGTAATATTTCTAGAGAAATTTCGGCAAAGTTTCCCCATATATTGAAACATATTTATATAAAAAATTTAGGCAGAGTTTCCCCTTATATCGGGACATATTTCAAGAAAAAAATGGAAAGATTTTCCTCTATAAAATCATCGAGAGGAAAACAACAATGAAAGAATATAATCATACAATAAGAGATGAAGAATCGGTAGATACCACGCGTCTTAGGTGAGTGAATGTTTGTCGAATCACAGGGTTCACTGATGTGCATAGCCGCCTGCACCAGGTTGGGTATTACACATATTTCTTCACCAAAATAAGTATAAAAGCGGAAAAGAAAGAATAAAACCATAATCAATGGAGAATTAGTAGATACCACGCATCTTAGGTGAGTGAAAGTGTTACGAATCACAAGGTTCACTGACGTGCATAGTCGCCTGCAGCTAAGTAGGGTGTTACACATATTTCTCCTTGGACCACAATAGAAAACGAATCAGAAATAAAGATGAATCAAAAACAAAATTGGAAAAGAACATGAATCGAAACAAAGCCAACTAGAAGAGGATCGTACCTTCCTCCTCCTCATTCTCCCGATAGCACTTCGCTAGCGCTCCTTCCCCGCCTCCTCCTCCTCCTCCCGACCTCTCAACCCTAGCCCTTGGGGTGGTGGTGGTAGAGGAAATCGTATAGAATGAATGGATAGGGGAGCTATTTATAGGCTCCAGAAAACCTCTAACCATGGTTAGAAAACCATGGTTTAGCCCTTGACTGCGGTTAGCAGCCCATGGTTTTGGCCCACGGTTTTGGCCAAAGCTTATCCAAAACTTAGGGCCAAAGTTAGAATTTTCAAGAATATATGGATTCGCTAATGATGCTTAATTAGCGATAATCGTGGTTAACTTTCTCTCATCACGATTTAACTCCCGCTAATCGTAATTTAACTTTCGTGACTTGCGCTTAACTTCGGTTGATCTATGATTATTGTTTGCTAAAGTTGATTGGTAGTCCTTGATGCATCACTAGTTTCTTTAATAACGATTAATCTGTCTTAATGACGGTCATTAAGGTTTAATGACATCTTAAGCCTCCTTGCTTCTCTTTCTTCTGAAAATCATAACAATTCAAAACGAAGTCTGATTCACACGAAACAAAATCCGTCGGTTTCCTCCTGACGAGCCACATCTTATAATATAGGATCCGAGAGATGACCAAGTTCAAGACTTTACAATTTCACACTCCAATTCATTCATCTTCTAGTAGGGAAGACTCACTTCTCGAGTATTCCTCTTTCTCCACTTCACCCTTCACCTCATCGATCAATCCATTGTTCAAGATTTACTCTAATCTTAAACTATCGTTTGAGGATGAACCATTCTTGAAGACTAATCCAGAGCAGTTTACACGTGCAGAAACCGAGACAGTGCACTTGATGCCACCTAAGGGTAAAGGTTCCATGGCTGAGCAGAGCGAGATCAACAATACCATGTTAGCATCCATTCAAGTCATTCAGGCTCAGTTGACAGAACATGCTGACTTTCAAGCTGGATTGAGAGATATAATTCTCTAGCTTAGGCAAGACAGGAGAGAGGAGGATAGAAACCATGGAGGAGGTGGTAACGGGGGAGATTAGTCTGCAGATCTAGTATCTAATCTATAACATAGAGATGCTTATTATCCAGGAGTAGGGCAGACAAATACATGGATTCAAATTCCTGCGATTCATGGGCATTTCAAGCTTAAGCCCACTGTCTTACCTTTACGCCCCATATTCCACGGAAACATAAATGAAGAACCTTATGTACACCTCCAACAATTTGATCGCATATGCAACACGATCCACTACACTAACATCCCATTAGAGGTACTAAAGAATGACGGTGTTCCCTTTCAGCTTGATGGAAAATGCCATCTATTAATCATTTAGGAAAAGTTGTCACAACATGGGAAGAGTCGAGGTATGCTTTTCTAAGCAAATACTACCCACTTGGACACCTCAACCAAATGCGATCGTTGATACCAAACTTCTCCCAAATGTCCCATGAGCCTACTCACAAGGAATGGGAAAGATTCAATGATTTAATGGAGAAGTGCCCCCATCACGATATTCCAAAGACAAGCCTTGTGCACAACTTCTTTAGGAGTTTGAGCCATGAGAACAAGAAGCTGGTAGATGCCGCTTGTGGGGGAAGTCATTTAAACAAGGATGAGGATGTCCTATACCATATTTTTGAGGAGATGACAGAGAACTCTGCAGCTTTTTCTTCTTCATGTGCTTTTCAGAAGCATTCTATACCTTCTCATGCAGCACGCACAAGGTTGTCAACATGACGGCATCGCATGGTGTGGATAGGGTGGACAGTTATGATCTGACCATTATAGGCAATCACCTATCCAAAGTGGACATAATTGAGAAACAGTCCGAGGAGTGGGCAAAACTCCAAGTGATCGAACAAAGGACAAAGAACCTGAATAAGTTGGTTGAGATTATGAAGCATCTGGAGCGTCTTGTGAGTACGATCAGCACATGTCAGAGTGCGAGTGCAGCAACTGATACTTCTACTAGGGAGCAGGCTTCTTCCACTTCCACACAACAGAGTACTGGAGAACAGTCCATAGTTTAGCATATTTACTACGTGCAGACTCTTGACCAGGTCTTGCAGCATTCATAGCAGATTGTACTATTCAATCAAGAGGTTCCATACATTCCTGAGCAACAGTCTCCACCTCCACCTATCATTCAGGAGGTGAACGACATTTGGTATAATCGAGAGCACAACCAGCCCCGTCTATCAGGGAAAGGTTGGTTGGGTTCTCAATAGGGTCAGAGATCCGCCCACCAGTTTCAGGGAGGTAGACAGCAACAGTACCAACACCAGCAGTTCCAGCCTCACTTTTAGTCCCCATCTCAGTTCCAGAACTGGATACATGACTAGCAGTAGAAGCAGTCTGCATATTTTCCCCATCCTTACCGCCATCAGCAGTTGGCAACGTATGGGTTGTATTAACATCCTCCTCCTCCTCATTACCAACCACAGTATGGATATCAGTAGCCTCCTCACTACCAGTCTCAACAACATCCCATCATTGAGCATTCATAGGCACCTTCTATGAATCTTTCACTCAATCAGATTGCATTGTTAACGAAGAATATGCATGATCTCACTCAGAGGCTTAATAACCTAACCACCACAAAGACATTGATCCCAACACGGGTCGAAGCAAATCCCAACAACTTCAGCTGCAAGGAGCAGGCAACACATGATCTATCCATACTTGAGACCGGTATGACCCTTGATTTTACATGTTTAATTGATGCCATTCATTGAAGGAGTAGTAGGAGACTACAACCTCCTTCACAAATGTTGGGATTTGGAGATTGAGCCACCGAGAAAGCTTCACCTTCGACATCATCTTCTTCACCATCAGTACAAAGTTCTAGTGTAGCAGCAGTCGAGTATGGAGTTTCACCATCTTCTTCTTTACCACCACTAGTTAGTAGAGAGGGAGCCCACACCCGTCGCGGAATCTCTTTCTACACCAGCAATAGCAGCCCGTCCTATTTTTTGATTTGTTTCTTCTACCCTTGTTTTGGATAACATTGTACAAATGATTCTGGTTGTCCTAATGTACATGAGGATTCTGTTTTGGATAATGAAAATGAGTATTTGAATGTTTCTTCTGATTCTATGACATTTCCTTCTACATTGAATAAAACCAAAACAATCCAAAAATTAAAAACAATCCTATCTGATCATGGAGTGATAGAGATATTATATAACATATTTTTAGATTCCACTCCTTAAGACCATGGAGTACATGCCCACAGTGAAAAAGGGGATGAAAGAAGCATGTACTCAAAAGCATCAAACCAAGCAGAACAGACGAAATAAGACAGAGAAACACATCTTAACCATGGCCACAATTCATGCCATTAGTAAACTCCGGTCCAAAAAGAAACATATGGGATCACCTCACATCAGTTGCTACATTTTTTATCAAGAGTTTGATTGCACTCTTCTCGATAGCGGATCCTCCATTAATCTTATACCATCCTCGCTACTCACTGATTTTGGCTTGGGGCCTCTTAGATCAACTAAGATGATCCTTCAATTTGCTGATAGATCAATCAAGAGGCTGAGAGGTATTTTAGAGCATGTTATTGTAACGATGCAGGGAATGAGATTCATTGTTGATTTTGTTGTCCTTAATATGGACACCTACACAGTTACGACATTCCCCAATCATATTAGGCCGACTGTTCCTCCGAATGGCCAAAGCTATAGTTGATTATGATATTAGAGAGATCATCTTTCACTCTCGTGTTGACAAGGTGAAAATTGAGATGATCAACAATCCTAAGACATCACCGCTACCGGCAGCAGTAGATGAGAGAGAACCAGTTACACTATATCTTGAGGACTGTGATTTTCTTGCTGAGTTTAGAGAGAAAGATTTGTTTACTGATTTCGTGGATACCATGGAGTTCCTTTCCAAGAAGGACCTTCTAGACAGCACAGACAACATTAGTTCCCTTGTTGATCCTACTGAGTTGTTTGATGATGGGTAGTTTTAGATGATTTCTAAGGATCAATATGAGATATTGTAGGTGCATTATGATACTCCTTTGACACATCATTCTGAGATTATTGCTGATATACCTCACGCCTGAGATATCTGTGCCACCTGCTGAGTATTCTGAGATATGCACTGATGAGAGACACCTTTCTGAGATTATTGCTAAGATATTTGAGCCCTTTGTTGATGAGACTACAGAGATTTTTGAACATCCTGATGAGCATTTCCTTTCTAAATAGAGATCATTCGTAGCAGATCTTTCTGAGATTTTACTTGTTGAGTCGATAGTAGCCACGGTGGACCGTTCATAGAGTACAAATCATATACCTTCTACCAGTGCAATTGCAGAGGTTGTCACTGAGTCAACTCAGACCCCACCTAAGCTCAAGGCTGTGTCATAAACATTGAAGAATGCCTTCCTTGCAGTTCCCCCTCAAATATTTCCGGTCATCCTCAGCTCATAGTTGACTGACAAACAAGAATCTTGCATTCTAGAGGTTCTTGAGAGAACCGCGAGTCTATTGTATGGAATATTTTGGATCTCTGTGGGATTAGTCTTGCTTTATGCTCACATCATATCTACTTAGAGGATGACTGTAAACCCTCCTGTGAGTGTCAATGCCGTTTATATCCGAATCTAAGAGAGGTTGTCATGAAAGATATCAGGAAATGGTGTGATGATGGCTTTATTTATCCCATTTTGGATTTCAAGTGGGTCAGTCCCTTACATGTGGTCTCGATGAAATCTGGGTTACTATTGTAAAGAATGATTGTGGTGAGGAGTTCCCGACCCCTGTACCTCTTTCATGGTGTGTCTATGTAGATTACCGACGCCTGAACGTAGCTACCAAGAAAGATCACTTTCCACTGCCCTTTATTGATCATATTATTGAGAGGTTCACAGGTAAAGAGATCTTTTGTTTCTTGGATGGGTACTCGGGTATAACCAATGCTCTTAAGGATCAGGAGAAAACTACTTTCACTTGTATGTTTGGCACATACGCCTTTAGATGGATGCCCTTTAGATTGTATAACGTCCCCGCTACATTCTAAAGGTTATGCTAGCTTTTTTTGTCCACATGGTGGGTAGCTTTCTAGAGGTCTTTATGGATGATTTCTCGATCTATGGGGATAGTTTTGACACATGTCTTGCTCATTTAGATCGAGTGCTTCAACGTTGCTGTGAGGTAAACATAGTGCTCTCGTGGGAGAAGAGTCACTTTATGGTGACTAATGGGATTGTATTAGGCCATGTCATCTCTTAACATGGTATGGAGGTTGACCCAACTAAGATTGATGCGATCTCCATTCTAGAGCGCCACAGAATTTGAAGTAGTTGAGGTCATTTCTGGGACATGATGGATTTTAAAGATAATTCATTAAGGACTTCAACAAGATTTCCAGACCTTTGAATGAGCTTCTGTGCTAGGAGAGTGAGTTTGTTGCTGATGAGAAGGACCTCCATGCATTTCACCAAATGAAAGACATGGTTACTAGTGCTCCTATCCTGCAGCCACCTAATTGGTCTCTCCCCTTTGAAATCATGACAGACACATCAAATTATGTAGTTGGAGTTGTGTTCGAGTAGAGAAGGGATAGGATATCGTTTGCCATACATTATGCGAGTAAGACTCTATATGAGGCACAACGTAATTACACAGTCATAGAGAAGGAGATGTTAGCAGTTGTGTTTTCATTAGAGAAGTTCAAATCCTATCTGCTTGGTTCATACAAGATTGTATACACGGACCACACTGCCATACAATACTTACAATCAAAGAAGGATGCCAAACCACGACTTATCAGATGGATCCTTCTTCTCCAGGAGTTTGCTTTGGAGATTCGAGATAAACCTGGAGTAATGAATGTTGTAACAAATCACCTTTCCCGCATTACAGATGTAAATACTTCTGAGCAGAGGATAGTTCCTATTTCATAGACCTTCCCAGATGAGACCATTTTGACTGTGGACTGACTCCCATGGTATGTTGATATTGCGAACTATCTTGTCTTCAAGAAAGTTACACAAGATTGGCCGAAGCATAAGGTAGTCAGATTCCTTTCAGAGATACATTTTTACCAATGGGAGGACCTGTACCTATTTTCTGAAGGTGCAAATTGTATTTGGAGAAGGTGTATTCCTCAAGAGGAATACACCAGTGTACTTGAGCACTGTCACAAACTAGAGTCTGGTGGGCATAATTCGTGGAAGTGCATGGTAGTGAGGATTTTACAGAGAGTCCTATGGTGGCTAACTATATTTAAGGATGCTACAGAGTATGTTCAAGTTTGTAGTGATTCTCAAAAGATGGGAGGAACCATTGGTTCCAAAGATACAATTCCCTTGAGATATATAAATGTTAGATATTTTTGATGGTTGGGATATATACTTCATGGGACCATTTCCTGTCAGTCTGGGATAACAGTACATCCAACTTGTCGTGGATTATGTTAGTCGATGGGTGGAGGTTATCCCCACCCGAGTCGCTAATAGTCATACGGTGTGTTCCTTTCTTAAGGACCATAATATTGCATGGTTTGGGATTCCAAAGACACTCCTTTCAGATGGGTGAATCCATTTCATTAATAGGGAAGTCAGGAAGCATGTAAAGGAGTACGCCATTGAGCATAGAGTTGCGTCTCCTTACCATCCATAGACTAATGGCTTGGTTGAGATTTCAAATATGGAGATAAAGAGGATATTGCAAAAACTTGTACATCTAGATAGAAAGAACTGGTCCCAGATGCTTGCCTCAGTTCTATGGGCTTATCAGATGGCGTACAAGTCTCCATTGGGTATGTCTCCCTACAGATTGGTGTATGGAAAGCCTTGCCACCTGCTAGTTGAATTAAATCACAAATCTTTAGGGGCACTCCATGTATGCAATTTGGATTATGAGAAGACATGAAAGAATACGAAGTTGGATCTGAATAAATTGCTGGAATTCTGAGATTTTGCATACGACAACTCACTAATGTATAAGGAGAAAGTCAAGCGTTGGCATGGGAGACACATTAGAAGGAAGACTTTCTCTTATGATCAGAAAGTTTGGTTGTTTATGCTAAATTGAATTTGTTTCTAGGAAAATTGAAAAGCAAATGGTCAGGACCATTCATTGTGAGAGTTGTACGTGACAATGGTAGTATTATCATATCTGGGTTGTCATCTAACACATAACCATTTGTTGTGAACAAACAGTTTCTGAAGCCATACGTAGATCATGATACATTCCTATCCGTGGTTGATTCTATATCTGTGGTATCAGATGATGACTTTTTGCCATCTTCTGCATCTGATACATGAGCTGATTTTCTCTTGTAAATATCCTTTCGTTTTATTCTTGCATCTTCCATTTTTATCGTTCACCTCTTTTCTGTCTGTATATGTTATACTTAGGATGTAATTTATCATAAGAATAGGTGTTAAATGTATCGAGTTGTTCATATTCGATCTATTTCATTACTCATTTTGTTGCTTATACTTAGGGATCCTTTACTCCAAGTACAGGGGGAGTGATGTTGTTCATACAGTCTCTTTCATGTTTTTATTTCTTTTAATTCTTCTGCTCTCTCGCTTGTCCGTCAACTTGTTGATATTCTTTTTCTATACTTAGGGATCTTTTACCCTAAGTATAGTGGAGGATGAGTCGAGTCGTTGAGTTTGTTCATTCTTTTTCTTCAGTTTTCCCCATTTGAATAGTCTTCTATACTTAGGATTATTTGATCCAAAGTATAGTAGGGATCACTAACTTCTTTTCTTCTCGTCTATTCTTTGAGTCATTATTGTATATGATTCTTTTCACTTTTATATACCTAGCACGGGTTATGTCTTCCTTTGTAGCTCTTTGGTCACTATGAGGACATAGTTCGAGTTAAGTATCGGGGGAATCATATATATTGTATATATACTTTAGCCATAACTCAGACTTTAATTAATAATATTACAATTATTACTCTAAAAATGAAAAAAAGTTTGAAAAATGATATGTAAAATTGTTTGCAAAATCTTTTGAAAAATGTTTGTAAAAATTAATTTGTGAAAATATTTGCAAAAACCTTTTGTAAAATTATTTTTAAAACTATTTTGAAAATGTTTGTAAAAATATTTGTAAAACTACTTTTGTACAAATCTTTGAAAATATTTTTGTAAAAATGTTTTGTTTGTAAAATGTTTGTATTTTTTTTGTATCAAAACTAAGTATGATATACCAAATGGTTTTAAATGTTTGAAAGAAAAATGTTTGCGAAAACCTATTTATAAAATTATTTGTAAATGAATTATAAAAACATTTGTAAAATTGTTTGAAAAAATGTTTGTAAAAATTTTTGAAAAGCCTTTGCAGAATGTTCTGAAAAATGTTTGAAAAAATCCTTTGTAAAGTGTTTTGGAAAGGTTTGTAAAATGTTTGTAAAATTATTTTGTCACGTGCAATATAAATTATGAGATGTGCATATATATATATATATATATATATATATATATATATTCGTAAAATCCGCGTGTGTATAAAAACCTTGAGTACTTATCCTCTTGTAAATGAAATCCTTTACTGTATACAAAATTCTTTATAAAACTTGTATCTTAAACTTGTACATAAATGAAACCTTGAGTACTACTTAAAAATTTTTGTATAAAGTTTGTAAAATCCTTGTGCGTATACTTATATATATTCAGTTTACTAAACATTTTCCTTTCTTAATTAAAAAATTGCATGTTTAAAACCCATAAAAATTTGCAAAAAAATGTTTGGAAAACATTTTTGAAAAGATTGTTCTTTTATTTTATTTTTCTTTCAAAAAAAATGTTTTCTATATATTTATAGCATTTGCATGTGCATTTTTAGAATATTATTGGCACTCAAACTAGTCAGGAATAAAGTTGCAGAATGGAGATTAGTTGGACCTTAATCCACTTAATTTCAGAGGAACCTTATAAGAAATGGAATTGAGATTCTTCATGTGTTAGAATGAATTCTTTGGAAACCACAAGATTTAGTCCAGTGTCATCTTGATTGCCTAAGTAGAGTACTTCAAAGCACACGCATGATTCTTATTGATGATGACCTATCTTGTACACCTGCACATACACTTTTCTCACATCAGTTAAAGTGGTAGAGGACTGGATTTGCCGACATGAGACACAAGCCAATGGAAACATCAGCAGTCACAAATTTGTGGCCATTGTACATCAACCTGGTCCAGTAGCAGTGAGGTCTAAAGATATAATGTTGTGTGTTGCAATAAAGCTTCAAAAGAGGGATAGTCTACTGGCTTAAGAGGAAAAACTCCTTATGTATATGCTGCACCTGGTATATATTCAAAAAAAGTGAAAAAAAATCAAAAACTCCAAAAAAATAGTCTGCCTAATCAAAAATAAAATGCCTCCCGGAGTATGCACATTTGTATAGTTAAATAAGTAAGCTTGAGCTTCCAAATCAGATATTCGTGAGCCTGCATCTGGATTACTTGGCTACACTGGTCATGAATCCTTGGATTGGTAGCTACACTGGCTACCGTCCATTCTTTTCTCCACCTCCTCTTCCTGAGCTGGATGCACTTGAACTTAGAAGGGAATACCCTGCTTCTCGAGGAAAGATTTATTGGATTCAGGAGTTAGGATTACCATATTGGAGAAGACTGACTTTTACCGCTTTAGCCGAGGAGAGCTACCTATCACTTACACTGTACAAAAGGATTCATAGTCATAAGGATCTACATATGAGTTGATCTATTGTGACCTGGCTATTGAGGAAACTTGAGCAGAGTTGTGTGGTTTCTAGAGGTTGTTTAGTGTCAAGTCTATTTCCCACTAAGGTTCCTCCCAAACTAATAAACCAAAGGTCTGATAGAGCTCCATACTTTGATTTTATGAAGATAAGTTTAATACTCAATATTGTTCTAAGTTCTTTATTTTTCCTTTATTATTCTTCTTTTTCTTTATTCACATATTCTTCCAAATAAATGTTTACTAAGGTACTAGAAAAGGTAAAGCATAGGGGGATGATGAATCTGCATTTCATCATCTTTATTCATTTATTTTAGCTTAAAATCCCTTATAAAACACCTGTAAATATCAATAAATTCATTCCTCTAATAACCCTAATTCTTGTGTAAATATTGTATATTTATCACTATTTTAACCTAAATAAAATATTAAAAGAAATAAAGGAAAAATAAAGAAAAAAAAATTGTACATATGCAATAGATACTAGTTGAATCAGACCTCGAGAGAAGGTCAAGTCCTGACCTGATCGACGAGGAATAAAGTATGGGGAGATAAGGCCTAACTACCAGAAAATCAAAAAAATTCATCGTCACTTGTATATTCATCATATGTACAATAATGTCTATAATACATAATCTTTCATTGATTTATTCATCACCAAATTCTTTGTAAATAAAGATTATTTCATCTAGAAAATTTGTGAAAAAGTTCTGTTATAAATAATAAAAATAATTTTATAAAAAATTATGTATATTATTTAAATTACACCACTCTCAACAAGCAAGCTCAATTATAAAGAACAATTTCTTCTCCATCAAAATTCCAAATTCATAAAAATCACTTTCATTGAACTTCAAATTAAATTATCTTTAAAATGGAGGTGATTTCATAAAAATCAGAGTTAAGATGTGAAATGTGGCTAATTTGGGTACTATTGTATATTGTTTCTATGCATACTATGTATATTATTTCATTATTTATTTTCTTGTGCATATATGTGAATATTGTATTTTTATTAATTGTGCATATTGTACTAAGTTATATAAAATACAAATAAAAATCACAAAATTAAAAAATCAACAAATAAAATCAGGTATATATTGTATAGGTATCACTATGTATATATTGTATATATACCTATTTATTTGACCTGATAAATTAATTCTTAAAAATCAAATAAAAAATTCATTAAAACCCTTGTAAAATATTGTAAATAAATAAAATATTAAATCATGTATATATTTGTATAATTAATTAAATTAAAAATCAAAATCTTGTATATATAGGTATACAAACCTATAAATAACACTTTATATTTATTTTAACCTTTGTATATACATTATTTAATTAATTAAAAACCATTAAAATAATCTTTATTTTATTCTTATTATTTTTTGTTTATATCATTTTATTAATTAAATTAATTTTTGACTTTTAATTGAATTATTTAACAATTTATTAAATTTTTGTCGTTTAGCCTATTTTGTTTGCATCTCGTACGCATTCTGATTGGCTGACCTGTGTTTGTTCACCCGGGTGAACTACTCAGTTTGCGCCCCTTCTGTCGTCCCCATGCGTACCACCTGCCCTTCATGAAATTTTCCCACGTGTGCATATCGATAACTACCCCTGATTCCTTCTCTGATCTTTTTGCCCATTCACTCATCTTCACCACCATCATTCCAGATCCATCATTCATGCCTCTAATCTTACCTATTTTAAATTTCAAAACTCACCTAAGTTCATTCTATAAATATACATCATTATCTGAGATTGAGTGACAGAGGATAGTCTCCAGTGATAGAGGAGCGGTCATTTAATCGGGAGCAAGAGTAGGAGCGCCAAACACTATGATCCAGTAACTTCGTCGGAGACCACCACCGCGTAGTTCCACCTCTCCACCACCACTATAGATCAAGATGGTATCTTCCCTTCTTCCATTCCTTAGGTATAGGTCTCGTAGTTTTGATTATGTTTTTACTTTTCGCTTGATTTCCATTAAAAACTTCATATTCATTCTTCTTCTTCAACCTCTGATCTGCACTATCGGAATGGTTCCAATCATCCAAATAACTCCCTAACATCGCCATTACGATCCCCATTTCGTTCCCCATCTCCTCCCACCAGTGATCACCTTCGGATCTTCCATGATCTGAAGATCGGTCTTCATTCTGACCATACTTAGCCGAAGATACTCGTTCATCCACCATTGCCCGTGCTTTTTATCTAATCCTTCGGTCATAGATTCCTCCGAGCAATAGCTTTCATTTACAGGGTCAAAGCACGTTGAATCACCATGGAATCGAGTCTTGAAGGTTCACTTATAGAAGATACCTTTCTGATCTCCAGAACGTTGATTAGGAGGATTCAAGCCCCATTGCTCTGGCTGACCGCCAGAGGAGAGGTGCAGGAAGCTGCAGAGACTGTCAGAGGATGATTTCGGTAGAGGGTGGCCAAGATCTTCTCGATCGAAGCTCGCCTAAGTTACCATTCATCCCTATTCTTCCAGAGTCGCTTAACACCCACCGATCAAGAACACCTCCTCCAAAATTGATTTCGGTTGTTCAAAAAGCCCTTATCCTCCACTAATGATCAAAGCCGCCCGATCTGATCTATGCCCTCCATGCACGATCAATTGTTCGCGGTTTGATCTTAGAGGGAGAGTATCAGAGCCGTTCAAAGTGACACATCATTGAAGGGCACTTTTGTGCCCATGCCCTTGCAGTTTATTCATTTTGTAAATAAGGCTCAAATGTACACGTGTCTTCTTGTTATGTTTTGAACAATTGCATTCTATATCCTGCAATTCATTTTATTTGCATTATCATCCTTGTTTAAACTGAGCTTGTGCTGAGAACGTGTTTTTCTAGGTTAATTGCAATAAAGCCTGCAGATTATTTTGTTATCATCAGGACCCTAGAAATATTTTATTTACATTCTAGTAATGTCCAGTGAGGTGCACATGCCCGCGTACGAGATTTTTTCTGAAAATTGCACCTTTCTCTCCACTCTTTCTATATATGTTATCATTTAGTTTGCTAACTTTAAATGATTTTATATATACCCATATACGTCTAAATTTATTTTGCATGATAAAAATTAAATTAGAAATTATCAAACCCTCATCAAAAATTCCACAAAAACATCACTTTAGTAGTCTGATAATTAAATCTTGCATCCATAATTTTTTCTTTGCATTTTCATACTTTTTTATATTTATAAAAATTCAAAAACATTATAAAAATTCCATGTTTGCATCCAAAAATCAATAAAAAAATTATAAAATTGTGTGAAAACCTCTAAAACAAATCCTATCTACTTATTTTCATTTTATTCTAAATTCTATATAATTTTGGCACTTTTATTACACATAAAAATCATAAAAAAAACTAAAAAAATTTAAAAACATTAAAGCATCATATAAATTCATTTAAAGATCTTAAAAATCATAAATCCCCTCTCTGGAAAATATAAAAATTACTCTTCCATAATGTATATATTTCATATAATTTTGTCTTTATTTGGTATTTTAAAGGTCAAAAACATCCCTTTTGTGTTATATTTGTTTTATTTATCATTTTTAATTTAATTAAAGGCTATAAAAATTTTGAAAATGTCTGGAAAATTATAAAAACAATAGTAAAAATCAAAAAACACAAAAATAATTTTAGTTCAATTTTCTGACTATTTTTGTTACATCTTAAAAATACAAAAAGAATGTATTGGTGTATTTGCTTCTATTCCTAAAGCTCTTTTCTATTTGTTTTAAAAATTGAAAACATTTGCAAAAGTTACAAAATAAAAAATTCCAAAATCAAAAAAATCAAATAAAATAATAAAAAATTAAAATTCGATAAAAAATACAAAATTCAAAAAAAATCAAAAAACAAGACTAGTGTGCATAGAAACTCCTTGATTATTTTCATTGCTTTTTTAATTAATTGAATAACCATTGGGATTTTTGTAGCCCCCTTGAGTTCGACCCTGTAGACTATACAAGTAAATTAAATAGCAAACATCTCTTGCTACATTTTCTTTATTATTTTAGCTTGATATCGAATAAATTTTTATTGAGGGATTTCTAGGGTTGAATTTACATTGCACACATTCTTAATAATTAAAATCTTGATTTTCTCAACTTAACACTTACCCATTTCGAAGCCGAGATGGAAAAGGTAAAACTTGCAGCGTACCACTTCGTGATTTCTTTCATCACGACCTCGTAGAGGGTTGGGTTTAGCTGACGTTGAAACTCATTGGAAGGCCTACATTCATCTTCCAAATAGATGTAGTGCGAGCACAATGAACGGTTTTTCGCATGGAGATCTGAAATTGTCCAGCCAATTGCCTTGCGGTTTCTTTCTAGAACCTCAAGCAAGTGAGATTCTTGGTCTGCTGTCAGCTGAGAGTTGATGATGACTGGGAACATTTTTCTTGCTCTGATGGTTATGGATTGCATTCACTCAGGTCAGCCATCAAATCAGTAGGAACCCCATCTTCAAGGACAGAAGGCAATTCAAATGTGCTTTCGAGGGAATCCTCTTTGGATAGTAATTCCTAGGTTTCAATATCATCGAAAAACAAAGATGCATCTCTGATTTCTACTAAAAAGTCACAGTATTCTATCTCTTTTTGCATCTACTCACTCACATCTGAAAAGGATTCTGTGATCTTGGGTATCTAGATTGTTTCAAAAAATAACTTATAGCCGCTTGAGCGTAAGGTGATATTCCCATTGCCATAGTCATTCACTACTTCGGTTGTTCAGGAACGATCGTCCCAATATGATTGAGGTATGCAACAAGGGTGCTAAGGTGTCCATATCAAGCACAATTAAATCCACATGGAACAGCATCCCTTGGATTATAAAAATGACATCCTCCAAAATTCCCCTTGGCCGTTTTAGTAATGTATCTACAAACTGCAGAATCATTCTTATGACTTTAAGAGGTCCTAACCTAAATTCTTTCAGTAGTGGCGTATGCATCATATTAATCAATGATTCTCTATCAAGGAGTGTTCTTTAAAACTCCTGGTTGAACATCTCACATCTGATGAGAGGTGCTCCCATATCCTTCTTCTTTCCCAGGAGGTTTCTGATAGCATGAATAATTGCCATGGTAAGAATGTGTTTCTCTGATTTTCGGTGTCTGGTTTTGCAGGGTTGATGCTTTGTAGTACATGCCTCCTTCAATCCTTTCCTCATCTCTAGCATATACTCCATGGCCTTCAATAGTGGCATCTTCAACATAATATTTTACAATAATTCCACGATGCTAGGATCAGATAAGGCATTTTTCAATTTTTACAGTTTTTTATTTTAAAGCATCAGGAAATGGAATACACAATCATAAAAAGCCTCATTTTCATGCAAAATATTATTCTTATTTATATACTTATGGTTGATCATAATGCAACCATCAAAAATAGAAGGTTAAATACATGCAGGAAATTCAGTTGTGTCAGCTTGCACATGATAAGTTGTCAGCGTTGGCTTCTTCTTGGCTGCATCGATACAAACTTGGTTGTTATTGCTTGATACTTTTTTATTATCTTTATTTTTTGTATTTTTTATTGTAGTGGTAGTGCTACTTCTCTTTCTTCCTCATCGAATCCAGACTTCAGTTCCGGCTCAGCTACTGGTGATGAAGAGTCACGCACAAAATATTGACTTTTCCCTTTGGCTGAAGTAGTCAGATGTAGTGTTCTACTACTCCTGAGATTAACAACATTAGATAACATAAAAGAATTTATACCTGACTTGGAGGTAGTATTACACTATAGTCTACCTACTCCTTTCTCCTGAAATTGTTGGGGTTCGCCTCCACCTACGTAGGAATGATTGTCTTTGCGGTAGTGAGGTCGTCAATCTTCTTTCTCATCTCATTCATGTTATTTATTAGTTGAGACAAGCAATCCAAGGTAGGATTCACCGAACCATCCTCTAGAGATTCTGCAATCGGAGGAAGCTGAGGTTGGTGATACTGCGACTATTGCTGATAGTATTGGGATTGGTGAGGTGGGAATTGCTATTGCTGACAATGAGGAGGGATGGAATTATTCTGATATTGAGCAACCAACTATAGTTTATAATACGATGGGTGATATGTTAGCTATTGGTGCTATCTCCAGTTGTTGCTATTGTGGCTGGAACTTCCATCCACCCTGATGAGGAATGAATGGTCGGATAGCATTGCCCAGACCTTGTGATTGTCCTCCATGATGGGTTGGAGCTTGTTAATTAGCCCACATAGCATTCACCTCCTATATTTGTGGAGGTGGAGGATAGAAAGGCTTGGTGTAAGCTTGGGGCTCTAGGTGGTACATCACCAATTGTTGTTGTGGCAATGATTATCCCTAGTCGGATGTCAGCACACAATATACATGTTGAACTAACTAGAGTGCATCTTGTGCCTACTGATGGGATGGCTCCTTTGGTTCGGCAGAGTGCTCAATTATGTCCTTAACAGGCTGATAGGCATGGATGGTGCTCACCAGAAGCTCGAGCTTCTTGGAAATTTGGTCGAGCATGCCCAACAACTTTGTCCTTCGTTCGATCACTTTTAATTTTTCAAGGTCTTGTGATCATTTTTCAACGATATCAGCCTTAGAGAGATGGTTCCCGATGATGCTGAGGTTGGAACTCATCTCTCTCTTCTTCATGGTAGGATGTCACGTTGACTGGCTTGTGTGGGATCGCTGAAGATTTCTAAAATACACAAATGAAGATAGGGTTGCAGAGCCCTTGACAATTTCCTCGAAGATCTACCATATGACATCTTCATCCTTGTTGAGGTGCCATCCTCCACACGCGACATCTACGAGATGTTGGCTTTCTTGATGCAAGCCCTCAAAGAAGTTCTGGACTAGGCTTGCCTTTGGCAGTTAATGATGCGAGCACTTCTAGATGAGATTTTTGAGTCTTTCACATGCATCGTGATACAGTTCGTGGGATATTTAAGAGAAGTTGGAGATCAAGGATTGCATCTGATTCAGGGGATAGTTTTGGTGCAAGAATGTTGACTTCAATTCTTCCCATGTCATCACCACCTTCCCAAGGTGATTGATCCAATAAAGAGCCTTATCTTGAAGGCTAAATGGGAAGTTGGTCATCTTTACTACCTCCAACAGGATGTTGCAGTAGTTCATGGAGTTATCTTGTTGAATTGCTGCAGGTGGATATAGGGTTATTCATTGGTATTGTCATGGAATATGGGAAAAGGAGGTGGCAAATAGGGCTTCAATTTGAAGTGTCCTGGATCGTGGGTATATGGATCCACTCAGTAACCTCCCCAGTGCCAGGGTTGTACATCTCCTTCAGAGTGTGTTTGGGCTTCCCAACTCTCTCCTCCCCTCTATGGGTTCCTGTAGGACTCCAGCCGAGTTGAAAGGGCTTAAAGTTCAATTACAAGAACTACTAGATAAGGGCTTTATTCGAGATAGTGTATTACCATGGGGAGCACCTTTTTCTTTTTGTTAAGAAGAAAGATGGAACTCCTAGGCTTTGTGTTAACTACCAAAGGCTAAACAAGGTGATAGTATGAAATAATTAGCCTTTACCTCATATAGATGATTTATTTAGTAAGATACAAGGGTCTTCTGTATTCTCAAAGACATATTTGCGATTAGGATATCAACAATTGAAAATCAAGGAGATGGACATTCCCAAAACTGCATTTCATATAAGTTATGGACACATATGAATTCATGGTAATGCCATTTGGATTGACCAATGACCCATCTACTTTTATGGACTTAATGAATCGTGTCTTTTGCCCTTATTTGGACATATTTGTGATTGTATTTATTGATGATGTCCCAATTTACTTTAAAAATGAAGAGGATCATAAAGAGCACTTAAGAATTGTCTTGAGTACCATTAAGGAAAATAGACTACATGCCAAATTAAGTAAATGTGAATTCTGGTTACATAAGGTAAACTTTCTAGGACATGTCATTTCAGGGGATGGTATCTCAATGGATCTTACTAAAGTTGAAGTTATCATAAATTGGGAACGTCCAACTAATGTTGCAGAAATTCAAAGTTTTCTAGGACAAGTAGGATATGATCGTAGGTCCATTGAGAACTATTCTATTATTGCAGCTCCATTAACCAAATTAACCCGAAAAGATGTGAAATTTGCATAGAATGCTTATTGCAAATGTTGAGCATGCGAGCCCTTAGTGAGCCATTATGCAATAAATGTTATTGCAAATCATTCATTGATCAAAAATGAGGAATAACTAATTTGCATAATAGGTCCCCTATTACAATTAGGATTATGTACCGTGGCCATTTTAATGATAATACAGTTGTTTATTGAAATGTTGAATCATAGAGGTTGGTGCTTGGATGATATCTAAAGAGTTAGATTGAGGAGTGTCAAGAACCTTCAAGTGATTACTAAGAGAGTATCTCCAACCTGAGAGGAAGATGTCAATTCTTCTCTAAAGGTTGATATCTAACTGACCTCTATATGTAGGTCCTCTGCATAAAAATAGAGATTCGAAGGTATTAGATAAGTTAAGTCAAAGAGTTGACTTAACGAGATCGAGATAACTAAGACATGTGTCATATACTATCACGATATTGGCATGCATCCTTTGACCAGAGACAAATGTGATACTATATGTCTTAGTATGTAAATTTGGCAGACCGATAGGTTGATGGCCTACTCTAGGTCTATACACAAGTGAGCTTGTGTGCATACAAGGGCATATGAGTAATATGATCTCTTAAAGGGATCATACATGTTCTTACTGAACCGGAAGACATGAGCTCACTCAAGAGGTATTGGGATCTAGTTCTGTGCATGGTTATCTTGCTTTGGAAGCGTGACTAAATTTGTAGGTTTGATATATGGTTTTGGAAAGTATATGATCAATACTTAGTTATGATATATGCTTCTAGAAAGTATATGATCGATACCAACTCCCAATGATCAAATGAGAAACTTATTGATAAAACCTTGAAGAAGACAGTCTAAAAATAATCTAAAACTTTGAGTTTTTTCTAGGTCTTCCAGTATGCAGAATGTATGGGTATTAGGAATACTCGAGGGTGATGTGATCGTAAATGGTTATATAATGGTGACACTTCCATTCTAAGGGAGTGATGAAACAAGTTTGGATTTTAGTGACTCCTCTCAATAGAGAAGTAATATGATCTTAGTCCAAAGTTGGATATTGATCTGAATACGATTTAGATGCAATGAGAAGATTAGATTTACATCTTTGATTTAACCAAACATCTTTGAGAGGTCCCTTGATGTGGATTTAAGAGATGATTTCAATATCCAAGCACTATACATGGAACATACAATTGCCACATCCTTATCTCCAAGTATCCATGGAGAAAGCGCATTATTCTTGAAAGAGTTCAAGAATAATTTCATTGTTGATAATGTATCTGAGGATTGAGGAAATTTTATAATTAAATGTGATTTAATTATTATGAATAGTATGAATGTGATTAATATTATTTGGACACAAGAGAAAGGACATCTAAATTAAATGTGATTTACTTATCAAGGATATGAATATTGTGGATATCACTATCCATATTAATCATATATATCATAAATGTGATTTGTAATATATTAGAGAGAGGTAATTATAGTTGGTATTTATGAATTAAAAGTTGATGTGAATTGGATTCACATTGGACAATTAATTATAAACGCAATTTACATTTTTTTGGATGTATGAATATGATGCATAAATTATCAATGGCATGATTGCAGTTATCAAAAACAATTTTGAAATATTTTGGTGAATAATTAAGCAACAAATGTTGTTGCACATGCGGAATATTTGTTGATATATGAGATCTCAATTTTTATGGAATGATATCCAAAAATTCTGAAACTTGGCCGGAATGAGAAAAATGAAGAAATTAATGCACTGTACTTTTTTGGAATTTTCAGATGCAAACATGAATTTATTATGAATTAAAAATACAGACAATGTAATTTTTTATAAATTAATTATATTAAGTAGAAATTCTATATATTTCACGGAAATAAAATTATCCAAAATAGGTCTATATGAGAGGTATCTAAGAAAAATAATAGCTCCTAAAAGTAATGGGTCTACAACCTATTAAAAATTAATTACTCAAATCTCCATTTAATTTATTACGGCCTTGGTAAGAATGTAAACTAAATGATTTTTGGGCACAAAATAGAACACACTTAAGTCTACCTATTGTGAATTTTTGGGAATATTTGGAGAAAAAATTATTAATTTAATATCATTTTAACACATGACTGGGCAAAATATTAAACTTTCCACTAAATAGATAATTTTAAATCAATCACATTTCAAAAAGAATCAATCAAATATCCACATGATAAAGAATAAAAGGTTCTATAAGATGCCATTTTTGGATTTAAAATGTGATGACAAAATGATGTTCAAATTTATACCCAATGAAAGGGGCCTAAATGCAATATTGGAATAAAAAATCAACAAAGAAATGTTGTTCCAAAGGTCATTTATTTAAATACCATGCATTTCAGGGGGTTGTGCACAATTTTCCTGCACGCGCATGTGTTGAGCGTGTGTGCTAGGCCAATAGGGACTCGCATGCAAATGTTGGAAGTTGGAGGGGTCTCCCTATAAATTTTCTCATGTGCACGCATGTTGCACATGAGCTTCGAAACTATGGGGCCCCATTGGAATTTATTGAAGCATGGGGGCCTTGGTGCAATTTTTCCCCTTCCCATGTGCATTGCATGTGAGGGGGAAAGCTGGGGAGATAGGCTCACGGGTCGAGGCACTTGGTGGAGTTGTCGGTGAAGGGTTATTGAGGTGTACCAGGGGGTCAAAGGCGGAGCTGCTTGCCGAGCGGGCGGAGGCACATTCGAGGTGGTAGCGAAGTCAAAGAGATAGAGCGGGCACGTGAAGTCATGATAGGCAAAAGTGCAATGAGGTGGTAGACAGGCAGTTGGAATCTTGGAGTGCGGGCTGAGGTAGTGGAGATAATGGAAACCATTATTGTGGGAGAAGGGGATGAACGAGAGGCACGATCGGAGATGGGAGTTTCATGCCTTAACTCTGGCCACTGTACATGGCCTGAGGTGGTCGAAGATGAAGGCTAGAATGGGAACTGTAAGGGTTTGAAGGTGGATGTGTTAGCGATGGATGAGAGGTGAGGTTGGCCAGCGCAATGAGGCTCGGGGGTCGTGGTTGGAGGGCAAGTTCGGTCGTGTAGCTCGAACCTGGAGGACAGAGATACATGGTCAGAGGGTAGAGCGGCAATCAGGGGAATAAGAATAGTGTATGATGAAGGTGTAAAATGGGAGCAAGAAAGCCGAAAAGAAGGACGATCGATGTCAGAGGAGAAGAGAAAGCAAAAGGAGAAAACCAAGGAAGAAGAAAGATGGGAAAAGATGGTTACCTGAGAATGGGTGATGTGTCTGGGGTGTTGGAGTCATGAGGACTCCGGTGGTCATTCTCACCTCAAGCAGGTTGACAAGAGTCCCGCAAATCTTTGCAACAACGTCGAGGGGGGGGGTTGTTACTACAAGGTTAGAATCCAACCTTGGATCTCTCCTACAAGGAGTTGAAATGGAGGTTGTAATCGTCAAAACCTAGGGCCTGGTGATATCACCACAAGGTCAGTTGAAGTTTGGCCTCCCTTTCGATAATTGCGGATAAGGTTATCTGGAGGCGGTCGATGTGTTTTATGGGTTGTTGGGGGCGAGCGGGAAGGGTGAAGCGTCAGCAGGTGAGAGGGTCTCACGTCGGCTATTAGAGGGGTATGGAGAGGAGAGAGGGAAATAGTTGTGGCTAATGGTTGTAGGACCAGGCACCACTTGTACAGCGATCATGGGGAGAGAGGGGGAAAGCTGCACCATAGGGTGGCGGTGGCGGTTGACGATGTGGAGAGGAGGGGCATATCTGTTGGCCAGTGGATGCGGCTGAATGGTCGTTGGACTGGGTCACCGCAATGAAGAGCGGAGTTGGCGATTTGTAGCACTACCGTATGAGGCGAAGCGTGGACGGTACGAGACAGAGGAGAGGGAGAAGGATGCCACGTGGCGCACAGGAGAGGCGGCCACGTGGCGGGGAAAATAAAAAATAAAATAATATTAATAATAATATAAATATAAATAATAAATAATAATAAATTAAATAATTAAATAAAATAAATAAGTGAATAAAATGAATATAAATAAAAATATGAAATATATATAAAAATAAAATAAAATAATAGTAATATTAATAATAAATATTAGACTAATGATTAAAATAAAATTAAAAGGAAAAAGGAAAATAAAAATGTGGGTAATACGAGGCGGCTCCAAGAGCTGCCAAGTGTCGCTCCCAGAAAAATCTAAAATTAAATAAAGAGAAAATTTCAAAAGAAATAACAAACGAAGTTAAATAAAAAATAGGTCAACAAGAAAGTTGTTGGTCTCAACGAGATCTACAACTTTTGTGAAGGATCCAAAACCAAAAGAAATCATCTGAAAAAAATATATTTTTTGTGGTACTCTATAAATATAAAATACTGCATTTTTGTATTTTTGTCATTTTAATGTATATTTTAGATAAGATAAAAATCAAAATAAAATCATATAAAATATATAATAAATATTTACAACTTAATATATTTTTTTGGATTTTTGATAATTAAGAAATAAAAAAAATAAAATAAAGGGGACATATGTGCAGACTATATATACAGACTCAAATTGATTTATTTTCTTTGATTTTTGCTTAAATTTTTATTAGGATTTTTGCATTTTTTATTAAAACATAAATCAAAGAAAGTTAATACAAAATAAATAAATAAAATAAGATTAATTTTTTTGCATAAAACAGTAGAGTTAAATTAGGCAGTATGTACAATATACAATGATGTTCCAAAACCCAAGTTTCACATATGAACTCCAATTCTTTTGAATTTTGTCTTGTTTTGTATATAATTGAACGCATTAAAAAGTGATTAGGGGTCCATAGGAGACTACAAGAGAGAGTTATTCGTATTTTACAACTTTTTATCTCAAACTAGTGTTTGGGTTTTATTGGGTGAATTTACAAGTTAGTAGTTTCGGGTATTTTTCTTTTATTAGTGTTAGTAATATATAAACTATAGATTTGCTTTTATTTTATTTTGAGTTAATGAAAAATAAATAAAAATAGGGGTAAATATTGTAATATACATGTGATATTTTACAAAAGAATTTAGACTTCTTATTCTTGCAATTATTAATGCTAAAATGCACAAATTATATACACATGCATGAATGATAATAATGCAAAATAGATGATGAAAAGCAGCTAAATTCTTCGGAATGGATCTCTATTTTAAACTTTTAGAGTGTTGAATCACGGATTCATCATGTATAAGGCAATCTTATCAATTAGTCCTTAGCCAGCTAACTCTATAGGCGAGTGAGTATCGCTGGAAAATTATCATGTACTTTCCATTTCCTTTTGTAAACAGTAGCATGTACTTTTTGAAGGTCGTTGTTATTGGATCTAGACCACTACTCGACAAAAGAAAAGAGGGGGAAGCTGATAGGCGAAACCAATACTTCAGACTAAGTGTGCAAGCAGAAAAGAACCTACTCAGATGTGAGATGATGAGACAAACACTCCTGTGAGGGAATGTCCTATGCTCGATACTTCAGACTAAGTCTACAAGTAGACGAATCCCTACTCGTCCACGTGAAATAACGATTTTGTAGAGGGTTGTACAGTATCACAAGGCAAGACCGCAATCGAAGTGTTGACTGCTCAAGAAAACCGCTAAATTCAACAATTAACCCACAACAAATAATCAAGCAATGAAAATAAATGTAGAGTTAAAATTTATGTTATTTAACTCTACAAAATGTGTGTATAGTGCAAGTATGTAGAGTGTCGAACACAAGGAGCAACCATGCTAGATTAGCTATGAAGCACAAAAATGTGATTGTGAAGGCTTTGTCTATATTTCTTTTTGTGGGTTTTTATATTTTTATTTTTATTTTTATTTTTATTTTTTATATTTTTATACTTTCTTTTTATATTTTTATATTTTTTAGTTCTTTTTATTGTAAAAGATAATAAATCTATATAAAGTATATATACCATATAATATACTATAGATATAAATATATTAAAAAAACAAAATAAATAATATAAAATGTTTTGGGTTTTAAATAATTTTTCACTATTTTTGTGATTTTTAGGAATTTTTAATAATTTTTGTAAATTTAAAATAAAATCACTCTAATCACGGTTTAATTAAATAGGCTGAAATTAAGATGGAGATAAAAAAATATAGAATCAAAATATCACCAAATTAATTTTAATATAGAAATAATAATAATATAGAGAAAAATATGAAACAAAAACACATTTTTTTGGAATTTTTAGAATTTTGTAGATTTTTATAAGTGTTTTTGGGGTTTTTCATTTTTTAAGAATTTTCTTTAGTAAATTTTGGTCTGAAGGTAAAATTTACATAAATAGGCAAAATATAATTTTTTGGGAATTTTTAGAAATGTTATTATATTTTTTATGAATTTTGTAAGCTAGACAAGAATATTTAAGTTATTTTTATTTTTAAAAAATCATAAAAATTCCTAAAATTTCAAACTAAAATAAAGGCATGAAAGTACACGCAATCAAGAGCATACATGTATTTTTGGGAATTTTTGGAGTTTAATTACTATTTTAAATAAATAGAAGCAACAAAGAGAAATTAGAATAATAGCAGGGGTGTTTTTATAAATAAGAATAAGTATATGGGCCAAGAAGAAATTTTCACAAAAATATATAGCGTGTAGCTCAATTCCTTGGATTCAAAACAAATAAACATACCCGTAGGGGGTCCACTACACAATGCATGCACCTCACGCGCGTAGGCACGTGCGGTGACGTGGCCTGGACCTATTAGCAATTACCAAAATTTTGGGGTGATTTGAAAATATTACAAAAAATAAAGAACTGCATGTGAAAGTTTAAGAATTAATAAATAAATTACAAAAAATGGTTGGGCCTAAATGCAAAATACCGAGCTAAAGGCACGGATCTAATGGCGATGCGAGCTCCACTTGGACACGTGTCACACTCAGACATGATGATGACGCTTCGCCTTTTACGCTCTTTATTAGGTCCCTGCAGATGATCAAACGGTGGTTACACGTGGAGATCGGACTATCGTTGCTTCCCTGGAAAAACGAGGCCTCATCCAACAGCGAAGGAGATGGAGGAACAAACTGGGAAGAACTCCACTTGGGAGAAGTTCTGCCGACGAGATCTCACTCCTTCTTCATCTTCTTCTGCTCCAAAAATGGCTCGAGGACTCCTGCAGGTCTGCTCTGATGGCTGGTGGCATCAAAATGGGCGGAAGTACACCAGAGGAAGACCACGAGGTCGGAGAAGGTGGCCAGCCCAGGTAGCTTCAGCAAACTACAAAATTTCCTCCCAGGCTTCGTTTCGCTCCAAATACATGCAACTGATATTAAGAGGGTCAAGGGAAAAGTGCCACGACCCTCAAAGCGTCGAGATGAGGCGTAGGCAGTGTGAGAGGACGTGGCTCTGACGTAGGGCAGAAGAGGAGTGAGGGAGCTCGATCTAGGTGGAGTCGATACGAGTTGGGGGTGAACAAAGGTGGAGAAGGTGAGGGGGATGCAAATGGATGTGGTTTGGGAGTCAAGAACATAGGATCATTGTGAAAAGACTTCACTGGAGCTCCACTCCAACGAACTACGACGGGGGGATTTACGACTAAAGCATGCGATCAAGGCACAAAATACAAGTAGAAATTAAACCTAACAGATAATCTAAGCTAAGTAAACAAGAAGATGATATCTCGATGGCTGGAAGACCAGAGATCAGACCTCAGCGGTGGTGCTCCGCGAAAGGTGGTGGAGTCATCCTAAAGGATTGCCTAAACTCGAAGCAAAGTGGTTAGAGAGGGACGTGTTACGTCCCTCTATCACGAGAGCACAATGAGAGGGCCAGATAGGGTCAAGAGGAGGTTCAAAAGAGAGAGGAAGTAGGATGGGGGGTTTTTACAAGTGACCAAGCGCTCCAAAGATCGAAGTTAATCAGGTGATGCAGCGATTCAATCCCCAAGACAAACACCGGGCGTGTAAGAGGGTCTATCGAGGAGAAAAAATTGTGAAGGCTCACCATGAAATTGTGCAAGGAGCGAGCCCCAAAAATTCGAGAAATGAGGCGAAAAACCAGATCTGAAAGAATGGAGACCTCGGTCAGAGAGTTGACCGAGGTCAACGGTCGGTTGGACCTGGTTGGTCCACGTGGCCCAATAAGAAAAAACCCGACCAGAAATTACTTAAAAAATCTATAAATAATAATAAAGATTTTATTAATTTTAGTTATAAAATAAAAAATGTTTATTATTCCTAAATTATTTTAATATGATTTTTATTTATTTTTTAGAGGTTATTTATTAATAGTTACTTATTAGGGGTAATATATAGGTATATTTATCTATGTTTTTATGTATTTTATCTTTATTTCGTATTTTTTATTTTATCATTTTAGTTTATTATTTTATATATTTATAACTTATTTTTAGACACAAAAATGTATTTTTCTTATATTTTTCTGATATCTTATATACACTTAATTAAATAGGTATATTAAATCTATAAGTATAAATATAGAAATTTTATTTATGTATTATATATACATATTTTATTTTAGTGTTTTATTTATATTTTTATTCTAATTTTTATATGTACATATATAATAAATAATATTTTAAAAAATTATAAAATTATAAAAATAATAAACAATAAAAAAATAAATATTTTAATCTGGTATATTATACAATAGTGGTCCAAAACCTAACTTTCACATCTTAACTGCAAAACATATGAAACTACCTTCATTAAATAGCTTATTAAAAGTATATACAATTGAGGTGATTTTAATATATTTTGAATTTTTATTTGAGAGATATGGGTCTGGGAAGTTGGGATTTTGGAAATTTATTTAGATTTTAACTTTTAGTCTGTACATTAATTTTGTTTGAAATAAGATTTGTTTTTTCTATATTTTATTATCTACAACTTTCATGTACAAAGTTTCTTTATTTAAGGTATAAAAGTGGAAAATAAAAAAGATCCCAAAAGTGAATAATAAATGAATAAATAGAAGGGATTTATTGTAATTTGGACCCTTATCTCCCCCTACTTTATTCCTTGTCGACCTAGTCATCAAGATACCTAGGTCTCGCGGTTTGGGGTCATAAAATATCTTCGATATTTTATTCTTTTTCTTTTCTTTTCTTTATTTTGTAATTTTAGCATTAAAAATAGTAATTTATACATACTTTTTACAATAATGCATGAATGTTAATTTATGAAAATTAGAGGTATTTACATGCATTTACTAGGATTTTTAAGGCCAAATTGATAGAATAAAGGTGATTAAACGGAGATTCATAACCCCCCTATACTTGCCTTTGCTAGTCCCTTGCAAATACTTTTGCAATAAGTGCAGAAAATAAAAATAAAGAAAAGAAAAGGAAGAAAGATGGATTAAGTTTAATTGTCAAAGTTGTCTTCACAAAATCAAAGTTTGGAGCTTAAGTCAGATCTTTGTAATTTTAGTGCGAGCAGGACCTTATTGGGAATCAGATTTGAAATCCAATAGCCTTCGAGAATCCCAAAACTCTGTTCAAGTCTCCTCAACTGCCAGGTCAGAATACTTCAAATCATACGCAAACCCTTACGACTATGAATCTGACTCGTACAATGTATGTGATAGTGGCTTTCCCCAACTGAAATGACAAAGAGATTGACTTCTCCAGCATGACAACCCAGTGATTCCCTGATCCAGCAACTCCTTCCTCGAGGAGCGGGGTAATCCCTTCTAAGTTCAAGTGACAAATAGCTCAAGAGGAGGGGGTGAAGAGAAGAATGGATAGTAGCCAGAGTAGCTACCTATCCTAGGATGCAAGACATGTGTAGTCAAGTCATCCAGCTGCAGGCTCACATGATTTGACTTTGAAGCTCAAGCTTTCTTATTGGATATACAAATATATACACTCTGATAGGCATTTAGTTTTCAATCAGGCATGTCCACTTTTTTGGTACTTTTGCTTTTTGTTCCTTTTTTGTTTGAAATACTATAGACAACAACATTTACATAAGGAATTTTTCCTCTTGAGCCAGTAGACTATCCCTCTTTTGAATCATTATTGCTACCCAAATTCTCATGTCTTTACACTCTACGCCACTAGACGGGTTGGGGTGCAATTCCCTCCCTAAAAGAGGACAAATGTTTCCACTTGTGTGCGTCTCATACCAGCAAATCCAATCTCCTCATTATCCAACTGAGTTGAGCCAAGTGAAAGGTGCAGGTGTCCATGTTAGATCATTATCAACAAAATCCTTGCATGTGCTCCAAAATACTCTATTAAGGAGGTCAAGAATCTATTGTACCAAGTCTCAAAATTCTCAAAAAAATAAGTCAACTAGACCCAAAGTACCTCAATTCCAGCTCCTATAAGGTTCCTGTTATTAGGTAGATTTAAGGTCCAGCAAGGCTCCTATAAAGTAAAATCTTTGGATTTTACTTAGACTTGTTAAATTATCAAACCAATTCGAAAAATGCTAATGTTATGCAAATGCTATGCAGAAAATATTGTTGTGATGCAATTTTCAAGGATTTAGAACTTTGTATGGATTTTTGAAAAAGATGATGCACGTGCATTTTTATTTTTCAAAAAGATTTTGCAAATTTTTTTGTCTTTTTAGTTTTGCAGATGTTTTTGTGATTTTTGAAAACAAAAGATTTTGGATAAAAACTAGGTTAAAATATTTACACGGGGACACATCATATATTTACAAGAATTAAGTTTTAAGAGTTTACAAGGGATAAGTGATCATTTTTATAGCTAATTATATACAATTAATAAAGAATTTTAGTGTGATGTATATATTCCTAAAACTTGTTTTAAAATGATTTTACAAACAATTTTGAAAAAAAAATCAAAATAATTTTTGCAATTTTTTTACAAACATTTGCACACATTTGAAAATCATTTTGCAAAGGTTTTTCAAATAGCATAGATAGATTTTTCAAAATATTTTTGCAACCATTTTTCAAACCATTTGCAAATCATTTTTCAATCATTTTTATTTCATAGAAAGAAAAAAAATACAAACCAAACATCTTTACAAAGGTTGAAAGCATTTTCCAAATAGTTTTCAAAAGATTTCTCCAAAAGATTTTCAAACTATTTTTCAAACATTTTGCAAAAAATATTTTTACTGATTTACTAATCAGTAAATAAAAAGAATTTGACGAATAATATGCATCTTTTATTAAGTGTTTTTACTGAATTTTATAGCTTTTTTTAGCCATATTATTATTAAAAATATGAAAGTAGGAGTTATGGAAACTGTATATACGGAGTATATACGGAGTATATACGCCCCCCCCCCCTTTACTTAGCTTGAGATATGTCTTCATAGATCATAGAGAAAAAGAGAAGACATAACTCGTACTGAGTATAGAAAAGTCCAAAAAAATAAATGAACAAGAAATGAATGAACGAATGAGAAGTTGACCGACCCCCTATACTTAGAATCAAATAATCCTAAGTATAGCAGATTGTACACAAAGTATGGAGGGTCAAGGGTGGGAATAAATAGATCGTACTCAGACTGTCTCCCCATATACATAGGGTAAGATATCGCTAAGTATAGACAAGAAGAGGAGACAATGGAGAGGATCAAAGAATGAAAGAACTCAGGGTACACACCCCCCTATACTTAGGACAAAGTACGTCCTAAGTATAGAAGACTAATAAAAAGGGGCAACACCTTTTCGGTAGAAAAAGAAAAAGGAAAAGGAAAATAAGAAAAGAATAAAAGTCAGGTGAAGATAAAAGAAGATATAGAAGAATGTACACATCACTCCCCCTATACTTAGGGTTAAAGAGCCCTATGTATAGGGAACAACAAGAGTAATGAAACTGAACAAAGAATGAACACTCAGCTCATCCACACCCATGTACATAGGACGAAGTACGTCCTAAGCAAGCCATACGTGAGAATGGAGAGGATGAGCAATACAGAAGATGGACAGAGAGAAACGAAAGTGAATATACAACAGAGTGGATGTACAGAGGTCAAAAAGTTTGAAAGCGAACCTTCTTCCAAGACCATTGAGGGATAGATCTGAAAAGGTGCACGTCGATATCGGGGTCCACAGTGGAGGGAAGCCGATCAGGATCGACTTGGTGAAGATCCTCAACAGTCGCAGAGTGAGAAGGCACAGGCGGATCAATGGAAGTAGTGTGGCTAGGTTCTACCTTGGGTGTCTTGCAGATGTCAGAGTGAAGAGAGATGAACACATCATTGGAAGAAATAAAGTCAAGGTCGTCCTGTGAGGTTTCTCCTAGTTTAAAACCAAAAGGAACGAACTCATCTGTGGAAGTAGTTGAATATTGTTCATCCTCTACAGTCTCAACCAGATCATCATTCTCATCAAAAGGCCCGAATTCCTAGATAAAAGCAACAAGATCAAATTTGGCCTTAGTCTCATTAATATCTGCCTGACGCTCTAAACTATCAATCGTGTAAATCTCACAGATGTCATCAACACACCTCCAAACACCATAAGAAAGAACTCTGAGGTATATGTTTTCCGAGTCTTCCTCTACTGGGAGGAATTCTCGAGTCTCAGTGAAATCCAGCATACAACAAAAATCTCAGGTGGTCTCGTCAAGGTCATTGTCCTCGGGGCAGCTAAGATAGGTGTAAGTGCATCAGGTGTAGGTCTCTAGTCGGTAGTGGGTGCAATGATAATCACTTCATTTGCATCAACATGACGGAAATGAATCTCTCATGATCCATAGACAATAATGACTCTCGTAGAGGCGAGGAATGGTCATCCTAGGATGATTGGAGAGTGCTCCCCAGTGGAGGTCTCCGTCGGCAATACAACAAAATCGATAGTATAGCTCATGCCCTGAATCAAAATGATAATGTTTTCTAGAGTACCCTTCGGCCTCTTGATAGATCCATCAGCAAATTGAACTATCATCATGGTTTTCTTGAGAGGCCCTAAGTGAAGAGACTATACTAGCGAGAAGGGTATGATGCTAATCGAAGCACTGCCATCAAGGAGAGTGTGATCACATGTGTAGTCAGAGATTGTACAACTAATGAAAGGTGTAGCAATGTTCCTCTTTATAGAAGATGGATGGTATGTGATGGCATGAGCAGTGGCCATGGTCAAGATATAATGCTCAGATTTGCTCCTCCGCTTTCTCTTCTTGGGTTGAGGATCTGATAATTGGGTCATGGCCTGTTGAAGTGGGGCTTGAATGATCTCATGAATAGTTGCCACCACTTTGGGTTCAGTCAACATTTTTTTATTTTTGGACCTCCTCCATACAAAGGAGGAGATCAGAATCAATATATACACAAGGATGAGTAAAAGCAATCTATACAGTGTCGTCCTCAGGTTCAGGGATGGGACAAGGTGTGAATGGATGTGTGGAGAAATGATCTGGTAGATGAGCCCTCTCCTCATAGTCTGAATCACCAAGGTGTCTCCCGAATTCTTTTTATATTTTTAAAATTTTCTCATTTTTTGTATTTTGGGCAATTAGATCTCATGAAAGTCCTCAAGTAAATCCATATCGTTCGATTGTGAAGCATCAATATGGGTCTTCTTTAGGAAATTGAGGTCGTCAATCCTCGAATTCATATGCTCCATGAACCGAGACAAGTTCTCAATTGTGGACATCATGAGAGGTGACTCCAACAGGTCAGTCTTGGGAGGATGTGATGGTGGAAAATGTGGAGGTGGATAAATTCTGAGGCCTGATACTATGGTTGAGGTGGATATGTACAAAAATCTGGAGCAAAATCCTCCTGGAAAAATGGAGGTGGAACGACTAGAGTGTACGAGGGATCCGCGATGTCCAGATAAAAAGTGCTCCAGTCGGCCATCTTAAAACAAAAGGAAAATGATCGGGAGAGCACGATGGTCAGGTCAAAAGAACTGAGAAGAAAGGTGAAAATGCACAGAAAGATCGAGGATACACACAAGCAAACACAAAGAAACACACACAAAACAAACCCCTCAATTCACCTACTCAACTCGGTGAGATCGCAAAAGTATGGACTTTTATCTTGTTTGTTTTAGAATTAGGTGAGAAGTAAAAAATGTACAAACACTTAGGAAGGCTTGATAGGATTTGGGTACTACTCCTTATTGTGTACGTGAGTAATTAAAATGGAGATAATGAGGGGATTTCTCGCCCGAAGACAAATATTTTGTTTTTAGTCTTTTAGGATCGAGTAATATTAGCAGTCCTAATTTTATTGATTATCACTTTTTTTGGATTTTTAATAAGAATGCATGATCCTATCGAGGAATCAATTCCTTTTAGCTCCTAAGTGATCAAAATCAGAGGGAGAGAGTCGGAAAATCAATGCAAGCGGCAAATCAATGATGTATGCTAAAGAGAAATGCTCACCTTGCCTCCAGCACTCTACATGCAAGGATGCTAAGTAGAATTGAAACCTAAGTATATGTTGACGTAAGCCGAAGAAATTGCCCTAGATACCGAATTGCTATTATCGTGAAGAACAAGATGCTAAATATCTAGAAGTGAGGTCCAAAAGTTCGATCTCTGAATTGCATCGATGTCTGCCATAGCGGATCCTGCAAGAGCTGTATAGCACATCTCGCGACGCTCGATCTCAAATCCAAATAAATAGTAATTTATATTTGACTAAGTCCAAACATAAGCTATAAAGCATGCAATGGTTATTAGGTGTTTGGACTTAATGCTATCGTCATGCAAATTCTACAATCAGGGCTCAACCACACAAAATAAAGAAAATTAAATCAGAAAACAAAGGGGGGAAATGCGATGAAAATAGCGAAAAAGTCAACGAGGCCCCCAAGGGAACAATCCCTTAAGCACTGGACCTTGTGAAGTGTGGAGTGTTGCAGAGTCTTATATTATTATAATTTATAGTCACTCTCTCACTTCAAATTAGTAAATAAAAAAATAAAATGCTCAAAATACCTTGCCTTCAAAATTTCCCTAAGCCTTCATCGGTGCTAGGTCGGTAAGCTTGCGTAGGTGCGCAAGTGCTCCTAGATGAGCTCCTCCCTCGATTCGTGTCCCTCTCAATAAAGTCAACCAAGAGAGATGTGATTAGACAACTAAACAATTATATCAAACAAAAGAGAAAATAAATAAAGCAAAAGGTAGACAAATAAATCACAATCAAAATAACGCCAATCTAAGCGCAGTTGCTCCTCGATAATGGTGTCATCAGAAATAACAATTTTATAGAGGGTTGTACGATCTCACAAGGCGAGACCACAGTCGAAGTGTTGACCGCTCAAGAAAATCGCTAAATTCAACAATTAACCCACAACAAATAATCAAGCAATGAAAATAAATATGGAGTTAAAATTTATTTTATTTAACTCTACAAAATGTGTGTATAGTGCAAGTATGTAGAGTGTCGAACAAATGGAGCAAACATGCTAGATTGGGCTATGAAGCACAAAAATGTGATTGTGAATGCTTTGTCTATATTCCTTTTTGAGTATTTTTATTTATTTTTATTTATTTTTTTTATATTTTTATATTTTTATTTTTTTTAATTTTATATTTTTCTTATTTCTTTTAATATTTTTATATATATTTTTAGTTGTTTTTCTTATAAAAGATAATAATGTTATATAAAGTATAATATAAGCTACTATAGATATAAATGCCAATAAAAAGGTAAAAAGAAAGAAAATAAAATATTTTTGGATTTTAAAAATTTTTATTGGTTTTTTGATATTTTAGGAATTTTTGCTAATTTTTATATATTGTTAAAGTCAAAAATACCCTAAATTAGGGTTTAGTTAAATAGCCTGAATTTAAGATGGAGATAAAAAATATCAAACAGAATCAAAATTTCTCCAAATTAATTTTAATATATAAATAATAATACAGAGAAAATATGAAATCGAAAACACAAGTTTTGGAATTTATAAGAATTTGTAGATTTTTATAAGCATTTTTGGGGTTTTAAAATTTTTAAGAGTTTTCTTTTGTAATTTTTAGTGATATTTGGTATGAAGGTTAAAATACATAAATAGTAAAATATATTTTTTGGAAAATTTTAGAAACATTTTTATATTTTTATGAATTTTATAAGCTAGACAGGAATATTTAAGTTATTTTTATTTTAACAAATAACAAAAATCCCTAAAATTGCAAACTAAAATAATGGCGGGAATGTACATGCAATCAAGAGCATACATATATTTTTTGGGATTTTTTGGAGTTTAATTACTATTTTAAATAAATAGAAACAATAAAGAGAAATTACAATACTAGCAAGGGTGTTTTTGTAAATAAAAATTAGTGTAGGAGCCAATAAGAAATTTTCACAAGAATATATAGCATGCATCAAAATTCTTTGGACTCAAAACAAATAACCAGACGAGCAGGGGGTCCACTACAAAATGCTCGCACCTCACGCGTGTAGGCAAATGAGGTGACGTGGCCTAGACCTATTAGCAATTACCAAAAGTTCGAGGGGTGATTTGAAAATTTTACAAAAAAAAAGAATTGTAGATGAAAGCTTAAGAAGTAATAAATAAATAACAAAATATGGTTGGGCCTAAATTCAAAATACCCAGCCAAAGGCACGGATCCAACGACGATGCGAGCTCCACTTGGACACACATCATGCTTAGATGCAGCGATGGTGCTTTTCCTTGGATGCTCCTGATTAGATCCCTGTAGATGATCGAATGGTGGCTTTACGCGGAGATTGGACAATCGCTGCTTCCCTGAAAGAACACGGCCTCAGCCAACGGTGGAGGAGACGGGTGGACGAACTGGGAAGAACTCCACTGGGGCAAAATTCTACCGATGAGATCTCCCTCCTCCTTCATCTTCTAGTGCTCCCACATGGCCCGAGGACTCTTGCAGGTCTGCTCTAATTGCTGGTGGCATCAAAATGGGCGGAAGTACATTGGAGGACCGCCACGAGGTCGGAGAAAAAGGCGGTAGCTCTGGCCAACTGCAAATTTACCTCCAAAGCTTTGTTTTGCTCCAAATACCTGCAACTAATGTTAAGAGGGTCGAGGGCAAAGTGCCTCGACTCTCAAAGCATCGAGATGAGGCGTAAACAGTGTGGGCAGAAGCAGTTTCGGTGTAGGGCGGAAGAGGAGCGCAGGAAAATCGATCCAGGTGGAGTCAAGATGAGCTGGGGTGAAAAAAGGTGGAGAAGGCGAGGGGGATGCGAATGGAGCTGGTTTGGAAGTCGGGGAATAGAGGATCACTGTGAAAAGTGTTTGTTGGAGTAGAGCTCTAACGATCTACGACGGGGGTATTTACGGCTAAAACATGCGATAAACGCACAAAATAAAAGTAGATATTAAACCTAAGGGATAATCTAAGATAAGAAAATAAGAAGATGATACCTCGATGGCCGGAAGACAGAGATCAGACCTCAACGGCGGTGCTCCGTCGGAGGTGGTGGAGTCGTCCTAAAGGTTTGCCTAAACTCACTGCAAAGTGGTTGGAGAGGGACCTGTCACAACCTTTAATCCTGAGCGCACAATCATAGGGCTAGACAGGGTCAAGATGAGGTTCAAAAGAGAGAGGAAGTCAGATGGGGGGTTTGTATAGGTGACCAAGGAGCCCTAAAGATCGAAGTGAATCAGGCGATGCAACTATGCAATTTGCAAGACAAACATCAGTGTGTATGAGGGTCAATCGAGGAGAATAAGTCACGAAGGGCTCATCACTAAATAGTGCAAGGAGCAAGCCCAAAAAATCCGAGAAACGAGGTGAAAAACCAGTCTGACAGACTTGAGACCTTGGTCAGAGAGTTGACCGAGGTCAACGGTCGATGGACCTGGTTGGTCCACGTGGACCAACTAGAAAAAACCCGACCAGAAATTATTTAAAAAATCGATAAAAAATAATAAAAGGTTTTATTAATTTTAGGTGATAAAATAAAAATGTTTATTATTTTCTGACTTATTTTATTATGATATTTATTTTTTATAGGTTATTTATTAATAATTACTTATTAGGGTATATATATGTATATTTATCTATGTGTTTTGTGTACTTTATTTTTATTTCATATTTTTTATTTTGTTATTTTAGTTTATTATTTTAAATATTTATAGCTTATTTTTAGACACATAAATATATTTTTATTATATTTTTCTAGTATCTTATCTACACTTAATTAAATAGGTATATTAAATCTATAGGTATAAATATAGGCATTTTATCTATGTATTCTTTATACATATTTTATTTTTGTGTTTTATTTATGTTTTTATTCTAATTTTAATATGTACATATATTATAAATAATATTTAAAAAATATAAAATTATAAAAATAATAAAGAATAAATAAAATGAATATTTTAATCAAGTATATTATACAATAGGTATCCAAAACCTAACTTTTCATATTAACTCCAAAAAATATGAAACCACCTTCATTAAATAGCTTATTAAAAGTTATATACAATTAAAGATGATTTTTGATATATTTTGAGTTTTTATTTGAAAGATATGTGTTTGGGAAGTTGGGATTTTGGAAATTTATTTAGACTGTAAATTTTATTATGTATATTATTTTTGTATGAAATAAATTTTATATTTTTTCTATATTTTATTATCTACAATTTCAGGTTACAAAGTTTCTTTATTTGAGGTATAAAAAGTGCAAAATAAAATAGGTCCCAAAAAAGAATAATAAATGAATAAATAAAAGGGATTTTATTGTAGTTTGGACCCTTAGCTCCCCCTACTTTATTCCTTGTTGACCTTTCATCAAGATGCCTAGGTCTCGGGGTTTAGGGTCATAAAATATCTTCGATGATATATCTTTTTTCTTTTCTTTTCTTTTCTTTTCTTTATTCTATGATTTTGTCTTTGAAAATAGTATTTTATACGGAATTTGTACAACAAGGCATGAATGTTAATTTATGCAAATTAGAGGTATTTACATGCATTTACTAGGGTTTTTAAGGCCAAAATGATAGACTAAAGGTAGTGAAATGGAGATTCATCACCACATACGATAGAAGCTCCAATACATCATGCATCCAAGCGATAGACAAGCCAGTACCCAGGCTGAGATTTGGGATCTATTCCTTAAGGATCGTGCCTCACTCTATCTAGAAGTTAGCTGAATACAATGAGGGTGTTGTGAACCTAAAACAATGTAGTTTAATTAATCAATTTTAATTAGGTCGAGGTTTTCTTAGTTGTCCCTTTTAAATTTTTATGTTTTTCACTTGTTTTGAGTAAAATTCATGTAAAAAGGCCTAATGATTTGATCAATTCTTTGCTTGGCCTATGTTGTCAAAGTCAGAGGAAGAAGGTGAAAAAGCAATGCAAGTCAGAAATCAAATGACGTGATGCTCATAAGAGGACTCACAGTGCTTCCCTACTATCTCCATGTGGGATGCAAGACAGAAAATTTAAATCTACTCTACGTGCAATGAAATGAGGAAATCACCTAGAACATGAGTTTTTATTAGCGTGAAGAACTTTGTTCAATTTAACTAGATCCAAGTGATAGAGACTATAGGTATAGGAATTCTTCTAAGGCTTTGGATCTAGTTTCACCGAGCAATCACTCCTACTGATCTAAGGAATCATTCCAGAAGACATAAACAAAAATAAGGAGAAAAGCACAAATCACAGAAAATAAATGAAAATAAGAGGACAATTAAGGATAAAGAGATGTAGAAGGAGATTAAATCATAAAAAAACCTATCAAGTCCTCCGAGTGAACAATCACTTGGTGAAATAGACTTGTGAAGAGTTCAAGTGTCTTAGGTCATGTATTATTATAATTTAATGAATAAAGATCTCTCACATAAAAATGAAACTAAAGTTATGCTAGAATATTCTGCTCGGTTCTCCTTTGTTACTCTCTCCTACTGGTGAGCAAGAACCATTGTTCTCCGCAACTCTTCGGTACGTAGACTCTCCAAAGAAATCCCCCCTTGATAAGCGAACCCTTACAGCAAATTGTGTAAGAAATGGTCAGAATGATCTTAGATAAAAATAGAATAAAGAGATAAAATAGACAAGGAAATCAATGATGTTAAAATGATGTAAGAATCTACTCTACTATATAGTTGTCATTTGAAGGGCACTAGAGTCAGATGTGTCTAATGTCCAGTTGACGAGTCTGTTCTTACCGTTGGTTGATTTGTGTTAATTATAGTGCGAAAATAATTGTATTTGTCGTTTCGTTGTTGGCGGGTAATCGAAATAAATCAAGAAAGTATCACTTAAATATTTAATTCAACTAATTTGAGTGATTTTATGTTTAATTTACTTGGGAATGTCCCAAGGACAAACTCGAGGAGGTAAAGGAACAACCTAGGTTAGTCTCTATCAAATTTCATGTGTGATTTTTGAGGCAGAATATTTTTGGTATTTTTAATGCAATCTTTGGATGCTAATGAAAATGCAGCCAATTTTAGGGTCTAAAATGCAGTTTTCAGTTAAATGATGTCCAAAAATTATGAAACTTTGCCGAGATGTTAATAATGATGAAACTAACACATTATATTTTTTTTGGAATTTTTTGATGTGATATGAACATTTTATGAATTAACGAATGCAGAACAAGATATTTTTAATAATTAATTATAATAAATATTAAATCTACGTATTTTCAGTAAATAATCTATCTAAGATATATCACTAGGTGATCCATCTCTGAAAAATCCTACATCCTAAAACTGTTGAATTTAATACCTATTTAAAATATCAAAATATGCATGCAAATGTAATTCTTTTTGGGAACATTGTAAAACATAATTAATTCTACAATCCATGAATGTTTGGAAATTTTTGGAGTTATGGTTAATTAATTATGAATTTTTGAGCATATATTAGGAAAAATACAAGAATTTCCACAAAAATATTAATTAATAATTAACCACAGAGCATAAAAATATAAAGAATATGCCACAATATAGAGAAATAATTGAGAAACACAATGTATGTTTTTAAATAATAAAATGATGCAAATTTATTGATCAAATAACAGATGGAATATAGGGGTCTACTTGCAAAATAGAAAATTAAATAAGATAACTAAATGTAAAACATGGGTGTAAGTAGAATTATCGAGCCTAGGATGGTCCTTTGTGCAAAAAATCTAAGAGGTCACTTGCAAAGCATGTGACCCTTGGGAGCTTGGCAATTTGTTGGAGAACCTAGGGCTTCCTCACAAAATTCCTTAGGAAAAGGGTTCTTCTGGTTATTTGGCGATTTGGCGAGGGGCTTCTTCTAAATCCCCCCCCCCCACACACACACAAGCACGTGGGGGGCATGTGACGGCCTTGAAGTCCATTCCTGGAGAAGTGGTAGAGATGGCTGGACGTAACCCATCTATCGAAGGTGGAGGAGGGTCGATGGGCGGAGGCACCTCTTGGAGCAAGCGAGAGGAGCAAGGCCGAGTGACGATGCTCCTAAAGGTGGAGGTCGAGGATGTTGTCGATGAAGAAGACTCCTGGCTTCGTCCAGGAGGTGTCATTGAAGAGCAGTTTGTCGAGGTCGATGTCAGGAAGTCGATGAAGCTTGGTCGAAAGATGGAGGTGGAATCGACGAAAAATGGTGGATGCTGGCAACAAAGCGTGCCTATTGTGGTGAGGTGTAAAGATGGCAAACGGTGGTGGTGAGTTGGCACCTGGACGAAGGTGGAGTTTGGTTGAGGCACTCTTGGAGATGAAGTTGCGGACTCAGGTTGAGCCCGTGCTAATCGAAGGTGGAGAAACTCATGGGTGTTGGTCGCCATTGAAGGATATGGGAGGATCCTCAAGCGCATCACGGACGCGTGTGAATTGAATCAAATGCAATCGGGAGCAACTAGTTGTACTAGTTGCTCCGATCAGCGGAATTTAAAAAAAATTAAATGATAACACCACATGATCCAAGAACCTTTCTCAGATCATTTCATCTAAGCCACATATAGGTATAAGGTTTACCTCTTGAAGCATGATTGCGATCGAGTCTCTAAACGAAGAGACCTCCTGTCTTAGTCTGATCCAATGGAGAAGACGCTTGTGAGCGCGTTGGTGAGACGTGTCCTTCTCGCAATCCATGTTGATGATCCAAGCGATGAATCTCCTTTTCTCGTCACACGAGATTCGACGTCTTCTTCATGAGCAAGGCGTATCTAAGGAGATAGAGATCCACAATAAAATACTCCGACAGCATATCGGCGATGCTACGACAAAGGCAAGTCTCTCAATGGCTCCATGGTGGATGGCCATAAGAGAGAGAGGGAGAGAGCCTTGGATTGTAGAGAGAGTGAGAGAGCATTAGTTTATGTTGTAAACTTGTGACTCGAAGAGAAAGGGGTGCCACTTCTTATATAGGGTTTTGGGAGTCCATGGATCCCAATCCATGGACAACACACAATCAATGGTTGAGATTGATTTGTGATTCTTTCAATGGCTAAGATGTTGTTGTAAAAATACAACAACAATTGATTTAATTTGAATTAATTTATATTGATAAATCAACATAATTAATCCCAATTTAAATCACATTTGACTATAAAAGAGATAATAAGAAGACTAAACCAATACCCTAAAAATAGGGGGACAGCTATCGTCATCTCATGAGATCTCATTATCTCACGAGATCTCATTTTCTCATAAGATCTCATTATATCATGAGATCTCATTATCTCATGATATCTCCAAGATTTTCAACAACAATTGTTGTGAATATTTTTCTCAAAAATAATTCACAAATATCTTGTGAAAAACTTCAATCAAGCCATTGAAATTATGTGAATCTCATTCACAATCCAAAACTAAATTATATTTTTAATTAATCATTCAATGTGAATCCAATTCACATTAATCATTTAATCAAAAAATATAAATCATAATATGCTCTCTTTAATATATTATAAATCACATTTATAATATACCTGAATAATATGGATAGTGTTTATCCACATTATTCTTATCAATGGTAATTAAATCACATTTAATCATCTTGGATCTCAATTCTCATGTGCCCAAATAATATGAATGACATTCACATTATTCACATATTTGATAACTAAATCACATTTAATTATCTTAGATAACTCTCCTTATAATACGAATCAAATTCATGTTATTCATGACAATAAAATCACATTTAATTATCCATTTTTCTCAATGCTCGGATACATATATCAACAATGAAATTATCCATGAACTCTTTCAAGGATAATGCGCTTTCTCCGCGGATATTTGGAGATAAGGATAGGGAGATTGTATTGTTCCACATATAGTGACTTGGATATTGAGATCACATCTCAAATCCAGATCTTGCAGACCTCCCATAGATGCTTGATTAAATCAAGACCGCAAATCTAATCTTCTTATTACATCTGAATCACATTCAGACCAACATTTGGACTAAGATTAGATTACTTTTCTATGAGAGGAGTCACTAAAATCCAGACTTGTTTCATCACTCCCTCGGAATGGAAGCATCATGGATATACAATCATTTATGATCACATCACCCTTAGGTATCCCCAATACCTGTACATCTTGCATACTGGAAGACCCAGAATAAACCTGAAGTATAAGATCAATTTTACATTGTCTACTTCAGAGTTTTATCATCAAATTTATCATTCGATCATTGGGAGTCGGTATCGATCATATAACTTTTCAAAAGAATATATCGTACCCAGGTGTTGATCATATGCTTTTCCAAAAGTACATATCAAAGCTACAAATTTAGTCAAGCTTCCAAAGCGAGACGACTGAGCACGGAATTTGATTCTTCCCAATATCTCATGAGTGAGCTCATGTCTTCCGGTTCAGTAATGAACATGTATGATCCCTTTGAGAGATCGTATTACTAATATGCCCTTATATGCACACCAGCCCGTCGGTGTATAGACCTTGATTAGGTCATCAACCTATTGGTCTACCAAATGTACATACTCAAACATATAGTAACACATCTGTCTCCGGTCAGAGGATGTGTGCCTATATCATGACAGCATACGACATAGGTCTTTGGTTATCTCGATCTCATTAAGTCAACTCTTTGACCTAACTAATCTGATACCTCTGAATCTCTATTCCCATGCAGAGGACCTGCATCAAGTGGTCGGTCAGATATCATCCAAGTGAGAAAGGATTGCCATCTCATACTCAGGCTGGAGATCATCTCTTAATAATCATTTGACGGTGCTTGATGAATCCTCAATCTAACTCTTTAGATATTCATCCAAACAGCAACCTCTATGATTCAATAATTGAATTAACAGTTGTATGATCATTAAGATGGCCATGGTACATAACCCTAATTGTACTAAGGGACCTATTATGCAAATTAGTTATTCTTCATTTCAGAATCAGGGAATGATATTTACAATAACATTTATTGCATAATGGCTCGTCGTGGGCTCGCATGTCCAACAATCTCCCACTAGCCCAAAGAGCCATTAATGGGCTAATCATTTAAACCCTCATCATTTGAAAATCATAGGCTATTTAGGAAAATAGCTAGGCAAGCCGATCAGTCACTCTGTTCCCGACAGACTATGCCAAGTCCTTTTATGGCACTTGCATATCCCCTAGTAACAGTGCTCGCATCCAATGCGAATGTTGCATCTTATGCAACTAATACTCAAACTTGTCAGTTTTAGTGTCCTTGACACTATAGATTAATAATTATAATAACCGGTATGTAATTTCTATTATCCTTATCTACATACCCTTATTCCTGGAGATCTTTATCTCCTAAGGTATCCGCAGTTAAGACTTTTTAGATCACCATCTATAAAGTCTTAATTTCATGAACATAAGACTTGAGATCACTATCTCTAAAGTCTTGTCATCTTTGAAGATATTGTTATTACTGCAATCAAGTGTTTTATTTCCTTAGTAGGACTAGTAACAGTTACTACTCCCACAGCATGGCAGATATCTTACTTTTGTACACATTTAGCATACACTTGACTTCTCATAACTGATGCACAAAGGCAAGCAGTTTTAGCATTGATTTCCTCAACTCTTTGAGGTGTTATCCCTTCAGATAGGTTAGTACTACATCTTAACGAAAAAGAAGTCTTTCATGCAATTTTCCAGAAGATGGAATATGTCCAAGGTGTACCACTAATGCGACGGTCCCAATACTCTCTTCTCTTTGCTTCTGAACATCTTCAGAACTAAGATCTAAGAGGTGTCCTTGAGATTATATTTCAAGTTATGGAATAGCCAGTCTATAAAACACTTATTATTATCCTTATATCATTCCAAATGATTAGGGTATTATCTACATTTAGCATGATGAACACAATGGTACTCCCACTAAGCTTCACATGGTACATCAAGATTCTATCTGAAATCATAACATTTATGATTTCATCAAATCTGATGTTCCAACTACAAGAAGCTTATTCGAGTCCACAGATGGAGTTATTTAGCTTGCACACCTTGCTTTCCTAAACCACGAAGCCCTGGGGCTACTTCATGTGAATAACCTTAGAAACATATTCATGAAGGAATGCAATCTTGACTCCCATCTTGAAGATGTCAGAGTCAAGTTGTGTAGCTATAATTAGCAATAATCTGATGGGTTTAAGCAAGGTTACTAAAGAGCAAGTTTCACTGCAAGCAATGTCTTCTCTTCGGTGTGTATCTTGTGGATATGAACCATTCTTTGAAGGTATGTACTGACGAACCGCGGATCTACCCTTCTAAAGTTGTCTAATTGTCAGTTTCGTTGCAGTCGGATAAATCCGGATCGATCAAAAATAACCGCACAAATCGATGAATAGTCGAATTAAATTACGCGCAGTTTTATGTTTATTTAGTCTGGGCAAGCCCTAGGGTCGACTCAAGGAGGTAAAGGAACAACTCGGGGTCACGTTAGAGGTATTAGATCACGGTTTTCCTAGTGGGATTTTTTGGTATTTTTTTAATGCAATAAAAATGACAAATGCAAAATATGAATTGGATTAAGTTAATACGAAAAGAAACGACTTAGCCAAATTTAATTTTAATGTGAAATTAGTTCAAATCATCCAACTGATAATTTTCCTGAAAACCTAATCCAACAACTAGTGCAAAATGTATTTTTTTTGGAATTTTTGGATTTAAATTACACAAATGAAAAATGCAAACTTTTTTGGGTTTTTATGAAATTTTTCATGCGACTGATATGCAAAAATTATGAAAAATTTACTCGAAGATAAATATAATGAAATGAAGCAACCTAATTTTTTTAGAATTTTCTAACAGTTTTTGATTTTTTATGAATTTTTTACTGAAAACAAAGCGATTGTGAGTCTTTAATTCCTAATTAATCCACAAAATCAAATTATCTAGAGAGCTATTTATCTCAAATATATATTATCATAAGGAATCCAGAAGAGTTGAAATTTCTTAAAAATCTTATTCGTGGAATTAATTAAAAATCAATTACAGAAATCACCTTAAAAATTATTTTATGCACAAGACAACTCCTAATTAGACGAAATTTGGACTGTAATTAAAGTACACCTAGAGGCATCATCTATAATTTTTTCACAATTTGTGGAGCAATAAATATGGTTGTGCGAATTTCAGAGCTTAAACGGGTAAAATACCACTAATTTTCAATATCTGATTTTTAATAAATAATTCAATGCTCACAAAAATATAAGTAAATAGCCAAAATGTTCAGAATTAATTTATCAACAACATGCTATTTTTTATTAAAAATTGATGCAAAATGACTGTCCAAATTAATGCTCAAATCCAGGGGTGTCAATGCAATACGAAAATTGAAATAAATGAACTTAAAACTATGCACAGGGTCTCATTTGCAATTACTAAAACTTGAAAAGATGAAATTGCAATTTTCATAAAATTAAAATAACAACTGGACCTTTTCTTTCTCCCCATGCTAGGGCACGAGTGTTAGGGCGTAAGGGGCACAAGGCGGCGGTGGTCACGCGCCTGGGCGGCGAGAAGCGGAGGGTGGGGCGGACGGCGGCTCGCGCGGGTGGAGGGACGGCGCAGCTTGGCCGCTGGTGGAGAGGAGGACACGGCCACGCGTCGCGCGGCTAGCACCGCAGCGAGCGGTACGCGGCTGCGCGTGGGCGGAGAAGGTGCTCGGGGCGTTGGCGAGGGCGACTGCACGCTTGGGGAGGGCGCGCGTAGGACGTCACAGGTAGGGGGCGGTTGTAGACTTGGCGTCGGGGCTCCGAGGGCGGCGCAAGGGTACGTACGGGTTGCGCGAGGGGCAGACGGAGCGCGCCGGGCGTTGTTGTTTGGTGTTGCGGCTGCTGGAGCGTGGCGCGGCTGTGGAGGCTCGCGCACGGTGCATCGGCCGTCGTGCAAGGGGCTGGACGGGCGGTGGTTGGCGCATACGAGGACGGCATTGAGCAGGTAGGGTCACGCGAGCGGAGGGACGAGATGGCGACTGGGTTGCGGGCAGAAGGCCGAGGGCAGCGCCGGCCTGGGGCGGAGCAGCCGGCGGCGGTGGATGCCGCGGACGTGGAGACAGGGGGAGCGGGGGTGCTGCTTCTCCTATTTCCCTGTTTATTTTTTTGTATTTTCTTTTGCAATTTTTTTTTTGTATTTTCTTTGTACACAGTAGAAAATGTAGAATGCAATGGAAAAAATGTGTGTGTGATGATTGTGATGGATGGAATAAAATGAGGATGATGATGTGGTTTTTTTTTGTTGTGATGAACAAGATAAACAAATAGTGTTAGATAAAAATTTAACAAAGTGAAGAGAATACTTACCTCTGGTTCGTCAAAAGTTAGCTGCGGTGTGCGGCTTCCGTCGTGGCCTCGATTCGATTCGATGAAAAATCAAAGAAGCTCGGTTGTGACCTGAAGTGATGCATAACGACACGAGGAGGAGTCCTCGTGGATCACGCCTTCGAAACCGTCGTTGCTCGACCGAAGAATATTGATGCTATCACTGACAACACGTGGGGGCTGGTGGTCTCTCCCTCTAAATTGAAGAAATAGCAGATGATGAAAAATGGAGGAGGAGATGAGAATATAAAGAGGAGGAGGGAGTTAGAGAAGAGATGGAGAGAGTGGAGAAAATGGTGGAGGAAGTGGAGAAGATGTAGCTTGGAGTGGAAGGCAAATAAGGGGAGAAGAGGTAAAAGGGGAAAAATAAACAAAATAACAAAATAAAATAGTAGGCTACTAAAAATAATTAAAATATTAAATAAAATATTAATAATAAAATCCGAAAATAATAAAATAAACCCGAAAATAATAAAATAAAGGGGTGACATGTGGCAACTCTAGGAGTTGCCACATGTCGCTCCTAGAAAATGCATAAATTAAATGTAAAGAAAAATTAAAAAGAAATAACAAAAGGGATTAAATCAAAAAGTGGTCAACATGAAAGTTGCTCGACTCGACGAGATCTACAACTTTTGTGAAAGGGCCGAAAATCAAAAGAAGTCATATATACAAAGTATATTTTTGGGTGGTACCTTATAGATATAAAATACTGCATTTTATCTTTTGTAATTTTTTTGACATTTTTAAAAGAGAGAAAAATCAATAAAAAAATAGAAAAAATATGAAAGGAATATTTACAACTTAATCTAATTTTTTTTGGATTTTTAATAATTAAGAAAATAAAAGGATAAAATGCAAGGCATTTTGGTCAATATATACAATATACAAAAGGTGCCCAAAACCCAAGTTTTGCATACGAGATCCGATTTTAATGAAATTGGTCTCATTTTGAAGGTCTCTGAATGTATATTACTTTAAAAGTGAGTAGACCTAATTCGGAGACTGTATGAGAGAGATATGCACATTTTAAGGCTCCTACTTTCAAACTTTGGTTGGGGTTTTATTGGTCAATTTTACAAGTTAGTATTTTTTTGATTTTTTTCCTTTATTAGTATTAGTCATATATACACAATAGAGTTGGTTTCATTGGATTCGGAATTAGTATAAAATATATACAAATAGGGTATTTTTAGCTAATATACAGGTTAATATTTACAAGTGAATTTGGCTTCTTATTTTATGCAAATATGAATGCTAAAATGCAAATATTATGCTTGCATGCATGAATGCTAATTATGCAAGATAAGGGGAAATATGCATCTAATTACTTGGGAACAAAGCTCTATTTTCAACTTTTAGAGTGATGAATCACAGATTCATCAACCCCCTATACTTAAACCTTGCTCGTCCCCGAGCAACTAAAATGAAATGCAAGAGTGAAATGATTTTGGATTCCATACCAAGGTCATGAACAAAAATTGAAAATGGAGCTTGACTTGACCTTTGAATTAATTGTGTGGCGAAACCTTATTGGGATCTGAACTTAAGACCTAACAGACTTCAAGTTCCACAAGTCTTCTATTCAAGATGCCTCAACAGTCAGGTCAGAACAAATCCTCAGATGCAAATTTCTGATGACTATGATTCTTACTTGTACTGTGTAGGTGAAATGTAACTCTCCACATCAGAAATGGCTTAGAAACAGCCTCCTCTAAGAAGGTAACTCTAGTTCCCCGATCCAGTAACTCTTTCCTCGAGGAGCGGGGTATTCCCTTCTAAGTTCAAGTGCGACCAACTCGAGAGGAGGGGTGGAGAAAAGAATGGATGGTAGACAGTGTAGCTACCTATCCCGGGATGCCTGACCAGTGTAGCCAAGTCATCCAGCTGCAGACTTCTTGCTAATATACATACTCTGACAGGTATTTTATTTTTCACTTGGATATGTCTGATTTTTTTGGAGTTCTTGCATTTTTTTCTTTTTTTTCTTTTTTTGAACTATATACAAGGTGCAGCATGTACATTAGGAGTTTTTCCTTTTGAGCCAGTAGACTATCCCTCTTTTGAAGCATTATTGCAACCCACAGCATCCCGTCCTTAGATGTCAACACCATCAGACTAGGTTGAGATGCACTACCCTCCCTAGAGGAGGACGGATGTTTCCACCCGTGTGTTACTCCAAGCTAGAGGATTCTACTTCCTCACCACCTCATCAATGAAGAGCTACGTGCATTGTGCTTGTCCAAGTTAGGTCATTGTCTATAAGAATCATGCGTGTGCACGAGATATTCTACTTAGACTAATCAAGATGACATGTGAACATAGACTTGCGGACTCAAAGAATTAAGTCACTTGACCTGAGAAATCTTAACTCCAGTTCCTATAAGGTTCCTCTGAAATTAGGTGGATTAAGGTCAAATCAAGTCCTTCCTCAACATCTACTCATAACTTGGTGCAGAACCCACTAGCTTTCCACCTTGCATATGCAAGATATGCAGATGAGATGTAGATGAATGAAACGCAAGACTCTTTTTTTATGTTGAATGCAAGGATGATATGCAAGAGTAAATAAGAAGCCTATTTTTTTGTTTTTTTTGTTTTGTTTTTTTGTTTTTTTTTTCAAAACTTTGGTAAACCTCCTATGTTACAACAATTTACAAGAGTAGTATACAGATTATATAAGTGTATTTTAAAAAAAATTCTCCAAATTTTACCCAGTTCGTAATTATTGCAAAATAAATACAAAAAGTATGTGAAAATACGCGAAAGTACGAGTTATGGGTAAAGTATATATGTAATATATACAGTCCCCCTATACTTAGCGTGTGCTATGTCCTTAGAGCACGAAAAGCGAAGAAAAAGACATAGCTCATGCTAAGCGTAGGAGAGCTAAAATAACAAAAAGTATAGAAGGCGTCCCGCCCCCTATATTTAGGCTCTGGCAGCCTAAGTGTAGAAGAAGATAAAAAATGGGGCGGGCGAGGTTAAGAGGGGAAATGGAGGAGTATATACACGGCGGGCATCGATCCCCCCCTGTACTTAGGCTCTGGTCAGCCTAAGTATAGGACAAGAGTGAGTATAAGAACCGATGAGATCTGGAGAATGTACATAGAATGATGGAGAGACTCGGGTCACTCTCCCCCTATACTTAGGACCTGATCATCCTAAGTATAGACATAAAATGAAATGATATGGAGCCGGGGCGAGTGATTCGAATCACTGGGGAGAGAGGGAAAGAAAATATATACAAGGAGGATTGAGAATATACATGGATCAAGAAGGTTTGTGACGGACCTTCTTACGGGAGAGAGGAGGTGGGTAATATACAAGCGTGTCGCTGTCGGAATCGTCCTCAGATGAATAGTAGTTAGGTGAAGGGATCGTCCAACGAGGGTCGGCACATGGCTGCTTGCTTAGATACGACTTAAGAACAGTCGAACTGAGCTCACTCATATAAATCACCTTGTCCGGACCCGATGAGGATTCCTCTGAAACTTCCTTCTCCAGAATGTTGAAGGAAATTTTCTTAGTCGGTTTTCTAGAACCAGATTCATTAAGAGGGATATGAGAGAGACGCGCCTTGAGAGGTTCGGGGGAACATCTCGAGGAATCAATTCTTGACTTCCTTTCACTAAATAGCCGACTAGACGAAGGAGCAACCGTGTTTCTATGTGGAGTCAATTTAGTCTTGGTTGTTTCCTTTGAAGATCCAGGGTGTGGTCGGTGCTGACCATGGGTTCCTCATCAGACGAGTCACCATATAGATTGGAATAATCCTAAAGGGTCAACATGCGTCTCGAGAAAGTGCTAGTGATCTCAGTTGGCTTGGCATTATTATGCTCTTGTGTCGAATCATCAAAATGATCAAGGTAATCCACAAAGGTCGTGTCCGACTCAATGATAGCTTCAGGTCGTGAGTCCTCCTTAGAAGTTGTCACGGTGGTGGTGCAAGCAGTTGATGAAGTGGAGGTGTGGGGAATCTCTGAACCAATGGTCGTCTGGACAGTCGGTCTCTCATGTGAAGCAGAGAGGTGGGACTTGTTGGAAATGCGAGCCCACGGCGAGCCATTATGCAATAAATGTTATTGCAATTCACTCCTTAATCTGAAATAAAGAGTATATAGTTTGCATAATAGGTCCCTTAGTGCAATTAGGGTTATGTACCATGGCCATCTTAATGATCATACAGCTGTTGATTCAATTATTGAATCATAGAGGCTGGTGCTTAGATGAATATCTAATGAGTTAGATTGAGGACTTATCGAGCACCGTCAAATGATTATTAAGAAATGATCTCCAGTCAAAGTAGGAGATGGCAATCCTATCTCAGTTAGGCAGATATCTGACCGACCTCTTGATGCAGGTCCTCTGCATAGGAATAGAGATTCGAAGGTGTCAGATTAGTTAGGTCAAAGAGTTGACTTAACGAGATCGAGATAACCAAAGTCCTATATCGTATGCTGTCATGATATAGGCACACATCCTCTGACCAGAGACAGATGTGTTACTATATGTCTGAGTATGTACATTTGGCAGACCAATAGGTTGATGACCTAATCAAGGTCTATACACCGGCGCGCTGGTGTGCATATAAGGGCATATGAGTAATACGATCTCTCGAAGGGATCATACAGGTTCACTACTGAACCGGAAGACATGAGCTCGCTCATGAGATATTGGGAAGAATCAAATTCCGTGCGCACGGTCGTCTCTCTTTGGAAGCTTGACTGAATTTGTAGGTTTGATATATACTTTTGGAAAATATATAATCAAGACCTAGGTATGATATATGCTTTTGGAAAGTATATGATCAATACCGACTCCCAATGATCGAATGAGAAACTTACTGATAAAACCCTGAAGTAGACAGTATAAAGTTGATCCAATACTTCGGGTTTACTCTGAGTCTTCCAGTATGCAGGATGTACAGGTATTAGGAATACCTGAGGGTGATGTGATCATAAACGATTGTATAACCATGACGCTTCCATTCCTAGGGAATGATGAAACAGGTCTGGATTTTAGTGACTCCTCTCAGTAGAGAAGTAATCTGATCTTAGTCCAAATGTTGGACATTGATCTGAATGTGATTCAGATGCAATGAGAAGATTAGATTTGCGGTCTTGATTTAATCAAGCATCTATGAGAGGCCCGCGATCTGGATTTGAGATATCATCTCAATATCCATGTCACTATACGTGGAACAATACAATCGCCCTGTCCTTATCTCCAAGTATTCGCGGAGAAAGCGCATTGTCCTTGAAAGAGTTCATGGATAATTCTATTGTTGATATATGTATCCGAGCATTGAGAAAATGGATAATTAAATGTGGTTTAATTATCATGAATAATATGAATTTGATTCATATTATAAAGAGAGTTATCTTAGATAATTAAATGTGATTTAATTATCAAAGATGTGAATAATGTGAATGTAATTCATATTATTTGAACACATGAGATAAAGAGATCCAAGATGATTAAAAATGATTTAATTATCAAGGATAAGAATAACGTGGATAGTAATATCCAATTATTCATAATATATTATAAATGTGATTTATAATATATTAGAGAGAGTTAAATATAATTTATATTAGTAGATTAATTATTAATGTGTATTGGATACACATTGTTTAATTAATTGAAAATGTAAATTACATTTTGTTTTGGGTTGTGAATGTGATTCACAATATTCCAATGTCAAGATTGCAATATTCCCAAAATTAATTGAGAATTATTTTTTGGTGAATAATTGTTGGAAAATAAGTTGAGAGAAAAACAAGGAGATATGCAATCCCATGGGAATCCATGGGATTGCCCTCCCCATATGGGAAGAGGGGGGCGGCACCAATTCCTTTATGGAATTGGTGGCCGTCCACTCCTCCCAATAGGGAAGGAGGCTCTCATTTGTTTTTCCACTCCTTATTTAGTTGGTTTAATTTGGTATTAATATATATTTGATTTATCAAATATATTTAATCAAAATTAAATCACAAGTTGTTGGCTTTTACCAACAACAACCTTGACCATTGGATTGTCATAAATCAATCTCAACCATTGATTTTATATGACACATGGATTGAGATCCATGGATCCCAAAACCCTATAAATATAGAGGCATACCCATGCTCTCTCCTTACACATAATGCTTGAGAAGCATCTCTCTCTCCCTCTCTCTTTCTCTTTAGAGGTCAGCCCTCTCTCTCCCTCTCATGGCCGTCCACCATGGATGCCATGGAGAGGTTCTCCATCGTCGCGGCATCGTCGTTATGCTGCCCGTTCTTCTGCTCGTGGATCTCCGTCTCCTTCGGTGCGCCTCTCTCGTGAAGAAGATGTTGGATCTCGTGTGTCGAGATCAGGAGATCTGCCGCTTGGATCATCAACTTGGATTGCGAGAAGCACGCGGTTCATCCCCGCGCTCGCAAGCGTCTCCTCCGTCGGATCGGACTTGAGACAGGAGGTCTCTTCGTTTAGAGACTTGATTGCAACCACGCTTCAAGAGGTAATCCTAATTATTTGTTTGTGGTTTAGACGAAACGATCCGAGAAGTGTTCTTGGATCATGTGGTTTTGTCGTAAGAAAATTTTTTAAATTTCGCTGCACCGAGCAACTAGTGCGACTAGTCGCTCTTCGTCGTATTTGATACGACGCTCACGCTTCCGTGATGCGCTTGAGGATCTAACCATATCCTTCATGTGGTATCAGAGCCTTAGGTCGACGGTTTCGAATAGTGATTCGTTAACCAAGGACGACTTGGGTTCGCTAAGGTCGCGAAAGTTTTCATCGCATTTGATTTCGCAGATCTGTTTAGTAAATAAATTCGGCACTGTTTAAAATGTTTAAACACGAATTTTATACTTGGATTATGTTCCCCATTAAATAATGAAACCATAGGATCTGAGTTTGCGTAAATCGGATTTCGTATGCTCGAGATATGGTCGTTTTAATGAACATGTATGCACTGTTGCGGGAACTGTGAATCTGAACGTGATTAAAATGTTAATTAATGTTTAGACTTGCCTCGAAATGCGTGAAACATCACTTAGGTTCTGTCCAAAATCAAACTAGCAAACTTTAGAAATTGACTTTGCTTAATTTGGATTTAATATGATTGAGATATGCCAATTTTAGTAAGTAGGGGTCACTGCTGAAATTGCTTTCCTAATCTAGAACCAAGTGATTGTCAATTAGTGAAATTAATTGTTAATTTCGTGAAATAATCTTGAAAAATATTTGTGAAATATTGAAACATGATTATTTGCCTAATTTACTTGGCCCCAACCAATTAGTTGATTAGATTTGATCTAAACCATAATTGGAATTACAATCATCAAACTTCTTGCTTGAATAGGACTTGGGAATTTGCCTAGCAAATTTCCTTAAAATCAAATTTTTTTTGATTACTATATGGTATAATTTCGGTTGAAGAACCGATGATCATCTCAAGTACAAAATAATCAATTTGGCATTATCCTTTCCCGAGGCGGATATGGTGTCTAGTCGGGGATCGCTGGGTCAGCGGGTTGCAACGTATGTGGTCCGCCCCACTCCCGTCGGCACTGGCCATGACAGCGGGTAGGGCCAGGATAATGTCCGAGGGATTATGATGTATTTTTCTAATTATTAAAATACGAATTAATACGTACTTTGAGAATAATACCATATATATATTCAAGCATAAAATTAAGTTTGATTGATTGAATTGGATTGATAATTAATTTAATATGATTAAGTTAATTATATCCAATTGAGAATACTCTAATATGATTAGAGTTAATAATTCCCTTGGAAGAATTAATTATATGAATGTGATTCATAGTAATTAATTAAATTTGAATAATAGGTGGAGGATCAAATAAGTGACATCCATGGTCTCCCGTCAAGGCGAAGGGTTTCCGTCGCCAGGGATTGTATATAGGAGACGCCTGTACGTAGTGACAGCTCCTATATACAAGCGCATCTGGATCGGACTCTTTGCTTCTCGAAAGAGTAAGGCCGTATGCGTAGTGACCCCAATATCGGATCCTCATATTATTGGGGCGATATTGGATTGCGCATAGCGAGTTCTATTCCTGTTGACGGTTGGTTCAATTAACGACGGGTCAACATCACCTTAGGGGTGGTGGGCCCGGGTGTTAAAGACCGAATTGGAAAATGCAAGTTGGACTTGCAAGGCGGAATGTGTTCCCGCTTCTCTTTATTGGAGTTGCAGTTTCTCATATTATTGGGATGTAACAAAGATAAAGAGGAGATCCCAGATCTTGCTGAGACATAATGGTAAGTATATCTCTTACATTGAAAGTGATTAAGGGAATGAACTTTCATTGTTGACATGGCAAGACAACTTTGATATAAAAACTCCTAAATCAAAGTATAATATGTGTATCTATATAAATATATACCCTTATGCAAATTACTTATTTCAGATAATCCTTCATTAAACCCACTCAATGTTATACTCATTAATAACCAGTAGAATATCATGGATTGGACCCTTGATCCAGATATTGTACTTGCGATTGGACACATAATGTATGTGGTTGCAATGTGCAAGATTCCTCATAATAATGAGAAGTGATAATTAAATAAGACAATAGGACCAAAATCCTAGGGTTTGTATGTCTCTATAAGTCTTGATCTTATCGAATGTACTTTTGAAGTGACATGTCGATGATGATCGTAATTATCAAATTAATCCTTATAAAATCAATAAAGATATTCTGGCATATATATGTGCTCTTGACATTTAATCATGAATGACATGGTTCTCTACATCATGTAGAATGATAGCTCTATTAGAGATAATGTATTCAAATTGTTTGAATACCTACCTGAACCGATGCTTCAAAGAGTTTAGATGGATGTAGATGATGAGTGTCATCATTCTACTGTCTATACTCTAGTCATTCATGAAGCTTCATAATATTCATATTATATGAACTTAAATGAAGCTTGTATAAATGTTGAAATACTCTTATATTGAAATTTTTGATTTTAACATAAGAGATCCTTGGTCTTGAGCAAAGGTTGCTTATAGACAAAGGGAGCGCAGTGGAAGCATGGGTTGGACCCAAGTAAGAGGTATAGTCAAAGAGTTGACTGTACTTCTGTGACTTCCATATGACATCCAAAGAGTTGGATGAATGCCAATACTGCAATAAGTTGATGTGTTGATAGTATGACTATCAAGTCTGTTTAGAATCCTCAGAAAAGGACTCGGATGGAGCATCAGTATAATCTACATATAATCATTGATATTGACTTACTTATTTGATAAGATACAGTCTAATAATTGTATCTCAAATTTTCTAATGACACTTGCAATTGGTTGCATTTGTATTAGAAATTTGATCTTAAGGTTTATTGGTCATCCATGTTTAAAGTGATGCAAGTGTTACAACAATTTCCATGAGATCAATAGACTTCATATTTTCAGTGGGAGCCCTTAGTCTTAGAGAATGTCTCTATGACCTAGATATTAGAATACACTCATTGTTTATTTCTAATTGTTGGATATAAACATGAATTCTGTAATAAATCTATCATAAAGAGTTATGATGGAAATATTTCAGATAGTAATCTAAAATCTAGTGGACTCTATTAAATTAGAAAATTATTGAATGGTTCGTTAAGATTTCTAATACTGAAAATTAAACCTTTAAAAGATCAATAGGAGGATAAAGATCATTTGACAATGATCTGACATCAAATTTTGGACATATGTCTGTTGATGAAATCAATGGACTGGTAAGACATGAAACTTTAGATTGTTTAAAGATTCAAATCTCACATACTTGTGAATATTGTATTCAAAGTAAAATGTCCAATACACCCTTCCTTGGGAAAGGTGTAATATTAAGGTATTCAAGATCTCATACATATTAATGTATGTGAATCATCTATATCAGAATAAACATTATGGATATGTGATATCTATTAGTGATTATTTGATATGAGATTTCTTTTCTTCACTTAGAAAACTTTGAAATATTCAAAGATTTCACAATTTTGGTTTAGAACCAAAGTTTGAAGGAAGATAAAATGAATTTGATCTAACCAAGGTAGCATGTACCTATTAGATGAATTCAAGAAATACCTTATGGAGATATGAATATCATTCCTATCTCAATCCTCCTGATGAACCTTAACTCAATAGAGTTGTAGGGAGATACAATTGATCATGTGTGACATGATTTGATCAATGATTAATCATAGCATAATTATCTCTTAGTTTCCAGGTATATATATGTGGTAGAGACTACATTATATATCCTTAATAAGGTTCCAAGCTAGTAAGCTGGAATCTAGCACCAAAGAGTGCTACTTCATTAAGAAAATAAAGGATGGTATTGGATACCTACTTTATGACCTTGAGATTCTTAAAAGATCTCATCTTTGAGAATATGATTCTTATAGGATGACTCTCTTGAGAATCAAGACGAAAATGAAGTAAAGGAACTCATTTAAATCCTGAGAAGATAATGAGGCTCCTGAAATCAGAAACTAAAAGAATAATTGAAGATGAAACACTAATACTTCTTCAAATAAGTTTGAGGATGTATTCCATGTGAAAATGATCGGACTTCATGTGATGAAGCTCCTGAGGATAATGACATGGAAAGATGGATGTTAGCAATAAAAAGTCTAATGTAGACTTCATATAAAAGTATTGTATATGGACCCTCAAGGATCCACCTATATGGGTCAGACCCATTAAGGTGTAAATGGATCTTCAAGAGAAAGAGGGAACCTGATGAGAAGGTATAGACCTTCAAAGCACGGTTCGTAGCCATGAGCTACACACCGAAGAGAAGGCATCGCTTGCGATAAGACTTGCTCTCCAGTGACCTTGCTTTAACCCATCAGAATATTGCTAACTATAGCTACACAACTTGTCTATGACATCTTCATGGTGTGATTCAAGATTGCATTCCTCTATGAATACCTCTCTGAGGATATTCATATGAAGTATCCCCAGGGCTTCATGGTTGAGGAAAGCAAGGTATGCTAGCTGAAGAACTCCATCTTTGGACTCAAATAAGTTTCTTGTAGTTGGAACATAAGATTTAATGAAATTATAAATGTTATGATTTCAGATAAAATCTTGATGAACCATGTGAAGCTTAGTGGGAGTGCCATTGTGTTCATCGTGCTTAATGTAGATATTATTCTAATCATATAAGAATAAATGATAAGTGTTTTATAATTTGGTTGTTCCATACCTTGAGATACGATTTCAAGGATACCTCTTAGATCTTAATTCTGAAGTTGTTCAGAAGCAAAGAGAAGAGGGTATTGGGACTGTCGCATTAGTAGTACACCTTGGACTTATTCCATTTTCTGGACAATTCCAAGAAAAGCTTCCTTCCCTTAAGATGTGGTAGTGACCTGTCTAGAGGGATAGCACCTCAAAGAGTTGAGGAAGTGAATACTAGAACTGCTTGCACTTGTGCATCAGTTATGAGAAGCTGAATGTATTCTAGATGTGTACAAGAACCAGATGTCTACCATGCAGTGGGAGTAGTAAACTGTTACTAATCCTGCTATGGAGATAAAACACTTGATTGCAGTAATAATAATATCTTCAAAGATGATAAAACTTGGAGATAGCGATCTCAAAGTCTTATCTTCAAAAAGTTTAAGACCTTGTAGATAGTGATCTATGATGGTCTTAACTGTAGATACCTTAGGAGATAGAGATCTCCAGGAATGAAGGTATTGTAAAAGGATTATGGGAATACAGGTTATGATAATTAATAAGATGTAGTGTCAATGACACTATAACCAAAAAAATTGAGTATCGGTTGCATGAGATGCAACATTCGCATTGGATGCGAGCACTGTTACTAGGAGATATGCAAGTGCCGTAAAAGGACTTGGCGTAGTCTCTTGGGAACGGAGTGACTGATCAGCTTACCTAGCTATTTTCTAAATAGCCTATGATTGTCACATGAGTGTGGGTTTAAATGATTAGCCCATTAATGGCTCTTTGGGCTAGTGGGAGATTGTTGGAAATGCGAGCCCACGGCGAGCCATTATGCAATAAATGTTATTGCAATTCACTCCTTAATATGAAATAAAGAGTATATAGTTTGCATAATAGGTCCCTTAGTGCAATTAGGGTTATGTACCATGGCCATCTTAATGATCATACAGCTGTTGATTCAATTATTGAATCATAGAGGCTGGTGCTTAGATGAATATCTAATGAGTTAGATTGAGGACTTATCGAGCACCGTCAAATGATTATTAAGAAATGATCTCCAGCCAAAGTAGGAGATGGCAATCCTATCTCAGTTAGGCTGATATCTGACCGACCTCTTGATGCAGGTCCTCTGCATAGGAATAGAGATTCGGAGGTGTCAGATTAGTTAGGTCAAAGAGTTGACTTAACGAGATAGAGATAACCAAAGTCCTATATCGTATGCTGTCATGATATAGGCACACATCCTCTGACCAGAGACAGATGTGTTACTATATGTCTGAGTATGTACATTTGGCAGACCAATAGGTTGATGACCTAATCAAGGTCTATACACCGGCGTGCTGGTGTGCATATAAGGGCATATGAGTAATACGATCTCTCGAAGGGATCATACAGGTTCACTACTGAACCGGAAGACATGAGCTCACTCATGAGATATTGGGAAGAATGAAATTCCGTGCGCACGGTCGTCTCGCTTTGGAAGCTTGACTGAATTTGTAGGTTTGATATATACTTTTGGAAAATATATAATCAAGACCTAGGTATGATATATGCTTTTGGAAAGTATATGATCAATACCGACTCCCAATGATCGAATGAGAAACTTACTGATAAAACCCTGAAGTAGACAGTATAAAGTTGATCCAATACTTCGGGTTTACTCTGAGTCTTCCAATATGCAGGATGTACAGGTATTAGGAATACCTGAGGGTGATGTGATCGTAAACGATTGTATAACCATGACACTTCCATTCCAAGGGAGTGATGAAACGGGTCTGGATTTTAGTGACTCCTCTCAGTAGAGAAGTAATCTGATCTTAGTCCAAATGTTGGACATTGATCTGAATGTGATTCAGATGCAATGAGAAGATTAGATTTGCGGTCTTGATTTAATCAAGCATCTATGAGAGGCCCGCGATCTGGATTTGAGATATCATCTCAATATCCATGTCACTATACGTGGAACAATACAATCGCCCTGTCCTTATCTCCAAGTATTCGCGGAGAAAGCGCATTGTCCTTGAAAGAGTTCATGGATAATTCTATTGTTGATATATGTATCCGAGCATTGAGAAAATGGATAATTAAATGTGGTCTAATTATCATGAATAATATGAATTTGATTCATATTATAAAGAGAGTTATCTTAGATAATTAAATGTGATTTAATTATCAAAGATGTGAATAATGTGAATGTAATTCATATTATTTGAACACATGAGATAAAGAGATCCAAGATGATTAAATATGATTTAATTATAAAGGATAAGAATAATGTGGATAGTAATATCTAATTATTCATAATATATTATAAATGTGATTTATAATGTATTAGAGAGAGTTAAATATAATTTATATTAGTAGATTAATTATTAATGTGTATTGGATACACATTGTTTAATTAATTGAAAATGTAAATTACATTTTGTTTTGGGTTGTGAATGTGATTCACAATATTCCAATGTCAAGATTGCAATATTCCCAAAATTAATTGAGAATTATTTTTTGGTGAATAATTGTTGGAAAATAAGTTGAGAGAAAAACAAGGAGATATGCAATCCCATGGGAATCCATGGGATTGCCCTCCCCATATGGGAAGAGGGGGGCGGCACCAATTCCTTTATGGAATTGGTGGCCGTCCACTCCTCCCAATAGGGAAGGAGGCTCTCATTTGTCTTTCCACTCCTTATTTAGTTGGTTTAATTTGGTATTAATATATATTTGATTTATCAAATATATTTAATCAAAATTAAATCACAAGTTGTTGGCTTTTACCAACAACAACCTTGACCATTGGATTGTCATAAATCAATCTCAACCATTGATTTTATATGACACATGGATTGAGATCCATGGATCCCAAAACCCTATAAATAAAGAGGCATACCCATGCTCTCTCCTTACACATAATGCTTGAGAAGCATCTCTCTCTCCCTCTCTCTTTCTCTTTAGAGGTCAGCCCTCTCTCTCCCTCTCATGGCCGTCCACCATGGATGCCATGGAGAGGTTCTCCATCGTCGCGGCATCGTCGTTATGCTGCCCGTTCTTCTGCTCGTGGATCTCCGTCTCCTTCGGTGCGCCTCGCTCGTGAAGAAGATGTTGGATCTCGTGTGTCGAGATCAGGAGATCCGCCGCTTGGATCATCAACTTGGATTGCGAGAAGCACGCGGTTCATCCCCGCGCTCGCAAGCGTCTCCTCCGTCGGATCGGACTTGAGACAGGAGGTCTCTTCGTTTAGAGACTTGATCGCAACCACGCTTCAAGAGGTAATCCTAATTATTTGTTTGTGGTTTAGACGAAACGATCCGAGAAGTGTTCTTGGATCATGTGGTTTTGTCGTAAGAAAATTTTTTAAATTCCGCTGCACCGAGCAACTAGTGCGACTAGTCGCTCTTCGTCGTATTTGATACGACGCTCACGCTTCCGTGATGCGCTTGAGGATCTAACCATATCCTTCAGGACTCATCTTCCTCTCGATGGTCACGACTATCAGCGGATGTGCGGGTCACCTTAGAGTAAAGTTTATCAAAGAATGGATGAGGTCAAAGCGCTCTCAATGCTGTAAAATCGATTTCTCGAGTCTCGCAATCTATAGTCACCTTAGCCAAGGCTAAGAACAACTTCCCGAGAATAATTGGACACTGAGAAAACTCTCCTCGGTGCTCAATGTCAATGATCGTGAAGTCCACATGGAGTATAGCACCTTGGAAAGTAACGATGACTGAAATGTTTCCTCTCAAATGATTAATAGATCGATCAACCAGCTAAACGATCTCTCTTGACTTTCTAATTGGCATGAGTTTGAGTTTATCAAACACAGAGGTCGGGAGGATATTTATCAATGAGTCATCATCGATTCTCGCATGGGTAAAGATGGTGTCTTTGATTTCACACTCAACTCGGAGCAACCGCTACACTCTACAGCTTTTGGTCTTTCTCCCCATCACCAAGGAGGTGGTCATAGACACTATGTGTCTTTCAGTCCTTGTCCTCTTATTGCCCGACCTCTTGGGCATCAATTTACTTCTCACAAATCGTTTGAGGTCGGGAAAGTGATATATGGCCTTTATTAAGGGAAGATGAAAAATAAATTCTTCATCGAGTGCTTCCCTTAGGGTAGGATCCAATTTTTCTAAGTCTTTTTCACTTTCTATTTTTATATATTTTTCTGATTTTTCAGTTTTTTTGGTATTTTTGGTGGATGAATGATCAGACTCAGGATTGGAAGGCAAGTGGTTAGTAGAAGAGGAAGATAGAATGGACTCCAGTTGTACAGAAGATGTGGGTTCCCTAATGCTTGCTTGGTTTTCAACATCAGATCTACTTACGTCCTTTTCCACTTTCATTCCCAAGCTGGCAGAAATTGAGTGCAATATTTCCATGACGTCTCTCAACTTGTTACCTAATGTTTCATTCTTCACGATAAGTCGAGAAATGTCATCCTCCAAAAAATTCTCATGACAAATTATGGGAGAGTTCTGCTCAATTGGAGAATACTGCTGAGATATTGGGGTCTCATACTCAACATACTTAGACTCCGGCATGTAATACTGGGCCGAGTATGGACCATTCAAATGGCAAATATTGGTCGAAGCCTCATATGATGAAAAGGGGACTGGTAAGTCTAGCTCATGAGTCCAATCTTGTGAATGTATAGGCTCCCTGAATGAAGGCTGGTTAATGGAATCTTGATCACTAAAATCAATCAAGTCTGGGAAATCATGATGTGCAGGCCTCTATATTCGAGTTGTTCGATCGACCAAGTTATGCTTTAAGTCAAGTTGGGATGTGTAAATGTAAATTGTTGTATGGTCCCTACTTGAGGTGAGAATGAAGTATGAGGGGGCATATAATTTTGCCAATCATCCGTCTCAGCAATGGCTTGCTCTTTATTTGATTCTTTGATTCCTGCAAGCTCTCGAGAATAAGTACAATCAGCCCAAGATGGAAGTGGATCCGGAGTGTTAGAATATGGAGTAGGTGAGAAATGCAAAGAAATGGAGAAGTCAGTCGAAGTTCTGACTTCATAATCAGGTTGAGGTGGAGCCAACCAAGGGTAAGGATCTCCCGTGGATGGCGGAGGATACATGGAAGAAGGTGAAGGTAAAGATGAATGGTATATGGTCGAGGAGGATTGACCAGAGGTCGTAGGGTATGGGGACAATTATCCTGACATATTTGAAGAGGAAAGGATGACTATAAGCAGATGGAGGTAGAAAACGTGCAATTACACATGATAACACACACGGACAAAAACAAAAACAAATGCAAGAGCAAACCCCGAGTTCACACTCAACACGATGAAGGACCCGAAATCGAGTCCGATTAGTCTGGTTGATTTTAAGTGTGAATTTTTAGACAGGTAGCAAAGAGTTACGCGGCCTATAGGGAAGTCGGCTCAGAGCTGGATGCGTCTTCCCTGTTTAACCTGTCACCTAAGATACCGCCGGTCCTTCCTTTCTTCGCTCCTATCCCAAGTTGATGGATTCAAAGACCTGCCCCTATCTACCTGCAAGCAGGCGGAGGCTGACAAGGCTGGAACTTCACCCCGAGGGGTTACTGGCAACTTGTCGTGAAGTACCGCAATTTCGCCCCTATCTACCTGAGACAGGCGGAGGCTACTTGGTACTAGTCAATGAACCTGAATAATTCAACTTGTGATATTTGTTAGGATCAGTCAGAACGTGATATGGAAGGCGGGGATTTGGGCTATGCCTTAAGGTGTTCACACACACTCAAGTACCCTCACTCAGCCTGAAAACAAGGTCGGGGTTAATTTCCCGCAAACAAGGGTTAATTTTAGTCAATTTTTTGGTCCAATTCAATTAGCAGCACCGATTTTAAAGATTAGTTGTCACTGATATTAATCCACACAAGCAATCACGTCTACCGTCCAGTCCCAATTCCTTTATCCTTGGTTTAGAAAACCGAGAGAGAGAGAGAGAGAATCGGAAAAAGCCGATGCAATCGAGAAAACGATGATGAATGCTCGAGTAAGAATACTTACAGTGCCTCCAGCTCTCTACAATACAGGATGCAATACTGAATTGAAATTTTTACACTAAATGAGATGCAAACGAGAAAAACCGCTCCTAGACATGCAGTTCTATTAGCGAGTGAAGAACGATTTGAAATTTGACTAAGTCCTGCGGTCTAAGTACATCTTTTAAGTGCGAAGTGTGGTCCTAGAATTTTACGAGCACAAACAGTTCCTAAAATAGCTCTAAGAGTCGCAAGTGCAGGTCCTATTCTACGAAAAGCAACCACACAACACACGGGGACACGTTTTATTATGACTTACACGCATGAGATCCCAAACGGGAACCACTGGAAATGTAACTTTTTTTTACAAGTTAATAAAAAAATGAAAAATCCTTCTGGCGTCTCAACAGCCGACTTGATCCACGAATCATCGGCCTCCGATGCACTTCGAGATGCTTCGACTTCAATAAAGCCGCTCCAAGTCCACCGGGCCCTCGCACAAAAAGATAAAAAATGTCAGAGATAAAAAATAGAAAAATAATTAAAAATGGAATAATTACAAGGTAGTTTGGGGATCAGACTATCCGAGTGTGTGGAAAACCTAAATCTAATTTTCTAAAGTGATCCTAAGCCGTTTGCCTCCCCGGCAATGGTGCCATTTGACGAACCGCGATCTACCCTTTTAATGTTGTCTAATTGCTGGTTTCGTTGCAGTCGGATAAATCCGGATCGATCAAAAATAACTGCACAAATCGATGAATAGTCTAATTAAATTACGCACGGTATTATGTTTATTTAGCCTGGGCAAGCCCCAGGGTCGACTCAAGTAGGCAAAGGAACAACTCGGGGTCACGTTAGAGGTATTAGATCGCGGTTTTCCTACTGGGATTTCTTGGTATTTTTTTAATGTAATAAAAATGACAAATGCAGAATATGAATTGGATTAAGTTATTACGAAAAGAACCGACTTAGCCAGATTTAATTTTAATGTGAAATTAATTCAAATCAGCCAAGTGATATTTTTCTTGAAAACTTAATCCAGCAACCAGTGCAAAATGTATTTTTTTTGGAATTTTTGGATTTAAAATGCACAATTGAAAAATGCAAACTTTTTTTGGTTTTTATGCAATTTTTCGTGTGACTGATATGCAAAAATTATGAAAAATTTACTTGAAGATAAATATGATGAAATGAAGCTACCCTAATTTTTTTAGAATTTTCTGACACTTTTTTATTTTTTTATGAATTTTTTACTGAAAATAGAGCGATTGAGTCTTTAATTCCTAATTAATCCATGAAATCAAATTATTGAGAGAGTTATTTATCTCAAATATATATTATAATAAGGAATCCAGAAAAGTTGAAATTTCTCAAAAATATTTTTTGTGGAATTAATTAAAAATCAATTACAGAAATCATCTTAAAAATTATTTTATGCACAAGACAATTCTTAATTGGACGAAATTTGGATTGTAATTAAAGCACACCTAGAGGCATCATCTACAATCTTTTCACAATTTGTGGAGCAATAAATATGGTTGAGCAAATTTCAGAGCTTAAACGGGTAAAATACCACTAATTTTCAATCTCTGATTTTTAATAAATAATTCAATGCTTACAAAAATATAAGTAAATAGCCAAAATGTTCAGAATTAATTTATCAACAACATGCTATTTTTTATTAAAAATTGATGCAAAATGACTATCCAAATTAAAGCTCAAATCTAGATGTGTCAATGCAATACAGAAATTGAAATAAATGAACTTAAAATTATGCACAGGGGCTCATTTGCAATTACTAAAACTTGAAAAGATGAAATTGAAATTTTCACAAAATTAAAATAACAACTGGACCTTTTCTTTCTCCCTACGCTAGGGCACAAGCGTTAGGGCGTAAGGGGCATAAGGCAGCGGCGGTCACGCGCCTGGGCGGCGAGGAGCGGACGGTGGGGCGAACAGCGGCTCGCGCGGGTGGAGGGACGGCGCATCTCGGCCGCTAGCAGAGAGGAGGACGCGGCCACATGTCGCGCAGCTTACACCGCAGCGAGCGACGTGCGGCTACGCATGGGTGGAGAAGGTGCTCGAAGAGTTGCGCGAGGGTGGCTGCATGCTTGGGGAGGGCACGCGGAGGACGTCACCGGTAGGGGGCAGTTGGAGACCTGGCGTCGGGGCTCTGAGGGCAGCACAGGGGTGTATGTGGGTCGCGTGAGGGGCAGACGGAGCGCGCGGGGCGCTGGTGATGGGAGTTGTGGCCGCTGGAGCGTGGCGCGGCTGTGGGGGCTCGCACACGGTGCGTCGGCTGCCGTGCGAGGGGCTGGATGGGCGGTGGTTGGCGCGTGCGAGGATGGCGTTGAGCAGGTCAGGATCGCGTGAGCGGAGGGACGAGATGGCGGCTGGGCTACAGGTGGAAGGTCCAGGGCGGCGCCGGCTAGGGGCGGAGCAGCCGGCGACGGTGGCTGCCGCGGACGTGGAGACAGGGGGAGCGATGGTGCTACTTCTCCTGTTTCCATGTTTATTTTTTTTGCGTTTTCTTTTGCAATTTTTTTTTGTATTTTCTTTGTACACGGTAGAAAATGTAGAATGCAATGGAAAAAATGTGTGTGTGATGATTGTGATGGATGAAATAAAATGAGGATGATGATGTGGTTTTTTTGTTGTGATGAACAAGATAAACAAATAGTGTTAGATAAAAATTTGACAAAGTGAAGAGAATACTTACATGTGGTTCGTCGAAAGTGAGCCGCAGTGTGCGGTTTCCGTTGTGGCCTCGATTCGATTTGACGAAAAATCGAAGAAGCTTAGTTGTGACCTGAAGTGATGCACAACGACATGAGGAGGAGTCCTCATGGATCACGCCTTCAAAACCGGCGTTGCTCGACCGAAGAATATTGACGTTGTCACTGACAACACTTGGGGGCTAGTGGTCTCTCCCTCTAAATTAAAGAAATGGCGGATGATGAAAAATGGAGGAGGAGATGAGAATATAAAGAGGAGGAGGGAGTTAGAGAAGAGATGGAGAGAGTGGAGAAAATGGTGGAGGAAGTGGAGAAGATGTAACTTGGAGTGGAAGGCAAGTAAGCGAAGAAGAGGTTAAAGGGGAAAAAATAAACAAAAAAATAAAATAAAATAGTAGGCTACTAAAAATAATTAAAATAGTAATAAAATAATAATAATAATAAATCCGAAAATAATAAAATAAATCCGAAAATAAGAAAATAAAGGGGTGACATATGGCTGCTCCAGGAGCTGCCACATGTCGCTCCTAGAAAATGCAAAAATTAAATGTAAAGAAAAATAAAAAAGAAATAACAAATAGATTAAATCAAAAAGTGGTCAACACGAAAGTTGCTCATCTCGACGAGATCTACAACTTTCGTGAAGAGTCGAAAATCAAAAGAAGTCATATGTACAAGTATATATTTGGGTGGGTACCTTATAGATATAAAATACCGTATTTTATCTTTTGTAATTTTTTTGTCATTTTTAAAAGAGAGAAAAATAAATAGAAAAATAGAAAAAATATGAAAGGAATATTTACAACTTAATCTATTTTTTTTAATAATTAAGAAAATAAAAGGATAAAATACAAGGGCATTTTGGTCAATATATACAATATACAAAAGAGGCCCAAAACCCAAGTTTTGCATACGAGCTCCGATTTTAATGAAATTTGATCTTGTTTTGAAGGTCTCTGAATGTATATTACTTTAAAAGTGAGTAGACCTAATTCAGAGACTGTATGAGAGAGATATGCACATTTTAAGGCTCCTACTTTCAAACTTGGATTGGGGTTTTATTGGTCAATTTTACAAGTTAGTATTTTTTGATATTTTTCCTTTATTAGTGTTAGTCATATATACGCAATAGAGTTGGTTTTATTGGATTTGGAGTTAGTATAAAATATATACAAATAGGGTATTTTTAGCTAATATACAGGTTAATATTTACAAGTGAATTTGGCTTCTTATTTTATGCAAATATGAATGCTAAAATGCAGATATTATGCATGCATGCATGAATGCTAATTATGCAAGATAAGGGAAATATTCATCTAATTACTTTGGAACAAAGCTCTATTTTCAACTTTTAGAGTGATGAATCACAGATTCATCATGTACCTTCTTATCAGATTCCCTTTTTCTGTTGAAGATCCATTTACACCTTAACGGGTCTTACCCTTATAGGTGGATCCTCGAGGGTCCATATACAACACTTGTATATGAAGTCTACTATAGACTTTATTGCTAAAATCAATCTTTCCATGTCGTGATCTTTGGAGGCTTCATCACATGAAGTTTGATCAATATCAGATTTCTCGGACACATGGAATCCATCCTCAAACTCATTTGAAGAGGTATTAGTGTTTCATATTTAATTGTCCTTTTAGTTTCCAACTTCAAGAGCCTCTTCATCTTCTCAAGATTAAATGAGCTCCTTTACTTCATTATCATCTTGATTCTCAAGAGAGTCATCCTCTAAGAATCATATTCTCATATATGAGATCTTTTAAGAATCTCATGGTCATAAAGTAGATGTCCAATACCATCCTTTATTTTCCTAATGAAGTAGCACTCTCTGGTGCTAGATTCCAGCTTACTAGCATGGAACCTTATAAGGATATATAATGTAGTTTCTACCGCATATATATACCTGGAAACTAAGAGATAATTATGCTACGATTAATCATTGATCAAATCATGTCACACATGATCAATTGTATCTCCCTATAACTCTATTGAGTTTAGGTGCATAAGGTGGAATGAGACAGGAATGAAAAATCATTTCTCCTTAAGGTATTCCTTGAATTCATCTAACATGTACAAGCTACCTAGGTTAGATCAAATTCATTTCATCTTCCTTCAAATTTTGGTTTTAAACCTAAAATTATGAAATCTTTGCACATTTCAAAGGTTTCTAAGGTGAAGGGAAGAAATCTCATATCACAAATAATCATCAAATGATATCGCATATCATTAATGTTCATTATGATATAGATGATCTACATACATCAATATGTATGAGATCTTGAATACCTCGACATCTAACACCATTCCCAGAGAAGGGTGCATTGGATATTTTTACTTTGAATAAAATATTCAATAGTATGTAAGATTTGAGATTTTTAGACATTCTAAAGTTCATCTCTTTCTAGTCTATTGATCTCATTAACAGACATATGTCCAAGGTTTGATGCCAGATCATTGCCAAATGATCTTCACCCTCCTATTGATCTTATAAGGTTTAATTTTCAGTATTAGAAATGTTAATGAACCATTCGTTAATTTTCTAATTTAGTAGAGTCCACTAGATGTTAGATTACTATCAGAAATATATCCATCATAACTCTCTATGATAGGTTTGTTCTAGAATTCATGTTTATTTCCAACACTTAGAAATAAACTATGAGTGTATTCTAATATGCAGGTAGTAGAGACATTCTCTAAGACTAAGGGATCTCCCACTGAAAATATGAAGTCTATCTATCCAATAGAGATTGTTGCAACAAATGCATAAATCTCCATGTAGATGACTATTAAACCTGATGATCAAATTACAGTCTTCTAATACATATGCAACCAATTTCAAGTGCTATTAGAAGAATGAGATACAATTATTATACTTCAATGTTATCAAATAAGAAAGTCAATTTCAATGATTATATGTGGATGTAAATTATTTTGATGCACTATCTGAGTCCTTCTCTAAGGATTCTAGATAGACTTGATAGTCATACTATCAATACATCAGCTCATTGCAGTATTGGCATTCATCCAACTATTTGGATGTCATATGTGTCTGGAAACCATAGAAGTACAACCAACTCTTTGACTTTCCTTCTAACTTGGGTCCGACCCATGCTTCCACTGTGCTCCTTTCATCTCTAAACAGCGATTTCTTAAGACAAAGGATCTCTTTTGTTGAATTCAAAAAATTTAATATAAGAGTATTTTGACATTTATACATGCTTCATTTAGTTCATATAATATGAAAATTATGAAGTTTCATGAATGACTTGAGTATAGACATTAGAATGATGACACTCATCATATATACATACATCTTAACTCGTAAAGATTTAGGTTCAGGTAGGGACTCAAACATTTTGAATACATCATCTCTTATAGAGCTACCATTCTGCATGATGCAGTGAACCATGTCATTCATGATTAAATGTCGAGAGCACATATGTATGCCATAAAATCTTCTTAGATGTTATAAGGATTATTCGACAATTACGATCATCATCGACATGTCACTTCCAAAGTACATTCGATGAAAGATCAAGACTATAGAGACACAAAAACCCTAGGGTTGTAGACCTATGTTCTATTTAATTGTGATTCATCATTATTACGAGGAAACTTGCACATTGCAGCCACATACATTATGTGTCCAACTGCAAGTACAATATCTTGGTCGTGGATCCAATCCATGATATTTTACTGGTTATTATTGAGCATAATATTGAATGGGTTTAATGCAGATTATTTGAAATAAGAAATTTGCATAAATATATATAAATATATGGGAGCTAGAAGCCTACACCCAGGGGTGTAGGTACACCCGACCTTTTTTCCAATGATTTTTGAGTTTTTTGAAGGAAATCTTAGGAGGATTTTCTTAATATATTGAAGGGAATATGTGTTTCAAGTTTCATGCAAAACAAACATTCCTAACACATTCATATAGAAGGGGTCAATTTCAGCAATTTTGAGACCGTTACAATTTGATAGTCTTGATGAAAATGATAAGAGTCTTGAATTAAGTTGAATTTTGAATGACACCACTGTGATATATAGTGATCTAATTCCCTCAAGGTTTCATTCAAAAAAAATAAAAAATTCATGAGAAAATGAGCCGGGTGTAGGTAGTTACCTACACTCCTAGGTGTAGGTGTTAGCAATGTGAGCCCGAGGCGAACCATTCCTACAATAAATGTTATTGTAATAAATGATTTATCAATGAAAGTTATTGATTTTGTTTCACTCCCTTTCTGATATTGAATGAATGAATGCACTATAAAGTCCCTCTGTACAATAAGGGTTATGTACCATGGCCAACTTGATAATCATACAGCTGTTGATTCATTGATTGAATCATAGAGGCTGATGCTTGGATGAATATCTAAGGAGTTAGATAGAGGACTCATCAAGCATCATCAATGATTGACAAGTAGTGATCTCCAGTCTGAGTAGGAGATGGCAATCCTATCTCATTAGGCTGATATCTGATTGACCTCTTGATGCAGGTCCTCTGCATGGGAATATTGATTCGGAGGTATCAGATTAGTTGAGTCAATGGGTTGACTTGACGAGATTGAGATAACCAAAGACCTATGATGAATACTATCACATCACAGGCAAACATCCTCTGACCAGAGACAGATGTATTGCTATATGTCTAAGTATGTACATTTGGCAAACCAATAGGTTGATGACCTAACCAAGATCTATACACCAGCGAGCTGGTGTGCATGTAAGGGCATATGAGTAATACGATCTCTCAAAGGGATCATACAGGTTCACTTGTGGACCGGGAGACATGAGCTCACTCATGAGGTATTGGGACTAACCAAATTCGATGCATGGTCGTCATGCTTTAGAAGCATGACATGAATTTGAAGGTAAGATATATGCTTTGTGAAAGCATATGATCTATACCATATCCCAAGGACCAAGATTGAGAAACTTAGTGATCAGACAATGAAGATGACAATACAAAAGTGATCTATATCTTCATAATGATCATGAGTCTTGCAGTATGCAGGATGTACATGTATTAGGAATACCTGAGGGTGATTTGATCATAAACGATTGTATAACCATGACGCTTCCATTCCGAGGGAGTGATGACACAGGTCTGGATTTTAGTGACTCCTCTCATTAGAGAAGTAACTTAATCTTAGTCCATGTACTGGACATTGATCTGCATGAGATTCAGATGCAATGATAAGATTAGGTTTACGGTCTTGATTTAATCAAGCATCTATGAGAGGTCCATGGGATCTGGATTTGAGATGTGATCTCAATATCCAAGTCAATATACGTGGAACAATACAATCGCCCTGTCCTTATCTCCAAGTATCTGAGGAGAAATAGAATTGTTCTTAAATGGTTTAAGAACAATTCCATAAGATTTAAGCAATGAGAAATTGATAATTAAATGTGATTTAATTATCATGATGTTTGAGGAATTATCCAATATAATTAAATGTGATTTAATTATTATGGACAAGAATAATGTGGATAGTAATATCCAATTATTCATAATATATTATAAATGTGATTTAAAATGTATTAGAGAGAGCTAATTATAATTTATATTTGTAGATTAATTATTAATGTGTATTGGATACACATTTTCTATTTAATTGAAAATGTAATTTATATTTTGTTTTGGGTTGTGAATGTGATTCACAATTTTCCAATGTCAAGATTGCAATATTCTCAAAATTAATTGAGAATTATTTTTGGTGAATAAAATCCCAACAAATAGTTGTTGGAATAAGTAGAGAGAAAATCAAGGAGATATGCAATCTCATGGAAATCCATGAGATTGCCCTCCCCATATGGAAAGGAGGTGGCGACACCCAATTCCCTTGTGGGATTTGTGGTCGTCCACTCCCTTTTATGGGGATGGATTATCTCCTTTGTATTTCACTCCTTATTTGATTAATTTAATTTGATATTAATATATATTTTTTATCAAATATATTTAATCAAAATTAAATCACAAGTTATTGGCTTTTACCAAAAACAATCTTGACCATTGGATTGACATAAATCAATCTCATCCATTGATTTTATATGTCCCATGGATTGAGATCCATGGATCCCAAAACTCTATAAATAGAGAGGCATACCTTGCTCCTTATTACATGCTATTGTAGCACATCTCTCTCTCTCTCTCTCTCTCTCTCTCTCTCTCTTTCTCCTCACACGCCAACCCTCTCCCTCTCTCTCTTGGTGGTCGTCCACCATAACCCTAGGAGAGGATCTCGTCGACGCCCACGCCACCGTGTTGCCGCTTCGACGCTCTGCGGTTCTCCGTCTTCTTGGAGTGCTTCGCTCACGAAGGAGACATTCTATCTCGTGCGACGAGATCAGGAGCAACCGTGCTTGGATCAACTTGTTGGATTGCGAGGACAACGCGACTCATCCCCGTGCTCGCAAGCCGTTACTCCGACGATCGGACTTGAGACAGGAGGTCTCTTTTCTTAGAGACTCGACCAATCACGCTTCAAGAGGTATTGCATTATACTTGTTGTGTTTATAGATGAAATGATCCGAGAATCGTTCTTGGATCATGTGGTTTCATCGCATGAAAATTTTTAAATTCCGCTGCACCGAACAACTGGTACGACTAGTCGTTCTCCGTCGTACCCGATACGACGCTCATGCTTCCGTGATGCACTTGAGGATTTTTTTTCCATATCCTTCAAGTGGTATCAGAGCCTTAGGTCGACGGTTTCGAATATGATTCACTAACTGAGGATGACTTGGGTTCGTTAAGGTCGCGAAAATTTTTATCGCATTTGATTTCGCAGGTCTGTTTAGTAAATAATTTCGGCCATGTTTAAAATGTTTAAGCACGAATTATTTACTTGGATTTTGTTCCACATTAAATAAGGAAACCATAGGATCTGAGTTTACGTAAATCGGATTTCGTATGCTCGAGATATGGTTGTTTTAATGAACATGTATGCACTGTTGCGGGAACTGTAGATCTGAACGTGATTAAAATATTAATTATTGTTTAGACTTGCCTTGAAATGCATGAAACATCACTTGGGTTCTGTCCTAAATCTAATTATCAATCCATGAAAATTGATTTTGTCTAATTTGGATTTAATATGATTGAGATATGCTAATTTTAGTAAGTAGGGGTCACTGCTGAAATTACTGTCCTAATCAAGAACCATGTGATTGTCAATTAATGAAATTAATTGTTAATTTCAAGAAATAATTATAGAAAATATTTGAGAAATATCGGAAGATGAGTATTTCCTTAATTGACTTGGCCTCAACCAATAATTGATTAGATTTGATCTAGGTCATAATTGGAAACACAATCATCAAACTTCTTGCTTGAATAGGATTGGGAATTTGTTTAGCAAATTTTCTTATAATCAAAATTGTTTTGATTACTATATGGTATAATTTCGTTTGAAGAACCGATGATCATCTCAAGTACAAATTAATCTATTTGGCATTATCCTTTCCCGAGGCGGATATGGTGACTAGTCGGAGATCGCTGGGGTAGCGGGTTGCAATGTATGTGGTCCGTCCTACTCTCGCCTGCACTGTCCATGACAGCGGGTAGGGTCGGGATAATGCTGAAGAGATCAAGTTGTATTTTTCTAATTATTAAAATACGAATTAATACGTACTTTGAGAATCATACCATATATATTCAAGTATAACAATCAAGTTTGATTGATTGATATGGATTGATAATTAATTTAATATGATTGAATTGATTATGTCCAATTAGAATACTCTAATATGATTAAAGTTGATAATTCCCTTGGAAAAATTGATTATATGAATGTGATTCATAGTAATTAATTAGATTTGAATAAGATATGGAGGATCACATAAGTGACATCCATGGTCTCCCATCAAGGCGAAGGGTTTCGTCGCCAGATAATATATGTGGGAGATGCCTGTCCAAAGTGATAGCTCCTGCATATGATCCATTTGGATCAGACTCGTCGCTTTTCGAAAGAGTAAGGACATATGCGTAGTGACCCCAATATCGAGTCCTCATATTATTGGGGCGATATTGGATTGCGCATAGCGAGTTGTATTCCTGTTGACGGTTGGTTCAATTAATGACGGGTAAACATCACCTTAGGGGTGGTGGGCCCAGGTATTAAAGACCGAATTGGGAAATGCAAGTTGGACTTGCAAGGCGGAATGAGTTCCCGCTTCTCTTTATTGGAGTCATAAGTTCTCATATTATTGGGATATGACAAAGATAAAGAGGAGATCCCAGTTCTTGCTTGAGATATATCGGTAAGCATATCTCCTACTTTGAAAGTGATTAAGGGAATAAACTTTCATAGTTGACATAGCAAGACTAATTTGATTTAAAATGCCTTGATCAAATAAAACTAAATTGAATATATTATATTCTAATATAGTGCATTCTCAATTTCAGAAAATGAAGTCCATGAACCCACTGAGCAGGCTTCTGGAGGTCAACCAATTGACCGGACCGAATTACTCGGATTGGATCCATAATTTGGAGCTTGTACTCTTGGCGGAGCGCATCAGTTATGTGCTCTCTGAAGACAAGCATGAAAACCCTAAATCTAAGGAAGAAAAAGCATTCAATGACAAGTATGATGAAGAACATGTCTTGGCTAGATGCTACATCTTGGGTTCTCTCTCCAATATTCTTCAGAAACAACATGTAGAGATGAGTACTTGCCAGGAGATTATGCAGAATCTGAAAGATATGTTTGGTGACATTAACCGCACGCAGCGGTACAATGTTATGAAAGAACTCGTTCGCTGCAAGATGCAGGAAGGGACTTCGGTCCGTGAGCATGTACTCAAAATGTTTGGGTACTTATCGGAGCTGGAGAATACGGGGGCAACAATGGATGCAGACATGCAATCTGATTTCATTATGCTGTCGTTGCCCAAATCTTTCAATAACTTAATGGTGTCATTCCACATGAACAAGTTGGAATTGACAAATGCTGGGCTTCTTGCTACATTAAAGTCTGCAGAAGACGTAATGAAGAAAGATAGTCCAACTGGCAGTACAATGGTTGCACAGGTCAGAGGGAAGCGCGGTCGGAAGCATGGTTCTTAGAAGGGCCCGGCCCAGAAGAGAAAGAAGAAGGGACAAAGTATTGGCTCATCTTCCAATGCATCTATTCTAATGGTGTCAAAGAAAACCGACGTCTGTCACCACTGCAAAAAGCCGAGGCACTGGAGGCGTAATTGCCCAGATTACATGAAGTCGGTCGACAAAGGTAAAGCCCCAGCAGGTATGAAATCTACTTTTATCATTGAAACCAGCTTTCTCGTTGGATGAGAAGGAAGTTGGGTTGTTGATTCTGGTGCTTCTATTCATGTATGCAATTTGTTGCATTTGCTTCAGAAAACTAGAAAACTTGAAGAAGGGGAGATAGTCATCCAGATGGGATCTGATGCAAATGTTGCAGCAGTCGTCGTCGGGACATGCAGACTATCATTATCTAGTGGAAGAGTCCTAGTACTTAAAGAGTTTCTTTATGTACCTGAAGTCAGAAGAAATTTAGTATCTATATCTAAGCTAGTTAGAAGTGGATATTCATTCCTATTCTGTAATAAGTTAGTCATAAATCATTATGATAAATATATTGCAGATAGTATTTTGACTTCTTGAGGACTCTATGAATTATGCATTAATGAGCATGTTATGAATGTTACAACCACTAATAAAAACCCTAAAAGATCCAGGAATAATGAAAATCATTCAAACATGATTTGGCATTAAAGTCTTGGTCATTTATCGGTTGATAGGATCAATAAATTGATAAAGGATGGACCTTTGGATTTTCTACAGGTTCAGTCTTTACCTACCTGTGACCATTGTATTCGAGGTAAAATGACTAGGATGCCTTTCCGTAACAAGGTTACTAAATGTGAAGGTATTATTGACTTAATACATACCGATGTATGTGGTCCCTTCAGTACCGTGACTCTAAATGGATATCGATATTATTTGACGTTTATTGATGCCATTCGCGATACAGGTTTGTCTTCCTATTACGTCATAAATCTGAAATCTTTGAAAAGTTCAAAGAATTCAAGGATTTGGTTGAGAACCAAACCGATAGGAAGATTAAACGGATTCGATCTGATCGAGGTGGCGAGTACCTCTCAAATGAATTCAAGGAATACCTTAAAGAAAATGGAATTGTCTCTAATCTCACTACTCCTGGAACTCCCCAACTTAATGGTGTTGCTGAAAGACGCAATAGGACCATCATGGATATGGTGCGTTCAATGATGAGTAAAGCACATTTACCACTTAGTTTCTGGGGATATGCAGTAGAGACTGCAATATATATCCTGAACAAGATTCCCAGCAAATCTGTACCTAAGACTCCTCATGAGCTCTGGTATGGGACCAAACCTAGTGTTAAACACTTGAGGGTTTGGGGTTGCTTGGTTCATGCGAAGAACGTGGACGCAAGTAAGTTGGAATCTCGCACTCGTGAGTGTTACTTCATTGGGTATGTTAGAGATGGTATTGGATACCAACTCTATGACCCTGAGACCCAAAAGGTTTCTATCTAGAGATGTGAAATTTCATGAGGATGATTTCCTTAAAGGTCAAGACAAAAGTGAAGTAGAGGAACTCATAGAATCCCTTGAGGATTCTGAGCTTCCTAGACCAGAAACTGAAGAGATAAATAAAGATGAAACACCCGTACCTCTTCGAAGGAGTTCGAGGGTGATTGCACCACCTGAAAGGTATGGATTCCATGTGTCAAGTGAAACTGACAATGATCCTACTTCATTTGATGAAGCACTCGCGGATTATGACATGGATAGATGGATGCTAGCAATGAAGTCAGAAATTGACTCCATGCATAAGAATGGTGTATGGACCCTAGAAGATCCACCTAAAGGGGTAAAACCCATTGTGTGCAAATGGATCTTCAAGAGAAAGAGGGGACCTGATGGGAAAGTAGAGACTTTCAAGGCACGACTCGTAGCCAAGGGCTACATACAGAGAGAAGGCATCGACTACGATGAGACATTCTCTCCTGTGGCTATGCTTAAATCCATCAGGGCATTGCTAGATATAGCTGCATATCTTGACTACGACATCTGGCAGATGGACGTCAAGACGGCTTTCCTCAATGGATACCTCGAGGAGGATATCTACATGGAGCAGCCCCATGGCTTCATGACTGAGGATGGCAAAGTATGCAAGATGAAGAAATCCATCTATGGGCTCAAGCAAGCTTCTCGTAGCTGGAACATCAGATTTGACGAAACCATAAAGAGTTATGATTTTGTGCAAAACCCTGATGAACCTTGTGTGTACAAGAAGCTTAGTGGAAGCGTCATTGTGTTCATCGTGATTTATGTAGATGACATCCTTATAATTGGGAATGATACAAGGATGATGACCAGTGTGAAGATTTGGTTGTCCCATACCTTTGAGATGAAAGATCTTGGAGAAGCCTCTTACATCTTGGGTCTGAAGTTGTTCGGAAACTGAGAGAAGAGGATATTGGGATTGTCACAATATGGATACATTAAGAAGATTCTTGAACGATTCCGTATGGATAGTTCCAAGAAAGGATTCCTACCCTTAAGACATGGTATCCACCTGTCTAAAGGAATGGCTCCTCAAACTGTTGAGGAAAGGAAAGCCATGGCTGGATGCCCTTATGCATCAGCTATAGGAAGCTTAATGTATGCCATGATGTGTACTAGGCCAGATATCTGCCATGCAGTAGGAGTGGTAAGTCGTTACCAATCCTGCTATGGAGAACAACACTGGAATGCAGTAAAGAGCATATTTAAATATCTAATACGGACGCAAGATTACATCTCGGTCTATGGAGATGGTGATCTCCAAGTCTTGGGATACATAGATTCTGACTTCCAATTGGATATTGATGATCGAAAGTCAACATCAGGGTTTGTGTTCCTGTTCAACGGTGGTGCTGTGAGCTGGAGAAGCAAGAAGCAGGACACTATAGTAGATTCAACAACAGAAGCCGAAAACATTGCCGCATCAGATGCTGCAAAGGAGGCAGTGTGGTTGCGTAAGTTTGTGCAGGAGCTTGGTGTAGTTTCCTCTGATACTCCCATCCCGCTACTCTGTGATAACATGGGAGCCATTGCCCAGGCGAAGGAACCCAGATGGCATCAGAAGAGCAAGCATGTAGAAAGGAAATGCCACATCATTCGGGAGATTCAAAAGCGTGGTGACATCATCATCACCAAGGTGGCCTTTGCTGACAACGTTGCTGATCCTCTTACCAAACCTCTGACACAGAAGGTTTTCGACCAACATGTAATGAGTATGGGTTTAAGGATTGTTCCTGAATGGTTCTGAGGGCTAGTGGGAGATTGTTAGCAATGTGAGACCGAGGCGAACCATTCCTACAATAAATGTTATTGTAATAAATGATTTATCAATAAAACTTATTGATTTTGTTTCACTCCCTTTCTGATATGGAATGAATGAATGCACTATAAGGTCCCTCTGTACAATAAGGGTTATGTACCATGGCAAACTTGATAATCATATAGCTGTTGATTTATTGATTGAATCAAAGAGGCTGATGCTTGGATGAATATCTAAGGCGTTAGATAGAGGACTCATCAAGCATCATCAATGATTGACAAGTAGTGATCTCCAGTCTGAGTAGGAAAAGGCAATCCTATCTCATTAGGCTGATATCTGATTGACCTCTTGATGCAGGTCCTCTGCATGGGAATATTGATTCGGAGGTATCAGATTAGTTGAGTCAATGGGTTGACTTGACGAGATAGAGATAACCAAAGACCTATGATGAATACTGTCACATCACAGGAAAACATCCTCTGACCAGAGACAGATGTATTGCTATATGTCTAAGTATGTACATTTGGCAGACCAATTGGTTGATGACCTAACTAAGGTCTATACACCGGCGAGCTGGTGTTCGTGTAAGCGCATATGAGTAATACGATCTCTCAAAGGGATCATACAGGTTCACTTGTGGACCGGGAGACATGAGCTCACTCATGAGGTATTGGGACCAACCAAATTCCATGCATGATCGTCATGCTTTAGAAGCATGACATGAATTAGAAGGTAAGATATATGCTTTGTGAAAGCATATGATCTATACCATATCCCAAGGACCAAGATTGAGAAACATAGTGATTGGACCATGAAGATGACAGTACAAAAGTGATCTATAACTTCATATTGATCATGAGTCTTCCAGTATGCAGGATGTACAGGTATTAGGAATACCTGAGGGTGATTTGATCATAAACGATTGTATAACCATGACGCTTCCATTCTGAGGGAGTGATGACACAGGTCTGGATTTTAGTGACTCCTCTCATTAGAGAAGTAACCTAATCTTAGTCCATGTACTGGACATTGATCTGAATGAGATTCAGATGCAATGAGAAGATTAGGTTTACAGTCTTGATTTAATCAAGCATCTATGAGAGGTCCATGGGATCTGGATTTGAGATGTGATCTCAATATCCAAGTCACTATACGTGGAACAGTACAATCGCCCTGTCCTTATCTCCAAGTATCTGAGGAGAAATAGCATTGTTCTTAAATGGTTTAAGAACAATTCCATAAGATCTAAGCAATGATAAATTGACAATTAAATGTAATTTAATTATCATGATGTATGAGGAATTATCCAACATAATTAAATGTGATTTAATTATTATAGACAAGAATAATGTGGATAGTAATATCCAATTATTCATAATATATTATAAATGTGATTTATAATGTATTAGAGAGAGCTAATTATAATTTATATTTGTAGATTAATTATTAATGTGTATTGGATACACATTGTCTAATTAATTGAAAATGTAAATTATATTTTGTTTTGGGTTGTGAATGTGATTCACAATTTTCCAATGTCAAGATTGCAATATTCCCAAAATTAATTGAGAATTATTTTTGGTGAATAAAATCCCAACAAATAGTTGTTGGAAATAAGTAGAGAGAAAATCAAGGAGATATGCAATCTCATGGAAATCCATGAGATTGCCCTCCCCATATGGAAAGGAGGTGGCGGTACCCAATTCCCTTGTGGGATTGGTGGCCGTCCACTCCCTTTTAAGGGGATGGATGATCTCCTTTGTATTTCACTCCTTATTTGATTGATTTAATTTGTTATTAATATATATTTGATTTATCAAATATATTTAATCAAAATTAAATCACAAGTTGTTGGTTTTTACCAACAACAATCTTGACCATTGGATTGACATAAATCAATCTCATCCATTGATTTTAAATGTCCCATGGATTGAGATCCATGGATCCCAAAACTCTATAAATAGAGAGGCATACCTTGCTCTCTATTACATGCTATTGTAGCACATCTCTCTCTCTTTCTCCTCACACACCAACCCTCTCCCTCTCTCTCTTGGTGGTTGTCCACCATAACCCTAGGAGAGGATCTCGTCGATGCCCACGCCATTGCGCTGCCGCTTCGACGCTCTACGGTTCTCTGTCTTCTTGGAGTGCTTCGCTCACGAAGGAGACGTTCGATCTCGTGCAACGAGATCAGGAGCAACCGTGCTTGGATCAACTTGTTGGATTGCGAGGACAACGCGACTCATCCCTGCGCTCGCAAGTCGTTACTCCGACGATCGGACTTGAGACAGAAGGTCTCTTTTCTTAGAGACTCAATCAACCACGCTTCAAGAGGTATTGCATTATACTTGTTGTGGTTATAGATGAAACGATCTGAGAATCGTTCTTGGATCATGTGGTTTCATCGCATGAAAAAATTTAAATTCCGCTGCACCAAACAACTAGTACGACTAGTCATTCTCTGTCGTATCCGATACGACGCTCACGCTTTCGTGATACACTTGAGGATTTTTTTTCCATATCCTTCAGTAGGCTCCTTTTTCCCTAAATATATATCCACATTTTACTTTGATTGGGAATTTTATATCAAAGTTGTCTTTCCTTGTCAACACTGAAAGTTCATTCCTTTAATCACTTTCAATGTAAGAGATATACTTACCATTATATCTCAGCGAGATATGGGAACTCCTTTCCTATCTTTGTCACATCCCAATAATATGAGAACCTCTAACTTGGATTAAAAGAAGTGGGAACACATTCCACTTTGCAAGTCCAACTTGCATCTCCCAATTCGGTATTTAACACCCGGGCCCACCACCCCTACGGTGATGTTGACCCGTCATTAACTGAACCAACCGTCAACAAGAATACAGCTCATTATGCGTAATCCAATATCGCACCAAAAATATGAGGACCCGATATTGGGGTCACTACACATATGTCTTTACTCTTTTGAGAAGCGAAGAGCCCGGTCCAAATGGATTGTATGCAAGAGTTGTCACTTCGGACATGCGTCTCCTACATACAATATCTAGCGACGGAACCCTTCGCCTTGACGGGAGACCATGGATGTCGCTTATGTGATCCTCCACCTCTTATTCAAATTTTAATTAATTATTATGAATCGTATTCATATAATTAGTTCTTCCAAGGGAAATACACATCTATTCATAATAGAGTGTTTTTAATTGGATATAATTAATTTAATCACATTAAATCAATTATCATTCTAATTCAATCAACAAACTTGATTGCTACTTGAATATATAGTATTATCTCAAAGTACGTGTTAATTCAAATTTTAATAATTAGAAAATACACCATGATTTCTCTAGCATTATCGAGTCCCTACCCACTATCATGGCCAGTACCGACGGGAATGGGACAGACCGTACACAGTGCAACCTGCTACCCAACGCTCCCTGACTAGACACCATACCCACCTCAGGAAAGGATAATGCCATATCGATCATTGTATACTTGAGATGATCATTGGCTTTTCAACCGAAATTATATCATACTGTAATAATCAAAATACTTTTGATTATAAGGAAATTTTCTAGACAAATTCCCAAGCCTATTCAAGCAACATGTTTGTTGAAAGTGTATCAAGTAACCAATTGGTGATCTAAATCAAATCTAATCATTTATAGGTTGAGGCAATGTCATTTAATGGAAAACTTATTCTTCAAATATTTCTCAAATATTATCCATAATTATTCCAGGAAATTAACCATTAATTTCACAAGTTTCTTAATGACTATCACAAGGTTTATGATTAGGATTGCAATTTTCAGCAGTAACCCTCACTTAATAAAATTAGCATATCTCATTCATTTTAAACATAAATTAAGCAAAATCAGATTCTAAAGTTTGCTAACTGAATTTAAAACAGAACCTACATTTTTAGAATGCATTTCCAGATGTTTTAAAATAGTAATTAACTCCTTAATTACGTCATCATTCACCATCCTCGGAACAGTGGATATAGGTTCATTAAAATGATCATATCTTGGGTTATCGGATTCCAAATCATGCAAACTCAAATCTCACGGTTTTCTTAATTAATGGGAAACATTACCCAATTTAAAATTTAGTGTTTAAATGTTTTAAAAAAGGCCGAAATTTTATCACAAAACAAGGCTTCGAAAATTGAAATGCGATAAAATTTTCACAATCCTTATGAACCCAAGTCTTCCTAGGTTTATGGATCGCATCCAAAACCTCCAACCTGGCTCTGATACCACTTGAAGGATATGGGATGATCCTCAAGCACATCACGGAAGCATGTGGATTGCATCAAATGCAATCGGGAGCGACTAGTCATACTAGTTGCTCCAGTCAGCAGAATTTAAAAAATTTTAAATGATGAAACCACATGATCCAAGAACCTTTCTCGGAGCATTTCATCTAAACCACAATTAGGTATAAGGATTACCTCTTGAAGCGTGGTTACGATAGAGTCTCTAAACGAAGAGACCTCTTGTCTCAAGTCCGATCCGACGGAGGAGACGCTTGTGAGCGTGTTGATGAGACACGTCCTTCTCGCAATCCATGTTGATGTTCCAAGCTACGAATCTCCTTACATCATCACACAAGATTCGACATCTTCTTCATGAGCGAGGTGCATAGAAGAAGATGGAGATCCACTAGCAAATACTCTTGCAACATATCGACGATGCTGTGGCGAAGGCGAGTCTCTCAATGGCTCCATGGTGGACGGCCATAAGAGAGAGAGGGAGAGAGCCTTGGCGTGTAGAGAGAGAGCAAGAGAGCATTAGTTTACGTTGTAAACTTGTGACTCGAAGAGCAAGGGGTGCCTCTTCTTATATAGGATTTTGGGAGTCCATGGATCCCAATCCATGGACAACACACAATCAATGGTTGAGATTGATTTATGTTTCTTTCAATGGCTAAGATGTTGTTGTAAATATACAACAACAATTGCTTTAATTTGAATTAATTTATATTGATAAATCAACATAATTAATCCCAATTTAAATCACATTGACTAGAGAAGCGATAATGAGAAGACTAAACCAATCCCCTAAAAATAGAAGGACGGCTACCATCATCTCATGAGATCTCATTATCTCATGATATCTCCAAGATTTACACCAACAATTGTTGTAAATATTTTTCACAAAAATAATTCACAATTATCTTGTGAAAAACTTCAATCAAGCCATTGAAATTATGTGAATCCCATTCACAACCCAAAACTAAATTATATTTTCAATTAATAATTCAATGTGAATCCAATTCACATTAATCAATTAATCAACAAATATAAATCATAAAATGCTCTCTTTAATCTATTATAAATCACATTTATAATATACCTGAATAATATGGATAGTGTTTATCCACATTATTCTTATCCATAATAATTAAATCACATTTAATCATCTTGGTTCTCAATTCTCTTGTGCCCAAATAATATGAATCACATTCACATTATTCACATCTTTGATAATTAAATCACATCTAATTATCTTAGATAACTCTCCTTATAATACGAATCAAATTCTTATTATTCATGATAATTAAATCACATTTAATTATCCATTTTCTCAATGCTCAGATACATATATCAACAATGAAATTATCCATGAACTCTTTCAAGGATAATGTGCTTTCTCTGTGGATACTTGGAGATAAGGACAGGGCGATTGTATTGTTCCACATATAGTGACTTGGATATTGAGATCACATCTCAAATCCAGATCTTGCAGATCTCCCATAGATGCTTGATTAAATCAAGACCGCAAATCTAGTCTTCTCATTACATCTGAATCACATTCAAATCAATGTCCAACATTTGGACTATGATCAGATTACTTCTCTATGAGAGGAGTCACTAAAATCTAGACATGTTTCATTACTCCCTGGAATGGAAACGTCATGGTTATACAATCGTTTACGATCACATCACCCTCAGGTATTCCCAATACATTTACATAATGCTTACTGGAAGACTCAGAATAAACCCGAAGTATGAGATCAATTTTACACTGTCTACTTCAGAGTTTTATCATCAAATTTCTCATTTGATCGTTGGGAGTCGGTATCGATCATATGCTTTCCAAAAGCATATATCATATCCAGGTGTTGATCATATACTTTTCCAAAAGTATATATCAAACCTACAAATTTAGTCAAGCTTCCAAAGTGAGACGATCGTGCATGGAATTTGATTCTTCCCAATATCACATGAGTGAGCTCATGTCTTCCGGTTCAGTAATGAACCTGTATGTTCCCTTTGAGAGATCGTATTACTCATATGCCCTTATATGCACACCAGTGTATCGGTGTATAGACCTTGATTAGGTCATCAATCTATTGGTCTGCCAAATGTACATACTCAGACATATAGTAACAAATCTGTCTCCGGTCAGAGGATGTGTGCCTATATCATGACAGCATACGACATAGGTCTTTGGTTATCTCGATCTCGTTAAGTCAACTCTTTGACCTAACTAATCTGACACCTTCAAATCTCTATTCCCATGTAGAGGACCTGCATCAAGAGGTTGGTTAGATATCAACCAAGTGAGAAAGGATTGCTATCTCCTACTCAGGCTCGAGAGCATCTCTTAATAATCATTTGATGGTGCTTTATGAATCCTCAATCTAACTCTTTAGATATTCATCCAAACACTAGCCTCTATGATTCAATAATTGAATCAATAGTTGTATGATCATTAAGATGGCCATGGTACATAACCCTAATTATACTAAGGGACCTATTATGCAAATTATTTATTCTTTATTTTAGATCATGGAATGATATTTGCAATAACATTTATTGCATAATGGCTCGTCGTGGGCTCGCATGTCCAACAACCATGCGTGACATAGAGGTGTGGAGATGATCTTTTGGCTCAATGGCGGTGCCGGAGCAAGGGTAGTCGCGACGCAGATGCAACGTGTTACAACGGCCACAAGAGTGTCAGATCTCATTGGAGAAGGAGAGGGGGTCGGGCTGTCACCACCGACCTCCTCCTTTACTTTATGCAGTCGGCAGATGGGAAAGAAGAGGGGCGGCGAGGAGCTTTATATAGGGGGTGATGGCAACGTTGATTGGGAAGGGGGGATCGGAGACACGATGAGATTGATGAAGAGGCGATCGAGGATTTATTGGGAAAAGAGATCTGATGAGGATTGTGGACGAGGGTGTCGATCGGAGCAGAAGGGGAAGGTGGCGGCGAAGGAAGGTGGATCTTGGAGATTGAGGGTGAAGGCACTATATGGGAGGCCATGTGGATCACCGGGGTGACGTGGGCGAGAGATGTCTTTTGGGACCGGAGCTGGTCCAAGCCTGTGCAGAGAAGGTTGACTTGATCAAGAATATCTTATTGACAGCTCAGAGTAGGCATAAGTCGTATGCAAAGGCGAGACTTGACTTTTGCAGTTGGTGATCATGTCTTCTTTCAAATTGCGCCCCCTTAAGAACTTTGAGAGTCAACCCTTTATTTGATGTCAGTTCTTTATGCAAGAATCGCGAAAAAAGAGTGAAGGGGGTCAGGAAAAGATGGGTCTTTTCCGCTATCTTGCAACTGACTTGGTAAGCGGAAAGAGAGATCATCTATCTAACTGATGAGATTAATCGGAACCTTAGTCGGTACGTCAGATTCGTGGTTCATATGCTCTCTTCAAAAAGAAGTATGTGGGTCTTCTCGCTGATCCTTCCTCTTGGTGCCGCTCCAAAAGGGGAAAGTGGGGGAGGAGATCGACGAAATTAGCGGGAGGAAGGATACGCGCATCAGTCGTAGATTGGCCGAGATCAGGCGGCTGAGGTGTTGCCACGTGGCATAATTTTTTTTAATAATATTTTATAACGAAATATATAAATCTCAAAAATGGTTGACACATGGTGGTTCTAGGAGCTGCCACGTGTCAGCCCAAGAAAATTCAGAAAATCAAATACAAAGAAAAATCTAGAATAAATAATAAATGACCTGGGATCGAAAAATTTTCTTCATGAAAGTTGCTCTCTCAATGAGATCTACAACTTTAGAGATCAAAACCAAAATCAATAATTTGCATAAAGTGTATTTTTTGGGGTATTCTATGTCCATAGAATACATTAATTTTTGGGTTTTGTATTTTATATTCTTAAAAAAGATAAAAAAATCAGGGGAAAATGAAAAAATAAAAGACAAATATTTACACATTACTCTATTTTTTGGATTTTTATTAATTAAGAAAACGAAGAAATAAAATACAAAAAAGAGGACTTTTGTACAGATAGTTAGTGAAGACTCGGACTCATTTAGTTTCTTTGATTTCGATCTTATTTTAGATATGCATTTTTACGTGTTTTAATAAAACTTTCATCAAAGAAAATAAATGAAAAAGAAATAAAATAAAAAGAGTTAAATATTTACATAAAATAATCGGTCAAAAATCGCTAACATACCAAATGTACAAAAGTGGCCCAAAACCCAAATTTCACATATGAGCTCCGATTCACTTGAACTTGGTCTTGTTCTGAATGTAATTGAATGTACATTAGTTCAAAAGTCAGCAGGATTAAATCAAACACTATGTGAGGAAGTTATCATCATTTTAGTCCGACAGAACTGAAATTAGGGTTTGAGTTTATGGTGCACTTATTTCTATTAGTGATTTTTTGTATTTTTCATTTATTCTTATTAGTAATATGTACACAATGGAATGGTTTTAGGTGGTTTACAGTTAGTATGAATTAGTTAAAAATTAGGGAAGTTAGCTTATTTTACAGATCAATCAGGCTGGGATTTTTGACTCCTTATTTTATGCTTATGAGTGATAAAATGTAGTTATTATTTATATATGCATGAGTGCTAATTATGCAATATAATGGATAGAATGAAGATGAATTTTGGGGATCTGAGCTTAATTATTATCTTTTAGAGTGATGAAACTGAGATTCATCAACCCCCTATACATAAACCTTTCCCGTCCCCGAGCATCTAAAGAAATGCGATGAGGTAAAATAAGATTGGGTTCCATACTAATATCATGAGTAGAAGGTGAAAATGGAGCTAGACCCGACCTTTGGATTATTAGTTTGGCAGAACTCCAGTGAGACTTAGGGTTTTAAAATCAATAACCTCCAAGTTCTACACATCATTATCACAATTTCGGCTCAGAAGTCATCTAAGATCAATCCCCTTCCCAAAGCATACCCAATAAACATTGAACAATTGACTCATGTATGTGAAAGGTTTTAGCTCTTGCCATCCAGAATGCTGGACTACCATGCAAACCTCTCCTCTAATATCTCGACCTCGATGAGTTAGGTATTTCCATCTATGGTTTGGTGCGTTGTGTTCACAATCAAAAAGAGGGAGAAATTAGAAGAAGGGAAATGAACTGGAGAGTGACTAGTGTAGTCACCTCTCCTTATGAAGCTGGCCAGTTTAGCCAAGTCTCCACCAAGATCTGCAGGTTTTCTTGAATCTTGGACCTTTTTGGTCAAATATTTATTTGGTAGTTAGCTTCTCTTTGTTTGGATTTTGGTAGCTCTACATGGATCTTGTTGTGCCCCTATGGATATGGAATCCTTTTTTCATACATGTTTTGGGTCCTTAGAAAAAATTATGCCCAGTTTTCCATCCCTTGTTCGAAGCTTTATTTCAACATGTACTCTGATCTTTAGATGACCACGCTACCAGAAAAGAAACTCACACTGTCTTCCAACACCCCGTCTGAATTGAGCTAAGTGCATAGTGCGAGAGTACAAATTAATTCCCTATTCCATAGTCTTACCCAAAATTAGCCGACCAGGTTAGACACTAAGAGTCAAACTCTGCACATTGTCATGTGGAACTCGAAGAATTAAGTCATAGACCTGAAGCTTCTAAAATCCTCTTTCTTGGTGAAGTTTCTCTGAAAATTAGGTGGATTAAGATCAAGTCTAGACCACTCTCGGTTTCTGCTCATAACTCGATTTAGAACCCATGGGCTTTTCACAGAAGCTTATACGAGTAATGCTTGATGAAGTGCAAGTGCGGGAAATGCAGACTTATTTTTTTTGAATTTTGTGACTTCTTTCTCTTTATTTCAATGGAAAGAAGGAAGATTCATATATCATGTCTTCAAGAGACTAAATGGGTTGGGGAGAAAGCAAGGGAGATCGAGAAGACATGCTTTAAACTTTGGTATTCATGTAAAGATAAGGGCAGAAACGGTGTTGGAATGGTTGTTCATAAAGATTTGAAGGATTGCGTGGTTGAGGTGCAAAGATTTGGGGATCGGATTATTTTTCTAAAGTTGGTGCTTGAAGAAGAAATTTTGAATATCATCTCAGTTTATGCACCGCAAATTGGTTTAGATGAAAGGACTAAACAAGCTTTTTGGGAGGATCTGGATAAGATTTTACAAGGAATCCCACAAAGAGAGATGGTTTGCATAGGTGGAGATCTTAATGGACATGTGGGAAAAGATGTTTCAGGGTATGCAAATGTGCATGGAGGACATGGTTTTAGGGATAGAAACGAAGAGGGAAAAGTCATTCTGGATTTTGTAACTGCATATGATCTTTTCATATCAAACACTCTTTTCAAGAAGAGGGACGAGCATTTAATTACTTATAAGAGTGGCTCAACTAGAACACAGATAGATTACTTTGCGTTGAAGAGAAGAGATCGGTTGTGTTGCAAAAATTGCAAAGTAATCCCTGGAGAGAGTTTGACAACCCAACATCGCTTGTTAGTCTTGGATTTACAAATAAAAGGGGTGGTAAAGAAAAAGAAGGTTCCTAAGATCACTAGAACTAGGTGGTGGAATCCTTCGCTGAAGCAATCAAGCTTCAGGGAGAAGGTTTTAGAAGACTTATCTTGGGATTGTAGCGGTAGTGCAAACGAGATTTGGGAGGCAGTAGCATCTTGTATCCGAAAGGTTGCTAAAGAGATGCTAGGCGAGTCAAAAGGAGGAGCTCCGGTTCAAAAGGAGGCTTGGTGGTGGAGTGAAAGGGTGCAAGAGAAGCTAAAAATTAAAAGAGCTTGCTTTAAAGCTATGTCTAAGGATAGAACAGAGGAAACTGTCACAGACTATAAAATAGCGAAGAAGGAAGCAAAGAAGGCTGTAAGCGAAGCTAAGTCAAAAGCTTATGAAATTTTGTACAAAAATCTCAACTCTAAGGAGGGCCAGAAGGATATATTCAGGTTGGCCAAAGCAAGAGAAAGAAAGACCAAAGACCTTTCTCAAGTGTAATGCATTAAGGACGAGGAAGTTCACGTGCTTGTTACTCAGAAGGATATAGAGACTAGATGGGAGAAGTACTTCCATAAACTTTTCATTGGAGAAGGAAATAGAGAGATCACTTTGGGTGATCTAGCTAGTAGTGAAAGTTACTTGAATCGTGCATGCTATAGATGAATACAAAGAAAAGAAGTAGAGGATGTTTTGAAGGTTATGGGACCTGGGAAAGGTGTTGGACTGGATGACATCCCTGTAGAAGTATGGAAAGTTTTAGGTGAGTGTGGTTTGACTTGGCTTACGAATCTATTCAATGTTATTTGGCGAAGCAAGAAAATGCCTGAAGATTGGAGGAGGAGTATCGTGGTGCCTCTTTATAAGAACAAAGGAGACATTCAAAATTGTTCAAATTACAGAGGTATCAAGCTGATGAGTCACACTATGAAAATTTGGGAACGTGTGATCGAAAGAAGGTTGAGGCAAGTTTCCCAAGTAAAAGAAAATCAATTCGGATTCATGCCAGGTCGCTCAACTATTGAAGCCATCCATTTGCTGAGGAGAACAATGGAGATTTATAGAGCTAAAAGGAAGAATCTCCATATGATCTTTATTGATTTGGAGAAGGCTTATGATTCCGTCCCACGAGAGATACGGTGGAGAGTTTTGGAGAAGAGACAAGTACATGTCCTATACATTAATCTCATAAAGGATTTGTATGATAGGGCTTTATCTTGTGTAAGGACCCCGACGGGGAAGACCGACTATTTTGACATCAACATTGGTTTACATCAAGGTTCACCTTTGAGTCTATTTCTTTTTACTTTGATTATGGACAAGTTGACAAGTCACATTCAGGATGAGTTACCTTGGTGTATGTTATTTGCTGATGATATTGTTTTGATTGACGAGACTAGAGATGGAGTAAATGAGAAGCTTGAGGTTTGGAGACATGCATTGGAGACTAAAGGTTTTCGTATAAGTAGGGCTAAGACGGAATATATGGAATGCACCTTTGATGGAAGCAATGGTGAAGGAATCGAGGTGAACATTGGTGACGATAATATTTAGAAGAGAGATTCTTTTAGATATCTAGGATCTATTTTACAACATGATGGGGAAATTGATGGAGATGTTACTAATAGAATAAATGCAGGCTGGCTAAAGTGGAGAGGAACCTCCGTTGTTCTCTGTGATAAGAAAATTCCTTTAAAAATTAAAGGAAAGTTTTACAAAGCAGCCGTGAGACATGCTATGCTTTATGGTTCTGAATGTTGGCCTGTGAACCATAGACATGTGCAGAGAATGGATGTAGCAGAAATGAAAATGCTAAGATGGATGTGTGGACATACACGTAAAGATCGGATTCGAAATGATGTAATCAGAAAGAAGGTTGGTGTAGCTCCGATCGAGGATAAGATGTGAGAAAACCGCTTAAGATGGTTTGGTCATTTGCAAAGAAGGTCAACTGATGCACCGGTTAGGAAATGCGAGTGTTGGGATGTTGAGCCGGCTAAGAGAGGGCGAGGACGGCCCAAGAAGTGTTGGAAAGAGACTATACGAAGGGATCTTAGTTTTTTGGATATAAGTCCGAGATTGACCCAAGATAGATCTGAATGGAGGCGAAGAATCCATGTAGCTGACCCTACTTAATTGTGGGAAAAGGCTTTGTTGTTGTTGTTGTTGTTGTTTCTCTTTATTTCAATGAAAGATTTTTTATGCTGAAACAAGAAGCCAATTTTTCAAATATTTTGGTTGGACACAATTAGTGTTAGTTTCAAAACTCATTTTTTTTGTTTTTTTTTGTTTTACAAGTTAGTTACCCATCCCGTAAATGCATATAGATTTACACAAAAGTGTGAGCTATGGGCAATATATATACACAGTATATATACACTCCTCCTATAATTAGCGAGTGATATGTCCTCAGAGCATAAGAAGCATAGAGAAGACATAACTTGGGCTACGTGTAAGAAAGTGAAAAGGAAGAGAAAAATAAAAACAAAAGTCGGCCCACCCCCTATACTTAGGTTGTGAGTAGTCTAAGTATAGAAGAAGGGCGAAAAATGAGGCAGACAAGGATGTGGAATTTGAATGAGGAGAGTTTATACAATAGGCATCGGGTCCCCTATACTCAAGCCCTGGTCAGCCTAAGTATTAGAGAAGGGTGGAAATAGGGTGATCGTCCTCAATAGAATAATACTTGAAGGTGGAGGCACACCAGATATTCTTGTTCTTAAGTTGCTTTACCAAGTTGCGCTTAGTCTTGGGGTCAAGCGATTCATCCTCGGATGATGAATACTCTGAAGCACCAGTCTCAGTCAGCTCATAAGAAATAATTCCGGTATATCTGATGAGACGAGGAGAATCGGCTCTTGACGAATAATAGTGAGGAGAAGGAAAAGTCCAACAAGGGTCGATATTTGGTTGCTTTCTCATATAGGGCTTTAGAGATTCCCAACTGAGTTCACTCATGTAGATTACCTTGTCTAGCCTTGATGATGAATTACCATAATATTCCTTTTCGGAAAGGTAAATGGTGACTTTCTTAGTTTGTTTATTGGGAAGGGTCAATTGGTCCTTGTTATCTATGATATGCTGACAGTATGGTCCTCATTATATGAATAACCATTATAGTATTCTTCCCTGGTCAGCGGACGTCCTGCATGTATTCTCAGTTAGCATGTCAATGGTGAGTTCCTATGTCAGATTGAGTTGATCAAGGTGGTTAGAGAAGGTCTTGCCTGACTTAGGGTAAGACATGCTCGTGTTTCCTCATCACCATATAAAAAACCTTGTATCCGGTGATCTTCCGTAGGATTTGTCATGATAGTGGTAGAGGTAAAAGCAGTAGAGAATGGGAAGATGAGATGAGTCTCTGAACCAATGATCTTCTCAACGGTCGTTATCTCATTTGTAGCAGCGGGGTAGGGATTTTCTACCATTTGATGGTCATGGTTGTTGACTGCTTTATGGGTTACTTTATATTGTGTTTCCTCAAATACTGGTTGTCCTTGAAGTGCTCCCAATGTAGTGAAATTGATTTCCTGAGTCTTGCATTCAATAGTTGCATTAGCCAAGGCTGAGAATGGCTTTCCGAGAATTATTGGAGACTGGGTGAATTCTCCTTGATGCTCAATATCAATGATTATGAAATCCATAGTGAGCGGAGCACCTTGGAATGTCATGATGACTGGAATGGTTCCTCTCGGTTGTTTTATTTATCGATCAGCTAGTTGAACGATCTCTCTTGATTTCTGGATTGATCGAGTTTAAGCTTGTCAAACACGAAGATCGGGAGGATGTTAATTGGTGAGTCATCACCGATTCAGGCATGGGCGACTGTTGTGTCTTTCATTCTATAGTCAAATCGAGGCAACCACTTTACTTTGTGGCTCTTTGTCTTTCTTCTCATTATCAAAGAAGTGGCCATCGACAATATATGTCGTTCAGTCTTTATTCTTGTCTTGCCCTATTTTTTCGGTATTAGTTTACTCTTTATAAATCTTTCCAGGTCGGCAAAGTATTCAATGGCATGATTTAAGGGAAGTCCAAAATTCGATCTTTTATCCATTTCTTCCCCTGGAGTAGGATCCAAAATTTTCAAATCTTCTCCTTTCCATTTTTTATGCGTTTTCCTGGTTTTTTGAATTTTTTGGATGTTTTTGAATTTTTCATTTTTTTGGTCTTTTGGTGTGGTGTGTAGACGAGTTGTTTTCCAATGTAGATGAGGAGCTTAGATATGTGGGGTTAGAGTCATCCCTAAGGGAATAGTATGTATAAGTGTCACTATCAAAGTCTTCCCTCCGAGTTTTCTCTGAAATTTCAACTTTAAATCCAATCATCTTATCTTCCATTTCCATACCCAAGCTACCATAAATTAAATTTTATCGGTCAGTGAAATTTCTAAATTTACCTCAATTAATTCATATCTCTTACTTATCCTAAAAATCTCATCCTCCAAGAACTTTTCATGATCAATTATGTGAGTAGTTTGTGTGGGTTCCTGAGTATTCTCTCATTTTTCAACTTGAGATCCAATCATTTCATCTTCCATTTTCTTGTATGAGTTGGGAGAAGATTCTCTTGGAATATCCAGTATATGATCGTTATCTTTTAAAAATTTCTCTTGATAAATTATGGAAGGAGTCTGCTAAGTTGGTGGGAATTTATATGTTGCATACTCAACATACTGTGACTCAGGCATGTATTGTTCGGTTGAGTAGAGTATGTTTTCATGATTGTTGATAAGTTCCTCATATGATGGAGTCCACATACAGGGTTCATGTCCAATCATTTTATCTTCCACTTCCATACCCAAGCTACCATAAAATAAACTTTATTAGTCAGTGAAATTTCTAAATTAACCTCAATTAATTCATATCTCTCACTTATCCGCTAAATCTCATCCTCCAAGAACTTTTCATGATTAATTATGTGAGCAGTCTGTGTGGGTTCCTGATTATTCTCTCATTTTTCAACTTGAGATCCAATTATTTCATCTTCCATTTTCTTGTATGAGCTGGGAGAAGATTCTCTTGTAATATCCAATATATGATCGTTATCTTCAGAAAAATTATCTTGAGAAATTATTGAAGGAGTCTGCTCAGTTGGCGGGAATTTATATGTTTCATACTCAACATACTATGACTTAGGCATGTGTTGTTCGGTTGAGTAGAGTATGTTTTATTGATTATTGATAAGTTCCTCATATGGTGGAGTCCACATACAGGGTTCATGTCCAATCATTTTATCTTCCACTTCCATACCCAAGCTACCATAAAATGAAATTTATCGGTCAGTGAAATTTCTAAACTTATCCTTAAATAATTCATATCTCTTACTTATCCTTGAAACCTTATCCTCCAAGAACTTTTCATGATCATTATGTGAGCAGTCTATGTGGGTTCCTAAGTATTCTCTCATTTTTCAACTTGAGATCCAATCATTTCATCTTCCATTTTCTTGTATGAGCTGGGAGAAGATTCTCTTGGAATATCTAGTATATGATCGTTATCTTCTGAAAATTTCTCCTGAGAAATTATGGAAGGAGTCTGCTCAGTTGGCAGGAATTTATATGTTTCATACTCAACATACTGTGACTCAGGCATGTGTTGTTCGGTTGAGTAGAGTATGTTTTCATGATTGTTGATAAGTTCCTCATATGGCGGAGTCCACATATAGCGTTCATGTGCATTGAAATCATTAGTCCAGTCTTTTGTATGTGTAGGCTGACTGTAGGAGTGGTATACTGGTTGGTCACTAGAGATTTGTTCATTAGAGTCAATCTAGTGTTGTTGATCATTAGGAGTGGACCTCTCCTTGTGGTTTGATCAGGCCATCATATTATTTCCTAAGGTCCAGTATGGATGTGTTTCTTTAAATTGTTGACCTATCCCAACAAGATCATGAGGAAAGAACGAAGTCGGTTGGGCTTGGTGTCTTGGCCAGTCATGTATCTTAAAAGTGATTTGATCTTTAAATGGTTCATGAGTTTCAGCAAGAAATCGGGAATAAGATGATTCAGTCCAGGATGGCATTTGATCATGTGTAGTCACGGATGGTGGAGGTGGGAAATATGAAGTTGTGTTTGATTCGATCGGATGATCTGAGTAGAATGGATTGGAATTCATCAAGTGGGTTGGATTCATTTGAGGGTGAGAGTTTCCCATGAATGTTGGAGGATGTATGGGTTTGACCGAGAAGAATTAATTTTCAAAGTAATCACCTGATGGGTTTGGATGATTTGGGTTAGATGATTTGGGTCTGACCGAGAAGAATTCATTTTCATAGTACAGATCTGGTGGGTACTTGGACCAATGTCTCATTATTTTTAAAGGAGGTGGATGAGTTATCATAATGGATCTTGGTTAAAGATGTTTAAGTGCATAGGATACTCAACAGAAGAAACATTAATTTCTTAATCAAGGAGAGAGATGGCACAAATGTGTGGTTTTGATATTTGAGTCGATTTCACGCACACCAATGCAAACACAATCAAACCCCAAGTTCACCAACTCATACAATGAAGGCCATAATAGTTCGACCTATTATCTTTCCATTTTTAGTTGGTGATAAATTCAATCTTGGAAAAGAATTAGCTAGTTGTTAGGTGCCGGAAATTTTCTCAAAAACTGGTCGGAATTCTTACGACTAGTTTCACCTACTTTCAACAAGTATGGGTGTAAGTACAGACTGTAAAATGGCTACATGTTACTTAAGGATGGAGCCTTACACAGTGTCCTTTAAACCACCCACTCTGCTAAGGAAATCTGGACCGTTTGCCGGCTAACCGTATGTCCTCACTGAGAAGTAGCTAATCGTTTTTTATAGAATCAGTAGTCTGAACGAAGATTCCGGAGCTGGGCTCTAGCCTTAAGTCTCATCTCTCACTCACTCAAAACAATAAATCCATCAAATGATGGGGTTGCTCTCCCGCAAAAATTCTTGATTTCATGAGTTAATTAAAGTCAACCTTATTTTGCAATCCCAATTTTAATAGTTGATCACTGAAAATTTAGGTGATCACAAATGCACGTCTACTGTCCAGTCCCAATTTCCTTTTATATTTTGACTGACAAAATAGGAGGGATAAATTTGGGAAAGGCTGACGCACACAGAAAATAATGAGGAACGCTTACTGTAATTCTTCGTAATCTTCATGCGGGAGGCAATACAAGAATTGAAAATTATTCTATATGTAATGTAATCGGACAAAACCGCACCTAGCAGAAAGTTCTATTAAGCGTGAAGAATTGAGTTAAATTTTTGACTAAGTTGAATGATCTAATGTCCATCTCGATTAATGTGCAGTATGGTCCTAGGTTCTACGAGCACAATCAAGGAAAAACCTAGAAGTTCTAATAGTCGTATGTGCAGATCTAACCTACGAGCCACTCAATTCGGGCCCCACCATCACCGGAGAGTAAAACAGGTTGCGACACACCACAGAAAAGTTTGAGTCTTGTTTACATATAGGAGAGTCCAAACGGACACCATTGTAAATAAGTAATTAATTACAAAAATTAAAATTGCAAAAAATAAATCCTAGACTCTATGCTCTCTCACGACTCATGTCAGTCTCAATTTTAATTCAAGTTAGCAATCAGTGAAGATGCATCGGTTTCGAAAGAACCGCTCCATGTAAGTCCGATTCCTCACACAAAAAAATAAGAGAAGAGTGTAAGAGAGTGTCCTAAAAATAATCAAAAATATAACAAGAAATTAAATGTTGAAAAATAAAATAAATGCTTGAAAATAAAATGAAAAATTTACAGTGAAGATTCAGAGGTCAGACTACCTGAATAAGGAAAATTGATCACTTAAATTTTCTAAAAAAACATAAGCCATTTGTCTCCCTGACAATAGCGCCATCTAATGATTTTGTTTTTACCCTCAATTAATTTGCATGAATTATTATGCAAAAATAATTATGTCTATCATTTCGTTGTAAGAATGTAATAGGAATTAATCAAGAAATAATCACTTGAATATTTAATTTATTTAATTCCAGTGATTTTATGTTTGTTTTACTTGGGCAAGTCCCAAGGTCGAGTTCGAGGAGGCAAAGGAACAACCTAGGTTAGTGTTTATCAAATTTCATGTGTGATTTTCGAGGCAGAATATTTTTGGTATTTTCAATGTAATTTTTTAGTGATAATTTAAATGCGGCCAATTTTAGGGACTAAAATACAATTTTCATTTATACGATGTCCAAAAATGATGAAACTTGGCCGAGATGTTAATAATGATGAAATGAACAACTATAATATATTTGGATGCAATATGAACATTTTACGAATTAATGAATACAGAACACGAGATTTTCAATAGCTAATATAATAAATATCAAATCTACTTATTTTCAGGAAATAAAATTAACTAATATATATCACTAGGTGATCCCAGAAAAATCATAAATCTAAAAATGTTGAATTTAATATCTATTAAAATATATTTGCTAAAAACACAAAATGATTTTTATAGAGAAAAATATGCATGCAAATGAATTTCTTTTGGGGCATATTGTAAAACACAATTAATTCTATGATCCAAGAATATTTGGCAATTTTTGGAGTTATGGTTAATTAATTATGAATTTTAGAGCACATACTGGGCAAAATACAGGAATTTCCACAAAAATATTTAATAATAATTAACCACAAAGCATAAAATTACAAGGAGCATGCCACAATATAGAGAATTAATTGAGAAACATAATGCATATTTTTAAATAATAAAATGATGCGAAATTATTGATCAAATAACAGATGGAATACAAGGATCTACTTGCAAAACAGAAAATTAAATAAGATAACAAAATGCATGACATGGGTGTAAGTAGAATTACTGAGCCCAGGATGGTCCTTTGTGCAAAATGTCCAAGAGATTACGTACAAAGCATGTGACCCCTTGAGTAGCTTGGGAATTTGCTGGAGTTCATGGGTCTTCCTCACAAAATTCCCCAAGAAGGGGGTTCTTCTGTTTATTTGGCGATATGATGAGGGGCTTCATGTAAATTGCCCCCCCCCCTCCCTAGCACGCAGGGGGCATGTGATGGCCTTGAAGTCCACGCTTGGGGAAGTGTCGGAGGTGGTTGGACGAAACTCGATCGTTGAATGCGGAGGAGGGTCAATGGGTGGAGGCACCTCCTGGAGCGAGCGAGGGGAGAGTGGTCGAGCGAAGATGCTCCTAAAGGCAGAGATGGAGGTTGTTGTCAATGAAGAAGACTCTTGGATCCGGCCAGGAGGTGTCGTTGAAGAGCAGGTTATTGAGGAAGATGTCAGGAAGTCGATGAAGCTTGGTCAAAAGATAGAGGCAGAATCGACGATGAATAGTGGATGCTGGCGGCGAAGCTCGACAGTTGTGGCGAGGTGTAAAGATGGTGAATGGTGGTGGTGAGTTCGCACCTGGACGAAGATGAAGTTGGGTCTAGGTGCTCTTGGAGATGGAGTCATGGACTCAGGTGGAGCCCATGCTGACCGAAGGTGGAGAAGCTCTTAGGTATTGGTGGTCAGGCATGACAGAGAGGTGTGGAGATGATGTTTTTGCTCAACGGTGATTTCAGAGCAAGGGCAGTCACGGCGAAGAAGTGACATGCTGCAGCGACTGCGAGAGGGTCGGATCTCATTGGTGAAGGAGAAGGGCTCGGGCTATCACCACTGACCTCCTCCTTTACTTTGTGTAGTCAGCGGATGGGAAAGAAGAGGGGCGACAAGGAGATTTATATAGAGGGGTGATGGCAGCGCTGATTGGGAAGGGGGGATAGGATATGCGAAGGGATTGACGAAGAGCCAATCGGGATTGATTGGGAAAAGGGATTTGATGAGAATTCTGGACGAGGGTATTGACCGGAGAAGAAGGGGAAGGAGGTGGCGATGGAAGGTGGATCTTGGAGATTGAGGGTGGCCGCACGAAAATGGGGGAATGGTGGTGCCGCCCCAAATGGGGAAAGTAGGGGAGGAGATCGATGAAATTAGGGGTAGGAAGGAGACGAGCCTCGGTCGTCTGATCGGTCGAGATCTAGTGGCTGAGATTTTGCAACGTGGCATAAGTTTTTTTATTTTTTAATAATTCTTTTATAAATAAAATATATAAATCCCAAAAATGGGTGACATGTTGCGGCTCCAAGAGCTGTCACGTCTCATCCCCAAAAAGTTCAAAAAATCAAATACAAAGAAAAATCCAGAATAAATAATAAATGACCTGGGATCGAAAAACATTCTTTACGGAGGTTGCTCGTCTCATTGAGTTCTACAACTTTCACAAAGAGATAAAAACCAAAATCAATCATTTGCACAAAGTGATTTTTTTGGGTACTCTATGTACATAGAATACCTTAATTTTTGGATATTGTATTTTTTTATGATTTATCAATAAGATAAACAAATTGGGAAAATATAATAAAATCGAAGACAAATATTTACACATTACTCTAGTTTTTTGGATTTTATTAATCAATAAAATGAAGAGATAAAATAAAATACAAAAAAGAATACTTTTGTACAAACAGTCAGTGAAGACTCATTAATTTCTTTGATTTCGATCTTATTTTAGATTTGGATTTTTATGTATTTTAATAAAACTTTCATTAAAGAAAATCAATAAAAAAGTAATAAAATAAAAGAGTTAAATATTTACATAAAATAATAGGTCAAAAATCGCTAACATGCACGATATACAAAAGAGGCCCAAAACCAACTTTCACATATGAGCTCGGATTCACTTGAACTTGGTCTTGTTTTTAAGGTGATTGAATGTACATTAGTTAAAAAGTGAATAGGATCAAATGGGATACTATATGAGAAAGATATTAGTGTTTTAATCCGATAGATCTGAAATTAGGGTTTGAGTTTCTGGTCCACTTATTTCTACTAGTGATTTTTTTATATTTGTCGATTATTCTTGTTAGTAATATGTACACAATGGAACTAGTTTCAAGTGGTTTGGAGTTAGTATGAATTAATTAAAAATTAGGAAAGTTATCCTATTTTACCTGTCAATCAGGCTGGGATTTTTGGCTCCTTATTATATGCAATTACGAGTGATAAAATGCAGTTATTATTTTTATATGCATGAATGCTAATTATGCAATATAATGGATAGAATGCAGATGAATTTTGGGGATCTGAGCTTTATTATTATCTTTTAGAGTGATGAATATGATATTTATCACCAGTCTTGGTGGTCATGAGGTGTCTAACTAGTCGGATCTGGTAATCATTGTATGAACGCCTCTTTCTCAAGCAAGTCTCCATGGTGAAATCGGTAGACATGCTGCTCTTAGGAAGAAGTGCTAGAGCATCTTGTTTCGAGTCTGAGTGGAGGCATGCTCTAATATAAAATATAGAAACCCTACTTTTTGTCCCCTACCTAAAGGGCCTCGATTCAATCTTGTCGATTCGACCAGCTCACTCGACTCAAATATATAATAGGTTAGCGTGTTCTTAAAAGTCTCAGTGTACTTCAGAGCATGATCTTTTTTCTGGTTTCGTCTCTCGAGGATCAACTCAAGTGCAATCTCAACAATTAATGCACAATAATGATTAAAAAATAAATGTAGGTGAGCTAAAATTTATCGTACCCCACAAAAATGTGTATAGCACGCAAGCAGTAGGGGGCGAACCACAAAAGAGCACACGAGGTAGAGCAACAAATATGAATTGACAACTTAGGATGTTTTTGCAATTTTTACTTTTAAATATTTTAGTGGGTTTTTATAATTTTTATTGTATTAAGTTTTGATTTTGCACATTTTTTATTTTGATTTTTAAAATAAAATACAATATATAGATTAATATGTAATATATAAATACATATACATAGAAAAGGATAAAAGAGATATTTTTAGATTTTTAAAAAATAGAAAATAACCTTAAAAAATCAAAAATAAAATATTTTTTGGTTTTATAAAACTTTCTTTATTTTTAGATAATTTTTTTAGAATTTTATGGAAATTTATATAAGTAAATATACAAAATAAACAAAATAGTAAATCAAGGAACTTGAAATGGGTTAATAAATATCTATCAAATCATATTGAGCCCAAATTCAGTTATCCTTAATTCTAGAAAATATAAAGAAAATTCAGCAATTTAGAAAATATTTTTATGTTTATCCTATGAATTTTCAGAATTTTCATAAGGTTTTTTGACTTTTTCAATTTTTAGGGGTTTTACTTAATATAATTCAAAATTATTTGGTCATAAAATCAAATATATTTAACTAAATATAATGGAATTTTTTAGAATTTTCCAAGTCATTTTGTATTTTTTATGGATTTTTAAATGCTAAACAAGAGAAAATGCAATATTTTTGTATTTTTATAAATATGAAAATACTTTTAATTACCTTGAGAAAAAATATGTGATATAGTATGGTTCAAAGCACTTAAGATAATTTTCTTATAATTTTTAGATGTAAAATGATATTTTTAATAAATAAAACTCAACTACAAAATTTAATCTACAACATGGGGACCTACTTACAATTTCTACAAAGTTTCAGGGAATTTAATAACCCTTAAACAAAATAAGGGCTTAGATGAAATTTTTCACACAATCAAATATAGCCAGCACTAGCAAGGGTATAAATGCAATTATACGAAAATTACATGTTCTAAGAGCACTTTAACCACAAAATATAACACTTGATATGTGATATAATGGTTTGAATATAAATATAAAACTCCGAGGGGACTAGGTGCAAAATATCTACAGCCTTACGTGTATGGACACGTGAGGTGACGTGGACGGGACCTAGGTGTGAATCGATGAAAACATAAGGGTTCTGAATGTAAATATTACACATACTTTTACACTATAGATGAAAATTTAAATGCTAAAAACTAAATACAAAAAGGCGTGGGGCTAAGTATGCAAATACCCCCACTAAGGCACTCGATCGGACGTCTCTTGGTCTTCTCTTAACGTGATACGACAATTGAGGCAATGTAATGGTTTGGATTGATCCTACGGTGTTGATAGATTCTAGAGGCATGCCCTGATCCGATGGTGTTGAGCACCTCATGAAGAACACGGTAGAACACGTATGGGTAGCTCCTTCAATCAATGAATGCTTGCTACTCTGATTCCCTCGTTAGTTGCTGATCACCCCAGAACTTGCTGGGAGCCTTTTGCACCCGTTGATGGACTTCAGAGAGTTCTAGATCCCATTGATGGGGATCTGGAGCTCAATCTACTCCAGCAAACCTAGAGCACCAAATTGAGGATCGAGTCCCCGCTCAAACCCACGGTCAATGTCCAGCACCTACATGGAAAGAGTCGTGGGTTTGAGGTCTTTTTCCTTGACCCAAAATGAAGCTGGTTGCGTAAAAAATGGGAATGGAGGGCAAATCTCTAGCGTGTAGCGGAGGGAGAGATTTGATTCATTGATATGTGTTTGATGAGGTTGGGAATGGTGGATGGTTCGGTGGATAAGGTGATGGGGAATGAGATGGGCTACTTTATGAGTCGAAACAAGGTGTAGAACAGGCAGAATAGTGGTTGTAGCTCTAAGCTCCGACGATCTAAGAGATTTGAAAATACAGTACATAACAATAACTACGCTAATCTAACGATACCATTATGCTAAGGAACAAAAATTCAAGAGAAAATACCAAGCTATCATCTCAACCGGAGTACCTAGAGTAGACAAAACCTTCACCCGAGTAGAGCTCCGGCGATGGTTGGATCTCCCTCCTCCGTATGGTTTGCGTCACGATTCAAAGAGCGACGCCTTCCTGTTACTAAGGGAGGCTCAATCCAAGATGAATACGTGGGGTTACTACGGTACAAGGGGTTCAAAATTCAAAAATGGTAGAGAGGGTCTTATTTATAAAAAGGATTGAGGGGTAGTTGGATTAGGTTTTGCCGGCTGATGGATGGGGGATTGACTGAGGGTTTGGTCAGGAAAGTAGGATCTTCTATCAAGGATCAACTTTCATCAATCGGTCGCATTGATTATCTAGGTAGAACTTAGGAAAAATTGATGAAAGAGGCAGATCAGCGAGGCTAACAGGCCTAGGCGCTAGGCAACCTCAGTTGATCGGCAGGTCAACCAAGGAAGGCCTCCCATTCGTCCATGTAAGCTCACTACGTGACAAAATAGCAAAGAAAAAAACTAATTCTAGAATAAATATTAAATGATTTTATTTGGAAAAACACAAAACATAAAATATGTTCGTTATTTTATGTACTATTTTTGGTGATTTTTATTTATTTATATCGACATATTTATTGTATGTTGATTTTACAAGTATAACTATAGGTATAAATACCTATCTATAGTATATTTGATTTTTATTTTGTATTTTATATTTTATTATTTTATAAAAAAAAATTATACATTTATAATAACTTTAAATAGTTATCTACATATTTTTTTATTTTTCTGAGTTTATTTGTGTATTTAAATAAATGTGTATAAGTACATTATAATATAATATACCTATGTAGATTATTACAGTATATATTTTAATGAATTTTTATTGATTTCTTTCTATGTTTATATTTTTAGTATGATTCAAATAATATTTAAAGGTATTTAAAAATGTATAAAGAGTGGAAATATAATGAATGAACTAAATGAATATATATATATATGTATACAATACATTGGGAACAAAAAAACCAACTTTTGCATCTTAACTCCAATTTTAATGAAATAACCTTCATTAAATAGATAATTTAATTTAAAGCACAATAAAGGTGAGTTTGCTCAATTTTAAATTCATATGGAGAAGATATGGATCTGTGAAGTTTTGTTTGTGGCTTTTCATATGTGTGTCCCATCCACTTGATGCATTATTTTCATGTTCTATTATTTATGTATTTTTTATGCATCATTATGCATATGTTTTGTGTTGAAAACATATTTATTTAAAGTGTTTAAGAGTGTGTAAAGATTATTATAAGTTTGAGATATATACAGTGTACTGGTCACCTAGAGTTTCTAGGCGATCGTGTTATTTTGTTTGTATTTGTTTGCCCTTATATCCCTGTACGTTATTCCTTGTCGACCAAGACAATATTGACTTAGTCTCGGTATTTAGGGTCCGTAATTTTTTACAATACTTCCTTTATTTTTCTTTTCTTTATTCATTTATTTTGTATTTAAATAGAAGTATTTAAGCATAATTTGTAGAAAAAGGCCAAAGCATTAATTTGTACAACTTAGCCATATTTACATGTATTTATCTAATTATTTAAAGATATAATAAAGGAATGAAGGTGAGTGGATGGGTATTCATCAATGACTTAGTCCATTAATTGCTAGATAATTGATGATATGTTTGAACCTAGGGGTAATTGATTAATATCACTTGTAGATCATGAATTCATGAGCTTAATTGAGTTTATGTGTTTGTTGGTATATTTTATGTTGTGATTGAATTTGTCATCATGTTGTATCATGAAATAATTGCATTAAAAACCACATAATGTTGTATCACAAAATAATTGCATTCAAAACCACATAAAAACTTTGCATCTATTTGTGTGCATTTTTGTATACTTGACCAAGGTAGCTTCTTGGGGTAGCCTATCACCCATCTTATAACCCGATTAGATAGTTTAACCGGTAATGTCTATGTGTTCGACCCTGGACTTGTCTAGGAGAAATTAGACCGAGCCACTCCCCACAAAGATTCTCGCTCAGTCTCTAATAGACTTGTAATTGGTCATATTACAATGAACTGATTTTATCTTAGCTGATTACGGATTCATCAGACGCTTATAAAAAGGACTTGAGGACTAGGATGCGATCAAACTCTACTAATTCAATGTTATTCTGTGTAGCTATGTTCAGATAATATTTTCCTCAAAATAATTGAACGAATCAAAGAATGAGAGAGAGAGAATACTCGAGAAAGCACTAACAGAGAGCATCTAACTTTTCTAGATAGAATATGAGTGAATCCTCAAATGGTGTGTTCTAACACTTAGTATAAGTTCTCGATATAGGGGTCCAAAAATATGACCGTTGGAAATAAATTAAGCAACAAATTAGCGATAATTTACGTCAAATATTATATTGGTCAAGAAGGATGATCGATCAGATCAATATGATCGATCAGGTCAAAAGTGTGATCGACCATTGCATGATCGTTGATACGGTATGAAAATTATGATCGGTAAGTAAAGAAGGTATGATCGATCAAGGGTTATCGATTGGAAGGAAACACTAGGTCGATCAGTGATGGTCGATCAGTAAGAATAGATGCTCGATCAATGTTGATTTGTTTGATATTTGAATTATTTATTTGTATTTTTGGAAAGTTGTAACCTCAAGCAACATACAACTTTTTAATCTTTTGCAACAATGATGCAAATGTCAATTCATCTATTTTCCAAGTTGAATCACATTGTAGTCATACAATCACAATAAACGAGAGTGTGACTATGATATGTGTCTTTGTCATCTTTCAAATCATCAGAGTAACAAAGAACTAATAATCTCTTCCTTTTTAATTATGATAAAACTTTTCAAAAGAATAAGGTAACGTATCCAATCGAGCATATCACATATATATCAAATAAGAATAAATCAATGTAAATCAAGATAATGAATCAAGAACTTCGAGTCGTTGATTTTAATTTTTCCCTCTTACTAAAAGAATCGAAAAACTTTTAATTATGTAAATGTTAGGTGTATGAAGGTTGTAAAACATGATCCTTAATCCTTTAATCATTTCCTCCCCTTAATTCAATGTCTCTTAAGCTACTACACTCTAATACTTTCTCCCCCTTTTGTAATCACTTGAAATGTATACAAAAGGGAGAATACAAAACATGTTTACTTCATTAATATTACAAAATAATACAAAGTATGTGTATCAAACAAATAACATCCACATACAAAGATTGAAAGAATAAGAGATGGAAGGAAACAAAAAACTACTCAAAGGAAGAAAAAAGATGGCATGATATACTCAAGAGGAGAATATTTTATATCCTCTGAAGCATCATAGGGTGTTGTGTGGTTTATTTCCACATTCAATTACGCATACGGTATCTAAGATATATGAAAACTTATGAGTACTCTACTGGACTCATCAGAATCTAAGGCATCATATTCTTCTTCATGGCCGGGCATTGATGAATCCATGATTCATTAATATTTCTATCGAATTTTGTCTTAAAACCCTTAACAAATACATGTAAATATGCAATAATTCTCAACTTTTATAAAATTCACATTTATAAGTAAAAATGCATTTTTATGCATTAAAAATAAAGAAAAAATATAAGGTAGACTGTAAATATGTATATATTATACATGATGACTAATAATATATAAATATAGCTGTAAGATATGTTTATATAACCTAACCCCCGAGACCAAGTCAGCATGGCTTGATCGACAAAAATAATGAAGTAGGGAGAGAAAAGGAAGAAAATACAAAAATAGCTAACATTGTACATCATACCCTAATTCCATTTGTTTATTTTATATGCAATATTCAACTAATTTTAATTAAGTCATTTGTACATATTTTTTCACCAAACTCTTCTCCAATGTGTTTGTGAAAATGCTATATAAAAATATAGAAACCATAAAGAAATTATCCAACGTGTATATATGCCAAGAAATCAGGATTACAAATTGTAAATTTCTCAACTTCTGAACCTCATAACTTCTTCATGCGAACTCCAATTTTACTCTACTAACATTTAAAGTTCCTAAAATAAAGTTCTCTGATTAATGAAGATAATTTAATCGAAAACTGAGTCTCTTTGCAAAAAGTCAGCTTTTAGACCTAATAACAACTGGGTTTATGACCTATTTATTTTATTTCATAAATATTATATATAGTACACATGATTTAACCATTTTAAATTATTTTCATGATCTTGTAGTTTATTTATAAAATAAAATTCTTATTTAATATTTTAAATAAATCATGAACACTAAAAATAGATGAAATTGAACTACAGTGATATACATGTATTTATAAATATAAGTAAAACAATTTATTAAAATCTATAAAAATCACACAATTCTTTTTTATTATTTTATTATTTAAAAAGATATAAAAATGATATCTTTTCTATTAAAATACCTAATTAACAATGAAAGAGATATTTATCAAGAATATTATTTATATATTCATTTATTTATTATTTATTTATATACCTTAAATATACATTATTTATAAATATAAAATATACCATAAATTAGATAATTTAATTATTTATATTTGTATTTTATAACTATACAAAATAATGGTATTTACTATTTATTGCATAATTTATGCTATATTTAATCTCTAGAATATTGGGGTGCTGACATGTGTCAGCACCACAGTCCTTCCTCCTCCAAGAACTTGGGAAGTTCTTCTGCTCCAACAACCTTTCTTCTCTATTATTTCTTCTTCACCATGCCAATAAACCTCGATCGACACCCTCCAATCTATTCACCTAATGACCCTCATCCCTGCACTACCATTAGATCCATCATAACATTAGTCTGCATCCTCTATTTACGTCCATGAACTTGGTTGTTCAAACCTAACTCCAACAACAAGATATACTTGATCGGACCTCTACCTTCTCCGCTCTGCTTAGGCCACCTCGGGTGACAGATGAAGGAGCTAATAGCTTCGTGTGGAAGAGGGTTCGATGGAGAGTAGTTCGATGGCCCTCTCCGCCTTGTATCATGGCTACGCCGCCACGTAGACTAGAAGGTCTTATACCTTATACTCCCGGGTACTTCCTCCATTTCCATTTTCTTTCTCGATTCTCCCACTTGATTAGGACTCTTTAATCACCTCTTTATTTAGGTTAACCATCCTTGTTGTGATTCCATCCAATACCAAACTTCAATTGATTCAATCTCGAATGAAATTTTCTTTTGAAAACCCTTAGAACTGAACCCAATTCTGCTGCACAAGATAATCTTCGTTTGCCGACCGATTCCATATAAATCGAGTATGTATAATAATCGTGTTGGTCGACCCACTCATCTGGAGCAACCGTCAGGAGCATCCTTCTCTATTACGTGCTCGATCAAGGAAAGAATCAAGACCTGAAGCTTCAACATTCAGAACCCTAATAGGTGCTCAACCCATCCTCATTTAATCGTTGTCTCTGCCATACTCTCGTCATAGGAGAGCTCGAAGGTGAAAGCATCCCCTTCGGTCTCTGTCAAAGAACCGCCAGACGATCGTAAGTCGTTGGAAACGTCGTCGATTTCAAAGTTGTTGCATGCCTACTCTAGGATTGGGGAAGAAGTATCAACAACCGGAGCACAAAATGCTGACGTGTGGTGTGAACCAAGGGTCCAGATAGCGCCTCCGCATCTAATCTCAGTCATCCATCTCCAAACATTGGAATAACTGTATTTTCAACCTCTCAAGATTCCAAATTTTATCCCGATACAAAATCTTTTGATATTTGCATTTAGATCCCTACGCGGGGATCTAATTGTAAATAAACTTTTTTCTTCACATTCAGGGTCCTAACTAGGAACGAAATTGCAGACTTTTTATTTTTTTTCACTGTATTTGTACCACTGAACTATGGACCATATTTGGACATCCTAGGAACATTATTTCTTGACAATTTTTCTGGGGTAGTTACCCAACTATCCTAACGAGGTTCTGTTGTATTTCTCGCCTATTTTTAATCACTTTATCATTGCTTATTGATTTTTCAATTTTCATCTCTGTTTTGAGCTCTTTTTTGTCTTTTCGAGAATGTAGCTCAGTCTTCGTTTATTTTCATCGTGTCGCCTACATCTACAGTACCACCTATTCCATATTTCACCTATATCTACTTAATAATATTTTTTTGCAAAACATATTTCATTTTAGAAATTAAAATAAAAATCGTTTTTTCAGTTTAACCATTACATAGAATAGTATATTACCCAATATTCCACCTACTATATTATATCACTATTTTTTCAAAATTAATCACATTTGAAAATCACATAAAATTACAAAATAAAAATAAAATAAAAATTTACAAGATTAAAACCAAATTAAAAGAGGAAAAACTAAAAACCACCAAAAAGACTTTTCTAGGAAGAAAAATTAATAACAAAAATATTTCAATCTCAAAATCTTGAGTATATCTTCCTGCCTCCTTGTGTTCAACCCAAGGACACTTACCTGGTTAATAATTAGTGAATAGAAATAGAGAGTAACTTTTATTTCTTGTATTCATCATTCAGATTCTCTCTCTATTCTCTGAATTTTGTTTTATAGAGACACTCTTCTCTTCTGCAGTTTACTACAGTCGATGACATCATTTATTTTAGTTGTGAAGGGAAGAGCGCTCATCAAAATGGCATCGTTGCCAGGGAATTGTTTGATATCTCCATATTTTTTTACTTTCTCCCACTAAGCGCTCATTTCATTTCAAAATGGTGTCGTTGAAGGGGAGGCATCGTTATACTTAGATTTTTGAGACATTTTTTATGATTTTCCTTTCTTCTCTTTTGTTTTTCTCGATTTTCTCTTCTTTTGTTTTCTCAATTTTATCAATTTTTTTGTTCGTTTGATTTTTGATTTTTCTCAATTTCTTATCTTTGTTTTTATTGTTGTTTTCTTTTATTGTTGTTTTTGTGCACTAACTAGTGGTACAGGGCATGTAGGATTAGCTAATTTCTTTGGAAACCGAGTTGGTTGAGAGAGTAGAGATTGGGATCCTTCTGTACGAGCCAGTTGTAGAGGAGCAGCACGAGTCAGCCTGATTTTTTTTCTTTTTGAGAGACACTGCATTTTTTATTTTCTTCTGAGTGAGAGGTCCTTTGCCCATTTTTTTTGTTTTTGTGAGGAAGGGACACTTGCCTGTTTTGTATTTTGTAGAAAGGGATCCACTAAGGGTATCCTATTTTGTACATGGACTTTGACATTTCTTCTTGGTGTATGTTTCGCCAAGTGATGGTGCACTTGGGGGACCTCACTATGGATTTTGGTTTTCCCGATTTTTTTTCTTTAGTTCACTTGATTTTGTGAAGCTTAGGGATGTATGCATGCTTGATTAGATGACTAGAGTAGAACCAACTACCCTAGTCTACCTTAGGCATAATTCACATTTTTGAAAAATATTTCATTCTTACGATGGAGATATCTATTTAGAGTATGGTTTCTCCTCTTTTGCATGCGTTAGATTAGTTTTTCAATTTTGTGCGGATAATTTGCACGTAGGGAGTCGGAGACATGTATGGCTTCTAACCTCGCATGCATCATGATTATTTGCTGCATTCTATGATTCTCCTTCTGTGTAACACATTTTTCACTAAAAAAGGAAAATCGACTTCATGTTAGTTTGTTGAAAATACCTAAAAAGGTGAAAATCCTGAAAATAAAAAAAATCTTTGAAACTTTGATAAAAATAAAAAAAATAATTTTATTTAATTGCTTTAGGAGAGCAATACCCTCATTGTTATAGGTAATTACCTCATGACAGAGTGGGTGAGGACGCAACCCTAAGGACTAGAGCCAAAAATCCATGGATTTGTGCCATAAGTACATGTGTATCACCTTTCGGTACGTGGCCGCAACTTCAAGCACTTTCCTCCGACCATAGAAAGTTATTTTTGCGTACTCCGCTTCACATTCTCCTTTGGTCCTAATATAATCCGGCAACCCAGGTAGGTGGTTCCACTATTTGGGGGAGTGTGAAGACGTACACTAGGCAACACCACATGTGAGTCTGTTTAAATAACTGCTTGAATCACCTAACTAAAATTGAAAAGATAAACGACAAACTCTTATGGTCATCATCGTGTGAAGTTGGTGAATTGGGGGTTTTCTATTGTGTTTGGACATGCATATGCTTCTGTGTCTTACACGCCTTCTATCTATCTCTTGTTTATACATCATGTTCCTATCTATATTCTCTTGGCATCGAAGATGACATGTAGACGGTCTTTACTCTCAGACTTCACGAGCCATTAATCTTCCATCGTCTAACTGAAGGGCTTGGGATGACCATCTTCCCAAGTCAGTTCCACATAGTCATGAGGTGAGTCAGACCCAGACTCCCTTGTTTCCCAGCCCTTTAGTCTAGGATGACCCTCACCTCGACATTTCTTTTTCTCCTGCATATTTCTCACTGAGTGCTTATGAAGCCTTTTCCGTTCCTGAGTAGTTGATTTATACCATGGTGTGAGGAAAGGCACATTTTGAGGAGAGACAATCCGATGAGAGACTAGGAGATGATAGACATGACACTGGATCAGATATGACTACAGGGATCCTAGACATGCTACAGCAGATGAGTGTACTGCTTTATCATAAATTTAGAGTTCAGGAAGAGTTGAGAGCCAAAATTGCTATTTTGAGAGATAGAGGAGGGAACTCAGTCGCATTAGTTCCCATGGCCACACTACGTGGCATCGGTTACCACAGAATCTGGGTCCGTATGATTTGATGACATCATTCATTTCACTTCTTCCCAAATTTTATAGGAATGTGATAGAGGAGTCATTTACCTTTTTACAGCAGTTCGAGATGATATGTGGTACAGTTTGTTATTCAAACATTATGCAGGAGGGTATATGCCTCAAAGCCTTCCCCTTCGCCTTAGTCGATAAGGCGCTCTATTTAAATCATTTGGGGAGGGATATTTCTACTTGGCACGATCTGAAGTCCATATTCCTATGTAAATATTTTTCCTTAGGAGAACCAACATAATGAGGAGCCAGATAGCGAACTTCACGCAGCACTCCCATGAGTCGTTCCATGCGGCATGGGAGCGATTCAAAGATATGACTAAGAAGTGCCTTCATTATGAGATACCACAGAAGGTGCTTGTGTAGAATTTCTTTGGAGGACTTCACTCTGATATTCAAGGGTTGGTCAACGCTACATGTGGTGGTAGTTATCTTAATAAAGAAGTCAAGTCTGTTTGGGCCATCTATGAAGGGATGGCTAAGAATTCTAGAGTTGTTAATTCCAATCAAGCATACCAGAAGACCGCCCAGCCACCATACCACAGAGATCATCAGAAGGTGGCCAACATTGATGAGTCTGATTCATGATCTACAGACATGGATTCATTAGTGAGAAGCTTATAGTCGTAGATGTGATTCAGAGGATAGTTCATTATTTGTAGAAGCTACGAGAGTTAGAGAAGTTGTCTACATTACCATTGTAGATGAGAGATTTAGCAAAGAAGGTGGAGGACATGTAGAGACAGAGATAGTAGGCACCTACTTTTTAGTAGACACGGAGATCTTTATTCGCTCCTCCCACCCATCAGGTACACTTTGTACAGGGTGAGGGAAGTTGTTCTACAAACACTTCACAGTTAGCCTAGCCTGATGATTCATCCACAGCTAGTCAGAGCCAGATCAGTTCACCTATAGTAGATGATGTTGATGCACCTCTTACTATTGAGATCAATGGTATATGGTACGCTCGAGTTCCATATCAGTCTACACCACAGAGCGTCCATGACACACTGTAGCAGACGCACCAGCAGCATGGACGTCCATAGCACCACCAGCATCAAGATCAGTTTGTAGAGCAGCACCAGTCTTACCATACTTCCTATCAGAGCCTAGTTCACCATTCTCTAGTTCCATAACCTTACCAGTAGTAGCAATTCCAGTATTCACAGCAGGGATGTCCACATATGTATACTTCATAGTCTGTCCACACTTCTAGGTGGGAGAGATCAGAGAGCCATGGACAGGCTTCTGAGCTTGAGTTTTCTACACAGTCTATGACCCTGAACTAGATTATGGGCATGCTTCGTATGCTCCATATTACACACAAGATAGAGATGGAGTGGGTTAACCATCATCTAGATGAGTTAGTCGTGCCCATGACTATGTTAGCGATGTGGCACGAGGCAAACCATTTCTAACAATAAATATTATTGTAATATGTGATATATCACTAAACGTTATTGATTTTTTTCACTGCATATCTGAGATTAAATGATGGAATGCACTCTAAGGTCCCTTAGCAAAATTAGGGTCATGTACCATGGTGTTGACACGAGTTTTGCGATTGTCCAAAATAATATCCTCATAGAAATGCAAAGATACAATGTCTCATAAGACCACATGGTCGATCAACAATTAACCCACACAGGAAATAAATCAATCAAGCAAGGGGTCAAAATTTATTATAGCCTACAATAAAATGTATATTAGACTAGTATAATAGGTGTCAAACTCAGGGAACAACGGAGAATAAACAATCAAAATTGGCTAAAAAAGATAATAATTGATTATAGGTTTTTGGGGATTTTTTAATTTTTGTGAGATGTAAATTATTTGATTTTTTATGAATTTTTGTTTTTACAATTTTTTAGAGTTTAATTTTATAATTTTTTATTTCCATTTATAAATTTCTAGTTTTTTAGTTTTTTATAATAAATAATAATTATAACAAAAGTATATATAAATACATAATTAGAGAGAGCTTTTATATTTATAAATATATCTATAACTACTCAAAATTCAGAAAATAAAATGTTTTCAACTTTTTTATATTTTTCTCTATTTTTTATATTTTTCTTATAATTTTTACTGACTCTTGTGTATTTTAAAATGAATAAATAAATCAAAATAGTGAACAAAATAAATAGGATGGATTGTTTTCAAAATTAAAAATAGTTAAAAGCTTCAAAAAATTCAAAAACTATTTTTAATATATAATAAATATAGTGGATAAAATTTAGAAATAGAAGCAAATATTTTTGGATTTTTTTCAAAACAAATCATAATTTTTATGAGGATTTTAGAGCTTTTTATTTTTTAGTGTTTTTCTTTTTATATTTTAAGGGATTTTTTTATCTGTAGGCTTAAAATACAATAGCAAACAATATCTAAATTATTTGTATTTTTCAAAATATTTTTACAATTTTTTTTGTATTTTTATATGCAAACATGTGTGATGGCTCGATTTTTATTTTTAATAAATAGAAAATAACTTTAAAATACCTAACCAAAAATATATGTGATATATATATGGGTCAAATGGGGTTGCCCCTAGGGGGAGCTAACTTGGGTCCCCCAACCCCATTTTTCTTATTTTTTTATTTTTTGGAAAACAATTCCATGGAATTTCATCACTATATCCATATATCATGTCATTCAAGTTTCGTGCAAAATAGAGACTCCTACAGCATCCATTTAGACAGTCATTTTCTAATGGTAACAGAATTGCTGAAATCGACCCCGTTTGGATAGAGGCTGTAGGAATCTATGTTTCGCACAAAATTGCATGACATAATAGGAGATTGATGAAAATTCATAGAAGCAATTTTAAAAATTGGGAAAAAAAAGGGGCGGGGGGAGACAAGTTAGATGTCCCCCTAGAGAACAACCCCATGTAACCCTATATATATGTCAAGTATTTATAGTAATTTTCTACGAATTTTTAGGTGCCTTGATCTATTTTCACAAAATAAAATATACAAAAATAAAAAACATACTAACAAGGGCATTTAAGGCGAACACCTCAGAAAATTTTAGGGCCAAAAATGCATTTTGTTTTCTTAAATATTACCAATAAACAATAGTTGAAGGGGTATTTCTGTAATTAATACAAAGTTTGGGGACTCAAATGCAATTTTGCTAGAAACTATTACACTATTAATTCAAAAATAAGGACAAAAATGAAACACAAAAAACCCAAGGGCTTATGTGCACAATACCCACACCCCTCATGCGCATCGGCACGTGAGGTGACTTGGATTAGACCTAAATGCAGATAAGGAAAATATAGGGGTTGAAATGCAAATTTCACAAAAATATATACACCAGATAAATGTTTGAGTATTGGAAATAAAATACAAAAAGCGAGGGTGAAGCATGCAAACTTCCCCCATGTGCACGATCGACGGCTTTGTATCTTCACTTGTCCACGTGTTGAGGGGTGGACAACTGATGATGCTTCGATGATGGATGCCTAGGATTGTATCCTTCAGATGGGATCTATGGTCGAGGCTCGCTAGATCGGATGTCTCATGTACGCTTGGGGGCTTGTGCTGATCGAACGGTTTGGGATGGACCAGGAAGAATAGATGAAGAACTCACCACTGGAGAGCTTCGATTTGGTGTATGGCGCAGCTCCGGCCACCTGGAGCTTCTCTGATGGGTTTTTCTGGTTCATGTAGCTTTTCTGCTGATGGTTGACTCCGTAAAGAAGTCCAGGTCTCATCGGTGGAGCTCTGGCGTACAGGGGTACCTGGAGCTTAGTCCTTGCCTCAAACAACCTCCATATGGGCTCTTTCGCATTAATACCTACAGGGTTCAGACAAGGTTACAAAGGCGATCAGTGGATTTGGGAGTGTCATTTTCCTAATCTATACAAGAACAGGGTGACTGACGGATCCTGGGGCCAAGAGAATTGATAGGGCAAGGTGTGGGAGGTCAAAGCAGAGGCGGAGGTTGGTCGGAGTTATCAGAAATAGAGTGAGGAGGAGCTCTGGTGAACTTTGATTTTTTTTAGTTTTTGCAAATGAAAACACTACTAAATTATCCTAACACCTAACTACACTACAACTATTTTTTATTTTTGAAAATGAAAAACACTACCAAATTATCCTAACACCTAACGATACAACTGCTATTCTAATGAATCAAAAAGGTACGGAAAAAGAAGGCTTACCTGACCTACACCGGCATGGAGTGGATCTCATGGTGGAGGAGGTGGCAGCTCCTAGGATCTACCTCGATTCAACACCAAATGAGTCACTGAATCTTCCTTAAGATTCTTGTTGTCACCAGGACTCCTGAGGTGCTCGAAGATTAGGGTTTGAATGGCAGAAGAGGGACCAAAATTCAAATGAAGCTCGACTGGGGGCATATGTAGGAGGATGCCCTTGCCCAAGTGGCCCACACACAACAACGATCCATTGATCGAGAAATCGAGGGGGCGTGAAAGTGGGTTGATCGAGGAAGAAAAGTCAAGAAGGAATCAGCCCCAAAAGATGCAAGGGACAATGGGAAAATTTTGAGGAACGTTAGGTCCAACGCTCTGACAGTGGCGACCAAGAAGAAGATGAGTTGACTTGGGTTAATCAGGGCTATGCCCTGATTGGTCCATGTCGACTCACTACACGACAAAACAGGCCAAATGAATCTTATTAATTGAATATAAAATAATAAATGATTTTATTAATTTTTGATAAAAACATAAAAAATATTTCCTGTTTATGTAGCGTTTTATTAACATTTTTATTTATTTTTTCAACTTAATTTATTATAGGTTTAGAGTCTCATTTATAAAGTATATTACCTAGGGATTTTTACTCAAAAAACCTCATAAACTTGTTATATTTCCTCTACAACTTTCTGTAGAACGTAGTTACCCCATTGACCCCGTAAATTATTCTAAGAACCCCTGCAAGCTTCAAACAGATTAACTGTAGGGTTCATGGGGCATGAGTTAGCAAGTTTATGGGGTTGAGGAAGAATTATGTTGTTTCGAAGGTCGAGAAGGTAGTTTACAAAGTTTATCAGGTTCATGGGGTAAAAATCCCATTTACCTATTGTATGTGTATTTTATTTTTATTTTGAATTTTATATTTTATTATTTTATATACGTAATTTATGTATTTGTAACTTATTTAATATACACAAAAATATTTTTATTGTATTTTCTGAATTTATTTGTACACTTAATTAAATATAGGTATAAATTGTATAGGAATATGTAGAGTATATCCATCTATCTATTTTTGTATATTATTTTACTTTAATGTATTTTTATGGTTTTATTGTATTCTAATTATGTATGTGCACTACAAAGAATATTTACAAAATTATAAAATATAGAATCATGTAAAATATAAACAATAAATAAAATGATTATTTTATTCAGGTGTATAGTACAATGGGGGTCCAAAATCTAACTTTTGCATCTTAACTCCAAATTAAATGAAACCACCTTCATTAAATAGTTAATAAAATGTTATATACATATAAAGGTGATTTTGATGAATTTTGAGTTCATATGGAGAAGATATGGGTATGTGAAGTTTTGGATTTTTATTCAGAGTGTAAAATGCACAATATGCATATTTTAATATGAAATATATTTTGCATTTTTCTATGTATTTTGGGGTAAAAAATAATAAATAATAAAATAGGTCCCAAAAATGCATTATTGAAGAATAAATAATTAGGGATTTTATTGTGTTTTTGAGCCTTATCTCCCCCCTACTTTATTCCTTATCGGCATAGCCATCATGATGCCTAAGTCTGGGGTTTAGGGTCATAAAATACCTTTGGTATTTTATTTCTTTTTTTCTGTATTCTTTTATTATGGCTTTAAACAATGTATTTTATATAATATTTATACAATAAATAATGAATGTTAATTTATGCAAAATAATGATATTTACATGCATTTAACTAGGGTTTAAAGGCCAAAATGAAAGAATAAAGGTGATGAAATGGAACTTATTCCTATAAGTTCAGAAAATAAAATAAAGAAAAAAAAAGAAACTTGGATTCATTTCAACTCTTAAACTTGTCTCCACAAAATCAAAGTTTGGAGCTCAGTCGAACCTTTGGACATTTAGGTTTGGTCAGAACCTTATTGGGAATTGGACTTGAAACACAACAGCCTCTAACAACCATAGAACTCTACTCAAGTCTCCTCAATAGTCAGGTCAGAATAAGTCAACTCATATGCAAAACCTTGTCACTAGAATCTATCAAGTACATTGTGTGTGATATGTAGCTCTCCTCGGTCGAAGCGATAAAATTCAGTCTTCTCCAACATGGTGACCCTAATTCCCCAATCCAACAACTCTTTCCTCGAGAAGCAGGGCATTCCCTTCTAAGTTCAAGTACAACCAGCTCAAGAAGATGAGGTGGAGAGAAGAATGGATGGTAGCCAGTGTAGCTACATGTCCTAGGATGCTTGACTTGTGTAGTCAAGTCATCTAGCTGCAGGCTCACATACATACGACTTTGAAGCTCAAGCATGCTTATTGGCTATATACATATACATACTCCAACGAGAATTGATTTTTCTTAGAATTTTGTCATCTTTTCTTTTGTTTTTAGTTTTTGATTTTGCATTTTTTAATACTATATACAGAAGCATTTACATATGGACATTTTCCTCTTGAGCCAGTAGATTATCCCTCTTTTGAAGCATTATTGCTTCCCACAACTTCTGTCATTAGACCTCATGGTTGTTAGACCAGGTTGGGGTACAATGGCCAGAAATGTGTGACTTCCGATGTTTCCATTGGTTTGTGTCTCATGCTGGCAAATCTAGTCCTCTACCCCTTCAACTTAGGTGAGCAAATTGTAAGGTGCATGTGTGAAAGCTAGGTCATTATCAATAAGAGTCATGTGTGTGTGTGTTCCAAAATATTCTACTTGGGCAGTCAAGATGACATAGAACTAAGTCTTGTAGCCTCAAAGAATTAAGCCTAGTAAACCTGAAGTGTCTCAATTTTAGTTTCTATAAGGTTCCTGTGTTTAAGTGGGTTAAGGTCCAACCAAGATACAATCTTCAAATTTTACATAGTTAGTTCAATTATTAACATCAATCCGAAAAATGAAAATGCTATGGACAATGAAAAGAAAATATTTGTTATGCAATTTTCTTGTTTTGAATTTTTTATGGATTTTTGCAATAGTTCTGCAAATATTTTTGGGATTTTTAATTTTGTAGATTTTTATAGAATTTTGATTTTGCAAATGTTTAGGGATTTTTTCAAAAACAAAAGATATTTGTGTAAATATTTACACGGAAGTGCATTTTTGATTTACAATAGTTGGGATTTAAGATTTTACATGTATGTATATACAGGTTTTGTAAAGGATTTTTTTATTTGCTTGAACTATGTGCATAGTTCTGAAAGTAATTTGAAAAGCTTTTTGCAAACATTTTGAAAACTTTATTTTGCAAACTAGTTTGACAAATAATTTTTGCAAACATTTACAAAATTTGAAAATTATTTTGCAAAGATTTTTCAAACAGTATGTATAGATTTGTAAAGTATTTTTGTAATCATTTTCCAACTCATTTGCAAAAAGATTTTCGAAATATTTTATTCAAAAAAAAGATATTTTTACAAACAAAACCTTTTTTAGAAAGGTTGAAAACATTTTACAAACATTTTCCAAATAGTTTTCAAAAGATTTTTTAAAAAGATTTTCATTTGTTTTCAAACATTTTGCAAACTCATTTTTAACATGATTTATTAATCAGTATATACAAAGAATTTTGTGTGTTTTAGTTTTATTTATTATCTATATTATTGAAAATGCTTAAGTACGAGTTATGGCTAAAGTATATACACCGTATATAGGACCCCCCCCCATACTTAGCTTGAGCTATGTCCTCATAGATCAGAGAGGAAAAGAGAAGACATAACTCGTACTAAGCTTAGAAAGGTCTAAACTGTAATGACTAAAGAATGAATGAATGAGAAGTTGATAATCCCTCCTATACTTAGGATGAAATAATCTGAAGAAGCAAGTTGTACACAAGGTAAGGAGGGACAAGGGGGGGAATATAAAAAATCATCGGCTCGACCTGTACCCCTTATACTTAGGGTAAAATATCCCTAAGTATAGATAGAATATCAAGAGTTGAGCGGACAAGTAAGGGATAACAGAGTGAACAACTTAGGGTACACACCCCCCTATACTTAGGACAAAGTGCGTTCTAAGTATGGCAGTGATGAAAGGGTTGAACACCTTTTCGGAAGAAAAAGGAAAATAAAAATGAAAAGAAGAAAGGAAAGATCATTCAAAAACATTTTTGTCTACTTTGTATGATTCAATGGATGCGGTGGCTTTCAGCTCATCTTTATATACAACTTGAATAGAATCTACAACAGATAAGAAAGTGGCATGCTCCAAGTATGGTTTCAGTAGCTCCATTGATCATGAAGGGTTGTGTGTCAGCAAACAATTCAGATATCATTAAACTACTATTGTCACTCACATGTTTCACTATAAATGGCCCAGTCCATTTTCTCTTCAACTTCCTTGGAAAAAGCTTCAACTTTGCATCGAACAATTAGACCTTCTGACCCGGTTCAAATGTCTTTCGGTGGATGTTCTTGTCATGCCGCTTCTTGAATTTTTCCTTGTACATCAAGCTTTTGTCATATTCCTAGTCACTAAACTCAAGTAGTTTGTTCAGATCCAACTTTCTATTCTTCCTGACCTTCTTGGAATCTAGATTACAATCATTGATTGCCCACAAGGATTTATGAATGAGTTCCATTAGCAAATGGCATGGCTTGCCGTGTAGTAGGCGGTAGGGGACATTCCCAAAGGTGATTTGTACGTTTTTCTATAAGCCCAAAGAACTGAGACAAGCAACTGAGACCATTTCTTGCAATCTGGACGCACAAGCTTCTGAAGAATTGCCCTAATCTCCTCGTTTGAGCACTCTACCAAGCCATTGGATTGTGGGTGATAGGGAGAAGCTACATGATGTTCAATGCAAAATTGTTGAATTAGCTTCTTAATCTCTTTATTGATGAAATAGCTACCTGATGAATCTCTGATTGATCATAACTATATTCCCTCGTTATCCTCGAAGAATACGAACTTCTATGTAAATCTTCATTAATTCCACATCTTTAATAATAATCCTCCACCCTATAATTAATCCTACTTACTAACCCTAATTATTGTATATTTATCATTAACATTTTCTTTATTTAATCTTATTAAAAATCCCAAAAAATTAAATAAATAGTGCAGACATTTGTTATGGTGTTAAAAAGAATTTAAAAATACAAAAAATCACAACAATTAAACTCAAGTGTGTTTATCTAATAAAACTACTTCCAAAAATGTTTCCTTGCATTGTTAACCTCCTTTGACTTTTTGGTCAACATGAAACTTGTAGATCTCTTCGAGATGTACAACTTTAATGTTTTGACTTTTTCCTAATTTAGCATCTGATTAATTATTTTTATATTTTTATTTTTATTTTATTTTTCTATATTCTGAATAATTAATTTGGCGACGTTGCCCCCCCTCGGCTGCCCTCGTAGCCCCTTCTCCTCCCGACACATGCCTTTGCTATTAGCCCTTGAATCCGCTTCCCTCGCCTTTATCTCCACCATTCATTTCCACCTCTTCCACCACCATTTGATCCTTCCCCCAGAAGCAATCGAGCCACCCACACCTGCTTCCACCTTAGTCATTGGATGGCTTCCACATCCAGTGGCTCCTCATTCTCCATGTCGCTCATTCTCTCCAAGCCATATGATCTACCCCCAGACTTCATCATCATCGTTCACCTCTGCTTCCATCTCAACTGCCAGATCCTGATCCCAAAACTCGATCACCACCGTCCACATCCGCTCTTCTCTCCACCCTTAGACCAGACCCTCTGAACTAATCGTGAGTGTCTGCATGCGCCTCACAATTTTCGTTGGATCGCAAGATCCAACGAACTAGGCTTCTTCTTCCACCACTAATGCCTTCACTGCCCTATCGTTTGAACCTTACCCCTTCCTATTTTATCGCATTCATCTATCACCCTCACCGCTCCCTATCAGCCTTTCCACACAGCCATTACTCCCATGATCCTCGCTCTTCCATCAATACTTTGTACCTCGTTCAAAAGGCCCTTGTCGACCATTGCAAACACCCCCAATCATCATCTGAAACCATCGTGTGCCACCTATAAATTCCCCACCTCAGCCTCCTCTCTGTTGGGTCCACCATTACAGTGCCTAAGCCGTAGCCCCTCTCTGCCTCCCTGTGACATATGGAGGCCGAGTTGAGGGGCCAACATAACGCCTCTGTCCAAGAGTCGACCCTCCCCCCCCACCCCAGCAGAGTAGCGGTGGCTCCGCCATTGGTGAGCAATGAGGACCGGCTAGCCTTGTCGTGCGATGACTCGAGCTTTGCCAGAAGCTCAGCCCAAGCCCTGCTCTGCCTTGTTCCTCACCTCCAATCCCAGGTGAAGCTTCTTCCTTATTTTTCTTGCGTTTTCTCCTATTTCATTCATCATACTCCCCCTCTGTTCACCTTGATCAACATCACTGGGCCTCCTTCATCTTTGCCAAAAGTCCAGATCACCTGCTCCTTTCCTCCATAGCCTCAATCGTACTGCCTTTTTTATCCACCATCACGGTGGAGTAACCCACTGAGCCTCCACTTCTCCGTCGGACTAGGATCCCACTTCACCTCGCTTCTCACTCACACACACTTCATACACGCCTTGGTCATCTACTAACATATGCAGGTCCATCTCCATCAATGGCTGGAGCGTGCATCCCTTCTCCGTTCAAAAACATCTTCGCAAGCCACCTTCCTTTGCCTTGAGGGTCTAAACCCTTCCACCATTTGTTAGAAGTCCGATGGTCATCGCGGTCACCTTGTAGTGGTGCTACAATCTTCCGCTGGGCAACTAGGCCTCGGCAAAGCTTGTGGGTGATCACTGAAGCACAGCCTTCTCTGGCAAAAGAGGGAAGATCTAGAAGGGATAGGTACAGTTCGATCTTCAAATTGGATGGCCCAGATGATTCTCCAAACTTTACCCCAGACCACACGGCTTGGCTGTTCTGAGCCCCGCCCGAAGCACATCGAGGCGCCACGTATCCTGCAACAGCTGAGTCTATGATCGAGCCTCCACCTGTGTGTCCTACACATGCATGCTTGGTCAATTTGCATTCAACCCCTACCAACTTCTGGAAATGACAAAGAAGCCCAGGCATACGTGCCTCACGTGTCGTGCCTAGGCTATTTACACACAACACATGCTAGCTTCTAATAATTGCAATAAGATCCTCGCACGCAAAGGAAAATGAGGTCCCTCTGATTATAGTTTATTACATCTTTGTCATCCAGGGACCTAACTGCAATAGTTATCTTTTTTATTTCCTTTTTTTCCTTTACATTTATGCTCGTGTACTATAACAATCATATCTTGAGCATATGAACTCTGATTTAGTTTATTTCAGTTTCATTTTGTTGTTATTTGTATTCTCTATCTAATGGCATCATTTATTCTCTATTTTGAAACCTTTGCAAGATATTGATCACTTCCAATTTTATTGTGTCATCTTCTCTTTGATTTTAATGCCATTAAGTCACTTTAATACATCATTTGTCTCTGAAATTGATCTGATTTTTATTGCTGAATAACTTTGATAATTTTAGGGCACAATAGTACATTGTTATGCATGCATCATATTGTTTTGTCTCTACATAAATCTTTGCATTATCCATTGTCTTCATATTCATCTATTACATATCCTATCCCGTACATCTTATTTAATTACATTTAAAATCAAATAAAAAATGCATGCATCATATTGTTTTGTCTGTGCATAAGTCCCTTCATTGTTCATTCTCTACATATTATTTATGCATTCTGTATAGTGCATTGCATCTTGATTATGAAGACATGAATCAATGAATTTAATCACTCGATTTTAATCAATAATTTTCGATAGATAGATGAGGAGGTATGTTTCCATGTGTTCGACCTCGGTAACTTGCCAAGTAAAAAATATTCCACAACATTCAAAGATTGTGGTTTTTGTTGGATCGAAATCTATCACCTATACTACAATTTTCAAATATTAAAGAGGCGAATTTACTAATCATCAAATGGCATCATTATTAGGGACACATTTCATCCTATTTATGAGATTATTTTCAAAGCTTTAGGTGTTCACATTGTGTTTGTTTTTGCATCATTTGCTGATTAATTTTCTCAAAAAATTTTCTAACATCTTTCCTTTCCATTTGAACTGAGGACGCTTGAGAACCATGGAGGCATGGAGTCGGGAGCTCCCGCTATGAACTCAGGAGACTTTGAGGCTTTTAATCAAGAAATGCATTTTCATGTTATCTATATTTGTAACCATTAGCAGTCCTCATTTGAGGCCTTGTGTGTGTATAAAGAAATGAACATTGCATGTGGTGTGTGAAGTCTCACCCCAGTTCGGATGAGGCTCCACTTGAGTGTCGACCTAGAGCTAGGCACACGGATCTTCGATCTCTTTTAATTTTTCACTTATGCTTGCTTCATAGATTAGGACACACATAATTGACAAGATGCACATAAACATCGATCAACTTAGCCAAATTTGAATCAAATTCTCCCTGCTAATAGTATCATGTTTAAGGTGTAGTTTCTTCGATTTGCATGCACATAGCATAAAATTTCAATACAGTCTTGCATGTGCATGAAGATTGTTGTGGGCACTGTAAGTTTTCTTTCTCAAGCATGCATCATGATTTTCATGAATGCACTAGATCTTCTCAAACATTCCCCTAATTTATCTTGTAGGAAATAAAAGGAAATTGAGAATGGACGATTAGATGATGATTGAATGATTTATGCTCTCACATTAATACAGTGACAACCTCAAATTAAAACCAGGATTATAATGCTAGCTGATGAAATAAATTGGAATTAAATGCAATCTTGGATTATGGGTGAGCAACCCCCGCCATTGTACGCAGGATGTTTTTTATTGTTGAGATGTGAGGATGTATCCCTAGGATAGTGCTCGAAACCTAGCCCTAAAACCTGCGTAACAAACTTTAATTTTGAATGATCACTGATAAAAATGAAAAGATAAATGACCCGCTTTTCTTCGTCTCCGTGTGTGTGTGTGTTGGTGAATCAGAGCGTATTAACTACTTGGTTGAGCATGCATGTGTCTTCTCTCAACCCTTCTGTAACCCTAGATGATCTAACCCCACCCCCCTCCACACATCCAATCATCTCTGTATATCCAACCCCCCCCGTCTAAACATAATTAATCTCTGATTCCCTAGCCAGAAATCCACATCCAAATACTTAGGCTACTCTTCATCATAAGTATAGGGGGAACTTTGTATAATCATTGAGTATTCATCGTGGGTCCCTCCATCCTTATTGCAAATACAATACTTAAGCTCTTTGCAACCTAAGTATAGGGCAACCTGAGTCATCCATCATTCTTCCCTCTTCATGTCTTCTTATAATTAGGTTATTTTTAACATAATTATTTTTAACCAGAGCTATGGCTTCATATCACTTTGTACTATGAGGACAAAGCAAAAGTTAAGTATCGGGGTATACCTATATATTGTATATATACTTTAGCCATAGCTCATATTATGAATTTTTTTAAACTTTTTTGGGGCTAGGGTATAAGTATCTTGTGAATTGATTTTTGTAAAATGTTTGCGAAATGTTCTGAAAAATTTTCTAACAGTGTTATACTATTTTGAAAAATATTTGACAATGGTTTGAAATTGGGATTTTACTCATTTTGAAAATCGTTTGAAAAATGTTTTGAAAATATACATATATTTATATATATATATATTATGTGACGTGATTTGGAAAATCTTTTCAAAATTCTTTTCAAAAATGAGGGATTAACTTCTTGTTTTGTAATTACAATTAACCTTTTTCAAAAATCTCATAAAAATCTGAAAAAAAATATTTTGTTGAGCAGTAATTATGACTACTGAGCTTAAAAATCAGTAGCCATCTCTCAGTGAGGGAACTATGGCATCCCTTAGCAGAGTGAGTGGTTAAAAGACAATGTGAATGGCACTGCCTTGAAGTAACATGGGTAGCCATCTAACGATCCTTACTTACACCCATACTGGCTTGAAATAAATGCAACTATTCATATGATCTTGGGCCAGTCATTGATTCTCTTGAGAATAAAAAATACATAAAAAGATTGCAAAATCAAACAAAATCACCAACTTTGGAGTTGGTGTATTTCTGATCAATTCACTAGCACTTAAGGCTTGAGGAATTCTGGACACTTGGTTTTTGAGATATTGAGAGTCTGAGTTAACCAACCTTAGTCATTAGGGTTTGAAATTTAATAATCCACACTTCCCTAGTTTGAAAGATTTGAGCGTTATATTGCACTCTTCATATCTACCTTCTAAAGAATACGATCAGCACATCACTTCCACAAATGCATGATTGATGATATGAGTTGAGTTATTACTTGAGGAACTAGGACTGGAGATTTGAGTTTGGACTCGATTTAATGATGCTTGGGGATGGGATAAAGTCAATGAAAGCTTCAAGAAACCTGAGTGTCAGCAAACCCTAGCTAGTATGCGAACTAGTTCACATGCTATCTTTGATATTGACCTATGGGCCAAGGTGTAATGAAGTTTAATAAACTTGTTGATCAGTGTGCACAAACTCTTGGTAAATGCAGTGGAGCTAGCCAATCATCAATAAAATAAAATTCGAGAGAAGTTCTCTCATATAAGGAAAATCTCTCTCACTACAAATCCAATTTCAAAGAGCTTCCTCCAAAGCCGAGCGCTCCCAACCATTTCAAAGTGTCTACTTGAACCAAAGATATTAGAACCAAGGAATCAGGCTAGTACCCAAAAAGGGCACTGCATCGTATAGTGATACAAGTCTGTGTGTCGAAGGTATCTTAGATACTCAAAAGAGATATGCCCCGGTGTACTCCTAGGAAAACAATTGTAGACGATTCCAAGCTCTCTTGACGGACACATTGATCAACAAACAAAAAATATACATGTGTTGAGTAATAAGGTTCTCGAGAGGACCCTTGTTCCAATGTGAGGGAGAGAAGAAAATATACAATCATATGCCCTCCATCAGCTGGCCTTCCATCTACACTTTCAAAGTCTGACAAACTAATGAGACGGTGGATTGAATGCAAGAAACGACTTATTACCTAGTGTTGAGGATTAGGTCTAGAGGAGAATCTCCTGGACAAGAACCTTGGGTAACATCTCGACTCGACTCTCATGATTGTAGTGCACTAAATATCATATCTTTATATTATATGTACAAACAGAGAGTCTGATAATTAAAGAAGTTGGATTCCTTTTGACTAGAGCATGGTTTAGCCCATAAGTTTAGGATCACTTAAATTAATGGTCTTCGATGAATTGAGCCTTGAAAATTCATGTGTAATGTTAGGAATTAATCTTGCTCCTTCATTCTTTAGATGCTCGAGGATGAGCATAGTTTAAGTATAGAGGTGTGATGAATCTCTTATTGATCATCACTATATTCCCTCTGTATCCTCGAAGAATAAGAACTACTTTGTAAATCTTCATTGAATTTCACATCTTCAACATAATCCTCCTTCCTGTAATTAATCCTAATTATTATATACTTATAACTATCATTTTTGTTATTTTCTCTTTTATTAAAAATCCCAAAAAAATAGATAAATATTGTAGATATTTATTCTGGTGTTGAAAAGAAATTAAAAATACAAAAAAATCACAAGGCAATTAAAATCAAGTGCTTTTATCTAATAAAAATACTTCCAAAAAAATTTCCTTGCATTGTTGACATCTAACTTTTTGGTCAACATGAAATTTACAAATCTCTTCGAGATCTACAATTTTCATGTTATGACTTTTTCCTAATTTGACATCTAATTAATTTTTTATTTTTTTCTTTTTCTATTTTCTGAATAATTGATTGGATCACGTGGTGCCCCTTGGGCCGCCCACGTGGCCCCTTCTCCTCCAGTCACCTGCCTCTGCTATTATCCCTTTGATCTGTTTACCCCACCTTCATCTCCACCATTCCTTTCCGCCTCTTCCTCTACTCTTTGATCCTTCCCCTAGAAGCAATCACAGCCACCCATACCCACTTCCTTCTTAGCCATTGGATGCCTTCCCCATCCAGTGGCTCCTCATTCTCCACGTCACCCATTCTATCCTTACCATAGGATCTACCCCCATACCCCATCATCATCGTTCACCTTTGCTTCCATCTCAGCTGCTAGATCCTTATCCAAAAACTCGATCTCCACCGTCCACACCCACTCTTTTCCCCACCCTTTGACTAGACTATCTGAACTAATCGTGAGTGTTCACCCATGCCTCCACAACTATCGTTGGATCACAAGATCCAATGGTCTGGGCTTCTTCTTCCACCTCAGTCGCCTTCACCGCCCGATCGTTTCAACCTTGCCCCATCCTATTTCTCCGCCTTCATCTCTCACCCTCTCCGCTCCCTAACGTCCTTGCCATATAGCCATTACTCCCACGATCCTTGCTTGCTCATCAGTACCTTTGTACCTTATTCAAAAGCCCCTCTCTGACCATTGCAAACACTCCCGATCATCATCTGAAACCACCATGCACCACCTATAAATTCCCCACCTCCTCCTCTCCATTGGGTCCACCAGTATAGTGCAAAATCCCTAACCCCTCTCCACCTCCTTGTGATAGATGGAGGTAGAGTCGAGGGGCCATCACGGTGCCTCCGGCTAGGTGTCGACCCTCCCCCAACTGAGTAGCAGTGGATCTGCCATCGTTGAGCACCGAGGATCGGTTGGCCTTGTTTTGCGACGACCCGAGCTTCGCCAGAATCTCAGCCCAGGCCCTGCTTCGCCTTGTTCCTCACCTTCAATCCCAGATTAAGCTTCTTCCTTATTTTTCTTTTGTTTTCTCCTATTTCATTCGTCATACTCCACCTCTGTTCACCTTGTTCAACATCATTGTTAGAATCGATGGACCTCCTTCATCTTTGCTGGAAGTCCAGATCACCTGCTCCTTTCCTCCATAGCCTCAATCATACTGACCTTTTTTCTCCACCATCACGGTGAAGGAACCCACTTTGCCTCCGCTTCTCCGACAGACTAGACTCCCACTTCACCTTGCTTCTCACTCACCTACACCACATGCATGCCTCAACTATCTACTAACATCTGCATGTCCATCTCCTTTAATGGTCGGAGTGTGCATCCCTTCTTTGTTCAAGAACATCTTCGCTAGCCACCTTCCTTCGCCTCGAGGGTCTAAACCCTTCCACTGCTTGTCATAACTCTGATATCCATCACGATAACCTAGTGGTGGTGATCAAATACTCAGCTGGGTAACTAGGCCCTGATGAAGCCCATGGGTGGTCATCAGAGCATTGCCTTCTTTCTCAGAAACGGGCAGAGATAGAAGGGACAGGTACCATTCGATCTTCAGATTGGATGGCCCGGATGATTCTCCAGACCTCGCCCCAGACCACATGGCTCAGTGATTTCGAGCCATGCCCGAAGAACCTAGAGGTGCCACGTGTCCTACAGCTATCAAGTATGTGATCGAGCCTCCAACCGCGTGTCCTGCACATTCCTGCTTGGTCAATTTGCATACAACCCCTGCTGACTTGATCGAGCCCTGGGTCGACACTCAAATTCATCTATTGCATGCATTTTGTATTATGCATTGCATTTGCATTATGAAGACCTGAATCAATGAATTTAATCACTCGATTTTAATCGATGATTTTCGATAGATAGATAGATGAGGAGGCTCGTGTCCCTGTGTTTGACCTTGGTAACATGCCAAGTAAAAAATATTCCATAACATTCAAAGATTGTGGTTTTTGTTGAATCGAAATTTGTCTCATATACTACAATTTTCAAATATTAAAGAGGCAAATTTACAAATCATCAAATGGCATCATTACCAGGGAGGATCATCCTATTTATTTATTGAATTTTATTACATTATTTTGATGAGATTATTTTTCAAAGCTTTAGGTCTTCTCATTTGTTTGTTTTTGCATCATTTGCTGGGTAATTTTCTCCATAATTTTTCTGATATCTTTCCTTTGTGGAAGGGCCCATGGGGACCGAGGAAGCTTGAGAACCATGGAGGTGTGGAATCAAAAGCTCCCGTTGTGAGCTACCATGGAGGAAACTCAGGAGACTTCGAGTCTTTTAATCAAGCAATGCATTTTCATGTTATTTATAATTGTAACTGTTACATTTCTTGCGGTCCTCGTTTGAGGGCTCGCTTGTGTAATAAAAAAATGAACATTTCTTGTGGTGTGTGAAGTCTTACCCTAGTCTGAGAGAGGCTCCACTTGAGTGTCGACCCAGGGATAGGCACACGGCTCTCCGAGCTCTTTTAATTTTTCACTTGTGCTTGCTTCATAGTTTAGAACACACATAATTAAAAAGACGCACATAAACATTGATCAACTTAGCCAAATTTAAATCAAATTCTCCCCGCTAATAGTATCATATTTAAGGTGTGGTTTCTTCGACTTGCATGCATGTAGCATAAAATTTCAATACAGTCTTGCATATGCATGTAGATTGCTGTAGGCAATGTAAGTTCTCTTTCTCAAGCAAGCATCATGATTTTCACGAATGCACTGGCTCTTCTCAAATATTCCCCTGATTTACATGTAGGAAATGAAAGGAAATTGGGAATGGTTGATTAGATGATAATTGCTTGATTTATGCTCTCACATTAATACAGTGACAACCTCAAATTAAAATTAGGACTGTAATACAAGTTGTTGAATAAATTGAAATAAAATTCACTCTTAGATTATGGGAGAGCAACCCCTGCCATTGTACACAGGATTTTTATTATTGTTGAGAGGTGAGGATGTATCCCTAGGATAGTGCCTGAAACCTTACCCTAAAACATGTGTAATGAACTTCAATTTTTAATGATCACCAATAAAAATGAAAATATAAATGACTAGCCATTTTTTCATCTTGTTGTGTGTGTTGGTGAATCAGGGGGTATTGACTGCTTGGTTGAGGATGCACGTGTCTTATCCCAACCCTCTTGTAACCTTAGATGATATATCCCCACTCCACCCCCAATCTCCGCACATCCAATCATCTCTGTATATCCACCCCCACCGACCTCTAACCCTAACTAGTCTCTGGTTCCCTAGCCTGAAATCCACATCCATATAGTTAGGCTACTCTTCAGTGTAAGTATAGAGGGAACTTTTATAATCGTTGAGTATTCACCGCGGGTCCCTCCATCCTTATTGCAAATACAATACTTAAGCTATTCGCAACCTAAGTACAGGGGGACCCGCGTCATTCATCATTCTTCACTCTTCTTCTCTCATTATAATTAGGTCATTTTTAACCTAAGTATAGCGGGCAACTAAGTCAGTTCTGTTATATCACCTTGTATTTCACTTGAGATATGGATTCATATCACTTTGTGCTATGAGGACAAAGCAAAAGTTAAGTATAGAGGGTATACCATATATATTGTATATATACTTTAGAAAAAGCTCGTATTTTTAAATTTTTAGAACTTTTTCGTGGCTAGGGTATAAGTATCTTGTGAACTGATTTTTGTAAAATGTTTGCAAAATGTTCTGAAAATTTTTCTAAGTGTGTTAAACTATTTTGAAAAATATTTGACATTGGTTTGAAAAATGGGATTTTACTCATTTTGAAAATCATTTGAAAAATATTTTGAAAGTCTATATATATTATATGACATGGTTTGGAAAATCTTTTCAAAATTCTTTTCAAAAATGAGCGACTAACTTCTTATTTTGTAATTACAATTAACCTTTTTCAAAAATCTCATAAAAATATGAAAAAAAAATAAAATCTTTTTTCTTGAGCAGTGATTCTAACTACTAAGCTTAGAAATGACTAGCCATCTCTCAGTGAGGGAAGTATGGTCTCCCTTAACAGAGTGGGTGGTTGAAAGACAATGTGAATGGCACTGTATTGAAGTAACACAGGTAGCCGTCTAATGGTTCGTACTTACACCCATACCGGCTGGAAATGGATGCAACTATTCATATGAGCTTGGGCCAGTCACTATTTCTCTCAAGAATAAAAAAATCAATAAAATGATTGCAAAATCAAATATCACAAAATTCATTAACTTTGGAATTGGTGTATTCCCGACCCATTCACTAGCACTCAAGGCTTCAGGAATTGAGGACACTTGGGTTTTGAGATCTTGAGGGTCTGACTTAACGAGCCTTAGTCACTAGGGTTTCAAACTTAATAATTTACACTTACCTAGTTTGAATGATTTGAGCGCTATATTGCACTCTTCATCTCTACCTTCTAAAGAATATGATCAGCACATCACTTCCACAACTGCACAATTGATGAGATGAGTTGAGTTATCACTTGAGGAACTGGGACTGGAGATTTGTGTTTAGACTCAATTTAATGATGCTTGAGGATGGGATAAAGTCAATGAAGGCTTCAAAAACGTGGGTGTCAGCAAACCCTAGCCAGTATGAGAACAAGTTCACATGTAATCTTTGATATTGACCTATGTGTCAGGGTGTGATGAAACTTAATAAACTTGTTGATCAGTATGCGCAAACTCTTGGTAAAAGTAGTATAGCTAGCCAATCATCAATAAAATAAAATTCGAGAGAAGTTCTCTCATACTAGGTACAAATCCAAAAACTTCAACCAAATACAAGAGCTCCCAACCATTTCAAAGTGTCCACTTGAATGAAAACTATTAGGAACAAGGAGTCATGCTAGGACCAAAAAAGGGCTCTACATCATATAGTGATACAAGTCTAGGTGTCGAAGGTATCTTAGATAATCAAAAGAGACGCACCCCAGTGTACTCCTAGGGAAACAAGTGTAGATGACTTCGAGCTCTCTTGACGGACACATTGATCAATAAACAAAAAATATACTTGTATTGAGTAATAAGGCAAGAGGACCCTTATTCCAATGTGAGGGAGATAAGAAAATATACAATAATAAGCCCTTCATCATCTCGCCCTCCATCTACACTTTCAAAGTCTGACAAACTAATGAGACAATGGATTGAATGCAGGAATCTCTTGGACAAGAACCTTGGGTGACATCTCGACTCGACTCTGATGATTGCAGTACACTAAATAGCATTACCTTATATTATATGTACAAACAGAGAGTCTTATAATTAGAGAAGTTGGATTCCTTGTTATTAGAGCATGGTTAAGCCTATAATTTTAGGATCACTTAAATTAAGGGTCTTCAATGAATTGAGCCTTGGAAATTCACATGCTCTGTTAGGAATTAATCCAGCTCCTTCATTCTTTAGATGCTCGAGGACGAGCATATTTTAAGTATAGGGGTGTGATGTATCTCTGATTGATTATCACTATATTCCTTCTTTGTCCTCGAAGAATAAGAACTTCTTTGTAAATTTTCATTAATTCCGCATCTTTAACAATAATCCTCCTCCATGTAAATAACCCTAATTATTATATATTTAGCACTGACATTTTTTCCTATTTTCTCTTTTATTAAAAATCCCAAAAAATTAGATAAATATTGTAGATATTTGTTCCAGTGTTGAAAAGAAATTAAAAATACAAAAAATCACAGCGAAATTAAAATCAAGTTTTTTATCTAATAAAAATACTTTTAAAAAATATTTTCTTACTTTGTTGACCTCCTCTGACTTTTTGGTCAACGTGAAACTTATAGATATTTTTGAGATCTACAACTTTCATGTTTTGACTTTTTCTTAATTTGGCCTCTGATTAATTATTTTTTATTTTTCCTATTATTTTTATTTTTTATGAATGATTGATTGGGCAATGTGGCACCCCTGGGACGCCCACATGGCCCCTTCTCTTTCTACCACCTGCCTCTGCTATCAGCCTTTCAATCCGCTTTCCCTGCCTTCATCTTGATCCTTCATTTCTGCATCTTCCTTCACTGTTTGATCCTTCCCCCATAAGCAAACACATCCACCCACATATGCTTCCTCCTTAGCCATTGGATGTCTTCCTCGTCCAGTGGTTGCTCATTCTCCACGTCGCCCATTCTCTCCTAGCCATAGGATCTACCCCCAGAGCTCATCATCACTGTTCACCTCTGCTTCCATCTTAGCCGCCAGATCCTGATCCCAAAACAAAATCTCCATTGTCCACAGCAGCTCTTCTCTCCACCCATAGATCAGACCCCCTGATCTAATCATGAGCGTCCACTTGTGCCTCCACAACTGTCGTTGGATCTCAAGATCCAATGGCTTGGGCTTCTTCTTCCACCTGCAATGCCTTCACCGCCCGACTGTATCAACCTCGCCCCTTTCCTATATTGTCACCTTCATCTCTCATCCTCTTCGCTCCCTAATGCCCTTTCCACGCAACCATTACTCTCGCGATCCTTGCTTGCCTATCAATGCCTTCATTCATTGTTTAAAAGGCACTCGCAGACCATTGAACACCCCTGATCATCATCTCAAATTGATGTACACCACTTATAAATTCCCTGCCTCTGCCTCCTCTCCACTGGGTCCACCATTACAGTGCCAAAGACCTAGCCCCTCTCTGCCTTCCTGTGACAGATGTAAGCATTTTCATTATTTTTCTTTTATTTTCTCCTATTTCATTTGTTGTACACCACTTCTATTCACATTGATCAACATTACTACCAGCATCAATAGACCTCCTTCATCTTCGCTGGAAGACCAGACCACCTGCTCCTTTCCTCCATAGCCTTAATCACACCGTCCCTTTTTCTCCTCCATCATGACTAAGGAACCCACTGAGCCTCTGGTTCTCTACCTGACTAGGCTCCTACTTCACGTTACTTCTCACACACACCTCACACACGCCTCGGCTATCTACTAACGTCTGCAGGTTCATCTCTATCAATGGCCAGAGCGTACATCCTCTCTCCGTTCAAGAACATCTTTGTAGGCCACCTTCCTTCTTATCGAAGGCCTTAACCCTTCCATCGCTTGTCAGAGCTCTGATGGCCATCGCGATCACCTTGCGATGGTGATCCAATCTGCAGTTCGGCAGTAGGCCCGATGGAGCTCATGGGTGATCACCGAAGCACAGCCTTCTCTTGCAGAAGGGGGTGGAGATAGAAGGTATAGGTACTGTCCAATTTCAGATTGGACGGCCCAGATGATTCTCCATACCTCGCTCCAGACCACACGTCTTAATTGTTCCGAGCCCTGCCTGAAGCATCTCGAGGCACCACGTGTCCTGCATCGGCTAAGCCTATGACTGGGTCTCCACCTATGTGTCCTGCACATGCCTTCTTGATTAATTTGCGTTCAACCCCTGCCAGCTTCTGGAAATAACAGATAATCCTAGGCATGCTTGCCTCACGTGTCGTGCCTAGGCTATTTACACACAGCACCCGTTGGCTTCCAATAATTGTAATAAGGTCCCCGCATCCAAAGGAAAATTACAGGGAGGTCCCTTCGATTATTGTTTATTACATCTTGCCATCCAAGGACCTAATTACAATAGTTATATTTTTTATTTCCATGTTTTTCTTTACATTTATTATCTTACACTATAATGATCGTATCTTGAGCATACGAACTCTGATTTTGTTGATTTCAATTTCATTTTGTTGCTCTTTTTATTCTCTACGTAATGGCATCATTTATTCTTTGTTTTAAAACTTTGCAATATATTGATCACTCTTAATTTTATTGTATCATTTTCTCTTTGATTTTAGTGACATTAAATCTCTTTAATACATCATTTGTCTCTGAAATTTATCTAATTTTTATTGCTCATTAACTTTGATACTTTTAGGTCATAATAGTACATTATTATGCACATCATATTGTTTTGTCTTTGCATAAATCTTTGCATTATCCATTGTATGTATATTCATCGATTGCATATCTTATATTGTGCATCTTATTTAATTGCATTTAAAACCAAATAAAAAAATTCAAGCAACTTATTATTTTATCTCTACATAATTCTCTACATTGTTCATTCTCTGCATATTATTTATGCATTATGTATTGTGCATCGAATCTGCATTATGAAGACCTAAATCTATGAATTTAATCTCTTGATTTTAATCAATAATTTTCGATAGATAGTTGAGGAGGCTAGTGTTCCTATGTTCAACCTTGGTATATTTCCAAGTAAAAAATATTCCCCAACATTCAAAGATTGTGGTTTTTAATGAATCAAAATCTGTCTCCTATACTATAATTTTTAAATATTAAAGAGTCAAATTTACAAATCATCACTACCACCAAGAATCTCAGGAATCCCAAACCTTAAAATGATATGATCCTTTAGAAAATGACAAACGGTACGACTGTCAGTGGCTCAGGTTGCGATAGCCTCCACCCAACGACTGAGATAATCGACAATGACCATAATGTATTCCAATCCCATACTATTCAGAAATGGGCCAATGAAATCAATTCCTACGCATCAAACACGTTTGAAAACTGAATATATTTCAGGGGCATTGTGTCTCTTAATCAGATGGTTCTGCCCATCTTCTGACAGTAGGTGCAGTGCTTCACAAAATCTTCTGCATCCTTAAATAAAGTCGGCAACTAAAGGTCCCATTGGAGTACTTTCATTGTCGTTCTTCTACCTGAATGGTGTCATCAAGATTCTCAATGATGGCAATGCATGAGGACAATTGCTAATTCCTCCTGAGTAATGCACCTTCTCCAGATACAATATGCCCCCTCACGAAAGAGATATTGATCCTACCACTGGTAGAAATGGATATCAAATAAGAATTTGTCTACTTTCATTTTTGGCCAATCTTGTGGAGTTCTCTTAGATGTAAGATAATTCACAACATCAACATACCAGGGGAGTGAGGTGAGTGACAATATAGCTTCACTTGGAAAGGTCTTGGTGATCGATCTCAAATTCTGCTCAGGAGATTCAGACTCAGGTAACCTTGATAGATGATATACCACCACATTTTTGACTCCATGCTAGTCTCGAATCTCAAGGTCCAATTCCTGAAGAAGAAGAAGAAGAAGGATCCATCTTATAAGGTGTGGTTTGGCATCCTTCTTCTATTGCAAGTACCGGATGGCAGAATGGTCAGTGTAGACTATGACTTTGGATCCAAGGAGATGGGATCTGAACTTCTCCAGGGCAAAAACTACTGCTAGCATCTCATTCTTGGTGACAGTGTAATTCTATTGAGCTTCATCTAGTGTTTTGCTAGCATAGTGAATAGCAAATGGTACATTGCCTATCCGCTCCCCCAACACGGCAACGATGAAAATATCTGACGCATTTGTCATAATTTCAAATGGTAATGTCCAATCTAGTGTCTACAGGATAGGGGCTTGATTAATCAGATCTTTCAACTGAGAAAAGTCTTGGAGCACACAATCATCAACAATAAAATGTCTCCTTGCCTAGAAATTCGGTCAATGGTCGTGCCAGTTTTCTTAAATCTTTGATGAATCATGGGTAGAAATCGATGTGCCCTAAAATGACTGGACTTGTTTGAGGTTGTTAGGTGGATCAAGTTTTGAAATTACCTCCACCTTGGCTGGGACATCTTCCATGCCATGTTTTGATACAACGTGACCTAGCATGATCCCCTTTGTCACCATGAAGTAGCTCTTCTCCCATAAGAGCATGAGGTTCACTTTGTAGCATCTCCGCAGGACTCAGTCTAAATAGTCAAGACATTGATTAAATGAATCTCCATAGACCAAGAAGTTGTCCATGAATACCTCTAAAAAATTGCCTAAAATGTCGGTAAATATAGCTAGCATACATCGTTGGAATGTAGCGGGGGTGTCGCACAGCTCGAACGGCATCCATCGGAAAGCGTATGTCCCAAATGAACACGTGAACGTCATCTTCTCTTGGTCTTCAGGCACGATTGCGACTTGGTTGTATCCAGAATAGCCATCCAAGAAGCAGAAGTATTCCTTCATAGTCAGTCTCTCAAGAATCAGGTCGATGAAGGGCAATGGAAAGTGGTCCTTCTTTGTGGCGAGGTTCATACGTCTACAATCTACACAGACTCATCACAAGGTTGGCATTCTGGTCAGAATCTCCTCTCATTTGTCATTGGTAACAATGATGATCCCCGACTTCTTGGGCACTACATGTAGGGGACTCACTCACTTACTGTCGGAGATGGGATATATGAATTCAGCATCACACTATTTCTAAATTCCTTTCATGAAAACCTCCCAGAGGTTTGGATTCAATCTTCTCTAGGATTCGCGGGATGGTCTTCTATTATCTTAGAGGTAGATGTGATGTGAGCACAGGGATGAATTGATACCATGGAGATCCGATATCTTCCAGCCTATCACCTTGCGGTTTCGTTCAAGAACCTCCATCAAACGAGATTCTTGGTCTTCAGTCAGATAAGCATTGATTATGATCAGATACATGTTTGGTTTCTCCTTCAAGGAAGGTGTACTTCATGTTGGAGGGCAGAGGTTTGACCTTTGGTAGAGTGGGAGCTACTTCGGTGGTGACTTCGATGATTACTGCAGGTGTTGATTCTTTCATCAGTTCAGTTTCCCCCATTGATAGTTCAGAGTATTCATTCAATGATTCATAAGAATTTTCAATTATATCCTTATTATTTCATAAATCTTCAATAATTTGCTCTTGGCCTTAGAGGCTCAAGGGGGGCCACACAGAATTCGTCAAGCGCATCAACGAAGATCTCATCATCATTGATAGAGGAGAATTCGATTGCTTTCTCCACTCCTTCCTCAAGGAAAAGGAATTCATGTATCTCAATGTCATCCATGAATAGATTTATATCTTAGATTTCCGCAAGAAAGTCGTAGTCTTCCGGGCAGTTAGGTGCAAGCACACTCGGTGGCCTCTGTTTGTTTCGGCTCATGTATAGTTTCTATCTGCACTTTGTTGTTGTTGGAGATGAAAGTAATCTCTCCAGTGCCATAGTTCACTACTGCCTTGGCTGTTCGGAGGAACGACCAACCAATGGTGATGGGGGTATAGAGCAAAGGTGTGGAGACATTTATGAATAGCATAACAAAATCGACAGGGAATTAGATCCCTTGTACAGTAAGGATCACGTCCTCCAACATGCTCCTGTCTGCGAACTGTAGAATCGTCTTGGTTGGTTTGAGTGGTCCTATCCCAAATTCTCTGAGTAGCGAAGCTGGCACTAGATTGATATAAGATCCACTATTGAGCAATGTTTGCTCGAACTCCTGATTGAACATGTTACATATGATGAGTGGTGTTCCCTCGTCTTTCTTCTTATCATTGAGATTGCTGATGGTGTTGACGGTTGCCATGGTGAGGATATGTTTTTCATGCTTTCCATTCTTGCTTTTGGAGTTGTGGGGCCAAGGTCGGCACCTTGTTGTACATGCCTCTTTAAGTCCTTTCTTTACTGATGGCATGTACTCCATGGCTTTCATCAATGGCATATTCAAGACCATGTTCTGAATGATTTCCACAATTGATGGATCAGACAAAGAATTTTTCAAATTTTTAAGTTTTTGGGCTTTTCATTGCTTCAAGAAATGGAATATGTACAAAATCTGAAATCTTTTCATTCAAAATTTTGTCCAAATCATTGTGTATGGGTAGATGGAAAATATGCAAAACCATCTACATGTTGTGGACCAAAAAAATGTAGGCTCGACTTCTTTGGTTGGCTCTGGATCTACTACATTTGCAGGCATCTCCAACGATGGCTGGTCTCCACTGAGTTTGGTACTGTTGCTATCTTTTTATTTTTGTATTTTCTTCAATTTTTGTAATTTTTCTATAGATGCTGCTCCTCCAAAAATATCTTTGACTCGTGTTGCTGGCCTAGTTGATGGCTCTCCATTAGATGCAAGATGAGTTCCCTTTGTTGTAGTCGATGATCAAAGTGTTTTACCTCTCCTAAGAGTAACAACATTAGATATAAATAAATTATTTTCATATGAATCGAGAAGAACACCGCAAGATACTTGCTCCTTACGGAGGAAGTTATTTGGTTTGGCCTTGACCTGGGCTAGAACGACAGTTTTGGCATTCGTTAGGTCGTCGATCTTTTGGCTCATTTCAGCCTTGTTTTTCATTAGTTGCTCTATACAAGCAAGAGTCGGGTTCACCGATGCAATCTCGGAAGATTCAGTCTAATGAGGCCTCTAACTCTGGTAATGCTAGGGAGACTGTTGCCGGTATCTCTGCGAGTAGTGATGAGGAGGGGGAAAGAAGAGTATTATTGGTATTGCTGAGAGGAGTTCTGATATTGAGCAACTGGTTGTTGCTAGTGATATTGTGATTGTCGATAGCTTGGTTGCTTGTAACCCTACCTCCAATTGTTGCCATGTTGCGAAGACTGCTGGTATTGGGATTGGTGGGTTGGAAGTCCCTTCCCCCGTGCTGCTGGTGGTGGTATGGGCAGTTGGTCGAGTTCTGACCCAAAGATTGTCCCTGAAGATGGGTTAGTTGTTGTTCACTGTCCCATACCATTTATTTCTTAGATTAGTAGCGGGGGAGGACAGAACTGCTCCGGGTACACTGGTTGGGGCTCTGGTTGGTACAATACCATCTAGTTCTATGGTTGTTGTGGCTGCTTCTCAAGGGAATGTACGTAGTATATGTGCTAGATAGGCTGAGATGGTGGAGGACTCAGCTGATGAGGTTGTGTCAGTGCGAGCTCCTTCTACTCCATAGGAGTCTCAACGGCAGTGTACACCGAGTTACAATGCGCTGATGGTCTTGACAAGCAGCTCCAGTTGTGTGGAAAACTGATCAAATTTGTCCAAACCCTGGGTTCTCTTCTCAATGATAGCAAGTTTTTTAAGTTCATGCGACCTCTTCTCAATGATACATACTTTGGACAAGTAGCTCCCTATGATGCTCAGGTTGGAGCTCTCGTCCTTGTCCTCTGCATGAGCCGCCATAATGACATGATTGTGGTTGGTTGGGGGCACCTTCATGTAAGCGCGCGACAAAGATTGGGCGGCCTCTCCCTTGGCCATCTCCTCAAAAATCTCCACACAACATCCTCATCTTTGTTAAAGTGTGAGACACCATAGGAGGCATCAACCATTCTCTGACTTTCGATTGCCAGCCCACTGAAAAAGTGTTGAACCATACTGGTCTTTAGAATTTCGTGGTGGGGACACTTCTCCTGCAGATCTCTAAATCTTCCTAGATTCATGAATCGTCTTGTGGGGCTTCTAGATGAAACTAGAAATGTGGGTGTGCATTTGATTCAAGCGACCGAGAGGGTAAAACTTGTGGAGAAATGCAAATTTCTTCTCCTCTATGTCATCACTACCTTCCCCAGATTATTCACCCAATAAATGGCCTTGTCTTGGAGGCTAAAAAGGAAGGCAGTCATCTCGACAAACCCATAGAGGAATATTGGGGTAATGTGTTGTTGCATAGAGCCGGCCTAATTGTTATCGGTAGATGCCTAGTTCTTCTGTTGAGTTCCTGTGGAAGGATGGGAGTAGAGACAAGAATTTCGGCTTCAGCTCAAAGTAGGCATGGATTGGTGGAATAAGAATCCACTTGGTGACACGGCCTGCCCTAGGGTTGTAAGTCTGCTTTAGAGTGGGCTTTAGCAGTAGTCTTTCCTCTACTCCTCCATGTCAAGGTCCACCTACTGATAGGTTATCTTTTGCATCCTCCATGTTCATCTCATCTTCTCTGTTAAAATCATCCTCTCTCTTGGCATCTCTCTCGTCAGTCCTTCTCCTCAAGTCATTCAGCATTTCTTGAAAGGCAACCTGGACCAATCCTTGGTTTATCAATTGCTGCTGGATTACTTGAATTGATAGAGGAGCTGGCTATTGACGTCATTCTACATTGTATATTGCCCATCCCCTTGCTTTGGTTGCTCGGTTGATTGGGTTGCGATCCCTTTCCTCTTCTTGTAGAAGATATTTCTAGATCTGCTTGTAACTCTGGCTCTTGATCAAGTTCTTGATCTGCACAGTTGAATAAACCCTGATCAGTCTCTGTCTGAGCACCAAATGTTGAGACAAGTTTGGGATTAAGGTCAATCCCAGATGGTTGTGGATGAAGCACATGATATTGACAGAAATCGATCTCCATCCACAAGAGGTTGGTCCTGGGACTAGAGTAATCCCAGTTTGTTTGAAGAGAAAGAGCAAGCTCGGGTTGCGAGTCCATCCCGAACAATGGATTTATTAGAGAAAGGAAAGTGTTAAAAGAAGAGAGGATCAGAGAGTCCAAGGAGAAGTTCGTAAGATCCGAACCAGATTCCTAGAGATCGCCCCTGCATTATTGGAGATGCCAGCATCACAAATCGATGTGAGTGTCAGTGAAGTCCCGACTAACCATCCGTGGGATGACATCTGGAAAAGGTCAAAAGGAGATAGATGATGGAAGAAAGATATGGATATGAACAAGAAATAAAAGGAGTGTAAAATAGTAGATGGCTCAAAGTGAGTGTGAGTCAAGAGGAAATATGCAACAGAGAAAATACGATAGAATGGCACAAAGACACTATATTTGTTATCATGACCTTAAAAAACTAATCAATCAAAACCACAAAACAATGGATTCAACAACTCGACCCATTAATCCATGAAGGTTTGGTAATTATCTTTGTAAGTTTATATTGATTTTCAGGCAATTGTCTTTGAACAAGTCTTTAAGCACTAATCCTATAGGAGCGAGAGTACTGTCGGAAAGTATCACATACTTGTCCTCCTCCTTTGTAACATGTATCCTATACTTTCTGAGGTCCTTGTGTCTGGATCTAGATTTCCTACTCAGCCAAAGAATAAGAGTGAGGAAGCCAATATTGGTGAAGCAAATACTTCAAGTCAAGTCCTCAACGGAATCACCCTTGGTGGTCAAGAGCCTACTCAGACGCAGAACGATGAGACAGACACCTTTGTGAAGGCATGGCCTAAGCTCAAATACTTTGGAAATGGTTGGTGTTCTACACAAAGTGAGAATCACCATCGACAACCAAGTCCTACTCGCCCATGTACGATAGCAACGCTGGTACTTCGGAAAATCCAGGTGTACAACAAGGCAGTATTCAGGATGGATTTTTAGATCTAATCATTACGATAGCGCTCTCTCACTTGGGAAAGACACCTCCTTCCCTCATAGTACCTGAAACAATGAGGGCTTTGCTCACCCAATGCAATGAATCCAATTAATAAATTTTATTTAGGTCAAGTATCTTTAGCATTCCTTTTTTAATTTTTGTGTTATCACTTGCTTTGAGTAGATTCAATACAAACACCTAATGTTTTTGTTGGTTTTCTTTTTTCCTAGGTTGTCAAATGAGAGGGAGAAGGCGGAAATGCAATGCAAGTCGAAAAATGATGATGAATGCTCAGATAGAAGACTCACAGTGATTCCCAGCTCTCTCCATGTGGGATGCAAGGTGGAAATTTGTAAACCTAATCTATATGCAAATGCAACGATGAAATCTCCATAAGAATAGGAAGTGTTATCAGCTTGAAGAACTAAATGTAAAACCATAGAATAATCACCCAAAAGTTCGTTCTTGGAGACAACCTCAGTTCCCGCCACAATAGGTCCTGCAAGCACTATGTGGCGTCTCTCTCAACGCTCGATGATCACTCTAAGTTTTAACAATTAATTTTGACATAAGTCCAATCGAAATGTAATCTATAGGAACATGAATTTCCTTAGGGATGTGGCCGTAGATACCGAGCAAGCACACCTAGATGTAAGGGCTCAATCACATAAATAAATAAAATGAAGGTGAAAAACTCAAAACACGAGAAACAAAGAAAATAAAGGTGATAAAAATCACAAAAAAACTAGTGAGCCTCCAAGTAAGCAAACACTTGGAAATCTGGCTCGAATGTTAAAGAGCCCAAATACATGTATTATTACAAATTAGTAAATGCACTCTCTTATAAAAAGAAAAAGAATCCTATGCTAAATTTCTCTCTCACTCTTGCTCTCTCCTCTTGGTCCACAAGCAGAATTACCAAGTCTCCTCAACTTGGGTGCCTCAACCAACTATGTGGGTGTCATCATCTCGAAGTCCCTCACAATAAAAATAGAAGATGCAAATATTAGCACAAAGAACATTTATATCAAATAAAAGAGAAAATAAGCAAAGAAGAAAAATGACCCAAAGTTCTATGTTATGCATTGCTCCCCGGCAATTGTGCCATTTCACGATATGAGTTTTGTGAGGGTCTAAAATAATATCCTCATAGAAATGTGACGATACAATGTTACTAAGGCGACCGCTCACAAGAACATGTGGTCTATCAACAATTAACCCACACAAGAAATAAATCAATCAAGTAAGGGGTCAAATTTTATTAAACCCTACCAATGAAATATATAGTGGACAAGTACAGTAGGGTTTGAACTCAGGGAGCAACGAAGAATAGATAATCAAAATTTGCTAAAAATATAATAAATTATTTCGAAGTTTAGCAATTTTTTAATTTTTGTGGATTTTTTTGAATTTTTGTTTCTATAATTTTTTAGAGTTTTATATTTATAATTTTTATTTACTTTTATAATTTTCTGACTTTTTTAGTTTTATAAAAATTAATAATTATAACAAAAGTCTATATATATAAGTAGAGAGAGCTTTTATATTTATAAATATAGAGACAAATATTTAAAATTCACAAAATAAAAGGTTTCTGTCTTTTTTTTTGTTTTTCTCCATTTTATAATATTTTTTATAGTTTTTACTAATTTTTTGTTATTTTAATTCAATAAATAAGGAAAAATAGTGAATAAAATAAATAGGTTGGATTGTTTTGGAAATTAAAAATAGCCAAAAGCTTAAAATAATCCAAAACTATTTTTAATATATAATAAATATAGTGTACACAGTTCAGAAATAAAAACACATAATTTTAGAACATTTTAGAAATTTTTATAATTTTTATGAGGATTTTGGAGCTCTTAAATTTTTAGTGTTTTTCTTTTTATAGGTTTTAGGGATTTTTGGTCTGTAGGCTCATAATAGAATAATAAACATAATCTATTTTTTGTAATTTTGAGAAAATATTTTTATAATTTTTATTTTAAATATAAATAGAAGCAAATAGTTTGATTTTCTATTTTTAATAAATAGAAAATAACTTTAAAATAATAACCAAAAATATGTGTGATATGTGTGTATATTGGGTATTTATAGTCATTTTCTATGAATGTTTAGGTGCCTGGAGCTATTTTTCACAAAATAAAATCTAAAAAAAAGAAAGTATATACTGCTAGGGGCATTTAAGTAAATATTTAAGTTTGTTGGACCCTGGTTGAACACCTCAAAAATTTTTAGGGCCAAAAATGCAATCTTTCCTAAATATATGCAATAAGGTAAAACATGAAGGGGTATTTCTATAAAGTTTGGGCGCTTATATGCAATTTTGTCAGAAAATATTACACTATTAATTTAAAAATAAGGACTAAATGAAATACAAAAGGCCTACGGGCTTAGGTGCAAAATACTTACTCCCCTCGTACGCACGGGCATGTGAGGTGATATGGATTAGACCTAAATGCAAATAAGGAAAGTAGAGGGGATGAAATGCAAATTTCACAAAAATATTTACACTACAAACAAATATTTAAGTACTTGAAAATAAAATACAAAAAGTGAAGTGTGCAAAATACCCCCACATGCGCGATCGACAGCTCTAGATCTTCACTTGTCCACGTGTCGAGGTGTAGATGACCGATGACGCTTCGATGATGGACACCTAGGATTGGATCCTTCAAATGGGATCTAGGGTCAAGGCTTGCTAGATTGGACATCTCTTGTACGCATGGGGGGCTTATGCTGATCGAACAGCTCCAGATGGACCAGGAAAAACAGCTGAAGAACTCGCCACTAGCGAGCTTTGATCGGGTATATAGCGAACCTCCGGCTACATGGACCTCCTCTGCTAGGCTCTTCTGGTTCTTGTAGCTTTCCTACAGCTGGTTGACTCCTCAAAGAAGTCTAGATCTCTTTGGTGGATCTCTAGTGTGCATGGGTACCTGGAACTTCGTCCTTGCCTCAAGCAGCATCAATCTAGGGCTTTCTAGTGTTAATACATGTAGGTTTCAAGGGTGCAAAAGAGAAGCCTCATGGAGTCTTGGATTGTCGAGGTGAACGGAGATGAGGTATGGCGGCGACACTCCTGTGATCGAGGGGGATGGGAGTGTCGTTCGTCTGATCTATGCAAGATCTGGGTGAATGGCGGACCTGGGGCGAAGAGGAGAGATATGGCAAGGTGTGGGAGGTGAAAGCGAAGGCGTAGGTTGGTCGGAGTGATTGGAAACAGAGTGAGAAGGTTTGTCGGAGCTCAACTTCGACAAGCTTCAATTTTTTTGATTTTTACAAATGAAAAACACTACCAAATTATCCTAACGCCTACCTACACTATTATTATTCTAATGAATCGAAAAGGCAGGGAAAAAGAGGGCTTACCGGCACCGACATGGAGCTGAGCTCGTGGCGGAGGAGGTGGTGACACCTCAGATCGACCTCGATTCAACACCAAAGGTCTGACATAATATTCCTCGAGGTTCTTGCTATCACCAGGATACTCGAGGTGCTCGAAGATTAGGGTTTTAATGGCAAAATAGAGATCAAATTCAAATGGACCTCAGTTGGGGTATATGTAGGAGGGTGCCTTTGACAGAGTGGCCCAACTGCAGCAGCGATCCATTGATCGAGAAATCGAGGGGAAGTGAAAGTGGGCTGATCGAGGATGAAAATTCAAGAAGGAAGTGACCCCAAAATATGTAAGTGTCAATGGGAAAATTTTGAGGAATATCAAGTCCAACGCTCTGACAGGAGAGGCAGCCAAGAAGAGTAGTTGACTTGGGTCAATCAGGGACACGCCCTGATTGGTCCACGTCGACTCACTACACGACAAAACAGGCCAAATAACTCTTTTTAATTGAATTTAAAATAATAAATGATTTTTTTAATTTTTGGTCACAATAAAAAATAATTATTATTTTATTTATTATTTTATTATGATTTTATTTATTTTGACTTATTATGTTATAGTTACTTTTTAGAGGCTCAATTATAGGTTTGTTTACCTATGTTATGTGTATTTTATTTTTATTTTGTATTTTATATTTTATTATTTTATATATATATATATATAATTAATGTATTTATAACTTATTTTAATATACATAAAAATATTTTTATTGTATCTTTATGAATTTATTTGTACACTTAATTAAATGTAGATATAAATTATAGAGGTATGTGTATAGTATATTCATTTTATGTATTTTTGTATATAATTTATTTATTGTATTTTTAAGATTTTATTGTATTCTACTTGTGTACATGCACTATAAATAATTTTACAAAATTATAAAAATATAAAATCATGGAAATATAAAGAATAAATAAAATGATTATTTTATTCGGGTATACAGTACAATGGGGGTCGAAAACCTAACATTTGCATCATAACTCCAAATTAAATGAAAACCACCTTCATTAAATAGCTAATAAAAAGTTATACACAATTAAAGGTGATTTTGATGAATTTTGGGTTCATATGAAGAAGATATGTGTCTGGGAAGTTTGGGTTTTGGATTTTTATTCAATATATAAAATGCACAATATGTATTATTTTAATGTGAAATAAATTTTGTATTTTTCTATGTATTTTTATCTACAACTTTCATGTACAAAGTTTATTAATTTGGGGTAAAATAATAAAAAAAAATAAAATAGGTCCCAAAAATGCATTATTGAAGAATAAATAGTTAGGGTTTTTTTTGTTTTTGACCCTTATCTTCCCCCTACCTTATTCCTTGTCGACCTAGTCATCATGATGCGTAGGTCTCAGGGTTTAGGGTCATAAAAATAGCTTTGGTTTTTATTTCTTTTTCTTTTTTATTCTTTTATTTTTAGCTTTAAATAATGTATTTTATACAATATTTATATAATAATGAATGTTAATTTATGTAAAATAATGATATTTACATGCAATTAACAAGGCTTTAAAGGCAAAATGAATGAACAAAGGTGATGAAATGGGCATTCATCACCTGGTCATCTTAATGATCATACAGCTGTTGATTCAATGGTTGAATCATAGAGGCTAGTGCTTGGATGAATATCAAAGGACTTAAATTGAGGACCCATCAAGAACCGTCAAATGATTATTAAGAGATGATCTCCAGCCTAAGAAGGAGATGGCATTCCTTCTCTAAAGGTTGATATCTGAGAGACCTCTTGATGCAGGTCTTCTACATAAGAATAGAGATTCAGAGGTATCAGATAAGTTAGTTCAAAGAGTTGACTTAGCGAGATCGAGATAACCAAGACTGATGTCATAAACTGTCATGATATATGCATCCATCCTCTGACCGGAGGCAGATGTATTGCTATATGTCTGAATATGCACATTTGGTAGACCGATAGGTTGATAGCTAATCAAAGTCTATACAATGTTGAACTAGTGTGCATACAAGGGTATATGGGTAATACGATCTCTCAATGGGATCATATAAATTCACTTGTGAATCGAAAGACATGACCCAAAGTTCTATGTTATGCATTGCTCCCCGGCAATTGTGCCATTTCACGATATGAGTATTGTGAGGGTCTAAAATAATATCCTCATAGAAATGTGACGATACAATGTTACTAAGGCGACCGCTCACAAGAACATGTGGTCTATCAACAATTAACCCACACAAGAAAATAAATCAATCAAGGGGTCAAATTTTATTAAACCCTACAATGAAAATATATAGTGGACAAGTACAGTAGGGTTTGAACTCAGGGAGCAACGAAGAATAGATAATCAAAATTTGCTAAAAATATAATAAATTATTTCGAAGTTTAGCAATTTTTGAATTTTTGTGGATTTTTTTGAATTTTTGTTTCTATAATTTTTTAGAGTTTTATATTTATAATTTTTATTTACTTTTATAATTTTCTGACTTTTTTAGTTTTATAATAATTAATAATTATAACAAAAGTCTATATATATATATATAAGTAGAGAGAGCTTTTATATTTATAAATATAGAGACAAATATTAAAATTCACAAAATAAAAGGTTTCTGTCTTTTTTTTGTTTTTCTCCATTTTATAATATTTTTTATAGTTTTTACTAATTTTTTGTTATTTTATTCAATAATAAGGAAAAATAGTGAATAAAATAAATAGGTTGGATTGTTTTGGAAATTAAAAATAGCCAAAAGCTTAAAATAATCCAAAACTATTTTTAATATATAATAAATATAGTGTACACAGTTCAAAAATAAAAACACATAATTTAGAACATTTTAGAAATTTTTATAATTTTTATGAGGATTTTGGAGCTTTTAAATTTTTAGTATTTTTCTTTTTATAGTTTTAGGGATTTTTGGTCTGTAGGCTCATAATAGAATAATAAACATAATCTATTTTTTTGTAATTTTGAGAAAATATTTTTATAATTTTTATTTTAAATATAAATAGAAGCAAATAGTTTGATTTTCTATTTTTAATAAATAGAAAATAACTTTAAAATAATAACCAAAAATATGTGTGATATGTGTGTATATTGGGTATTTATAGTCATTTTCTATGAATGTTTAGGTGCCTGGAGCTATTTTTCACAAAATAAAATCTAAAAAAAAGAAAGTATATACTGCTAGGGGCATTTAAGTAAATATTTAAAGTTTTTTGGACCCTGGTTGAACACCTCAAAAATTTTTAGGGCCAAAAATGCAATCTTTCCTAAATATATGCAATAAGTAAAACATGAAGGGGTATTTCTATAAAGTTTGGGCGCTTAGATGCAATTTTGTCAGAAAATATTACACTATTAATTTAAAAATAAGGACTAAATGAAATACAAAAGGCCTACGGGCTTAGGTGCAAAATACTTACTCCCCTCGTACGCACGGGCATGTGAGGTGATATGGATTAGACCTAAATGCAAATAAGGAAAGTAGAGGGGATGAAATGCAAATTTCACAAAAATATTTACACTACAAACAAATATTTAAGTACTTGAAATAAAATACAAAAAGTGAAGTGTGCAAAATACCCCCACATGCGCGATCGACAGCTCTGGATCTTCACTTGTCCACGTGTCGAGGTGTAGATGACCGATGACGCTTCGATGATGGACACCTAGGATTGGATCCTTCAAATGGGATCTAGGGTCAAGGCTTGCTAGATTGGACATCTCTTGTACGCATGGGGGGCTTGTGCTGATCGAACAGCTCCAGATGGACCAGGAAAAACAGCTGAAGAACTCGCCACTAGCGAGCTTTGATCGGGTATATAGCGAACCTCCGGCTACATGGACCTCCTCTGCTAGGCTCTTCTGGTTCTTGTAGCTTTCCTACAGCTGGTTGACTCCTCAAAGAAGTCTAGATCTCGTTGGTGGATCTCTAGTGTGCATGGGTACCTGGAACTTCGTCCTTGCCTCAAGCAGCATCAATCTAGGGCTTTCTAGTGTTAATACATGTAGGTTTCAAGGGTGCAAAAGAGAAGCCTCATGGAGTCTTGGATTGTCGAGGTGAACGGAGATGAGGTATGGCGGCGACACTCCTGTGATCGAGGGGGATGGGAGTGTCGTTCGTCTGATCTATGCAAGATCTGGGTGAATGGCGGAACCTGGGGCGAAGAGGAGAGATATGGCAAGGTGTGGGAGGTGAAAGCGAAGGCGTAGGTTGGTCGGAGTGATTGGAAACAGAGTGAGAAGGTTTGTCGGAGCTCAACTCCGACAAACTTCAATTTTTTGATTTTTACAAATGAAAAACACTACCAAATTATCCTAACGCCTAACCTACACTATTATTATTCTAATGAATCGAAAAGGCAGGGAAAAAGAGGGCTTACCGGCACCGACATGGAGCTGAGCTCGTGGCGGAGGAGGTGGTGACACCTCAGATCGACCTCGATTCAACACCAAAGGTCTGACATAATATTCCTCGAGGTTCTTGCTATCACCAGGATACTCGAGGTGCTCGAAGATTAGGGTTTTAATGGCAAAATAGAGATCAAATTCAAATGGACCTCAGTTGGGGTATATGTAGGAGGGTGCCTTTGACAGAGTGGCCCAACCGCAGCAGCGATCCATTGATCGAGAAATCGAGGGGAAGTGAAAGTGGGCTGATCGAGGATGAAAATTCAAGAAGGAAGTGACCCCAAAATATGTAAGTGTCAATGGGAAAATTTTGAGGAATATCAAGTCCAACGCTCTGACAGGAGAGGCAGCCAAGAAGAAGAGTAGTTGACTTGGGTCAATCAGGGACACGCCCTGATTGGTCCACGTCGACTCACTACACGACAAAACAGGCCAAATAACTCTTTTTAATTGAATTTAAAATAATAAATGATTTTTTTAATTTTTGGTCACAATAAAAAATTATTATTATTTTATTTATTATTTTATTATGATTTTATTTATTTTTGACTTATTATGTTATAGTTACTTTTTAGAGGCTCAATTATAGGTTTGTTTACCTATGTTATGTGTATTTTATTTTTATTTTGTATTTTATATTTTATTATTTTATATATATATATATAATTAATGTATTTATAACTTATTTTAATATACATAAAAATATTTTTATTGTATCTTTATGAATTTATTTGTACACTTAATTAAATGTAGATATAAACTATAGAGGTATATGTATAGTATATTCATTTTATGTATTTTTGTATATTATTTTATTTATTGTATTTTTAAGATTTTATTGTATTCTACTTGTGTACATGCACTATAAATAATATTTACAAAATTATAAAAATATAAAATCATGGAAATATAAAGAATAAATAAAATGATTATTTTATTCGGGTATACAGTACAATGGGGGTCGAAAACCTAACATTTGCATCATAACTACAAATTAAATGAAAACCACCTTCATTAAATAGCTAATAAAAAGTTATACACAATTAAAGGTGATTTTGATGAATTTTGGGTTCATATGAAGAAGATATGTGTCTGGGAAGTTTGGGTTTTGGATTTTTATTCAATATATAAAATGCACAATATGTATTATTTTAATGTGAAATAAATTTTGTATTTTTCTATGTATTTTTATCTACAACTTTCATGTACAAAGTTTATTAATTTGGGGTAAAATAATAAAAAAAATAAAATAGGTCCCAAAAATGCATTATTGAAGCATAAATAGTTAGGGTTTTTTTTGTTTTTTGACCCTTATCTTCCCCCTACCTTATTCCTTGTCGACCTAGTCATCATGATGCGTAGGTCTCAGGGTTTAGGGTCATAAAATAGCTTTGGTTTTTATTTCTTTTTCTTTTTTATTCTTTTATTTTTAGCTTTAAATAATGTATTTTATACAATATTTATATAATAATGAATGTTAATTTATGTAAAATAATGATATTTACATGCAATTAACTAGGCTTTAAAGGCCAAAATGAATGAACAAAGGTGATGAAATGGGCATTCATCACCTGGTCATCTTAATGATCATACAGCTGTTGATTCAATGGTTGAATCATAGAGGCTAGTGCTTGGATGAATATCAAAGGACTTAAATTGAGGACCCATTAAGAACCGTCAAATGATTATTAAGAGATGATCTCCAGCCTAAGAAGGAGATGGCATTCCTTCTCTAAAGGTTGATATCTGAGAGACCTCTTGATGCAGGTCTTATACATAAGAATAGAGATTCAGAGGTATCAGATAAGCTAGTTCAAAGAGTTGACTTAGCGAGATCGAGATAACCAAGACTGATGTCATAAACTGTCACGATATATGCATCCATCCTCTGACCGGAGGCAGATGTATTGCTATATGTCTGAATATGCACATTTGGTAGACCGATAGGTTGATAGCTAATCAAAGTCTATACAATGTTGAACTAGTGTGCATACAAGGGTATATGGGTAATACGATCTCTCAAAGGGATCATATAAATTCACTTGTGAATCGAAAGACATGAGCTCACTCATGAGGTATTGGGACCTATCAAATTCTATGCATGGTCGTCTTTCTTTGGAAGCATGATAAAAATTTATCGGTATGATATCTGCTTTTGTATAGCATATGATCTTCAGGTTTATTATAAGTCTTCCAATATGTAGGATGTACGGGTATTAGGAATACTTGAGGGTGATGTGATCAATAAATGATTGTATACCATGACATTTCCATTCCAAGGGAGTGGTGAAACAGGTTTGATTTAAGTGACTCCTCTCAGTAGAGAAGTAATCTAATCTTAGTCCAAAAGTTGGACATTGATCTGAATGTGATTCAGATGCAATGAGAAGATTAGATATATGGCTTTGATTTAATCAAGCACCTATAAGAGGTCCCCGAGATCTGGAGTCGAGATATGATCTCAATATCTAAGTCAATTTATGGGGAACGTGCAATTGTCGTGTCCTTATCTCCAAGTATGCACCGAGAAAGCGTATTATTCTTGAAAGATTTCAAGAATAATTCAATTAATGAAATTTATATTTGACATTGAGAATTTGATAATTAAATGTGATTTAATTATTATGAATAATGTGAATGTGATTCATATTATTTAGATGAATGAGAATGATGGTCCAAGAGAATTAAATGTGATTTAACTATCATGGATATGAATAATATGGATAGTACTATTCATATTAATCATATATATTATAAATTTGGTTTATAATATATTAGAGAGAGCTATTTATAAATAGCATTTACAATTTAAATGTTGATGTGAATTGGATCCACATTGGACAATTAATTGATAATGCGATTTACAGTTTACTTTAGGTGTGTGAATATGATTCATAAATTTTCAATGGCATGATTGAAATTTCACAAAATAATTTTGAATTATTTTTGTGAAATAAGGATTCGGATGAGGGATGGTAGGGCAGTTCATTTTAGTGGTGCATTTTCATCCTTGTCTAGTGGTGCAAACGTCTAAAGATGGGAGTTGTGGGTTGAAATAAAGATTCGAATGAAGGATGGTCTGCTAGCATAATTTTTTCTAGGACCCCAAAAAATGGATGGAAAAAAAGATGCTATATTCGTCAGGGCACAAAAAGATTGATGCAGTGTAAGCAATAACAATACAAATTCTACCAAAAAGAAGCCAAACACCAAATACAAATAGGACCACAATGGTCTAAGCTTCCAAAAAGCCTACGCATCTTAGCGGAGGCTTGGCAACACTGGCTGAGCTTCATAAGGAGATGTGACTACACTAGTCACACTCCAGTTCTCTTCTCATTCTTCTACCTTCTTTCCCCTATTCGGTTGTGGACACAGCACGACCTGAACTTAGAAGGAAACATCCCCCTCCTCGAGGAAAGAATAGCTGGATGAGGAACCAATGGGAGTGTATTACTGGAGTGGTCGGTTTCTCCGCTTCCTTAAGCAGGAAGAGCTAACAAAATTCATACATTGTACAAACTGCATTCAAGGTCGAAAGATTTAGCGATATGGATAAGTGGATCTGAGCTATCTGTTGAGGCGGACCTGAATAAGGATTTGTGGAACTTGAGGACTATTGAGGCCAACATACTACTCCTAGTTAAGGCTCCGAAAAAATGCTTATTCTAAGGCATGATCATGCTCTGTCCTTTGTATGTTCTCATGAATTGGTTTAGGAAAACAAATTCATTATAATTTTATTTCTCTTTCCTTATTTTTTCGAATAAGTGTTTGTTAAGGGACTAGCAAAGTTTAAGTATATGGGGATGATGACTCCATGATTCATTAACATTTATGTTGCATTTTGTCTTAAAACCCTTAACAAGTGCATGTAAATATGTAATAGTTCTCATCTTTTATAAAATCATATTCATAAATAAAAATACATTTTTATGAATTAAAAAGACATAAAAATAAGAAAAATAAAAATAAAGGAAAAATAAGGCAGACTGTAGATATGTATATAATGTATGAGATGATTAACAATATATAGATATAGTTGTAAGATATGTTTATATAACCTAACCCCTAAGACCAAGTCAACATGTCTTGGTCTACAAACAATAAAATAGGGGTAGATAAGGAAGAAAATACATAAAGAACTAACCTTGTACATCATACACTGATTCCATTTATTTATTTTATATATAAAATATTCAACTAATTTTAATTAGTTCATTTATATATCACGAAAATCTTCTCCAATGTGTTTATAAAATGTATATAAAAATATAAAAATCATAAAAAAAATCCAACATGTATATATGCCAAGAAATCTAGATCACAAATTGTCAATTTCTCAACTTCTGAACCTCATAACTTCTTCATACGAACTCCAGTTTCACTCTATACACCTTTAAAGTTTATAAAATAAAAATTTCTAATTAATGAAGGTGATTTCATCAAAAAACGAAGTACATTTGCAAAAAATTAGTTTTTGAACCTAATGACAAGTGAGTTTCTAGGCTATTTATTTTATTATGTTCATATATTTATAGTACAAGAGACTTAAAAGGTTTAAATTATTTTAATATTCTTGTACTTTATTTATAAAATAAAATCCAAAAATAAAATCCTTATTTAATTTTATAAATAAATCAAAAATATTAAATAATATATAAATATGAACTACAATGTGTACACATGTATATATTAATAAATGTAAATTAATTTAGTAAAATCTAAAAAAATAACATAACTCTTATCCATTCTTTATTAATTAATAAATTATAAAAATGATATCTTATTCATTAAAATATTTAATTAAAAATGAAAGAGCTATTTATCAAGTATATTAAATATATTTATTAATAGTTATTTATATACCCTAAAATATTTATTATTTATAAAAATAAAATATAACATAAATTAGATAACTTAATTATTTATATTTTTATTTGTATACCTTTTTAAAGTAATGTTATTTATTATTTATTACATGATTTAGGGTGTGTTTAATCTCTGGAATAGTGTAATGTTGACACGTGTCAGCACCATAGTCCGTCTTCCTCCAAGAACTTGGGACTTTCTTTTGTTCCAATAACCTTTCTTCTCTAATTTATTCCCACTTCATCATGCCACTAAACCTCGATCTACACCATCCAATCTCTTCACCTAACGACCCTCATCCACGCCCTACCAATAGATCCATCCTATCCTTCGTCTTAATCCTCTATTTAGGAAATGAACTTGGTTGTTCAAACCTAACTCCTCCAACAACCAAATATACCTAACTGGACCTCTACCTTCTTCACTCTTGCAACCTCGGGTGACAGACGAGGGAGCTAATAGCTCTGCGCGGAAGAGGGTTTGATAGAGAGTATTCCAAGGCCCTCTCTGCCTTGTATCGTGGCTACGTTGCCCCGTTGAGCAACGACCAAAAGGTCTTATACCTTCTACTCCCAAGTACTTCCTCCATTTCCATTTTCTTTCTCGATTCTCCGACTTATTAAGTCTCTTTTATCACCTCTTTAGTTAGGATAACCATCCTTTTTGTGATTCCATCCAATATACAACTTTAATTGATTCAATCTCGAATGAAATTTGCATATGAAAACCCTAAGAACTAAACCCAATTCTACTGCTCAATATAACTCTATTTACCGACTGATTCCATACAAATCGAATCCATATAATAATCTTGCATATCGACCCACTCATCGGGAGCAACCATCTAGAGCATCCTTCTTTGTTGTGTATTTTATCAAGGAAAGAATCAAGACTTGGAGCTTCAACATTCAGAACCCGGGTAGGTGCTCGACCCATCCTCATTCACTTGCCATCTCCACTATCCTCTTGCCTCAAGAGAGCTCGAAGGGGAAGGCGTCCCCTTCTAGCCTTGTGATTAATCTCCATTTCATCACCTTTATTCTTTCATTTTAGCCTTTAAACCCTAGCTAAATGCATATATATCATTATTTTGCATTAAATAACATCTATTAACTACACTGTAAATACTGTACAAAATGATTTATTTAATGACGAAATAAAAGAATAAAGAAAAGAAAAAGAATGAAATACCATAGGTATTGAATGACCCAAAACCCTTAGAACTAGGCATCACGATGACTAGGTTGACAAGGAATAAAGTAGTAGGAGATATGGGCCAAAAATAACCAATAAAACCCAAATTTGTATTCCCCAATAAATTCATTTTGGGACACATTTTATTCTTTATTGTCTACCCTCAAATAAATAAACTTTGAACATGAAACTTGTAGATAAAAATACATAAAAAAATTACAGAAGTTATTTCATCTAAAAATAATGCACAGTATGCCCAGACACTAAGAAATAAATGTCGAAATAAAAACTTCCCAGACCTGTATCTTCTCCATATGAACTCAAAATTCACCAAACTCGCTTTCTCGTTCCTAAAACTGAATTATCTATTTCATGAAGTTGGTTTCATTCATTTGGAGTTAAAATGCAAAAGTTAGGTTTTGGGCCCCTATTGTGCAATTTACCTATATAAAATAATCAATTTATTTATCTTTATATTTTTCATATTTTTATATTTTATAATTTGTAAATATCATTCATAATACTAGTACATAATTAAAATAAAATAAATAAAAATAATTAAAATATATTAAAATAAATAAGTATATTATTACATATTGATGAATTATACCTATACATACATATATATATACATATATATTATACATACATAGTTATTTAATTATACAAATGACTTCAAAAAAATACAATAAAAAATATTTGTATGTATTTAAATAAGTTATAAATACATAAAATAAGGATATAAAATAATAAATTTTAAAATAAAAAATAATAATAATATATACTATATATAGGTAAATGTACCTATAAATGTACATATAAAAAGTAACATACAACAAATAAACTCAAAAAATGAATCAATATCATACTAAAATACTATATAAAATAATAAATATTTTTTATGTTTTATGAAAAATAATAAAATAATTTATTAATTATTTTGGAATTATCTTTGGTTTTTATTTATGGTTTGTCATGTAGCAGCCTACGTGGCCAAATGGGGGGTCAGCCTTGGTTGACCCATCGGTCAACTGGCCCCCCTGCTCCCTAGGTCTGTTAGATCTAGGTGATTCCTTTGATTCCTCATTTTTTTCCCATCATTCCTTGCATTTTCAAGGAATGGTTCCTTCTCCATTTTTGCCCCGTGATCCATGTTCTTTCATGCCACAATGACTCCTCGATCGATGGAGCTCTATAGTGAATCGCAACTTTGGTCAAAGTCTCCTTGTACATATACCCACCACCAGCCTTCATTTGAATTTTGATCCCTTTTCACCCTCGAAGTCCCTTATTTCTCTCATGCCCAAGCTTGTTGGTGGACAATAGGAAGCTTGCAGGACTAGTTGGCGTGGAGGAAGTGGCGTGGAGGAGGTGATCTAGGCATCGCCAGTCACCACCAAGCAAGCTCTACCCAGCTCCTTCTCCATTGAGGTTGATCCTGAGTTTTTCCTTTCTCTTCAATCCAGGGACTTAGATTAGCTTAGATTAGCACTTTATTTCTACTATTTTTATCTTATATTTAGTTAAATCCATCAATCGAAGTTCTTCGGATCTCCATCTCCTGTCGTCTCTTCACTATGATTTGACCATTCTCTGACCCAACTAATGCCTCCATCTCCTTCCCTATCGCTTCCCCTACGTCCCAAGCACTCCCATTCCGCTCGATTCACCCCAAATCGAGAGATCATCTCTCGATCTCCACCGCACAATGGAGAGCATCCGCTTCACCTCACCCCTGTCAATTTTAGCCCCAAACCAACCCATGGATCTCTCTTTTTGTGTGCTAGAGCTAACCCTTTAGGGTCTAAGGGCCTATAGACTCAACTGAGGCAATTTTTGATAAAGAGATGGTTCACTAAAGGCTGAAGCTTCCTCGACCTCATGGGACCTCATCTGAGGACCTTGGAGCCCTTTGACACCTTCAGCCGATGCGAACGACCGACGGGAACGTTTTGAGCTTCTAAGCATTATTAGAGACCGTAGGAGGAGGAGGTAGGGATGAGCATGGGTCGGGCTGGGCCGGGCCCTGAAGGGCCTAGACCCAATCCCATTTAAAAACTTCGGGCCTTGGGCCGAGCCTGGGCCCGTAAAATTTTTTTTGTTTCAGCCCAAGCTCGGGCCTAATTCCTATGGGTCGGGCTTGGGCCGAGCTGGCCCATCTCCACCCATTATAGATTATTAACTTTGAGTTTTTGTTTAAAACCAATCTCAATTCAAGTTAGACGAGCCAAAATTGTTTAAAACATATGCCATAATAATTGTGAAACAACTAAAACTCAATTATACCTGAGATGATTTCTCATTTTATACAAGTGCACTTAGTTAGATACCATAAACGTCTCTCATTACAGAAATTGAAAGACTTAACCAAACTTATACAGTTAACAACAACAGGTGCACCAGGCACTGCATGTTAAAAAATGGGCATAATGCCCATATTGGGTAAAGGTTCAATAATCGAAAATATTATGATGGAAAAAAATAAACACTAACAAATTTAAGAATAACCAACAGAATCTAAACCATAGACTGCTCAAGGAAAATTAATTCCGAATTGAAATACTATGATCTATAAACATTGTATGAAGATATGATACATGAACATAGTGTGCATGTAATAGGTGAGGGTTTCCAGGCGTGTAGGATATGAGAAGGGTTTGGGCCCTCCTCGGGTCGAGCTCTTAAGATGGGTTGGATTGGGCTGAGCCAAGCCAGAGACCGGCCCAAAAAATTTGGGCCTAAATGTTGGGCCCAAGCCCGGCCCAATGTTCGTTTGGTCTTGGGTCAGGCTGGGCTTTTTGGGTTGGGCTTCGGGCTGGGCCTGGACGACCCAATGCTCATCCCTAGGAGGAGGAAATGATCGATTGAAGCTCGCGTGCAAGGACGTTCCTCCCTGTTCTTCTGGAAGAGAAGCCACCATCCAATTGCTTCTCCGCTCCAGAATGAAGCTCGGTCCTTGGATCGCACCATGCATCGACTCCCTGATCGCCTGCTATGATCCAATCCAGTTACCCATTGTCGAAGAGTCATTCGTCGTCGAGAGGTTGCCATGTGTATAAGTGAATTGATATGGGTCATTTCCCCACGCACTAAAGGGGTAATTTTGCAATATACTCCCTTCTTTTTTATGTATTAGTAAAAAAACTTCCCTTTACAGTATAATAATTTTTGTAAAATGTGTATTAAGGATCCCATGTTTCTATGTATTGCATTTAGGCCCCTTGCCACGTCACCTCATGTGTGCATACACGTGAGGCGACGGTCAATATACAAGGACCCTCTGAGGGTTTTGGTTATTATTTGGTCCTCAAAGTTTGTATTATAGTATAAAACTTTTTTGGTTAATTTGTAATTAGGCCCTGTATATTTTAGCAAATTGCAAGTATGCCCATGCAAGCACTTTATGAATTAAAAAATCAAGGAATGTTATGCAGAGGCCCGAGCACTTTGTATTTTTCTGTAATGCATTTTAACTTTATTTAAAATGCATTTAGGTCCCTGCCAGCATATGTATTTTTATATATTGTATTTCTTGCATTAAAAATATCATTTTGCATCAAAACTTTGTAGGAAAATTATTTTAAGTGTATGATATTATGTAAAATCACATATATTTTTTGAAAGGCAATTAGAATTAGTTTCTTGAATTAAAAATTCAAAAACATAACATTTAATCCATGTTTACATTTAAAAACATATAAAAAATTGAAAAATTGAAAAACTCCAAAAAAATAACAATATCTTTATTATTATAGTTTACAACAACAAACCAAAAATCACTAAAATCTCAAAAGAAAACACTAAAAATTGAAAAAAAACTAAAAACCTATAAAAATTCTTGAAAATTCAAAAAATGCCAATTTTTTGTGTATCTAATTTATATTATATTTTATATATTAAAATAGTTTTTGAACATTTTGAGACTTTTATCTAATTTTAAATTCCAAAACCATTTGGCTCTATAATATTATTTATCATTTTGCCATTTTTATTCAATTAATAATACAAAGAAATGCAAATATTTTGAAAAAAAGTATAAGAAAGGGCAAAACCGCTTTATTTTGGCCATTTTGTGTATCTATAGTTATATATATACTAGTCTATATTATATATAGCTATATTTACTAGCACTATTATTATTATTATTAAAAATACAAAAATATTTTAATACCCTTAAAAATTGCATGGTAGGGTATTTTCAAGATTTTATATTATATATTATATATTATATATGTTATTTTTATTATCTATATATAAACATATATCTGCACACTTATTACATATATCAAAATGATAAAAATAAAAAAATCACAAAATATAAAAATATAAAAATATATATAATTAAAAATAAAACAAAAAATATAAATTTAAAATTCGAAAAATAGATATATAATATTAAAAACCCTCAAAAATAAAAAAAAATCCTTATAAAAACACAAAAACATTTATTGTCGTTTTAGTCAATTTTTGTGGTCTATTCCCATTGCTCCTTAGTAGTTTGACCCCTACACTTGAATACTATACATATCATTTTGTTTGGTATAATAAATTTTAACTCATTGTTATTCATTGCTTAAGCATTGTGGGCTAATTATTGGCACACCCAATTGTGGATATCTGAGAGACTCGACACAATGATTTCTGGAACCGACTTGTCGGGCACCACATATCCTCCAAGACTAGATGCTAAGATCTCTCTCACAATTTGGTGTTCGTCAAATGGCGTTGTTGCCATTGAGCAATTCTTAGGATAGATTTTTGTGTGCATTTTTTCCCATTATTTCCTGATTTTATTTTTCCTTTTATTTGAGATAATTGTTTGTCTGTGTTAATCATTTCTTTATTATTTTTCTTGCGAGGGACCTCGAGGTGAAGGTGACTGCATAGGTAGTTGGAGCACCCGAGGTATGAGGAGAGAGGCCATTCTTCCTATTGTCCACTTAGAGAAAGCAAAAGAAAGAGAGAGAAAGTACATTTACTCTTTTATTTTTGTGAGAGAGACTGCCTTTTATTTCCATTATTAATTTATAATAATACAGGTGTACACTTGAACATTCGAACCTACCAAGTGATTGTTCACTTGGGGTCCCCACCAGATTTTCTCACGATATCTTCGCCTTTATTTTCTTTGTTTTTCATACTTTGTGCTTTCCGCCTTTTTTATTTGTTTTTTTGTGATTGAACCTCTAGCATTTTAGGATTGCTTGCTCGAGTAACCTAGGTCTGCACACTTAAAAACTGTGTGTACCTATATTTTGCGATTGAATCTAGTCAGACTCAACATGTTCTTCACGATAATAGAAATTCCTTCTTAGGGCGATCACCGCTTGCATTTCATATAGATTAGATTTAAAAATTCCCGCCTTGCATCCTTCAAGGAGAGAGCTGGGAAGCGCTTTAAGTATTCTAAATGAGCATTCACAATTTAGACACTAGGGTGAGATTTCCATCCCAGTGTCACCTTCCATCGCTTTGTCTCTTTATCCCTATGATTTTGATCACTTAGGATAAAAGAAAATCCAAAACAAATGTTAGGTGCTTGTCATTGAAAAATACTCAAAAAATTGTAAACCAAAAATAAAAACAAGGAGACTACTAACTAAACTTTGACTAAATTAAAAATCATAACAAAAATCGTTATTTGGGGTTCACAAAGCCCTCATTATATTCATGTACGCTCAAGACAGAGTGAGGAATGACCCTTAATGATTAGAGCCAAAAACCCGATCTGTGGCTGCCTCAATTATCACCAGGGACCGGCGAGGTATTGGTGCTTCTATCATACGTAGGTGAGTAGGGTCTTCTCAACAATGGTGCTCTCACCATGTGAGAGCATCCAACTTGATATGAGGTATTGTGCATAGGCTATGTCTTCACGGGTGTGTCTGTCTCATCATCTTGCGTCCGAGTACCTCACTTGTGAGGGAAGTAGTGGTTTCACATATCGGCTTCCTCTATCTATTTCTTTGGCAGAGTAGCCCACCAGGACCGATATTAGCGACCTTAAAAAGTGCAAATCACAATATACAAAGGAGGTGGAACAAGTACTAGGATACTTTCCTGGTAGTACACGCTCTCCTATAGGGCTAGCCGCTTAAGTAAATATTGTAATTTATGCATGAATCACAACTCTAAAATTGAAAAGATGAAAATAGTCAAAATGAAGAATAATTAATTTGCATAATAGGTTCCTCAGTACAATTAGGGTTATTTACCATGTCCATCTCAATGATCATACAGTTGTTGATTCAAATGTATAATCATAAAGGTAGGTGCTTGGATGATATCTAAAGAGTTAGATAAAGGACTCATCAGGCACCGTCAAATGATTGTTAAGAGAGGATCTCCAGCCAGAGAAGGAGATGGCAACCTTTCTCTAATGGCTAGATATCTAACCAATCTCTTGATGCGGGTCCTCTACATAGGAATAGAGATTCGAAGGTGTTGGATAAGTTATGTCAAAGAGTTGACTTAACGAGATTGCGATAACCAAGATTTATGTCATATATTGTCACAATATAGGTATATGCATCCGCTGACCGAAGATAGATGTGTTATTATATGTTTGAGTATCTACATTTGGTAGACTGATAGGTTGATGATCTAATCAAGGTCTATACACCGGTGAGCTGGTATGCATAAAAGGGCATATGAGTAATACATCTCTCAAAGGGATCATACAGGTTCATAACAGAACCGAAAAACATGAGCTCACTCATTAGATATAATGATCAAATTTCATGCACGGTTGTCTCGCTTTGGAAGCTTGACTGAATTTGTAGGTTCAATATATGCTTATAGAAAGGATATGATCAACACCTAGGTATGATATATTCTTTTGGAAACTAGGTGATCGATACCAACTCCCAATGATTAAATGAGAAACTTAATGATAAAACCCTAAAGAAGATAGTGTAAAATTGATATAACTCTTTGGGTTTATTCTAGGTCTTCCAGTTTTTAGGATGTATGGGTATTAGGAATACTCAAGGGTGATGTGATCGTAAACGATTATATAACCGTGTCACTTCCATTCCGAGGGAGTGATGAAACAAGATTGGATTTTAGTGACCCCTCTCAATAGAGAAGTAATCTGATCTTAGTCCAGATGTTGGACATTGATCTGAATATGATTCAAATGTAATGAGAAAGATTAGATTTACGACTTTGATTTAATCAAACATCTTTGGGAGTCCCCTTAATCTGGATTTGGGATATGATCTCAATATCCAAGTCACTTTACATGGAACATACAATCTACATGTCCTTATCTCCAAGTATCCGTAGAGAAAGCACATTATTCTTGAAAGAGTTCAAGAATAATTTCATTGTTGATAATGTATTTGAGCATTGAGCAAAATGAATAATTATATGTGATTTAATTATTACGAATAATATGAATTTGATTCATATTATTTGGACACATGAGAATGGACATCCAAGATAATTGAATATGATTTAATTATTAAGGATATGAATAATGTGTATATCACTATATATTAATAACAAATATTATAAATGTAATTTATAATATATTAGAGAGAGATCATTGTAATTTTTTTTACAAATTAATAGTCAATATGAATTGGATTCACATTGGACAATTAATTGTAATTGCAATACATTTTATTTTGGATATGTGAATATGATTCACATTCTTTCAATGGTATGATTGAAATTATCACAAAATAATTTGGAATTATTTTGGCGAATAATTATGCAATAAAGGTTATTGCATATGTGGATATATGTTGAGAAATAAGATCTCAACACAGTTGGAATGGAAATCCTCTTTGTGGTATGTGAGATCTTCTCCTTCCAATTGTTCCATTTTTATTGGTATGATTTGAATTGAAATATATTGATTGCAATATATTTAATTTAAGGTGAAGCCAACAAATTTGTTGTTGGTTATAAAAACACAACAAGATCATGATCAATGATTGAAAGCACAAATCAATCTAAGCCATTGGATTTGTGAGCACGTGGATTGAGATCCATAGACATCCAAAATATTATAAATAGAAGGGTAGCCCTAGACTTTTATTTTGTAAATAAATGTAAAACAACTCTCTCTCTCTCTCACGGTCGCCCACTCTCTCTCTCTTTCTCAATAATATGGATGTTCATCTTATTCACCTAGAGATCTTTGTGTCTGTCGCATCGTCGTTATCTGTCGAATCATCTACTTGTGGATCATCGTCTTCTTCAGTGCACCTCGCTCGTGAAGGATACATCGGATTCCGTCAGTCGAAATCAAGAGATTCATTGATTGTATCATCAACTTGGATTGCTAAAAGCACGCGATTCATCCTCATGCATGCAAGTGCTATCTACGTTGGATCGGACTTGAGAGAGGAGAATCTCTTACTTTAGAGATTAGCAATCGCAACCATGCTTCAAGAGTTGTCCCCTAAACTCGTTTGTGATCTTGATGAAATGATTTAAGATGTGTTCTCAAAACATGTGTTTTTATCTGTTTTAAATTTTTTTAAATTCCACTTCCCGAGCGACTGGTATGACTAATCACTCTTGATCGCATATGATGTGATCTTCATGCTTTTATGATGTGCTTATGGTTTTCTCCATAAGCTTCAAGTTGTATAAGAGCCAGGTTGGAGGTTTCGGATATAATCCATAAATCTAAGATGACATGTGCATTTTTGGTTCTGCAAATTTTCATCGCATTTTGTTCTCGCAATCCTATTTTATATGATTTTTTCACCATGTTTAAGTGTAAAACGTGAGTTTATTACTTGTATTATGTTCCCCATCTTATTAGCAAACCGTAGGACTTGAGTTTGCATGATTTGAAATCCATTTTCTCAAGTAATGATCGTTTTAGTGGACATGTGTCCACTGTTACAGGAATAATGATTTTGGACGTAATCAAGAGATAATCGTGATTTTAAAATGCCTTGAAATGTGTATCCATCACTTGTATTTTGTTGCAAATTAAATTGGAAAACTAAGGGAATTTAGTTTGTGTAATTTAGAGTTTGTTTTCTCAAGATTTGTTAGTTTTAGTAAACATGTGACATACCGGGAACTTAACAATTTTGAACAAGAACCTTGTGATTGTCTTTCAATTAATTCATGGAAATCAATGGTTAATCTCCTGAAATAATTTGCTATTAAATATTTGTGAAATATTTAATAAAGATAGTTATTTTGAATGACCATAACCAATAAGAGAAGATAATTGATATTGATCAAATTGGTCACAATAACTATTTCCGAGAAACTCTGTTTTTTGAATAGGATTGGGGATTTATTTCGCAAATCTCTTTATAATATTAATCAAAATGGTTTTGATAACTATTATGTGGTATAACTTCGGTTGAAAGGTCGAATATCATCTCAAATAAAAAATGATCATATCACATTATCCTGACCTGAGGCGGATATGGTGTCTAGTCGGAGATCATTAAAGTAGCAGGTTGCACCAAGAGCAGTCTGTCTCACATCATGTGCATTTTGACCATGACAGCGGGTAAGTAAACGATAATGTTTGAAAGGACTTTGATGTATTTTTCTAATTATTAAAATTTGAATGATGCATATTTTTGAGATTATACCACCCTTCAAGTATCAATCAAGATTGTGTGTTGGATACTGATTGGATCATTTATTTAATATGATTAAATTATTTATCCAATAATAATCACAATCTATATTTATATATATTATATTTCCCTTAGAAGAATTAATCATAAGAATATGATTCATTATGCTTAAGTAAAATTTTGAATGGGATATGGAGGATCACATAAGTGACATCCATGGTCTCCCTCAAGACGAAGGATTCCGTCGCCATGGTTTATATGCTGGAGACGCATGTCTGAAATGACAACTCATGTATAAAAGCGCACATGGATCAGGCTCTTTGCTTCTCGAAAGAGTAAGGATGTATGCGTAGTGACCCCAATATCAGATTCTCATATTATTGGGGCGATACTGGATTGCACATAGCGAGTTCTCATCTTGTTGATGGTTGGTTCCATTAACGATAGATCAACATCGCCTTAGGGGTGGTGGGACCGCGTGTTAGAAATCGAATTGGGAAAAGCAAGTTGGACTTGTGATGAATCCACGATTCATCACCTCAATATATTGATCTTAGCAAAATTCCTGAGTAAAATCTCAAATAAATGTTCATAAAATCAATAAATTAATAAAATGATTCTTGTAAAAAAATATACTAATTATTGTATACTATATTGTACAAAATAAATTAACAATAAAAGGTTGTAAAATAAAGGGGTTTTCACATGTAAAAAGCCCAAATTTCATGTATTTTTAATAATTTCATTTCGACTCCTTTTTAGCTAATTCTTTCTATGATTTTGTTCAAAAATGTATATAAAAATAACAAAAATACAAAATAAATTCCACCTCAAATAAATACTCCTAGATCCCAAGGAGAAAAAGGCGTAAAGTCCAACTTCCCGATCAAATTGCCGCTCCGTATGAATTCCAAATTCACCAAACTAACTTTTAATGTTTAAGTTAGAAAATTATCTAATTAATGAAAGTTTCATTAAAATTGAAGCTTGTTTGCAAAATTTGGGTTTGGGCACCTAGGTTTACATTGTATATATTGTACATATTTTTTATTTTCTCATTTTTTATTTTTTTCTTAACTATTAAAAATACAAAAAAACATTATTGTTTTTAAATTTATTTTAATAATTTATTCTTATGTTGTAAATATCTTTTATTAAAAAATAAAAAAAAATAAAATTAAAAAAGTAAAAAAACATGTACATATTGTTTGACTTATTTTGTAAATTCTCCACTCTTTTTCTTCTCTTTATTTTATTTTATTTTAGTAGCCAACTTTATTTTATTTTTTCCATTATTTATTTTCCATTCTCTACAATAACTCCCATTCAACTCCATATTTTCTAACCTCCCATTCAACTCTATTCAACTCCACCATTCTTCCAATAACCTCGCATTCCACTCCATCTCCTCCACCTTCATCTTTCTCCAACTTCCCATTCTTCTTCTTTTTATTCTTCTCATCATCCTTATTTTCTGCCATCCACCTATATGTGGGAGAGAGCACGAACTCCCTGAGTTGAATCAGTGACAGCGTGACAACTGTGGTCGAGCGACGACCGCCTCCTCTCCGAAGTGATCCGTTGGCATTCCTGCCAACATCGCAGCTGCCCCTACGCGCTGCTCGAGCTCATCGCTCTCCGATGATTCGAGCGAGGACCGTGCTTCTCGTGAGCACACCATAGGCGACCGCTTCCATCGTAGGTAATTTTATTTTTCATCTTTGTCATCATTTTTATTTTTGCAATATTTTATCACATCATCACCAACCCACCTTCATTTGTTTATTTTAGCATATCATCAACCCCACATCATCCTCTTGTATTCTTTTATTCCCTGTTTAAGAAAATTTAAAAAAAATCATAATCACAATACAGCAAAAATCAAAAAAAAATAAATAAATAACACAGCAGGCGCGGCCTGGCTGCCACCAGGCCACCAACCCCTTCATGCACCACAGCCAGTGGCCTTCCCCCTCCACGTTGTCGTCCTTGACATCGGCCCGCCTGGTCCTCCTCCACGCACAGCTAGTCGTGCTGCCGGCTCACAAGCCATCATCTCTACCACAACGGTGGTGGTCATCTCCAGCGCGCTCCCCTCCATGCGTGGGACCCATCGTCGCAGCACTACATCCCTGTCATCGCAGCACCGCGTCCCCGTGCCATCACCGTCGTCACGTGCAGCCATCCACACGATGCGTTATCCACCTCGCTCCCGCACCACCGCAACCGTGGTCATTCGGTGGCCCCTCCTCCTGCTCTAACCACTGCAATCGAGGAAGAAGTCCTCTTTTCCATTTTAAATTTATGTAAAAATTACAATTTTATTTTCTCTGTTTTCTATAATTGCAAACAAGTCCATGTACATGTTTTATATTCAAAGTTGTTTTTAGGAATTGCATGGATACCCCTATGTTTGCATATTAATTTGGATATCTTTTTGCATAATTTTATTTAATGAAAAATGTCATTATGTTGAGCAACTAATTATCTATCATCGTGATATTTATTTGATTTTTTGCGATCTTTGGATAATTAATTAAAATTGTTTAAGTGAAATATTGCATATTTTACCCAATTTATGGTCTTAATTTCATATTTAACACATGGTTGCTCCAAAAATTCTTCAAAAATCAGATATGATTTTTTGGAAAGTGCTTTAATTAGTATCCAACTTTCATCTTAATTCGATTTGTCATGTGCTTAAATAAATTATAGTGATTTTCGTTAATGATTTTAATTAAATCCAAGCAGTATATACTTGGGAAATTCCGACTCTCTTGGATTGCACGTTAAAAATATCTTTTTGAGATAATTCTCTCTCTAAATAATTTGACATTATGGATTTATTAGGAAATAATTACTCTCTATCACTCTGTTTTCATTAAAAAATCTACAAAAAATCATATATTGTCAAAAAATTCCAAAAAAAATATTGTAGTCTCATTGCATCATGTTTATATCCCAATAAAATTTTCATAATTTTTGCATTCTGTTTGTGTGAAAAATTGCATAAAAATCCATAAAAATTGTGCATTTTCATTGTCGCATTTTAACCCTTAAAATTGACAAAAAAAATGTGTTTTGCATTCATCACTGGATAAGGTTTTTTGGAAAATTATAATTTGGTTAAATTGGATTAATTTTACAGTAAAATTAATTTGGCTAAGTAGTGTGATTTCATATTAACTTGATTCACCACATTTTGCATTTACATATATTTTCGCAAAAAATACAAAAATCCGCATTTGGAAACCTAGACCTAAGTTTTCTGAATTAACCAAAGTTGTTCCCATGTCTCCCTGTGTTCGACCCCAGACTTGCCAAGGATATAAATTAAAAATCGAGTCCTCTACATAGAGATCTTTTCATTTTTGACTAATTCGCTAAGTACATGTATTAAAACGAGTACAAATTATACCGTATTTAGAGGACCCGTCAGATGGCACCGTTGTCGGGGAGCCAAATGCCTTAGGGTTTAATTTAGAAAATAAGATTTAGGTTTTTTATCACCCAGGTAGATGATGAATCTCCATTTGATCACCTTTATTCTATCATTTTGGCCTTAAAAACCCTATCTAATACATGTAAATAGCATTAATTTGTGCATATAAAGATTCATTATTTATTGTATTAATTGTATATAAAACATGAATTTTAATGCTAAAATTATAGAATAAAGAGAAGAAAAGAAAAATAATAAAATATCGAAGATATTTTATGACCCTAAACCCTGAGATCAAGTCAAGACTTGAGATGGTCGACAACGAATAAGTAGAGGGAGATAAGGGCCAAAATGGAATAAAAACCCAATTCGTTTATTCATTATTAAGCATGTTTATACCTATTTTATTGTTTATTATTTATTCATCAAATAAAGAAACTTTGTACAAGAAAGTTGTAGATAATAATGTAAATAAAAATACAAAATTGAGTTTGTATAAAAATAACATACAGTATTCATTTTATACACAAAATAAAAAGTTAAAACCCAACTTCCCATACCCATATCTTTCAAATAAAAACTCAAAACACATAAAATCAATCTAATTGTATATAACTTTTCACAAGCTATTTAATGGTGGTGGTTTTATATTTTTTGGAGTTACTATGTGAAAGTTAGATTTTTGACCTCTATTGTATAATAGACCCGATTAAAATATTAAATTTATTCACGCGACATTATTTTTACAAATTTAGATTTTTATAATTTTGTAATTATTATTTATAACATATGTGCATATTGAAACTAAAATAAAACCAAAAAGAAAAATAAAATAAAATAAGTCTATGTGAAAACATAGGTAAAATACCTATAGTTATGCATGTATATAAATAAAAGGGAATCATATTCTTTTATTCTTTATTCATTTATATTTTTATAATATTTTAAATATTATTCATATTCTATTAAAAATATAAAACCAAAATAAAATATATCAAAATAAAAAGGTGTACATAAAACATAGGTAAAATACATATAAAAAAACCTATAAAATATACATATTTATTTATTTAAGTATACAAATTACATCATAAAAATAAAATAAAAATATATTTAGACACCAAAAAATGAGTTATAAATATATAAAATAAAATAATAAATAAATAAAATATAATATAAAAAATTAAAATAAAAATGTCCAAACATATATGAATATACCTATATATACACTATTAAAAATTAACTACTAATAAAATAATATCAAAAAAATAAATAAAAATCATAATAAAATAGAAAATAAAGTAATAAACATTTTTATTTTATAATTAAAAATTAATAAATCATTTATTATTTTTTATTAATTATTTTATAATAAGTGGGCTTTATTGTCTTTATTCGGTCTTAGTAGGACCAATAAGGTCCCTCTAATGGTTGACCTCTGGTCAACTGTCCCATCCGACTTCTGATTTGACGCATCCTGTTGCAACCTGCAATTTCATCCATTTTTTATGCTCGATACATCGCTCAATCAACACTGATCGCTTCATGAAAAATGATCATGGTTCATTGTATATACACGTCACCTTCTCGTATCTCCTATACATAGCTTGATTTTCTTGTTTTTAGCCGGTCAATAAGGGTGTTCATTATGTCTTTAAATAACTCCATCTCCTCCTCCTTGCAATTTTGGTCATTTCTAGAGTCCTAAAACCCCTCAACTCCAGACTCGTGTGCATCCTCGTGACAGGGGGAGGGTCCCTAGAGCTTGGAGGTTGTTGAAGGATGAAGGAGATGCACCCACGACGGCGCTCCGGTTACCAACCTGCTCCTTGCCTCATCTGGCAGGTTTGAGCTGCGCCTTTTTCTTTTTTACTTAGATTTTTATTCATGCTTTTGACTTGTGTATTTAATTTAGCCACTAGCCCGTAGGTTTAGCATAATTAGGTCCTTTCGTAGTTCATGCGAGCTCCGCTCTGATGAACGATTTCACCATGCCTCTGCGTGTGTTTCGCCCCGCAAACCACCTCACCATCTTCCCTCTTTGCTTCTCCACGCTCGTCGACCACCAGCCACCCAAATCACCCTATGATATGTCCCTCCGTACTCCTTCCACCACCCTCGTCGGAGTACACCATCAGACGCACCATCCACAACCCATTCCATGCCTAACCGGGTCGAGGCATTTTGCCCTCGACCTGCGAGTTCATTTTGCATGTCCTGGCATACTAAGAACCCCTTGGGGTCGATTTGGATCGAAAGGGAAGCACCTGGAGCCCACATTCTTCCTCGATTTCACTTGACTACGACGGGCCTCCAGATACTCAATTGAAGGAACCATCTGACGTGGAAGACTCCCAGGAACGCATAAAGACCTTCGACAGCAGTGGAGGAGGTCGGAGGAGCCAGCGATGATGGATCAAAGCTCGCCCCAAGCGAGTTTCTTTCATGTTCTTCCTGACCTCCCCGTAGCCGTCCGATCAAGATTCTCTACCCAAATTCGCCAGGCACCATTAGATTTGTCCACCTTGCTATCGCACGATCACGGGCAAGGATCTAATCTTGGCCATTCATCTACGAATCGGTATCGCACCACCACAACGCAGCGCGTGGCAGAAGTGGTGCACATCAACCATTGGTCCACCCCTCATTTGGGGTAAATTTCAATCCATACCCTAAAGTTTTTGTATTTATTATTTAGTATTGTAAATAAAATGTCAAATGTAAATAAATCTGGGATCTTTGTGAATGGACCCCTATACTTCTTGCATATCTCATTTTGATCCCTCCCAGCCTCACGTGTAGTCCCACGTGACTAGAAAAATTTTGCATATTAGCCCTAGAGAATTTTGTAACTGTAAATTACTATAGTAAAAAGAAAAAAATGTTTTTATTCAGGCACTTTTTCACTAAGACCCATGTTTTTTATTTTATTTGCAAAAATACCCCTGCCAAGACATAAATTTTTTGTGTTTTTCATCTATTTATTAAATATAACTAATACGCTCCTAAAAATCCACAAAAATAGGGTTGTATGATTCATGCCATGTATATTCACGCCTCATTTTTTATTTGGCATTTTCCGCATTTAATACATTTATTTAAAATAAAATGGAGCTTAATTATTCCCTATTTAACTTATAAAATGCCAAAAGAATATAAAAACACATCTAAAAATTCCAAATATATATATATATATATATATAATATATTTTATCCTTTTTTATTACATACAAAAATCACTAAAAATGGAAAAACAAAAATCCTATTAATCGGAAAACCCTAAAATCTTTGATAAAAATCTAAAAAATCCTTTAAAAATCCAAAAATATGTTTTTTTGCTTTATAATTTTCTTTGTATAAATATTTATATATTAAAATAATTTGGATAATTTTGTAACCCATTTCCTATTTTTAAAATCCAAATCAATTTTGGTTATTAATTAATCCCTTATTTAGGATATTTTTTACTTTAAAAATACAGAAAAACTTGCAATTTTCCTAGAAAATTAAAAACATTAGAAAAATATTAAAACCCTAAAAACAATTTATTTTTGTATTTTGTCTATATTTGTTAGTACTTATAAATATAATACTATATATTATGTATATATAACCTTATATGTGTTATATTGTTTATATAAAAGAAAAAGTAATATAAAAATATAAAAAATATATAAAGAAGAAAACATAAAAATTGGAAAATATAAAAATCAAATACAAATATATATATATATAATTAAAAAATATAAAATTAAAAACCCACAAAAACAATAACATGGACAAGAGATATAAGACAAAGTTTTGAGCATCTTTTTGCCTCCTCTCGTTTGCTCTCCGTGTTTGACCTCTGCACATACTTACATTTTATACACATTGTTGTAGAGTTATAATAATTTTTAACTCCCCATTTTTTATACATAATTGCCTTATTCTTTATTGTGGGTTAATTGTTGGTCAACCTGGGTTTCGTGAGCGGTCGCTTTAGTGACATCATGGTCCCGCCTTATGTGGACTACTTTAGACCCTCGCAAAATCTGAGTTATCAAATGGCACCGTTGCTGGGGAGCAACGTCGCGTAGTTGGAGATTATTTTATTTTGTCTATTATCTCTTGTTTATATATTTATTTGTGTATTTATCTATTTATCTCGTTTATTTATTCTTAATTGATAATTGTGAATTACCTGACACTCCTTCATGTTAGAATTTGTTGTGAGGGACCACGGCATGACAGAGGACCTCTTAGGAGGACCTATGCACCCAAGCAAGGCGGAGCCGGCTTTCTGACTGAGTCGGTAGGAGAGAGCAACCAGTCCAGACTTGGAGGAATTTTTGAGACGGCTTCTAGACTCAAATCATTTTATTATGCATTTTCAAAAAAAAATTATTTATGTGAGAGAGAGTGACATATATGTGTAATAATTTCAACTCCTAGACATAGCAACTTTGCGGGGTCCAGTGTCTGAAGGATTGTTCCCTTGGGGGCCTCGTCGGTCTTCTCGCGCTTTTCTCGCTTTATTTTTATTTGTTTTCCAATTTTGTTTTATTTATTTTGTGTGAATGAGCCTTTGCTTAGGAATTGCTTTCTCGATAGATTAAGTTCCAAAGCCTAATATATATTTTGCATGTACCTATAGATTCGCTTCTGGAGTTAGTCAAATTTTGAAATGTTATTTATTTGGATTTGAAATCGAGCGTTGAGAGAAGTGTTATACAACGCTCGTAGGATCCGTTGTGGCGGACATCAATGCACTTCAGAGACCGGACTTTTGGATCTCATCTCTAAATATTTAGCATGTAGCTCTTCACGATAATAGCAATTTCTGTATCTGTGGCGATTTCATCGGATTGCATTTGTACATCCCGCATGGAGAGAGCTGGGAAGCACTGTAAGTCTTCTGACTTGGCATGCATCATCGATTTCCGACTTAGATGGCTTTTCCGATCCTCTCCCTCTAATTTTGCTTACCTAGAATGCTAAATAAAATTAAAGACCTCCTTAGGTTCGTGCATTGAAAATAAACCCAAAAAAAGTGATAATTAGAATAAAATCGGGACTGCTAACTCTACTTAATCTCTAAAATAAAATGTAATAGATTCCTTGTCTTGGGGAGAGCAACCCCCTCCTTGTTTGCGCATTTTTTCCTACACGCTAAGCATAAGTGCCCCAATCCCAAGCTTGTCTGCGGTGTGTACAACTTCTTGATGATAACCTACCTCTGAAAATAAAAAGATAAAAGACCATCTTGGTCTCCACTGCGTTGAGTAGGTGAAATGCGGGTTTGCTTTGTGTATTGATTGTGACTTTGAGTCCATCGGTATTTTCATCCATTCTTCTAGTCTTTGGTCCCGTATGTATGAGTATTTTCATCATTAAGTCCTTCTATCCCCTTTTTCCATATTTACCTCCTCAATTGCATTTGAGTCGTGATGTTGGGTCTTGAGCTTCATCGTCTTTGCCGCATTTTGCGGTTTTTTCCTTACCCATATCACCCACATCTATTGCGGTACAAGGAGACCCTCTCCTTGAACCACAATTTTGGATGTGTTCCCGCCTTGTGTGGAACACACAATTTTGTCTTTGTTCCTATCTTTTCTCGCCCGCCCTCCTCGTCCCCCTTCGTGTCATTATTTCTATTACCCAGGAATGTTGTGCATAAAGACGAGGCACGCATCGAGGATTCATGGATTCCTTTGCTTATTTGAGTAAGACAGGTACTTTCGAGGATGCTAAGATTGGTGTTCTCTTTTGGATCTGGCCTTAATATGTGCTTGGACCTTATTGAGGACTTTGATGATGCATGATTACTAGGTGTGATTCTTCATTGAGGACTCTGATCTCGCACAGCACATTGAGGATGTGATATATTGTGATGATTTGATGATGATTTCATGAGCTATGATTGATCCATCTATTTCGTGGTGTCTTCCATCTAGATTTAGAGGACTGATCGACTATCTTGATTTGGACTTCAAAGCGATGGTGATCAGAACCCACATGATCTCCCTCATCTTCTTGATTGACCCATCCTCGATCTCCTGACTCGTCCTTCCACCCGTGGCACTTAGAGGATTTCTGCTTATATTTTTTGCCATCTCAGTTGATTGCATTGACTCGAGGGACCGCATTGTGACTAATGAGATTGATCTTATGTCCCTCACATGATCTTATGCCCTCCTGAGGATTGATTGATTGATGATTTTGAGGACCTGAGATGTGATGCTAGCATTCCCATGTCTTGATTGACCTAGTTTGCATACCTCCCCGAGGACTATCTGTGCTAGGATGCAATGATTTATTTACACTCGATTCCACTTGTTGACTATGTCTCCATTCTGGTGGAGCACTGAACTGAGTGATTCTATTCGTCTGTTTGGCCTCCCTGTCTGATTATGTGGTCGTTCTGGCAGTGCACGAGGCCAATTCCATGGGCTACTTTGAGTCTGCTCTCCTTGACGGCCCTCGCAAGTATGATTCCCATGTTTATGATTATTCATTGCCTAGTTCATAGTGCTCTCTGAGGGTTATCTGAGAGAGACTATGACATTTTCCTATATCTTTTGGTCTCTTCTGATGGTAGCCGATCTGTCGCCTACCGAGACCGCTTCTGAGGATCCCTCTGATAAATCTAGTTCCTTCGAGCCCTCTCTCCTTAACGACCCTCGCAAGGCTAAGATATGATCTGACTATTCTTAGTTTGCATTGTTCCCCGAGGACTATCTGTAGGTAAATGCAACATATTCTTTATGCTCAGTTCCACTTGTTGATGGTGTCTCCGAGCTGCCAGATCATAGAACCAAGTCGTCTGATATGTATTCAGGTCCCCGCTTCCTTGATCGTATCCGAGTTGCTGGATCGGGACATATTTAACTGGACTCCTTTGAGTCCGTTCTCCTTGATGGTCCTCGCAAGTATGAGCTTTCAGCCTACGAGTATTCCTTGCCTAGTTGGCAGTACGCTCCCCGAGGATTGTCTGCGAGCACTGCCACATTTTCTAGTTATGTCGGTCTCTTCTGATGGTAGCCGATCTGTCATCTACCGAGATCGCTTTGTGATCCGTCTGATGGATCTAACTTCTTTGAGTCTGCTCTCCTTGACGACCCTCGCAAGAGTGGGCTCTGTCGGATTATTCATTCTGCATTCTGTTTCATCACTTCTGCTATTTCTTATACTTAGGTATCCTTTACCCTAAGTATAGGGGGAGTGATGTGTACATTCTCTACGACCTTTTCCATCTATTTATATATCTTTTCTTCTTTTCATTTTCTTTTTTTCATTTTCTACAGAAAAGGTGCCTGCCCTTTGTGTCACTTTTCTGTACTTAGGACGTACTTTGTCCTAAGTATATGGGGGTGCACCCCAGATTCTTTCACTCGTTGATCCCCTTCACTGTCTCCTCTCTTGTTGATTTGTTCTGCTATACTTATGGATATCTCACCCTAATTATAGGGGGAGACAGACCGAGCTGTGATCCATTTACTTCCACCCTTGGCCCTCCCTGCCTTGTGTATAGTCTGCTATACTTAGGATTACTTGATCCTAAGTATAGGGGGGACGGTCAATTTCTAATTCATTTATCTATTCATTCTTTTCTCATTCAGTTGTTGTAGTATAAGATTTTCTATACTCAGTACGAGTTATGTCTTTTCTTTCTCTTCTTCGATCTATGAGGACATAGCTCATGCTAAGTATAGGGGGTCGTATATACTATGTATATACTTCAGCCATAACTCATACTTTCAAATTTCTAATAAAATGGCTAAATTACCAAAATACTATATATAAATATATAATTCTTTAAAAAAATTAATAAAAGGGTATATATTCTTCAAAATTCTTTTTTGTATATAATGATTAATAAATCACGTTAAAATATTTTGCAAAATGATTTGAAAAATGGTTTGACCTGTTTGGAAAACTTTTGTAAAATATTTTCAACCTTTATACAAAAGATTTTGTTTATAAAATTTATTTCTTTATGTGAAATAAATTAATTTGAAAACATGTTGGCAAATGTTTGGAAAATGGTTGCAAAAATATTGTAAAAATCTATATCTATTTTTTGAAAAACCTTTGCAAATTAGTTTTCAAATGTTTGTAAATATTTGCAAAAATTATTTTGAACTATAGTTTTCGAAATTATTTTCAAATAAGTTTGAGGAATATATATATATATCAATATAAAAAAATAAAAAATAAAAATAATATAATAAAAATAATAAAAAGATAATAACTCTTTATCAATTGTATATATACACAAACTAATAAAAACAAATAATATTTTAAAACTATAAAATTCTTTAAATTATTAATACTCGTAAATAAAAAAAGCACGTTGGTGTAAATAGTTGTGCATATCTTTTATTCTTGTGTGCCAAAATTCTTTTTATTTGTAAAAATTCTTTTTAAAATTCTTTGAAAAATGCATTATTCTTTCTGCATTGTATATAACATGTGCATATCATTCACAATCTTTCGGATTGAGCTTGATGATTGAACAAGTCCAAATAAAGTCGAAGATTGGATCTTGGTTGGACCTTATTGCACCTAACTGCATTGAAACCTCATGGGAACTAGGTTTAAGGTACTTCAGGTCCATTAGGACTTAATTCTTTAAGTCTCAGGGCTGGGTTCAAGTCACCTCAACTGACTAACTAGAACTTTTCGAGACGCACGCATGACTCTTATCGGCCATGACCTAACTTGGACACTTGCACCTTTCACTCGGCTCAACTCAGTTGGAGTGGTGAGGGGAAGGGATTTTCTGATTTGAGACACATGAGAGTAGAAACATTCGTCCTCGTATAGGAAGGGAAGTGCACCCCAACCTGGTCCAGTTTCCATGAAGTCGAATGACAGGAGAGTTTGGGTTGCAATAATGCTTCAAAAGAGGGATAGTCTTCTGGCTCAAGAGGAAAAACTCCTTATGTAAATGCTGTTGTAAATAGTATGTTGAAAAAAAACTCCAAAAAAGTGGACAGGCCTGATTGAAAATAAAATGCCTGTCAGAGTATGTATATATGTTGTATAGAAAATAAGCAAGCTTGAGCATCAAAGTTATACCATCTGAGCCTGCAGCTGGATGACTTGACTGCAGTGGTCATGCATACCAGGATAGGTAGCAACACTAGCTACCGTTCATTCTTTTCTTCACCTTCTCCTCTTGAGTTGGATGCCACTTGAACTTAAAAGGGAATACCCCACTCCTCGAGGACAGAGTGCTAGATTGGGGAATCATTGGGTTGTCATTCTAGAGAAGTTGGTCCTTTTGTCATTTCAGTTGGAGAGAGCCACTATCACTTACACCGCACAAGTTAGATTCATAGTCATAAGGGTTTACGTATGATGTAGGCTAGTTCTGACCTGGCTACAGAGGTGGTTTGAACTGAGTTCTGTGTTTCTCGAAGGCTATTGCGTTTTAAATTTGGTTCCCGACCAGGATCCACACACATTTTCACATCAAGGTCTAACCTGAATTCCAAACTTTGATTTTGTTACGACAAGTTTAATAATTGAAATCAATTACATTTATTATTTCTTTTTCTTTTCTTCTTATTTCTTTCCGTACTTATTGCATAAGTGTTTATTGGGGACTAGCAAAGGTAAGTATAGGGGGGAGATGAATCTCCATTTCATCACCTTTATTCTATCATTTTGGCCTTAAAACCCTAGTTATGCATGTAAATAGCATTAAATTATGCATATAAACATTCATTATTTATTGTATTAATTGTATATGAAACATGGTTTTTAATGCCAAAATTATAGAATAAAGAGAAGAAAAGAAAAAGAATAAAATATTGAATATATTTTTTGACCCTAAACCCCGAGACCAAGTCAAGGATTGAGTTGATTGATAAGGAATAAAGTAGAGGGAAATAAGGGCCAAAATGGAATAAAACCGAGTTCTTTTATTCATTATTTAAGCATTTTTATACCTATTTTATTCTTTATTATTTATTCATCAAATGAAGAAAGTTAGTACATGAAAGTTATAGATAATAATGTAAATAAAATATAAAATTGTGTTTGTACAAAAATAACATACAATGTTCATTTTATACACAAAATAAAAAGACAAAAACACAACTTCCTAGAACCATATCTTTCAAATAAAAACTCAAAACATATCAAAATCACTCTAATTGCACTTTTCACAAGCTATTTAAGGTGGTTGTTTTATATTTTTTGGAGTTACTGTGTGAAAGTTTTGTGACCCCTATTGTATAATAGACCCGATTAAAATATTCATTTTATTCATGCTATATTATTTTTACAAATTTATATTTTTATAATTTTGCAATTATTCTTTATTGTTGGACATGAGAGCCCACGGCGAGCCATTATGCAATAAATGTTATTGCACATATCATTCCCTGATATGAAATGAAGAATAAATAATTTGCTTAATAGGTCCCTCTGTACAATTAGGGTTATGTACCATGGACATCTTGATAATCATATAGCTGTTGATTCGTTAAATGAATCATAGAGGCTGGTGTTTGGATGAATATCTAATGAGTTAGATAGAGGACTCATCAAGCATCGTCAAATGATTATTAAGAGATGATCTCCAGCCTGAGTAGGAGATGGCAATCCTTCCTCACAAAGGCTGATATCTGACCGACCTCTTGATGCAGGTCCTCTGCATGGGAATAGTGATTTGGAGGTGTCAGATTAGTTATGTCAAAGGGTTGACTTAGCGAGATCGAGATAACCTAAGTCCTATGTTGAATGTTGTCACAGCATAGGCACGCATCCTCTGACCGGAGACAGATGTGTTACTATATGTCTGAATGTGTACATTTGACAGACCAATAGGTTGATGACCTAACTAAGGTCTATACACCGGCGAGCTGGTGTGCATGCAAGGGCATATGAGTAATACGATCTCTCAAAGGGATCATACAGGTTCACTTATGAACTGGAAGACATGAGCTCACTCATGAGGTATTAGGACCGATCAAATTCCATGCATGGTCGTCGTGCTTTGGAAGCATGACAAGAATTTGAAGGTGTGATATATGCTTTGGGAAAGCATATGATCGATATCGATTCCCAATGACCAAGATTGAGAAACTTGCTGATCAAACCTTGAAGAAGACAGTGTAAAATTGATCTTCATCTTTAGGTTGATCATAGGTCTTCCAGTATGCAGGATGTGCAGGTATTGGGAATACCTGAGGGTGATGTGATCATAAATGATTGTATAACCATGACGCTTCCAGTCCGAGGGAGTGATGAAACAGGTCTGGATTTTAGTGACTCCTCTCAGTAGAGAAGTAACTTGATCTTAGTCCAAGTGTTGGACATTGATCTGAATGAGACTCCGATGCAATGAGAAGATTAAGTATACGGACTTGATTTAATCAAGCATCTATGGAAGGTCCGTTAGAACTGGATTTGAGATGAGTTCTCAATATCCAAGTCACTATACATGGAACAATACAATAGCCATGTCCTTACCTCCAAGTATCTGTGGAGAAAGCACATTATTCTTGCAGGAGTTCAGGAATAATTCCTATGATGATTTTTGTATCCAAGCAAGAAGGTCTTGATGATTAAATAAGATTTAATTATCAAGTATAATATGAATGAGATTCATATTGTGAGAATGATTATCCAATATAATTAAATGAGATTTAATTATCAAGGAAATACAGATCGTGGATAGTGCTATCCATGATATCGGTGTATATATTATAAATATGATTTATGATATATTAGAGAGAGAAGCTTTGTAAATAACATTTGTTAATTATTAATGTGAATTGGATTCACATTAAGTAATTAATTGGAAATGTAATTTACAAATTAGTTTCGGTTGTGAATATGATTCACATATTTTTCAATGGCATGATTGAGATATTCACAAACTAATTTAGAATTAATTTGGTGGATATTATTGCAATAAAAGTTATTGCAATTTATTAAGAAATAATAGGATAAAAAAGGAGATAATCACCACCAAAATGAGGTGGCGCCACCAATGACGTATTCATAGGTGACTCCCCCCAATTTTAGGGAGTGATTTGTTATCTTCCTTTTTGTTATCTTGTTATCTCTTAATAATTGATTTATGTTAAATTAAATTGTGTTGACGATAATGCAACATATATTTGATTTGATATAAATTAATGTTTTTGGTTTTTAACCAACAACAATTATGGTCGTTGATTGATACATAGATCAATCTAGCCGTTGTATCTATGTATGCCATGGATTGAGATCCATTAGATCCCAAACTAATATATAAGGAGGGCAAACCTAGCCCCTTTGAAGGCAACATCAAGGGTACACACCTAATCTCTCTCTCTCTCTCTCATTCTCACCGTCTCTCTCTAAGGTGGACGTCCATCTTATGCGTTGAGAGAGACCTTCTCGCCTTCACCTTCGACTACTCGAGGATCTCCATTTTCTTTGGGGTTGCTTTCTCTAGAGGAAGACGACGGATTTCGTTGGATGAAATCAGGGGATTCGAAGCTTGGATCTTCGTCAAGGATTGTGGGAGTCACGCGTCTCATCATCGCGCCCGCAAGTGCTGTCTTCGTGGATCGGACTTAAGCCAGGAGGATCTCTTACTTTAGAGATCTCGTGATCGCAACCACGCTTCGAGAGGTATTTCTAATACTTTGTGGTTTGATGAAACGATCCAAGAAATGTTTTTGTGATCATGTGGTTTCATCACATGTGTTTTAAATTTTTTAAATTCTGCTGCATCTTGCGACTAGTGCGACTAGTCGCACCAATCGCATAAGATGCGATCATCACGCTTCCGTGATGTGCTTGAGGATTCTCAATATCCTTCATTTATAACATATATGCATATTGAATCTAAAATAAAACCAAAAATAAAAACAAATAAGTCTATGTGAAAACATAGGCAAAATACCTATAGTTATACATGCATATAAATAAAAGGAAATCATATTATTTTATGCTTTATTCATTTATATTTTTATAATATTGTAAATATTATTCATATTCTATTAAAAATATAAAACAAAAATAAAATCCTATAAAATGCATCAAAATAAAAAGGTGTACATAAAACATAGGTAAAATACCTATAAATATACCTATAAAATATACATATCTATTTATTTAAGTGTACTGCATCATAAAAATAAAATAAAAATATATTTAGACACCTAAAAATAAGTTATAAATATATAAAATAAAATAAAATAATAAAATAATAAAATAATAAAATAAAATATACAAAATAAAAAAATGTACAAAACATAGATGAATACACCTATAAATACACTATTAGAAATTAACTACTAATAAAATAACATCAAAAAATAAATAAAAATCATAATAAAATACTATTTTTATAATCTAAAATTAGTAAAATCAATCTTTTTTATTAATTATTTTATAATAAGTGGGTAGTTTTGTCTTTATTCGGTCTTAGTTGGACCAATCAGGTCCCTCCGATGGTTGACCTCTGGTCAACTGTCCCATCCGACTTCTGATTTGAGGCTTCCTATTGCATCCCACGATTTCATGCATTTTTTTACACTCGATACATACTCAATCAACCCTGATCGCTTCATGAAAAATGATCATGGTTCATTGTACATACACGCCACCTTCTCGTATCTCCTGTACATAGCTTGATTCTCTTATACTTAGCCGGTCAATAAGGGTGTTCATTATGTTCTTTAAATAACTCCATCTCCTTCTCCTTGCAATTTTGGTCATTTCCAGAGTCCTAAAACCCCTGACTCCATCCTAGCGTGCATCCTCATGACAGGGGGAGGTCCCCTGGAGCTTGGACAAAGCTGAAGGATGTAGGAGATGCACACACATTGGCGCTCCAACGACCGTCCTGCTCCTTGCCTCGTCTGGCAGGTTTGAGCTGCACCTTTTACTTATTTAGTTAGATATTCATTCATGCTTTTGATTTGTATATTTATTTTAGCTTTAGCCCGTAGGTTTAGCGTAATTAGGTCCTTTCGTAGTTCGTCGGAGCTCTGCTCCGAGGAATGATTTCACTTTGCCTCTGTGTGTGTTTTACCCCGCAAACCACCTCACCATCTTCCCTCTTCGCTTCTCCATGCTCGTCGACCACCATTCACCCAGATCACCCTGTGATTTGGCCCGCCGTACTCCTTCCACCACCCTCGTTGGAGTACACCATCAGACGCACCATCCCCGACCCATTCCACGCCTAACCGGGTTGAGGCATTTTACCCTCTACCCGTGAGTTTATTTTCCAGGTCCCAGCACGCTAAAAACACCTTGGGGTTGATTTGGATCGAAAGGGAGGCACCTGGAGCCCACATTCTTCCTCGACTTTGCCTGACTACGACGGGCCTCTAGATACTCGATTGAAGGAATCATCTAATGCGGAAGACTCCCAGGAACACATAGAGACTTTCGGCGGCGGTGGAGGAGGTCAGAGGAGCCTGCAACGATCGATCAAAGCTCGCCCCATGCGAGTTTCTTCCATGTTCTTGTAGACCTCACCGTAGCCGTTCGATCAAGATTCTCCGCCCAGATTCGCCAAGCACTGTTGGATTTGTCCACCTTGCAGCCGCACAATCACTGGCCAGGATCTAATCCTTGCCATTAATCTGTTAACCGGTATCGCGCCACCATAGCGCGATGCGTGGCATAAGTGGTGCACATCAATTGTTGGATTGCACCTTATTTGGGGTAAATTTCAATCCATACCCCAAAGTTTTTGTATTTATTATTTATTATTGTAAATAAAATGTCAAATGTAAATAAATCTAGGAATTTTATGAATGGACCCATGTACTTATTGCATATCTCATTTTGGTCCCTCCCAGCCTCATGTGTAGTCCCACGTGACTGGGAAATTTTGCATATTAGCTCTGGCAAATTTTTTGATTGTAAATTAGTATAGTAAAATTACATATATGTTATTTTATTTAGGTACTTTTGCACCGAGCCAAGAGCCTTTTATTTTAGTTGCAAAAAAAACCCTGCTAGGACTTAAATTTTGTGCTTTTCATCTATTTATTAAATACAGCTAATATGCTCCTAAAAATCCACAAAATTAGGGTTATATGCTTCGTGCCATGTATATTCATGTCCCTATTTTTATTTGGCATTTTCTACATTTAATACATTTATCAAAAATAAAATGGAGCTTAATTATTCCCTATTTAATTTATAATATACCAAAAAATATAAAAATGTGTCCAAAATTTCCAAAAAAATTATATATAATATATCTTATCCTTTTTTTAATTACAGGCCAAAAATCACTAAAAATGGAAAAGCAAAAATCCTAAAAATCAAAAAAACTAAAGTCTTTGATAAAAAAATCTAAAAAATTCTTTAAAATCCAAAAATATGTTTTTATGTTTCATAATTTTCTTTATATAAATATTTATATATTAAAATTATTTTGGATAATTTTGGAACCTATTTCCTATTTTTAAAATCCAAATCAATTTCGATTATTAATTAATCCCTTATTTAGGATATTTTTTACGTTAAAAATACGTAAAAATTAGCAAAAAATCCTGGAAATAATAAAAACATTAGAAAAATATTAAAAACCCAAAAACAATTTATTATTTGTATTTTGTCAATATTTATTAGTATTTATAAATATAATACTATATATTGTGTATATAAAACCTTATATGTGTTATATTGTACATAAAAGAAAAAGTAATTTAAAAATATAAATATATATAAGAAAACATAAAAATTGAAAAATATAAAAATCAAATATAAAAATATATTTATAAAAATAAAAAAAATAAAATTAAAAACCCACAAAAACAATAACATGGACAAGAGATAAAAGACAAAGTTTTGAGCATCTTTTTGCCTCCTTCTCCTGTTTGCTCCCCGTGTTCGACCTCTGCACATACTTACGCGCTATACACATTGTTGTAGAGTTATAATAAATTTTAACTCTGCATTTTTTATACTTAATTACCTTATTCTTTATTGTGGGTTAATTGTTGATCAACCCGGGTTTCGTGAGCGGTCGCTTCAGTGACATCGTGGTCCCGCCATGTGTGGACTACTTTAGACTCTCGCAAAATTTGAGTTATCAGTAGTCTGACCCCTGAGCCACTTTATAATTAATACATTTTTTCTCGCAATTATTCTTCTTCTCATTTTTGAATATATTTTATTGGTTATCTCTCTAATATAAATCTCATTTTCCTTGCGAGGGCATGGTGGACTTAGAGTGCATCAGAGGACGACGGACGTGACGCGCGCCAATTGTTGAAGATCAAGCAAGAAAAATTAATTTATTTTCGAGAGCATTTTTTATTTTTGTAAGTTTTTGTAATTATTGTGTTGTAATAATTTAGGTAACTTGCTCATTTACAGTGGCTCTTGTTCGAGAGCTCGCACATGTAAAAAGAGACTTGGACATTATTTTGTGGTGTGTCGAGACCTGTTTCACTCTCCGGTGAGGTTGGGGCTCGACTTGAGCGGCGAAATTAAGGTTAGGCACACGGTAGTGTAGCATCAAATTTGTTTATGCTCATCGTAATTTAGGACACACATATCTTAGAAGATTTACATATCTGATAAGATTCATAATGAGATGCACATAGACACGTACTAATTAGCTCAAATTAACTCACTTCTTCCCCACTAATAGTATCTTGTTTAGGTGTGGTTTTCTCGGTCTGCATGCACTTATGTAAAATTTAGAAATTTAGTTTTGCATAACACATGGAGATTGTTGGGAGTCACTGTAAGTATACCTTCTTCTAAGCATGCATCATTGTTTCACGTTTGCATTCTGATTTCCAACTCCTTCCTTGTTTTATAACTTAGGATTTCAAAGAAAATTGAGACATTAATGGGTGTATTTGTGTGTTCAGATTAAATTTCAAGTGACAACCTAACTCTAAAATTGGGAGTGAATTGAGTAGGTTGATTAAAAAATTGGGATAAAAAGAGCCTTGTTCATAGGTGCATAAAGCCCTCATTGTATGATTTACTTGCAAGTGAGAGAAAGACGATACTGGGATAGAGCCAAGCCATAATTTTCTTACAAACTACTAGTTCTTTCTTTTTAGGCGATTAGCTACTTCTCAGTAAGAATCTAGGAGTAGCCGGTAAACAGTCTGGATTTCCTTAGTAGAGTGGGAGGTTTAGAGGACGCCTTATAAGACTTTGTCCTCAAGGAACGGGTAGCCGTATTTATACAGTTCGTACTTACTCCTATACTAGCTGAAAGTAGGTCCAACTAGTCGTAAGAACCGGGTCAATCTGTGGGGAAATACGGGTACCTAACAGCTCGTTAATCTTTCAAAGATTGCAATTATCACCAATTAAAATTGACCAGATAACTCGGTCGAACCTTTACGGCCATCACGTGTTGAATTGGTGAAATTGAGGGTTTGAATTGTGTTTGTATTGTGTGAGTAGTCTCCACACATTCATGTACACCATAGAACTAGTGCCTTATTGAATATCATCTTCTAATCAGTTGACATCGAAGATGACTAATTGGGGGGTATTTATTAGGACTTTGTGAATCTCTCGTTGAACCCTCCAAGAAGTACATATTCAAAGGTCCAAGCGCAACTTCGGCCAACCTAGACTCATGATCCTCTTGAGCCCAAGATCACTCACTCTCGGAATGGTTACTCTCAAACCATTCCCTTTCTCTCCTCCCACCTCAACGAGGAAGACCTTCTCCTCGATGAGAATATATTCATTTCTAAATCCTCTTCTAATCAAGACCACATTGATGATTTAGGACCGAAAGAAAATTCAAGTAAAATGCCTCCAAAGAAGAAAGAAAATGAAGAAGAACACCCCGAAAATCCGATGAGAATGGTACTTGCTAGATTAGCTACATCTGAGCAGCAACTCAGAGCTCAGTTAGGATAACTCAATGTTGGGGTCGAACCACCAATGGATGCAGCGTATAACCTAAGATAGTATAGAATTCGGAACTATTTGAGTCTGGCCGAACCTGCAGTTGATTTTGAGTTGAAGCCGTAATTGCTGAACTTGTTGTCGCACTTTAATGAGAATGCTTCTGAGGAGTCATATGCATTCCTAAGGGACTTCAAGCTCGTCTGCTCTTACCTTGGGCATCCTAATTTTAGCCCGAATTATATTAGGCTCACAGCCCTTCCATTTTCCTTGGGTGGCAAAGTCGACTACTAGGTAAAGAACTTAGGTGTTACAGTCGCCACTTATGCCCAGTTCAAGGACCTGTTTCTGAAGAAGTTTTACCCCTTGAGTAGGACTAACATGATGAGGACACATATTACGAGATTTTCCCAATTACCCCATGAAACCTTCTGTGATGCTTGGGAAAGGTTCAAGGACATCCTACAGAAGTGTCCCTGTCATGGACTAGATGACAATCTCTTGGTCCAGTCGTTCTTCACTGGTCTCAACCCTGAGATGTAAGGTTTAGTGAGCACTGCCTGTGGAGGCAGCTATACATCACGAGGATCAGATGCCGTCTGGAAGGTATTCGAGTATATGGATGAAACCAACCGCTCACAGATGGCCAGCAGGGCCTATACATTGTCACCACTTCACTCTTATCTAGAGGAGGAAAGTTAGTTGTAGACGATCTCTATCAAGACATGATCCCTAGCATGGGACTCCTTACAGACAAGCTTATTGTAGTTGAGAGGATTGACATGAGGATTTATGAATTGGACCAGAGCATCTCCAAAATTCCAAAATAAATAGAGGAGTTGACTGACAGGGTATCTAAGATAAAGATACCTATCATGACTACACCCTTTGCCCCCTTATACCAAGTTCACCATGTTCAGGAGAAGTTGGTGTCAGGGCAACCGCAGACGTGGGAGCAGGACCAGTCCTATGCCCACTCTTTCCATTAGCAGAGATAGTTCAGGAGGAGCCTCCACCGGTTTGGGAGGTGAATGGAGTTGGGTAGACTCAGGACTCAGCCAGGCAGGGAAGTACAGGGACCGACAGACCTACCAGCGTCCCTTGACCTTTCACAACATCGCATTCACCTCTGCACCACCTCCTTCACAGCAGAGCCCTGGATTCCAGCCACCCCAGCAGCAGCGACAACAGTACCAACAATATGGCCAACAGGGCCATTACCAGGCAGGCCAGAGGGGCCCGCAATTTCAGTAGACACCCCAACACCAGCAGTCGCAGAGGTAGTACCCTAGCCAGCAGGGCCACTCTTCTTGTTCTTCTTCCCAGTCTTATCTCCTTCCTTCTTCGTCTGGTCCCATAGACATTCAGCAGCAGATACTTGACGAGCTTCGTTCCTACAGGAACGAAATTCACAACTTACGGGTGGATGTCAACCTCCAGTCCAGATGGAGAGACGAGCAAACTGCACCCTCTACTTCGATTCCAGCCCAAGTTCAGGCTAACCCCAATAGCCTGAACCGATCTATTTCTCAGCGGCACTTTGGTCCAGTATACTATTCAGCATCTCCTAGATCTGAACATGAGATTCTTTCGTGTAACGAGGCTAATCACATGTCACTCAGGAGCAGAAGGACCGTGACCATGATGAATCTCCATTTCATCACCTTTATTCTATCATTTTGGCCTCAAAAACCCCAGCAAATGCATGAAAATAGCATCAAATTGTACATAATAGCATTCATGATTCATTGTATTAATTCCATATTAAATAAGGTTTTAATGCCAAAATTATAGAATAAAGAGGAGAAAAGAAAAAGGAATAAAATATTGTAAATATTTTATGACCCAAACCCCGAGACCAAGGCCAGCATGGTATTGGTCGACAAGGAATAAAGTAGGGGGAGATAAGGGCCAGTGTACAATAAATACCTCATTCATTAATTCATTCATTTATGCATTTTTGGAACCTATTTTGTACATAATTCTTTCTTCATCAAGTAAAGAAACTTTGTACATGAAAGTTGTAGATAATAATGTAAATAAAACAAAATTGAGTTTGTGTAAAAATAATACTCAGTGTACATTTTATACACAGAATAAAAAGCCAAAATCTCAACTTCACAGACCCATATCTTGCAAATAAAAACTCCAAATCAACCTAACTCACCTTTAATTGTATATAGCATTCCAAGAACTATTTAATAAAATTGGTTTCATAATTTTTGGAGTCCATATGCAGAAGTTAGGTTTTTGGCCCTTCTTGTATATAGGATTGATTAAAATATTCTTTTTATTCAATATTCACTATTTTTATAAATTCATATTTTTAGAATTTTGTAAATGATGTATATAATACATACACACATTAAAAGTAAAGGAAAATCAAAAAGAATTTCAAAAATAAAATAAGTCTACAAAATTTATAGATAAAATACCTATACTATATGTCTGTATATAAATTAAAAGGATTTCAATCCTTGGTTCTTTATATTCTTTTATATTTTTATAATAATGTATACATTATACACAACTCATTAAAATTGTAAATCCAAAATAAAAATCAAGAAAATACAATAAATAAGTTAAGTGTATAAAATACATAGATAAAACACATATAAGTGTACCTACATACACCTATACCTATTTATTTAAAAATATAATAAACTCATAAAAATCAAACAAAAATACCTTTATACTCACAAAAATAAATTATAAATTTATAAAATAAACCAATCAAATAATAAAAGAAAATAAACAAAGTAAAAATAAAGTACATAAAAATACATGTAAATACATACATATACACATTATTCAAATAAAACTATAATAAAACACCTCGAAAAATTCAATAAAAATCATTAATAAATACTAGATGAAATAGTACACATTTTTCATTTTATAAGAAAAAATTAATAAAATCATTTAAGGTATCAAATAAATCAATTTCCAATCAGATTTTCTGTTTTGTCTTGTAGCGGTTGACGTGGCCCAATGAGGCGCCGGCCTTCGTTGACTCCCTGGTCAACTGTCCCATCCCTTGCCTGGCGCCTCTGAACTATCAAATCCCCAATTTTCCTCCATTTTTCGCAACCATCCCTTCCATCATCCGGGCTCGCTTCCTTCACAAGATTGGTCCTCTGATCATCCATGATGCCCGCCAAAATCATAGATCAACGAGATATTCATTGGATCAGTCAATAATCGCCGGGTAATAAGGCCCCTTGCCAATGTTTATAAATAATTAGCTCCGCCTCCTTCCTCGAATTTTTGGCCATTTTCATTCCACCCAAATGCCTTGATCGTGTTCCTGGACCATTCCTCGTGACAGGGGGAGTGACCCAGCGCCTCGACTCGGCCGGAGGACGGAGAATTTTGACGCGGCGGAGCTCCGGTGTCCGCCCTGCTCCCTGGAGGCCCCCCAGGTACAAGAGCTGCCTTTTTATGTGTTTTTAGTTAGGTTTTAATGTTAGCTTTCCATTCCAATTATTAGATTAGGTTTTAGTTAGTTCTCTTAGCTTAAAAATCAAAATTCGAAGTTCGCCGGAGCTCGGCTCCGGCGACTTCTCCACCATCGTCTCGACTGTCTCCGACCGCCCCGAGCATCCCATTTCAAACCCCAACGCCTTCTCCATCTATCGCACCCATTTGTTCAACCCAGGACCATAGGTCTTGGCGAATCGGGGATCCTCCTCCACCGTTCGCCAGAGCCCCTCCGCCCACCTTCATCTTGCATCGCAGCTTCAAAACCCCGGGTCGAGGAGATAGCTCTCTCGCCCGCGGTTCTTCCTGTGCAGGTACATCGAGGAATCGATCCCTCCTGGGCTTGCATTGACCCAGGAAGAGGTTCCTGGGGGTCCCTTTCTTCTCCAACCTCGCTCCATCGACTCGGGCCCCCAGGAGCCATGAAAGCACCATCAGTCAACGCGGGATGTCATCAGCTACGAGTAGAGCGCGTCAGAGGTGAGGAAGGTGCCTGGAGGAGCCTGAGCTGCCCGATCGAAGCTCGCTGGGGGCGAGCTTCTTCCTTGTCCCTCCAGGCAGCTTCAGCACCGTCAGATCGAAGGAGTCGGCCTAGATTGAACCAGGGCCGTCAGATGAAGCAATGCACCGATCGTCCGATCAGCGAGGCTGATCTAATCTCCGCCGTCATCTGCGAATCGTCATCGGCCGACAAGAGCACGACGCGTGGCAAGTGGACGAGGTCCAACCGTTGGATGACACGCCTTATTTGGGGGTAAATTTCACATCTAGCCCCCGCCTTTTTGTATTTAGAATTTAATCCCAAAAATAAAAGTTTTAGTTGTAAATAAGTTGTAAACATTGCAGAACACCCCCTTATGTTTTGGTTATTTACTTTTTAGTCCCTCTGCGCCTCACGTGCAGACCCCACGTGAGGCGCATGAAATTTGCATCTAAACCCTGCCGGGTTTCTGTAATTACAAAATGGTCCTGAAAATAAAAGCACACGTGTATTTTTATTGTGATTTTTGCATGTATGCCCCTGAGAGATAGTTTATTTGCAAAAACACCCCTGCCAGGCCATTTAATTTTTGCAAGCTTTGTCAATTTATTTTGTGTTGCATACTTATTCGAAAAATCTTGCAAAAATAGACTTAAGCTCCTGATCGGTTGTTCATGCATGCTATATTTTTAATTTTTAATTTTGTTGCATTTTTGCATCTATTAAAAATCAAAAATATGCTTTTTACTCAATGTCTAACTTATAAAATCCCAAAAAAATATGAAAATGCCTCGAAAAATTCCAAAAAAAATCCCTATAGTGCATTTTGACCTATTTTAGTGTCAGTCCAAAAATCCCTAAAAATCTCAAAAAGAAAACCTTAAAAATTCAAAAACACCCAGAAACTTAAAAAAAATATAAAAACTCAAAGAAAAATCAGAAAAATAGGATCTCAGTCCCTAATTCTGCTATATTTTATTATTTTTATTAGAAAATTGGTGTGGAAAGTTTTTGAGGCTGATTGCTTTTTTAATGTCTATTTTCATGACAGCCAGACCCTATTCCACTGTGTGCTTTTATTTTGCTATTTAAAAATACTAAAAATATTTGCAAAAATGCCCAAAAATCACAAAAACAGTAAAAAAACCATGAAAATCCCAAAAAGATTGTATTCCTGAATTTTTGACCATTTTTTAGTATTTTTGTAAATATTATAGTACCCCTTTATGTATATATATGTATTTCCAAAAAAAGGAAAAAGAAAATATATATATCTAATTATTTATATGTATTCTTATATCTATTTATTAACCTTAATATAAAAAAAAGAAAGAAAAATATATTTTTTATTATATTTATATATACCTATATATATTGTATGTATTATAAGCTACATACTAACCCTCTACGGGTGTACATATATTTATATTTGTATTATATATATATATATATTACCTAATTATATTATTAAAAAAATAAAAATAAAAAAATATATATATAAATATACAAAAAAATAAAATAAATAAATAAATAAGTATAATAATAATTTATAAAATCAAAACCCACACAAGGATGACTCTGAGATACATGTAGGCTATTGCATTTTTGTATTGCTCTCTGTGGTTCGACCTCTACATACTTGTCACTGTACATTTTATGGTAGAGTAAATAAAGATTAATTCACACTTCTTTTTGAGCTTAATTGTTGTATTCTTTTATTATGGGTTAATTGCTGATTGACACTGGTCTTCTATGAGTGGTCGCCTCAGCGACAACACTTTTATATTTTTCATGGTGACCCTCGTGGAAAACCCCTGTTATCAGATGGCGCCGTTGCCGGGGAGCAATGAGCATAGCCTAATTCATTTTGTCATTCTTGTATAAAAAAATTATTCTTGATTCATCGTTCTTTTTTGTGAGCAGCTATTTTTATTGCTATTAATCACCATGCTTCATTTATTTATTTATTGTGATTATTTCATCTGCTCCATTTGATTGATTGAGCTCTACTAATGCATTCTTTTTCTGACTTTGATGCGAGGGCCCGCCACGTGAGGATGGCTTCTTAGGAGGCCAATGCAGCCAAGCTTGGAGGAGGATGGTCTTCTTCTCACGACCATCTGGAGAGAGCGCCAAGGAAGCAAAAAGAGAGGGATTAGTTAGAGCTAGAACACTTAGGTATTTTGTAATTTATGGTGAGAGAGAGAGATAATTTTGGCATGTAATTAAACAGGACTCTACTCTTCACAATGAGGTCCAGTACCCGGGTGATTGTTCACCTGGGGGCCTCATCACGGCTTTTCTGAGTTTTCATCGCCTTTCTTTTATTTTGTTTTCCGAAGTTTTGAGCTTTCCGCCTTTCTTTTACTTTGTTTTGTGTGCTTGGAGACCCTAGATATAGGTTGCTTGACTCGGTAGCTAGGTCCAAACCTTAATAAGAATGCATGTTTCTATAGTCTACTTCGTATGGATCTAGTCAAACTTAAAAAAGCCGTTCATTTATCTCTTAGCCCGTGTGCCGCAGCGAGCCCTGTAAAGCGCTTTCTCCTAAGCTCAAGTGTGTTGAGTACAGAGGAGGGGTGAGCCAAGACCGGACCCTTCGGGCTAGAGATGAATGAGCGACTTATGGTTCTTCACGTTAATAGCAGACCGGACCCTTCGGGCTAGGACGATTTTGTGCCTTGCATACCGACATGTAGATAGGTTTAAAAATTCTGTTTTGCATACCACATGGAGAGAGCTGGGATGCACTGTAAGTCTTCTAACTCAGCATGCATCATTCGGTTCAATGGTGAGATTTCCATCATGGAACCACTTGCACGGCTTTTCCGCTATCTCCCTCTGATTTTGAGCACCTAGGATTTAAATGAAAATCTACAAAAACGTTAGGCGCTGGAATGAAACAGACTCAAAAAAAGTGAAAACCCAAAAAAATAAAACAAGGGGACTGCTAAATAAACTTTGACCTTAATTAAAATCTGTAATGGACTATCATTGTACCGGGTTCATAAAGCCCTCATTGTTTTCAGGTACCTTGGAGGGGGACCAAAACCCTACTCCCTTGAGCGAGTGCGACCCCCTAAGGATTAAAGCCAAAAACCCAGTCTGCAACTGCCTTGTGTATCGCCTGGATTTCCGAAGTAATGGCGCTTCTATCGTACGTAGGCGAGTAGGGCTTGGTCACCAATGGTGACTCTCTGTTGTGAGAGCATCGATCCTGTCCGAAGTATTGAGCATAGGCCACGCCTTCACGGGGGTGTCTGTCTCATTGTCCTGCGTCCGAGTAGGTTCTTGCACGCTCACGGGTGATTCCGTTGCGAGCGAGAACCGAAGTATTGGTTTCGCCTATCAGCTTCCTCTCTCTTTTCTTTGGCTGAGTAGGGATCCAAGAAGGGTTACAAGGACTCCAAAAAAGTACAGACTACAGGTTACACAGGAGGAGGACAAGTACGGGATACTCTTCCGGCAGTACTCTCTCTCCTATAGGGTAGCGTACTAAGGACTTGTTATAAGATATGCCTGAAAATCACAACTCTAAAAATGAAAAGATAATAAATAGCCGAGCTTTCACGGCTTCACATGGCGTGAGTTGGTAAACCCGATTTTGTATTGTGTTTGTATGGATCTAGATTAAGGTTCAAAGATCAAGTCCCGCGCATTTGCGCACATTTTGTTATTTCTCCCTTTGACCACCCCGCTCAACCGAGCCTCTCTACTGTTTTATACTCCTTTTATTCCTTGTTGACCACCGTATCTTTCATCCAACATCCGATCCTTTCTTGTACTTTGCGAAGTTGATCCATGGATGGTTTCCGTCGGGACCATGCCGACACCCACATCGATTCCAGGAACTCAACTTCGCCAATAAATTCGAGGCGATTCCCGAGAACCCGATCCGCATTTTGCGGATCGATCTCCAGACTCCTCGTTTTCTACCTTTCTCTTGGCCACCCAATAAACTGGGATCACTCTTGTCCCACTTCCGCCGTTGTGAATGAAAGTCGATTACAGTCTACATCCTTTTCCATTCACAATATGCTGGGGTTGACCTGAATTCCAGCTTAATCACGGCAGCTGAAAGTTAACTGCAAGAGATCTGATTCAGACTATCTCATTTTGCAGATAGAAGCCAGTGCGAGCCCTGGAGACTACTCCGGAGTTCATCCCGTCCGACTCAGATCCTGACATGGCTCCAGGAGGAAAGGGCAAGGGTCAGCAGCCACCACCAGAGGGACAGGTGCCAGATCAGAACCAAGTCAATGCACAGTTGCTGGCATCTATCCAGGCCATACAACAGCAGCTGACCGAGCAGGCCCTGACACAGACCGCATTCCAGGATATGTTGAATGACATGATGAACCGTGACGATGGAGGAGGAGGCAGAGGCAGAGGAGGCAGGGGAGGAGGAGGTGGAGGTGGCGGTGGTGATCCTCCTGATGATGATCTTGAATTACCACCACCAAAGCCGACACTCAAAGAAACATACAATCCGGGAGACAGCCAGATGACCGAGTGGATTCTCATTCCACCGGTACACGCTCACTTTGAGCTGAAGCCCCAATTCATTGCCCTTCTCCCTGCCTTTCATGGCAACACCAGTGAGGAGCCGTACATTCACATGCAGCAATTCTCCCGCATTTGCCGTACTACGCATTATCCCAATGTCCCTCTAGACATTGTAAAGATGATGGCTTTCCCCTTCAGCCTACAGGACAAGGCCCTCTATTGGGTCAATCATTTGGGAAAGGTCGTGATGACCTGGGAGGAATTGAAGTCCACCTTCCTGCACAAATATTACCCTCTCGATCGGCTCAACCAAATGCGAGCCCGTATCAGTAATTTCACCCAAGGGCCCCACGAGTCTATACATGAAGCTTGGGAGAGATTCACTGACCTGCATGAGAAGTGTCCCCATCATGATATCCCGAAGACCAGCTTGGTCCAGCATTTCTTTGGGGGACTGAATATTGAAAGCCAACGGCTTGTGGACGCAGCATGTGGGGGCTCTCATTTCAACAAGGATGAAGATGTTGTTTGGCAAATCTTTGAAGAAATGGCTGAAGGAGAGGTCGCCCTCTCTTCATCCAAGGCTAATCAGAAGCAGCCCCAGATCTTACAGAAGCAAGCGCACATGGCTGCATCCAAGGAAGCAGAGAGAGATGAGAGCTCCAACCTCAGAATCATCGGGGGCCATCTCTCTAAGGTTGATATCATTGAGAAGCGATCACAGGACCTTGAGAAACTTGCTGTGATCGAAAAGAGGACCCAGAACCTGGATAAGCTAGATCAGATCAACAAGTACCTTGAACTGTTGGTCGGCACGATCAACTCTGTCCAGTCGGCTACACCATCAGACGCTCCCGCTGAGAAGAAGGACGAGCAGCAACCGCAGCATCAGCCTCAGTCGAGCCAGCAGCCATCGGCAGTCCAGCACGTATACTACGTGCAGGCACCCGACCAGGGCCCGCCGCAGCAGCAGATGGTCGTATACCAACCAGAGTTCCTTTCTGTACCTGATCCAGTCTTTCCACCACCACCCCTGATTCAAGAAGTGAATGGGGTATGGACTCATGATGCACAGCCGACCCGTCCTCAGGGACAACCCCAGGGTCAGCAATTTGCCAACTGGCAGTACCACCAACCTCAGGGTGGTCGTTTTGGTCAATCCTCCCAGCAGCACCAGCAGTACCAGCAGCCTCCCCAGTTTGCACAGCAATGGAGGCAGAACTTTTCGTATCAACAGCAGCCGCAGTACCGCCACCCGCAGCCGCATCACCAGTACGCGGCCGCCCCCTCTCCATAATATCAGCAGTATCCTCCTCCGTCGTACCAATAGCTTCAACTTCCTGCACCACCACAGCAGCACCACCAACAACATCCTCCCCACCCATCTAACCAACAGCAGCGTGGTCTGCACGCTGAATCTTCTGAAATGCCCTCTGTGAACCCCACTATGGATTGTCTGGCCCAGCTTGTCAAAGGGCTAGCGGATATGACAAAGCGGCTTGACGACCTGACCGCCACCAGAACCACCATTCCGGCGCAGGTCGAAGCGAACCCCAACAATTTCAAGAAGAAAGAGCAGGTAGAATGTGATGTCCAGTCCGTGTCTGATAATGATATTACTGTTTGTTCTAATGCTGTTACTCTCAGGAGCGGTAGGGCCTTGCCTCCGCCTGCTACTACCAGTGGGGTGAATAAATAAACAGGTGGATCGTCATCTTCCGCATCAGCCGTGCCAGCTCCAGGGGCGGGTGAGGAGGAAGAAGAAGGAGAAGCCAGTCCAGCTGTCGTGCCTTGTCAGCAGCAACTCCAGCCAAAAATACAAAAAAATCAGCAAAAACAAAAACAACAAAAAGAAGCTTGTAGCAGAAGCGAAGCCGCGCCAGCCTTGGAGGAGCCGCCAGCAGCAGCCGATCCCTCGCCAACCGATGGAGCAGACGCTACCCTTTTTGATCGCCCAGCAGCACCAGCATGTTCTGATTCAGCTTGTACTCCTTTTTGTAGTTCGGATGTACAACATTCTGTGGGCGATGATTTTGATGTAAATAAGAACTCTCATTTTCCTTCCAGTGGTGTAAATATTCCTTTTCTGCATACAATACAAAAATCCAAAAAAATGCAAAATGAAAAAATGCATTGTCTGATCCAGGTGTTGTAGATATCTTGGACAAATTGACTGTTGAGATTCCCTTGTTGAAGGCCGTGGAATACATGCCAGCTGTAAAGAAGGGACTGAAAGAGGCATGTACTAACAGGCGTCGCCCAGCGCAAGAAAACAGACGCCAGCAGGTCGAGAGGCATGTCCTCACCTTAGCCACGGTAGCAGCCATCAGCAATCTCCCTCAGAAGAAACAAGACACAGGAGCGCCTCTGATCAGTTGTGAGATTTTTGACCAGGTCGAGCGCACTCTCTTGGATAGCGGATCTTCCATCAACCTTTTGCCCTCATCCATAATGCAAGAATTCGGGCTGGGACCGCTCAAGCAGACACGCATGATCCTTCAGTTCGCTGACCGATCCGTTAAGCAGCCCCGAGGTTTGTTGGAAGACGTGATAGTTAAGGTGCAAGAAATGAAATTCCCAGCTGACTTTGTAGTCCTTGATATGGACTCACCTGCACCCCTGCTCCAGACCCCTATCATCCTTGGCAGACCGTTCCTTCGTACCTCAGGTGCCGTGGTTGACTACGGGTCTGGAAATATCACTTTCAGCTCGAACACCCAACAAATCACGATCAACATGAACAAAGAGCCGCACGCCGCAACTGATGAGAGCCAGGTAGCATCAGAAGCAGACTGTGATTTCATTGCGGAGATCAGAGATTCAGAATTATCATTGGACGATCCATGGACCCGAGAAATCCTCACTCTTGAGGAGGACTTGGAAAGCGCAGTCAGCATATGCTCCGATGATTTGTGGGAGACAGATTCTCAGATGCAGGCGCATCTTCTTGAGCATTCACTCCAAACCGAACATGACCAGCTTAGCGCAGAACCGTTCGGTACATCACTGGGATCTCAACAGGATGTTGAGGATGGCAGCACCTTAACAGAAGTACAGCCCACCACCAGCATGGTGTCTGAAGTGACAGATAAAGTGGACAGCATAAAACCAGAACTCAAGCCACTTCCTGCAGGCCTGAAGTATGCTTTCCTTGCGGGTGAAGAACACATGTATCCGGTCATCATCAGCAGCAGGCTGACGCCGGATCAGGAATCCCGTCTTCTCAAGGTTCTAGAAAAGAACCTCAAGGCACTTGGTTGGAGCGTATCAGATCTCCGAGGGATAAATCCAGCCCTGTGTTCACACCACATCTACCTGGAAGAAGATGCCAAACCATCCCGTGAATTTCAGAGAAGGATGAACCCTAACCTTCGGGACGTTGTCATGAAGGAGATCACGAAATGGTGTAATGCAGGCTTCATTTATCCCATCTCCGATTCGAAATGGGTAAGCCTCCCATCTACGATTCGAAATGGGTAAGCCCACTGCATGTAGTTCCCAAGAAATCAGGGCTTACCGTGGTCACAAATGACAAAGGAGAGGAAATTTCTACTCGGGTACCAACCTCCTGGCGGATGTGTGTTGACTACCGCCGACTCAATGCAGCAACCAAGAAGGACCACTTCCCCTTGCCATTCATTGATCAAGTTTTGGAGAGATTAGCAGGCAAGGAGTTCTTCTGCTTTCTGGATGGGTACTCCGGGTACAACCAAGTGGCAATCGCTCCTGAGGATCAAGAGAAGACTACCTTCACTTGCCCGTTCGGCACCTACGCCTTCAAGAGAATGCCCTTTGGATTGTGCAATGCACCTGCAACCTTCCAAAGATGCATGTTAGCAGTCTTCGCCGAGATGGTAGGCAGTTTTCTTGAGGTGTTCATGGACGATTTCTCCGTCTACGGTGATAGTCTCGATGCTTGTCGAGCACCTAGACAGAGTGCTTCAGAAGTGCCGGGAAGTCAATCTAGTGCTTTCATGGGAAAAAAGCCACTTTATGGTCACTGAAGGTATTGTGCTGGGCCACGTCGTTTCCAAACGTGGCATGGAAGTCGACCCAGCAAAGGTGGATGTCATTTTAAATCTTCAGCCACCTCAGTCAGTTAAGAATGTGAGGTCATTCCTGGGGCATGTGGGATTCTACAGGCGATTCATCAAGGATTTCAACCGCATTGCCCGACCTCTGACAGAACTTTTGTGCAAGGAAACCGAGTTCATTGTTGATCAGCTAGTTCTCCTTGCTTTCAATCAGTTGAAGGAGCTCATCACTCAGGCTCCAATCTTGCAGCCTCCTGACTGGACTCTTCCCTTTGAGATAATGACCGATGCATCAGATTTTGCAGTCGGAGCTGTTCTTGGGCAGGGAAAAGACAAGGCGCCCTATGCCATTCACTATGCCAGCAAAACATTAGACGAAGCACAAAGGAATTATACAGTGACAGAGAAAGAATTGCTGGCTGTGGTTTTCGCCTTAGAGAAGTTCAGATCCTATTTGTTGGGATCAAAAGTCACAATTTTCACGGACCACTCTGTTATCCGGTATCTACAGCAGAAGAAGGATGCCAAGCCAAGACTGATTCGTTGGATCCTTCTCCTCCAGGAATTCGATTTGGAAATAAAGGACAAGCCTGGAGTTCAAAATGTGGTAGCAGATCACCTCTCCAGAATTGAACAACATGAGCCTCCTCTGAGCAATGCACCTATCACAGAAACCTTCCCTGACTTAGCCGTGAATTCTCTCCCTTGGTATGCTGATATAGTCAATTACCTCGCCTCTGGGGTAATACCTTCGGATTGGACGAAGAATCAAAAGAACAAATTCATGTCGACCATCCGTTTCTACCAATGGGAAGATCCACTTTTATTCAGAGAAGGAGCAGATTGTATCTGGCGTAGGTGCATACCTCATACGGAGCAATCTAGTGTCCTCGAGCATTGTCATTCGCTCGAATCTGGTGGACATCACTCTGGAGATCGTACGGCAGCAAAAGTTCTTCAGTGTGGCTTCTGGTGGCCCACTTTATTCAAGGATGCAGCGGAGTTAGTTAAAAGATGTATTGACTGTTAGCGACTGAAAGGTACACTCACTGCCAAAGATTCAATGCCCCTGAAAATCATTCAGATAGCAGATGTTTTCGATGCATGGGGCATTGACTTCATGGGACCTTTCCCTAACAGTCAAGGTTTTGAGCGCATCCTTCTTGCCGTCGATTACGTGAGTCGTTGGGTTGAAGCTATTCCCGCCCGAGCTGCCGACAGCAAAACAGTTTGCCAGTTTCTAAAGAAGAATATCATTTCGCGGTTTGGGATACCAAAGATTCTCATCTCCGACGGGGGTAGTCACTTCATCAACAAAGAGGTCAAGAAATTAATGAAGGAGTACGGCATCGATCATCGTGTCGCATCTCCTTATCATCTGCAGACCAATGGCATGGCGGAGTTATCAAACAGAGAAATCAAGACTATACTGCAGAAACTTGTTAGGCCGAACAGAAAAGACTGGTCTCAACTCTTGGACTCAGTTCTATGGGCTTACCGAACAGCCTACAAGTCTCCCTTGGGCATGTCGCCCTACCGTCTTGTATATGGGAAACCATGCCATCTACCTGTGGAACTGATCCACAAATCTCTTTGGGCAATCAACAGTTGTAATTTGGACTCACGAAGAAGTGGTCAGAAGAGAAAAGACGATCTGAACAAGCTCTTGGAATTCCGAGACTATGCATACGATAACACCTTGATGTACAAGGAGAAGGTGAAACGCTGGCATGATCGGCACATCAGACGAAAGACCTTTGACGTTGGACAGAAAGTGTGGCTATTTGATGCAAAGTTGCGGATATTCCCAGGTAAATTAAAGAGTAAGTGGACAGGGCCATTTCGTGTATGTGAAGTGTGTGACAACGGAAGCATCGCTATATCAGAATTGTCCCCTGACGCACAGCCCTTCGTCGTCAATGGCCAACTACTGAAGCCTTATCTCGAACCAGATGCATTCTTGGCCGTTGTTGACTCTATTCAGTTAGTGCACCACGATGACATCTTCACATCACCTGCGGCATCAAAAGATTCAGATGATGTACTACAGCCTCTGTTTATCTGATTTTCTTCTTTTCTTCTTTTCCTTTTCTATTTTCTCTTTGTATCTAAAAGGTGCCACCCTTGTAGACAGTTTTCTATACTTAGGACGTACTTGGTCCTAAGTATAGGGGGGATGTGCACCCCGAGTTTTTCATTTCATTCCGATCCTCTCCATTGTCTCCTCTTCTTGTCTATACTTAGGAGTATCTTACCCTAAGTATAGGGGGAGACAATATGAGTACGATCAGTATATTCCCACCCTTGACCCTCCCTGCTTTTTGTACAGTCTGCTATACTTAGGATTATTTGATCCTAAGTATAAGGGGGACGGTCAACTTCTCATTCATTCATTTCATTCATATTTATTCTTTAGATCTGTCTATACTCAATACGAGTTATGTCTTTGCTTTTCCTTTCGATCTATGAGGACATAGCTCAAGCTAAGTATAGGGGGGTCGTATATACCATGTATATACTATAATCCATAACTCATACTGAAAAATAAAAGATCACCTCAATATAAATTAAAATGTAAAAAGTAGCTTTATAATAATGAAAGATGATTGTGAGTTCCTCAGACTCTTTGTAATTGTACTGATTATTGAGTCAGAAAAGTGTTTTGTGCAAAACATTCTCTTTTGAAAAATCTTGTGGAATTTGTTTAAAAAGAGTGTGTACAAGTATTCAACGTTTGAAAAATTAGTTTTGTGTGTAAAATTTATTTTCTTTGAGTGAAACCAAAATGTGTGAAAATCAGTGTGCAAATGATTGTGAAAATTTGATTGACAAAAGTGTTTTGAAAAATCTATCTATGATGTGTAAACCTTTGTAAAAGGATTTTCAAATGCGTGAACATGTTCGCAAAATTATCTTGGACTATAGTTTTCAAAATCCTTCTGAAAATGATTCTCAAATAAGTCTGAGGAGTCCGCACAAAAATCTCTCATTTGTAAATAATGAATAAGCCCAAACAAAGCCTATAAGAAACAAAACCATATTGTACAGCAAATACAAGCTTTCTTCTTTTGTACGTACTGATTAATAAATCAGATTCCTATTCAGTATAATTTGAAAATTAGTGTGACCAGTTTTGAAAAATCTGATGTGAAATGATTTCAAATGTGTGAAAATATTTTGATTGCAAAACTTTTCTTTGTGTGAAAGAAAGGATTTGAAAAATCTATGTGCAAATGTTTTGAAAAATGCTTGTCAAAACTATTGTGAAAATTGTATATATAGTGTGTGAAAAATCTTTGCAAAAATAGTTTTCAAACGTGTGTAAATGATTGCGAAAATTATTGTGTACTATAGTCTGCAAAATTATTTTCAACAACTAATAAAACACCATTACAAATACTTGTAATAAGACACATACAATTCTTTCTGTGCAGTTCTAAATAAACTGCTTCATTCAAACATGTAAAGTTTTTAGAAATGCATACATTTTGTAGATAAAGCGGCACGCCCGTGTAAATAATTGTATATACTTTTTGTATGTGTCCAGTTCTTAGTTTATTTGCAAAAATTCTTGGTGTAAAAACATTCTTTGATTCTTTCAAACTCTTTGTGAAAAATTTGCATCATTCATTGTGCATAGCAAAAGCATACCATTCATATTCTTTTTGAGTGAGCTTGATGATTGAATCAGTCTAATAAAGTCTCAAATTGGAGCTCGGTTGGACCTTACCGCACCTAACTGCACTGGAACCTTATGGGAACTACGTTTAAGGTACTTCAGGTCTACTCAGACTTAATTCTTTGAGAAATCAGGGTTGGGTTCAAGTTACCTCAGTGGACTAATTAGAACTTTTCGAGACACACGTATGACTCTTGCCGACCGTGACCTAACTTGGACATTTGCACCTTTCACTTGGCTCAACTCAGTTGGAGTGGTGAGGGGGTTGGATTTGCCAGTCTGAGACGCACACGGGTGGAAACATTCGTCCTCGTCTAGGGAGGGAAGTGCACCCCAACCTGGTCCAATAGCCATGAGGTCTAAAGACGAGAGATTGTGGGTTGCGATAAAGCTTCAAAAGAGGGATAGTCTACTGGCTCAAGAGGAAAAACTCCTTATGTAAATGCTGCTGTGAATAGTATATTGAGGTAAAAAATGGTCAGGCATGTACAAAAAATAAAAATGTCTGCAAAGTATGTACAAAGTCAATAAGCAAGCTTGAGTTCCAAAGACAAATATGTGAGCCTGCAGCTGGATGACTTGACTATACTGGTCTTGCATCCCGGGATAGGTAGCTACACTGGCTACCGTCCATTCTTCTCTTCACCCCCTCCTCTTGAGCTGGTTGCCACTTGAACTTAGAAGGGAATACCCTGCTCCTCGAGGAAAGAGTTGTTGGATTGGGGAATCATTGGGTTGTCATTCTGGAGAAGTCAGTTCCTTTATCATTTCAGTTGGGGAGAGCCACTATCACTTACACCGTACAAGTCAGTTTCATAGTTATAAGGGTTTGCGTATGATGTAGACTAGTTCTGACCCGGCTATTGCGGTGGGTTGAACCGAGTCCTGTGACTATCGAAGGCTGTTGTACTTTAGAGCTGGTTCCCGACTAGGTTCCACACACATTCACACCCAAGGTCTGACAGGAGCTCCAAATTCAGATTTTGTAAAGACATGCATTGCACTGAAAGCACCCCTATTCACTCTATCTTTCTTGCATTCTCCTTTTTCTTTTCTTTATTCTTTTTGTACTTATTGCATAAGTGTTTGCTAGGGACTAGCAAAGGCAAGTATAGGGGGGTGATGAATCTCCATTTCATCACCTTTATTCTATCATTTTGGCCTCAAAAACCCCAGCAAATGCATGAAAATAGCATCAAATTGTACATAATAGCATTCATGATTCATTGTATTAATTCCATATTAACTAAGGTTTTAATGCCAAAATTATAGAATAAAGAGGAGAAAAGAAAAAGGAATAAAATATTGTAAATATTTTATGACCCAAACCCCGAGACCAAGGCCAGCATGGTATTGGTCGACAAGGAATAAAGTAGGGGGAGATAAGGGCCAGTGTACAATAAATACCTCATTCATTAATTCATTCATTTATGCATTTTTGGCACCTATTTTGTACATAATTCTTTCTTCATCAAGTAAAGAAACTTTGTACATGAAAGTTGTAGATAATAATGTAAATAAAATTACAAAATTGAGTTTGTGTAAAAATAATACTCAGTGTACATTTTATACACAGAATAAAAAGCCAAAATCTCAACTTCACAGACCCATATCTTGCAAATAAAAACTCCAAATCAACCAAACTCACCTTTAATTGTATATAGAATTCCAAGAACTATTTAATAAAATTGGTTTCATAATTTTTGAAGTCCATATGCAGAAGTTAGGTTTTTGGCCCTTCTTGTATATAGGATTGATTAAAATATTCTTTTTATTCAATATTCACTATTTTTATAAATTCATATTTTTAGAATTTTGTAAATGATGTATATAATACATACACACATTAAAAGTAAAGGAAAATCAAAAAGAATTTCAAAAATAAAATAAGTCTACAAAATTTATAGACAAAATACCTATACTCTATGTCTTTATATAAATTAAAAGGATTTCAATCCTTGGTTCTTTATATTCTTTTATATTTTTATAATAATGTATACATTATACACAACTCATTAAAAATGTAAATCCAAAATAAAAATCAAGAAAATACAATAAATAAGTTAAGTGTATAAAATACATAGATAAAACACATATAAGTGTACCTACATACACCTATACCTATTTATTTAAAAATATAATAAACTCGTAAAAATCAAACAAAAATACCTTTATACTCACAAAAATAAATTATAAATTTATAAAATAAACCAATCAAATAATAAAAGAAAATAAACAAAGTAAAAATAAAGTACATAAAAATACATGTAAATACATACATATACACATTATTCAAATAAAACTATAATAAAACACCTCGAAAAATTCAATAAAAATCATTAATAAATACTAGATGAAATAATACACATTTTTCATTTTATAAGAAAAAATTAATAAAATCATTTAAGGTATCAAATAAATCAATTTCCAATCAGATTTTTTGTTTTGTCTTGTAGCGGTTGACGTGGCCCAATGAGGCGCCGGCCTTCGTTGACTCCCTGGTCAACTGTCCCATCCCTTGCCCGGCGCCTCTGAACTATCAAATCCCCAATTTTCCTCCATTTTTCGCGGCCATCCCTTCCATCATCCGGGCTCGCTTCCTTCACAAGATTGGTCCTCTGATCATCCCTGATGCCCGCCAAAATCATAGATCAACGAGATATTCATTGGATCAGTCAATAATCGCCGGGTAATAAGGCCCCTTGCCAATGTTTATAAATAATTAGCTCCGCCTCCTTCCTCGAATTTTTGGCCATTTTCATTCCACCCAAATGCCTTGATCGTGTTCCTGGACCATTCCTCGTGACAGGGGGAGTGACCCAGCGCCTCGACTCGGCTGGAGGACGGAGAATTTTGACGCGGCGGAGCTCCGGTGTCCGCCCTGCTCCCTGGAGGCCCCCAGCTACAAGAGCTGCCTTTTTATGTGTTTTTAGTTAGCTTTTAATGTTAGCTTTCCATTCCAGTTATTAGATTAGGTTTTAGTTAATTCTCTTAGCTTAAAAATCAAAATTCGAAGTTCGCCGGAGCTCGGCTCCGGCGACTTCTCCACCATCGTCTCGACTGTCTCCGACAGCCCCGAGCATCCCATTTCAAACCCCAACGCCTTCTCCATCTATCGCACCCATTTGTTCAACCCAGGACCATAGGTCTTGGCGAATCGGGGCTCCTCCTCCGCCGTTCGCCGGAGCCCCTCCGCCCACCTTCATCTTGCATCGCAGCTTCAAAACCCCGGGTTGAGGAGATAGCTCTCTCGCCCGCGGTTCTTCCTGTGCAGGTACATCGAGGAATCGAGCCCTCCTGGGCTTGCATTGACCCCGGAAGAGGTTCCTGGGGGTCCCTTTCTTCTCCAACCTCGCTCCATCGACTCGGGCCCCTAGGAGCCATGAAAGCACCATCAGTCAACGCGGGATGTCATCAGCTACGAGTAGAGCGCGTCAGAGGCGAGGAAGGTGCCTGGAGGAGCCTGAGCTGCCCGATCGAAGCTCGCTGGGGGCGAGCTTCTTCCTTGTTCCTCCAGGCAACTTCAGCACCGTCAGATCGAAGGAGTCGGCCCAGATTGAACCAGGGCCGTCAGATGAAGCAATGCACCGATCGTCCGATCAGCGAGGCTGATCTAATCTCCGCCGTCATCTGCGAATCGTCATCGGCCGACAGGATCACGACGCGTGGCAAGTGGACGAGGTCTAGCCGCTGGATGACACGCCTTATTTGGGGGTAAATTTCACATCTAGCCCCCGCCTTTTTGTATTTAGAATTTAATCCCAAAAATAAAAGTTTTAGTTGTAAATAAGTTGTAAACATTGCAGAACACCCCCTTATGTTTTGGTTATTCACTTTTTAGTCCCTCTACGCCTCACGTGCAGACCCCACGTGAGGCGCGTGAAATTTGCATCTAAACCCTGCCGGGTTTCTTTAATTACAAAATGGTCCTGAAAATAAAAGCACACGTGTATTTTTATTGTGATTTTTGCATGTATGCCCCTGAGAGATAGTTTATTTGCAAAAACACCCCTGCCAGGCCATTTAATTTTTGCAAGCTTTGTCTATTTATTTGTGTTGCATACTTATTCGAAAAATCTTGCAAAAATAGACTTAAGCTCCTGATCGGTTGTTCATGCACGCTATATTTTTAATTTTTAATTTTGTTGCATTTTGCATCTATTAAAAATCAAAAATATGCTTTTTACTCACTGTCTAACTTATAAAATCCCAAAAAAATATGAAAATGCCTCGAAAAATTCCAAAAAAAATCCCTATAGTGCATTTTGACCTATTTTAGTGTCAGTCCAAAAATCCCTAAAAATCTCAAAAAGAAAACCTTAAAAATTCAAAAACACCCAGAAACTTCAAAAAAATATAAAAACTCAAAGAAAAATCAAAAAAATAGGATCTCAGTCCCTAATTCTGCTATATTTTATTATCTTTATTAGAAAAATGGTGTGGGAAGTTTTTGAGGTTGACTGCTATTTTTAATGTCTATTTTCATGACAGTCAGACCCTATTCCACTGTGTGCTTTTATTTTGCTATTTAAAAATACTAAAAATATTTACAAAAATGCCCAAAAATCACAAAAACAGTAAAAAACCATGAAAATCCTAAAAAGACTGTATTCCTAAATTTTTGACCATTTTTGAGTATTTTTGTAAATATTATAGTACCCCTTTATGTATATATATGTATTTCCAAAAAAAGGAAAAAGAAAAATATATATATATATCTAATTATTTATATGTATTCTTATATCTATTTATTAACCTTAATATAAAAAAAAGAAAGAAAATATATTTTTTATTATATTTATATATACCTATATATATTGTATGTATTATAAGCTATATACTAACCCTCTACGGGTGATCCTCCTAATACACCTAAACTCAATAGAGTTGTAGGGAGATGCAATTGGATCAAGTGTGACATGATTTGATCAATGCTGACTCTTAGCATAATTACCTATTAGTTTCTAGGTATATATGTAGTAAATATATATCCTTAACAAGATTCCATGCATATCTAAACCCAAAAACCATCAAAGGCTATGGTTTGGAACCTAACCTAGTGTTGGACACTTGAGGATTTAGGGTTTCTTGGTCCATGAACATGTCATCGATATAAGTAAGCTGGAATCTAGCACCAGAGAGTGCTACTTCATTTGGAAAATAAAGAATGGCATTGGATACCTACTTTATGACCTAGGGATACTTAAACTATTTCATCTCTAAGGATATAATTATTAGATGATGACTTTCTTGAGAATCAAGATGAAAATGAAGAAAGGAACTCATTGAATCTTGAGAAGATAATGAGGTTCCTAAAATTGGAAACTAAAAGGACAAATAGAGATGAAACATTCATATCTCTTCAAATTAGTTTGAGGGTGGTGAGACCACCTAAAGGGTAAGAATTCCATGTGTTAGTTAAGTCTGACAATAATCTGACTTCATATGATGAAGTTTCTACGGATTAAGACATGGAAAGATGGATGTTAGCAACAAAGTATAAAGTATACTTCTTATACAAGTGTTGTACATGGACCCTCAAAGATCCACCAATAAGGGTAAATCACGTTAGGTGTAAATGGATCTTCAAGCGAAAGAGGGAACCCGATGAGAAGGTGGAGAGCTTCAAAGCGCGGCTCGTATCCACAAGATCCACATGAAGAGAAGACATCTCTTGCGATGAGGCTTGCTATTCAGTGACCATGCTTAAACGCATTAGACGGATGCTAACTATATCTACACAACTAGACTATGACATCTACAAAGTTAAAATTGCATTCCTCTATGAAAATCTCTATGAGGATATTCATATGAAGTAGCCCCAGGGCTTCATAGTTGAGGAAAGCAAGGTGTAAGAGCTAAAGGAACTCCATCTATGGACTCAAATAAGCTTCTTATAGTGGGAACATTAGATTTGATAAAATTATAAATGTTATGATTTCATATAGCATCTTGATGAACCATGTGAAGCTTAGTGGGAGTGTCATTGTGTTCATCATGATAAATGTAGATAAAGTCCTACTCATTTGGAATGATATAAGTATGAGAGAAAGTATTTTATAATATGGTTGTTCCATACCCTGAGATATGATCTCAAGGGTTCTTCTTAGATCTTAGTTCTGAAGTTGTTCAGAAACAAAGAGAAGAGGGCATTGGAATCGTCACATTAGTGGTACACATTGGACATATTCCTTTTTTGGGAAAAACCCAAAGAAGGCTTCATCCCCTTAAGATATTGTATTGACCTATCTGAATGGATAGCACCTCAAAGAGTTGAGAAAGTGAATGCTAAAACGGCTTGCCCTTGTGCATCAGTTATGAGAAGCCCGATGTATGCTAGATGTGTACAAAATTCAGGTGTCTGCCATACAGTCGGAGTAGTAAACTATTACCAGTTCTACCATGGAGATAAAACACTTGATTACAGTAATAACAATATCTTCAAAGATGAAAAAACTTTTGAGATAGTAATCTCAAAGTGTTATCTTCAAGAACTTAAGACTTTATAGATAGTGATCTAAAAGGTCTTAAATGCAGACTGGGTCTTTATCTTAGGAGATAGAGATCTTTGGGAACAAGGGTATTCTGATAAGGATAATAGAAATTACATATTGGTTATAACGATTATTGAGTTATAATGTCAAAGATACTATAATTTCTTTAACAAGATTGAGTATTGGTTGCATAAGATGTAGCATTCGCATTGGATGTGAGCATTGTTACTAGTATATATGCAAGTGCCATAAAAGGACTTGGCGTTGTCTTTCGGGACCAGAGAGATTGATCAACTTACCAGGATATTTTTCTAAATAGCTTATGCTTAACACATGAGTGTGAGTCTAATGATTAGCCAATTAATGCCTCTTTAGGCCAGTGGGAGAATGTTGGACATGCGAGCCCACGGTGAGCCATTATGCGATAAATGTTATTATAATTCATTCCATGATCTGAAATGAAGAATAACTAATTTGCATAATAGGTCCCTAAGTACAATTAGGGCTATCTACCATGGTCATCTTAATGATCATACAGCTGTTAGTTCAAATGGTGAATCATAAAGGCTTGTGCTTAGATGATATCTAAAGAGTTAGATTGAGAACTCATCAAGCAACATCAAATGATTGTTAAGAGAGGATCTCCAGCCTGAGAAGGAGATGGCAACCCTTTTTCTAATGGGTTGATATCTAACCGACCACTTGATGCGGGTTCGTTGCATAGGAATAGAGATTCACAGGTGTTAGATAAGTTAAGTCAGAGAGTTGACTTAATGAGATCAAGATAACCAAAGACTTACTTCATATGCTGTCACGATATAGGCATACATCCTCTGATCGAAGACATATGTGTTACTATATGTTTGAGTATGTACATTTGGCAGACCGATAGGTTGATCATCTAATCAAGGTCTATATACCGGTGATATGGTTTGCATACAAGGGCATATGAATGATACGATCTCTCAAAGGGATCATACAGGTTCATTATTGAAATGGAAGACATGACCTCACTCATGAGATATTGGGATGAAATTCCGTGCACGGTCATCGTTCTTTGGAAGCTTGACTGAATTTGTAGGTTTGATATATGCTTTTGGAAAGCATATGATCAATACCTAGGTATTATATATGCTTTTGTAAAGTATATGATGATACCAACTCCTAATGATCAAATGAGAAACTTATTGATAAAACCTTGAAGAAGATAGTGTAAAATTGATGTAAATCTTCAAGTTTATTCTAGGTCTTCCAGTATGCATGTTGTATGGGTATTAGGAATACTCGAGGGTGATGTGATCATAAACGATTGTATAACTATGACACTTCCATACTGAGGGAGTGATGAAACAGGTTTGGATTTTAGTGACTCCTCTCAATAGCGAAGTAGTTTGATCTTCGTCCAAATGTTGGACATTGATCTGAATACGATTTAGATGCAATGAGAAAGATTTATGGCTATGATTTAATCAAATATCTTTGGGAGGTCCCCTTAATCTGGATTTGAGATATGATCTCAATATCCAAGCCACTATACATGGAACATACAATTGCCCCGTCCTTAACTCCAAGTATCTACAGAGAAAGCGCATTATTCTTGAAAGAGTTCAAGAATAATTTCATTGTTGATAATGTATCCGAGCATTGAGCAAAATGATTAATTAAATGTGATTTGATTATTACGAATAGTATGAATTTGATTCATATTATTTGGTCACATGAGAATGGGCATCCAAGAAAATTGAATATGATTTAATTATCAAGAATATGAATAATGTGAATACCATATCCATATTAATCATAAATATTATAAATGTAATATATAATATATTAGATTGAGATAATTGTAGTTTGTATTTACAAATTAATAATCAATGTGAATTGGATTCACATTGGACAATTAATTGTAAGTGCAATTACATTTTATTTTGGATATGTGAATATGATTCACATTCTTTCAATGGCATGATTGAAATTATCACAAAATAATTTGGAATTATTTTGGTGAATAATTATGCAATAAAGGTTATTGCATATGTGGATATATGTTGAGAAATAAGATCTTAACACAGTTGGAATGGAAATCCTCTTTGTGGTATGTGGGATCTTCTCCTTCCAATTGTTCTATCTTTATTAGTGTGATTTGAATTGAAATATATTGATCGATTTCAATATATTTAATTTAAATTAAAGACAACAAATTTGTTGTTGGTTATTAAAACACAACAAGATCATGACCATTGATTGAAAGCACAAATCAATCTAAGCCATTGAAATTGTGAGCACATGGATTGACATCCATGGACATCCAAAATTTTATATATAGAAGGGTAGCCCTAGCCTTTTATTTTGAATAACACAAGATATAACAACTCTCTCTCGCATGGTCGTCCACTCTCTCTCTTATAATATGGTTGTCCATACTATTGACCTAGATCCTTGTATCTGTCACGTCGTCGTTATGTTGCCGGATCGTCTACTCATGGATCTCCGTCTTCTTCGATGCACCTCTCTCGTGAAGGAGATGTCGGATTTCATGAGACGAAATAAAGAGATTCGTTGCTCGGATCATAAAACTAGATTGTGAGAAGTACGCGGTTCATCCTCACGCCTGCAAGTACTAACTACATCGGATCGGACTTGAGATGGGAGAATATCTTACTTTCGATATTAGCAATCGCAACCACGCTTCAAGAGGTATTCCTTGAACTCTTTTGTGATCTTTATGAAATATTTTGAGAAGTGTTCTCGAAACATGTGTTTTCATCCGTTTTAAATTTTTTAAATCTCGCTGTCCCGAGCGACTAGTTTGACTAGTCGCTCCTGGTCGTATATAATGTGATCTTCACTATTCCGTGATGCGCTTAAGTTTTTCTCCATAACCTTCACTTGGGAACTGTCAACACCATCGATAATCTCCCGAATAAAAAGAAAGACAAGGGAGCGCCACTCATCATATGCTAAATTTTTAACCAAGAGTTTGAGTGCACATTGCTTGACAGCAGATCGTCATAAATTTGTTGCCATCTTCCCTGCTCAAGAAATTTGGAGTAGGATTGCTCAAGCCTACAAAGGTGCTTCTGCAATTCATAGAGAGATTCGTCAAGTGGCTCCGGGGCATGTTGGAGGACATAATTGTCACAATTCAAGGGATGTGGTTCCCTGTGGATTTCATTGTCCTTGATATGGACATATCCACACCTCTGCTCCACACTTCAATCATTCTCAGTCGGTCTTTCCTTCAAATTGTCGAGGCAGTGGTAGACTATGGCACTGGAGAGATCACATTCTGCTCCAGAAGCGACAAAGTTCTGATAGAGACAGTTCCTGAGCCAAAACCTACAAAAGTGGCATCTGTTTCGAGAGTGCTTGAGCTGCAAGGAAAAAAAGAATGTGGCTTTTTAGCTGAGATCAGAGATACAAATTTGTTCTTAGATCATACTGAGATATTTGCATTTCTCCCCACAGAGGAAAACCTGGATAGCGCAATCGAACAGACCGATGTCTTTGACGATGAGATCTTACTGGTGGATATTCTGGAATGCTTGAACAACCGTCCTCGTCTAAGCAGGATGAATTTATTGCAGATATGTGTGATATTCTGAGTTCATAATATGAATGCCAAGTGGTGGAAAACAAACAGTCGAAAGAGCCGACGCTGATTACAGTTATTAAAGCCATCACCAAGACGACTCCCACTCCCCTAGATCTCAAGCCCCATCCCTCCAACATGAAGTATTCCTTCCTTGCTGAAGAACTTGACATGCATCCAGTCATTATCAACTCTCATTTGACCAAGAACAATAATCTCATCTGCTTGAGGTTCTTGAAAGAAACCACAAGGCTATAGGCTGGAATATTATGGATCTCCACGGGATAAATCCTTCGTTGTGTTCGCATCACATCAACTAAGAAGAAGACAGTGAACCCTCTCGAGAATTTCTGTGTAGATTGAACCCAACCTGTTGGAGGTTATCATGAAAGAGATCACGAAATGGTGTGATGCAGGATTTATCTATCCCATCTTCGACAGCAAATGATGTGAGATCCTTGCACGTAGTGCCCAAGAAATCTAGGATCACCATTGTCACAAATGAGAAAGGAGAGGAGATTCCGACCCGAGTACCGACCTCATGGCACATCTGTGTGGACTATAGACATCTAATCTTCAACTAAGAAGGACCACTTTCCACTACCCTTCATCCGACCAGATAGTAGAAAGATCGGACATGAAGTCTGTATTTGCTTATATGGTAGGTAGTTTTCTCGAAGTTTTCATGGATGACTTCTTGGTCTATGATGATAGCTTTGATGGGTATCTGGGATATTTAGACCGAGTTCTAAAAATATGTTGTGAGGTGAACCTTGTGTTTTCATGGGAGAAGAGTCACTTCATGGTGATTGAGGGAATTGTACTTGTTCACGTCATCTCTAAGCATGGCATGGATATTGAACTAGACAGGGTGGACGTTATTTCAAAACTTGAGCTCCCAAAAAATCTGAAGTAAGTCCGGTCATTTCTAGGGCATGTTAGTTTCTACAGAAGATTCATTAAAGAGTTCAGCAAGATTGCCCAACCGTTGATTGAGATTCTGAGGCTGATTTTGTGGTCGATGACCGAGTCCTCCAATTCTTCAATCTATTGAAGGATTTAATCACATATGCTCGCATCCTCCAGCCTCATGATTGGTCTCTACCCTTTGAGGTCATTATGGATGCTTCTGATTTTGCAATCAATGTTGTATTGGGATAAAGATGAGATGGGATGTCATTTGCAATTCATTATACTAACAGAACATTAGATGAAGCCCAGAAAATTTACACAGCAACAAAGAAAGAGTTGATAGCCTTAGTGTTTGCCCTAGAGAAGTTAAGATCGCACTTACTCGGATCTAGGGCTATAATTTATATTGATCACTATGTCATCAAGTACCTACAAAGCAAGAAGGATGCCAAGCCTCATCTGATTAAGTGGATTCATTTACTCTAGGAATTTGACTTGGAAATTCATGATAAACCTGGTGTCAAAAATGTGGTGGTAGATCATCTTTCCAGAATAGTTAAAGTTGAAACTCCTGAGTAGAATTCCATTCCTATCACTGAGACTTTTTCAAATGAGGTAATTCTGTGTTTCACATCCCTTCATGGTACGCAGACATCGCTAATTATCTTATCTCCAAGAAGACTCTACTGAATTGGTTGAAGATCAAGTTTGATAAATTCTTATCAAACATTTACTTCTAACAGTGGGAGGATCTACATCTATTCATAGAGCGAGCATATTGCATCATGAGGAGGTGTATACCTATTGACTACAATTTTCTTGGGTTTCATTTAGATGAATTATTCACAAAGATCATTGCAATCCAAAGAATCGTCAAACAAGAATTTTATTTGCTTCTCGAGCCAAAAATTATTGAAATTGTAGCAAGAGAAAATTGTTATTTATTACCTGTATAGCAACAAGATCGAACTCAGGGAGGCTACAAAATTCCCGAGGTTATTCTAATAATTGAAAAATCAATGCAAAGAATAAAGGAATCTCAATGCGCATTATGCTTGGTTTTTTTAATATATTTTATAAAAATTTTTATTTATTTTTTATTTAGTTTTATGATTTTATATGTTTTTTATATTTTTGCAAAATATACATATTTTTTAAAGAAACTATGGAATATAATAAGAGAAATAAATCAACAAAACAATGCACTCTTTTTTGGATTTTTCAAAGATATCAAATATGTACAGAAAATTAAGACAATTATTTTTGGTTTTTTGACAATATTTTAATGTTTTTGTTGTTTTTCCATAATTTTTCACAATTTTAAAGATTTCTAAAATGAATAAAAATAGTAGAAAATTCAAACATGGAACAAACATTGCAACAAAAATTCTGGAGGTTATTTTTCCTAAATTAGAATAAATTATCTACAAACATGAAATGAAATCACCATTTTAGGGACTTTCTACAATTTCCTATGATTTTTATAAGATTTTTAGAGTTTTACAATTTTTGGGGGTTTAAAAATATTTTATGCATGAAATGTGGATAAAAATTAGAATACATAAAAAGAAAACTATTCTAATTTTTTGGAATTTTTGACACAATTTTCAAATTTTTATGAATTTTCTAATTCAAATAATGAAAAAAATGATGTTTTTTATTTTTTAATAACGTCAATGAAATTAAAAATCCATGCAAAAAGTACACGATGAAGAATCAATCATCAGGAGCATAAATGATTTTTGCAGTATTTATTGAGCACAAATAATATTTATTTCAACAAGAAAAAGCAAGCAATTAAAAGTCTGGAATACAGGGACTAGAATGTAATTATTCAGTGTTTAAGTATAAAAAGATAACAAGAAATGAACTATGAGGATAAAGTTGCAAATTACCTAGTGAAAACGTGTACAACACGTGCTAGGTTGGAAGCAGGGCCTTTGAGAAATTTCAGAAACACCGGGGGTTGATCTATAATTTGCCCCGAAAAATAAGCTCTGCATGTGCGCCTCTGGGCCTGTTTGGTTGCTAGGTTGGACTGGGTTGGGTTGGGTTATACTGGTGTACCCCTCCTTACAACCCCCTTCCAACCCTCTCAATCCTCCTCACAGTTTACTATTCACAGGGGTACAGTTTACTATTCACAGGGGTACCCCAACCCAGCAACCAAACAGGCCCTAAGGTTTAAGCGGTGCGGGGCTTCTTCTTTCCTTCTCGCTCCAAATTGAAAAAGGGGATTGCGGCAGTGGCGTTATGGCGGTGCTCCTTGCATATGGAGCAAGGTTGTGGTCGTGTGCAACAAAGTCGAGGTTGTGGTGTTGTTGGACTTCGACCAGGCGTAGGTGGCGATGGCAAACCATGGCGCTAACGAAGGGGGCTCCAGACGACGATCAGGTTGCGATGGTGTTTTACAGCATTCCTCGAGCGGAGGAGCAATGGAGGTGGCCCTCGAGGGCTGTGGGATTCTTGCAGTGGAGGTCGATGTTTGAGCTCCTTCAGGCGGAGGGTAATCTTCAGCGATGGTGTGAGGCTCGAGCTCAGACGGAGGTCGGGTTGGAGATCCGGTGGTCGGGTGCGAGGCGGAAGCGGCGATGGGGTGAATTTCCTTCGAGGTGGTAGGACGGTAGTGGCGATCGAGCTCCAGAAGGTATCTAGCCCTCCGACCTCCGGGTAGAAGGTGATTCTTCGATGAAGGTGGCGATAAATGTGGAGTAGGGTGGCGACGGCGGGAGTGCTTGTATATTTTTTTGAACAGCAGATGATTTAATTTTTTAACCAGTGTGTGTGCAATAAAATAGAATAAAAACCTACTCAAGCTCGACGGCTCTTTCCAAAAAAATCAAACAGGGATCAGTGGGCGAGAAGATTCCATCGGTGGTGATGGAGAGAATCATGTCTCCAGCCACCGTGCATGGCCGGAGGTGAGAGATCGTGAGAGATAGAAAGTGAAAGTGTATGGATTAAGAGGTGGATGTGAAATCAGATCGGATCAAATCTATGAAGAACAATGATTAACCATGAGAAACTATGATCTAAAATTGAAAATTGACAACGAAATCAAAATGAAAATTAATCCTAAAATTACCTAATTAAATGACAGAAAATGGATGTGGATCTCACCAATTGGGATCTGATTAACGTCGTAATGGCCTCGACGAAGACCGACATGCACTCACTGGATGGCTCAGAAGCTGGGCTCCTTTCCACCAAAGATTGCTCTTAGAGAATAGGCTCCTCTCCAAAGGATTGATCCCTATCAGAATGAGGGAGGAGGAGCCGGATAAATAGGAAAAGGTCGAATTTCAAAAAAAAGAATTAATGGGGAGGGAATAAAGGGAAAGATATTAATAGTGGAATTAATGATTAATTGAATAAATAAATTAATTAAATAAGTTCGAAATATATTAATTAAAATAATTTATGTCAATAATATAATTAGATACTTTAATGATAGATTAAATAACGTATATACATGTAATATACTATACACATGGTTAAATAAGGAAATTATGTTATTTTATGTTTTTATATTATATTTTTTATTTTTATTTTAAATAATTATTAAAAATAATCACAATTATTTAAAAATACATTATGTATAAAAATAAATATGAATAAATAAATGCAATAAATAAGTACTAAAATTACAAAAATCACCCCAGAAAATCATCTTTCAAACCGTAATTCCAAAAATTATGAAACCACTACTATTTTAAAGATAATTTAATTTAGAATACGATGGAAGTGAGTTTGATTCAATTCGAGTTCACATGGATCCGGAATTGGCCTTTCAGTTATCACTTTACGGCTTTTTCCGAATATGATTACTTTTATTTTGTACATGATTTTATTTTACAATTATTTTTATTATTTAAAAAACATTTTTATTTACAACTTTTGTTTAGAAAATTATTTAATTTGAGGTCAATTTATGGACAAATAAAATAGTGTAAGTTTTATACAAATATATACATAATAAATTCGAAATAAAGAATGAAAAGTATTTACAAAATATTTTTTTGGATTTTCTGATTAAAGACCCAATCTCCCCCTGCTTTATTCATGGTTGATCAGGTCAAGTCTTGACCTACTTTTAGAGTTCGGGTCAGTCTGTATCTATTACATATATACAGACTTTTATTTTCTTTATTTTTCCTTTATTACTTTATTTATTTACTTTAGGTTAGAAGGTGATAAATATACAATATTTACACCAAGATGCAGGTTAGTAAGATTATAGATTTATTAATATATACATGTGTTTTAAAAAGGGTTTTAAGGTAAATGAATAAAGATGATGAAATGCAGATTCATCAATACCTCAGGAGGATATCAAAGGTGTCCTAGACCATTATCACAAGCTTAAAGCATGTAGACACCATTTTGGAAAGAGGATGGCAGCGAAAGTACTCCAATGTGTCCTTTGGTGGCCAACTTTATTCAAGGATGTTGTGGACTATATCAAGAAATGTACTAACAATTAGAGAATGGCCGGAAACATCATTATGAGAGACACAATGCCTCTGAAATACATTCAGATTTCTGGCATCTTCGATGCATGGAGCATTGACTTTCTGGGTCCATTCCCCAACAGTCAGGGCTTTGAATACATACCATTGGTTGTCGATTATGTTAGCAGATGGGTGGAGGCAATCCCTGCTCGAACCGCAGACAGTCGCACTATCTGCCAATTTCTAAAGGACAACATCATCTCATTGTTCTTAATTCCAAATATTCTCATATCTGATGGGGGGAACCACTTCATTAACAAAGACAGTAAGAAGTTGACCAAAGAATACGGCATTGAGCATTGTGTTGTAGTTTCATACCACCCTCAATCCAATGGCTTGGATGAATGTTCCAACAGGGAGATCAAGACTATCCTACAGAAGCTTGTACGACCAGATAGAAAGAATTAGTCACAGTTGCTTGATTCAATTCATTGGGCCTAAAGAACGTCATCCAAGTCTCCTCTTGGCATGTCACCCAACCGCCTTGTTTATTTCAAGCCATGTCACTTGCCCATGGAGTTAATTTGCATATCATTATGGGCATTAAATATGCGCAACTAGAATTTCGAGAAGGCATGCAAAAATAGAAAAGTGAAATTTGAACCGTTTGCTAGAACTCGAAGACTATGCATATGATAATAGCCTTATGTACATGGAGAAAGTCAAGAAATGGCATGAGAGACAAATCGCAAGAAGACTTTCGAGCCTAGACAGAGGGTATGATTGTTTGATGCAAAATTGAAAATTTTCCTCGGCAAACTAAAAAGCAAATGGATTAGGCCATTCATTGTGCAGACTGTGTGTGACAATGAAAGACTTCTAATATCTAAGCCATTTGTAGTCAACAGACAGGTGCTGAAGCCATATTTAGAGCACGACACATTCCTATCCATTATCGATTCTATCCAGGTTGTTTTCCAAGATGAGCTCATAGATACAAAAGGATTAGACATTTGAGCTGAAAATCACAAAAATGATTTTCTTTCTCTTTCCTTCTTTTCTTCTTTTATTTTCTTCTTTTCCTTTTCATCTTTCTAATTCTTCCGAAAGAGTGTTCATCCCTTTCATCACTACTATACTTAAGATGTACTTTGTCTTTAAGTATGGGGGTAAGCACCCCAAGTTCTCATTATAAGAGGGATGATCAACTTAGGTTTTTATATACGTAGTATGAGTTATGTCTTCCTTTTTTCTCTCTGATCTATGAGGGCATAGCTCAAGCAAAGTATAAGGGGTCATATATAAGTTGCATATACTTTAGCCATCACTCGTACTATCGTATTTTCAATAATATGGATAATTAAAAATACATAATAATTCTTTATAAATACAAGTAATAAATTGGATTTAAAATGTTTTGCAAAATGATTTGAAAAATGGTTGAAAAATCTTGAAAAATCTTTTGAAAACTATCTGGAAAACTTTTGAAAAATATTTTCAAATACATGTAAAATCTTTTTTTGTAAAATTTTTTATTTGTGTAAAAACAATTTTCAAAATTTATTTGCAAATGATTTGAAGTTTGCAAAATCCCTTTGAAATATATATATACTATTTGGAAAATATTCATAAATTGATTTTCAAACTTTTGTAAATGTTTGTAAAAATGTTGCAAAAGTATTTGCAGGAATAAGTTTTCAAAATGGTTGCGAAAATATTTTCAAATGTTTAGAGAACATGGTGTGAATAATAGTTAAATAAAAATCATTACAAAAGTATATATAACTTGTATAAATTCTATATATAATCATTAGCAATTAACTTGTGAATTCCTTATGTAAAATACACCCCAGTTCCTGTAAATATAAGTGCACTTCCCTGTAAATAGCACTACATATTTCTTTTACCGACCTTTATCCAAAAATTCGTAAAAATTGCAAAGTTCAAAACCCATAAAAATGAAAAATCTTTTAAAAAATCTACATAAAAAATGCAAAACTTTTTTCCAAAAATCTATAAAAATTCAAAATAGAAAATGGCTTCATAAAAATATTTTCTCTTGCATTGTGCTTAGCATTTGCATTTTTTGAAATGATTAATATAATTGATCGAGTCTAAATTAAGCATGAAGATTGGAACTTGTTATAGTCCTTAACACACTTAATTTCATAGGAACCCATTAAGGACTGGAATTGGGATACTTCAGGTCACCTTGACTTAAATCTTTAGGTTCCATAAGACTATGTTCATGAGTCAATTAATTGTGTCTAACTATAACCCTTCATATCATCTGTTAGACTCTTGAGACAATGACTTGACTAGAGACCTTGCACGTAACACTTAGCTCAACTCAGATGGGTTGTTGAAAAATCATGGATTCTAAGTCGAGACGATGCTAGGCTGCTTCATCAATGGTGGCTCAAGAACCATTCTTGGGGATTGCCGAAACCGGTACTCTAACCCACTTCTTCGGGTAGCCATGATATCCAAAGACTGGAGACTGGATTGAGACAATGCTTCGGATAAGGAACAACCTGAGGGTGTAACTTTTTCCAAGACCCCAAAAAATGGGCGGACCAAAAGATGTTATATCCGCCAGGGCACAAACAAGAGTTAAGAGCAATGCAAAATCAAAGAAAAATCCAAAGAAGCCTGCATCCAAATTCCACTAAAAATATGAGCTTCAGAAAAAGCCTGCTTCTTGGTGAAGACTCGGTTACACCGACCTTGCTTCACAAGGGAATGAAGACTACACTAGTCCACTCCCAGTTCTTTTCCCATTCTTCTAGCTTCTTACCCCCACTCAATTATAAAGACCAGCGGTACCTGACCTTAGAAGGAAATGTATGTCTCCACAAGGACGAGCTACCAGGAGAACATACTCTTTTATAGTTTAAAGATTTATCTGAGAAGAGCTAGAAAATTCACACACATGGATCTATCATTTCAAAGAAGAAAGAATATGCGACTTAGAGGATGGTTCAGACTTGACTGTGAAGAGAACTGGACGATAATATTATGGAACCTAAGGGTTGTTGTATCACATTTCCTAACCTCGGTGCGGTTCTGAAAAACTAATAATCCAAAGGCCTTAACTGGGCTTTAAACTTTGATTTTAACAATACAAGCCTAAGAGTCAAAAAATCGTTCCAGTTTCCTTCCTTTTATGTTCTCTATTTTCTTCTTTGTCCTTATAAGCATAAGTGTTTGCTAAGGACTATCAAAGGCAAGTATAGGGGGTGATGAATCACCATTTCATCACCTTTATTATTTCATTTTGACCTTTAAACCTTAGCTAAATGCAAATATATAGCATTATTCTACATTAAATAGCATCTATTAATTACATTGTAAATACTATACAAAATGCTTTATTTAAAGCCAAAATAAAAGAATAAAGAAAAGAAAAGGAATAAAATACCATAGGTATTGAATGACCCTAAATTCGGAAACCTAGGCATCATGATGACTGGGTCAACAAAGAATAAAGTAGGGAGAGATAAGGGCCAAAAATAAACAATAAAACCATAAATTGTATTCCTCAATGAATTCATTTTGGGACCTATTTTATTCTTTATTATCCACACCACAAATCAATAAACTTTGAACATGAAACTTGTAGACAAAAATACATAGAAAATATAAAATTTATTTCATCTAAAAATAATGCATAGTGTTCCCTAGATACTCAGAATAAAAATCCAAAATAAAAACTTCCCAGACCTTTATCTTCTTCACATGAACTCAAATTTCAATAAACTCACATTTATTATTCCTAGAATTGAATTATCTATCTAATGAAGGTAGTTTCATTCAATTTAGAGTTAAGATAAAAAGGTGGGTGTTGGGCCCCTATTGTGCAATTTACCTAAAGAAAATAATCAATTTTCTTATTCTTTATATTTTTCATATTTTTATTTTTATAATTTGTAAAATTATTTATAATACATGCTCATAATTAAAATAAATTAAAATAATTAAAATACATTAAAAAATAAGAATAGTATAACATAAATATGAAGTATACTTATAACTACTTATATATCACATATACATATTTATTTAGTTGTGCAAATGACTTCAGAATAATACAATAAAAATATATTTATGTGTAGTTAAATAAGTTATAAATATGTAAAATAAGGATATAAAATAATAGAATTTAAAATACAAAATAAAAATAAAATATTCTATATATCGGCAAATATACCTACAAATGTACATACAAAAAGTAACATACAACAAATAAACTCGAAAAAATGAATAAAAATCATATTATAATACTACATAAAATAATAAATATTTTAGTTTTTATAAAAAAATAATAAAATCATTTATTATTTATTTTGGAATTATCTTTGGTTTTTATTTCTATTTTATCATGTAGTTGCCTACGTGGCCCAATGGGGGGCAGCCTTAGTTGACCAGTCGATCAACTGCACGCCCTGCTCCCTAGGTCTGTCAAACCTCGATGATGCCTTTGATTCCTCATTTTTCCCCCATCATTCCTTGTGTTTTCAAGGAATTACTCCTTCTTCATTTTCGCTCCTCGATCCTTGTTCTTTCATGCCACATTGACTCCTAGATCGATGGAGCTCTGTAGAGAATCGTAGCCTTGGTCAAAGTCTCCTCGTACATATACACTCCACCAGTCTTCATTTGAATTTTTATCCCTTTTCACCCTTAAAATTCCCGATTTCTCTCATGCCCAAGCTTGTTGGTGACAGCAGAAAGCTCGTCGGACCTATTGGCGTGGAGGAAGAGGGTAAAGGAGGTGATTCGAGCATCACTGGTCACCGCCAAGAGGAGCACCACACGACTCCTTCTCCATTGACATTGAGCCGTAGTTTTTCCTTTCTTTTCATTACTAGGACATAGGTTAGCTTAGATAAGCACTTTATTTCTACTATTTTTCATCTTATATTTTGTTTAATCCATCATTTAAAGTTCGTCAGAGCTCTAGCTCCGACCATCGCTTTACTATGATTTGACCATTCTCTGATACACCTAACGCCTCTATCTCCTTCCCTATCACTTCCCTTACACCCCATGTACTCCCATTCCCCTCGATTCACCCAGAATCGAGGGATTGACTCTTGATCTCCACCGATTGCTGGAGAGCCTCTGCTACACAATCACCCTCGTCCATTTTAGCCCCAAATCAACCCTTGGAACTCTCTTTTTGTGTTCTAGAGCTAACCCTACAGGGTCCAAGGTCCAATAGCCTCAACTGAGGTGATTTTTGATTAGGAGATGGTTCCTTGAAGGCTAAAGTTTCCTTAACATCCAAAGACATCATATGAGATCTTGGACCCTTTGATGCCTTCAACCGTTGCAGACAGTCGACGGGGATGTTTTAAGCCTCTAAGCATCACTAGAGACCGTCGGAGCAGGAGGATATCGTCGATCGAAGCTCGCCTGCAGGGTTGTTCTACCCTACTCTTCAGGAAGAGCAGTTACCGTCTAATTGCATCTCTTCTCCAGATTGAAGGTGGTCATTGGATCGCATCATGCCTTGACCGCTCGATCGCCCCCTGCGATCTAATCTAATCGTACATCGCCGAAGCATCATCCTCTATCAAGGGGATGCCACGTGTATAAGTGAATAGAGTTGCGGTGTCTCCACGCATGTTAAAGGGGTAATTTTGTAATATACCCTCTACTTTTTATTATTTATATTTTAGTACAAAAACATTCCACTACAGTTCAATAATTTTTGTAAAATTCATATAAACGAGATGAAGTTTATGTGTAATGCATTCATGTCCCTCATTACATCACCTCACATGCGCATACACTTGAGGCGACGGGCATTTTATATGGACCCCCCAAGGGTTTGGTTATTATTTGGTCCTTAAAGTTTGCATTCTAATATAAAACTTTTTGGTTAATTTGCAATTAGGCCTTTCATATTTTTGTAAAATGTAAGTACATCCCTGCTAACACTATATAAAATAAAATTTCAGGGAAATTTATGTAAAGGCCCCTAGACTTTATATTTTTGTTTTAGAATGTGTTTTAACTCTATTTAAATTGCATTTAGATCCATGTCAGCATCTGTATTTTTATTTCTTGTATTTCTTGCATTAGAAATATCATTTTACTTCAAAATGTATAGGAAAATATTTTAAGTGCTTGTCATTATATAAAATCACATATATTTTTTGCAAGCTAATTAAAATTAATTTTAAAAAAGCCAAAAAAATACAGTATCTTTATTATTATATTTTACAATTATAAACAAAAAAATCACAAAAATATCAAAAGAAAAACACTAAACATTGGAAAAAACTGAAACCTTATAAAAATTATTAAAAATTCTTGAAAAATCCAAAATATTATTTTTTTATTTTTATATCTTATTTATATTATATATTATACATTAAAGGGATATTTACACTCATAACCCCGAGTAATTTTGCAATAACATTCATAACCCTGTATAATCGTGAATTACATGAAGGACCTTAAGTAATTGTTAACTCTTACACAACATGACCCTGTGTTAACTTCCATCCATTTTCTCAGTTATCCTTGACGGAAATTTTGACATTTTTGCCTCCTTGAAACGCGATACATTTGTAAAAGTAGATCCTCATGGGGATCCTTTCTAGTGATTTGCTCAGCCACACATACGATGGGACGGCCCTTCTTTACGCCACCTGATCCTTTGTTTGCAAGCAACAACTAAGCAACAGAACATGCCCAATGAAGAGCTTGATTTATACCAGAACAACAAAGCATTGTGATGACCCGATTCTTTGCCATGGTGGGTTGCTCAACTCAAATGGAGTCTGGGTGGCCTACTGTGTTCAAATAACCCTTCAGCAAGAAGAAGATGGAGCTCTTTGGAATCAGAGTATTGTGGGTGGCTTCTGGCGGAACCCTCGAAGATGGTGCATAGTTAGGCCGTTGAAGGTTTCGAAGGGTGGCTTCTTGTGGAACCCTCGAAGATGGTGCATAGTTAGGCCATTGAAGGTTGCGAACCTTACCAGGAGTGAAGTCTTGTGCTAGAGAATGAAAGGTGTAATAGGCTGCTTAACCGTAGATTCATGAATCTCTCAAGAGTTGGGCAGAGTAGGTGACAAAGTCAACCGACACACTGTAGACAAGATGGTTGTTGTACCTACAATTACAGGCGTTCTAGTGCGTGTTTGGTACTGCTCTCTTGCTACTCGATGGACATGCATTTAGTGGTTGAGTATTCAAGCTCAAAGCTTGGTAACGGAGTGGAGGGAAGAGGGGGTCCAATATATGTGGAGAATATGGGGGTCTTGTAGGCTCAGAATCTTGCAGAGACTAAGGTGTGTCATAATGAGTTGTTATAATGAAAGGAGGAAGGTGATTCAGTCCGAAAATATTTAGGTTTCAACTCAGATTTGTAGGAAGAAGACGGCGGTCGATCAGCATCCGAACGAGAAGCTCGTGCCGGCGATTGTTATGTGCATCGCCGAACGTGTCGGTGAGGGGGAGGATCTCGATGAGGCTGTTGCTGACTATGCAGGTGGCATCGAGGATGAGCTCCATGCTCTCGAACTTGGGAGGGGTTGATTGGCGAGTAGATGATGGAAGAGCTTCGGAATAGGAGGAGGATTTTGACGGCGGTGATGGAGGATTGGGTGCAGGAGGTTGGAGGGGAGGCTCGAGTGTAGGAGGCTATAGGGGAGGGGGCTTTGGGAGGCAATGATGGAGGAGAGGGAGGATGGGGCAGTGGGGCTAGACGGTTGAGGGTGTCGATGGAGGAGGGGGGGATTACGGGTTTTTAATTTTATTTTATTTGTATGTTAATAATAATCGTTAGATGAAACATAGGTAAGATTAACTCAATGGTGTGGTTGAGTTAACATATAAATTAACGGAGGGTTATGGGTGTGAGACGGAGTGTCTATCCGGGGTTTCTCGTGTAATTCGCGATTATACAGGGTTATGAATATTATTGCAAAATTACTCAGGGTTATGGATGTAAAAATCCCTACATTAAAAATAGTTTTGGAGAATTTTGGGACTTTTATCTATTTTTAAATTCTAAAATAATTTGGCTATAATATTGTTCACTATTTTTCCATTTTTATTTAAATAGAAATACAAAAAAAATAGCAAATGTTTTGAGAAAATAATAAAAGAGATAAAAAGACAAAAATACTTTATTTTGGATATTTTGAGTATTTATAGATGTATTATATACTAGAACTCAACCTGGTCCCTAGCCCTGGCAAATGAGGAGGGTGGCGTTAAGTAGCCGAAAGCCGGTGTAAAATAGTCGAAGACAACTTTCTAAATAGTATTTTTAAAAAAAATACTCTTTAGGAAGTTGCCTCATGACAGTCGGATCTTTTCAACATTGATTTAAGCAAACATTTAAAAGATTTCGTTGGGGCATTCCCAACTTATGATGCGTTGCATCGCCCGAATGCAATGAAAAATTGGCAAGGGTCGCTACATCGTAGCCTGGATGTAGTTCAAATTCTGCAAGGGTTCTCGCAAGAGGAACACACACGAGTAAGTAAGCTAGTTCTGTTGCATCACCACTCAGATGCAGTCCAAATTTTGCAAGGGTTCTTGCTTGATGGACACATGCGAGTAAAGAAGTTAGTCCAAAAGAGGTTGAAAAAGAAGTTGCAGATTGGTAGTTGGAATATTGGCACTTTAACTTGAAAATTGATGGAGATCGTGGATACGATGGAAAGAAGGAAGATTCATATACTATGTCTTCAAGAGACTAAAGGGGTTGGAGAGAAAGCACGGGAGATCGAGAAGACAGGCTTTAAACTTTGGTATTAAAGTAAAGATAAGGGCAAAAACGATGTCAGAGTGGTTTTCATAAGAATTTAAAGGATTGTGTGGTTGAGGTGCAAAGATTTGGGAATCAGATTATTTTGCTAAAATCGGTGTTTAAGGAAGAAATTATGAATATCATCTCAATTTATGCACCGTAAATTGGTTTAGATGAAAGGACTAAACAAGTTTTTTGGGAGGAACTGAATAAGATTTTGCGAGGAATCCCACAAAGAGAGATGATTTGCATAGGTGGAGATCTTAATGGACATATGGGAAAGGATGCTTCAGGGTATGCTAGTGTTCATGGAGGCCACAGTTTAAGGGATAGAAATGAAGAGTGAAAAGCCATTATGGATTTTGTAACAGCATATGATTTTTTCATTACAAGAACTCTCTTCAAGAAGAGGGATGAGCATTTAATTACTTATAAGAGTTGCCCAACTAAAACATAGAAAGATTACTTTGCATTGAGGAGAAGATATCGGTTGTGTTGTAAAGACTGCAAAGTGATCTCAAGAGAGAGTTTGACAACCCAACATCGCTTATTAGTCATGGATGTGCAAATAAAAGGGCTCATAAAGAAAAGGAGGATTCCTAAGATCACTAGAACTAAATGGTGAAATCTTCAACTGAAGTAATCGAGCTTGAGGGAGAAGGTTTTAGAAGCTGTGTCTAAGGATAAAATAGAGGAAACTGTCATAATCTACAAAATAGCAAAGAAGGAAGCCTAGAAGGATGTAAGCGAACCTAAGTTAAAATATTATGAAGTTTTGTACAAAAATCTCGACTCTAAGGAGGGCCAGAAGGATATATTCAGATTGGCCAAGGCGAGAGAAAGAAAGACCAAAGACCTTTCTCAAGTGAGATGCACTAAGGATGAGAAATTTCATGTGTTTATTACTCAGAAGGATATAGAGACTAGATGGGAGCAGTATTTCCATAAACTTTTCAGTGGGGAAGGAAAGAGAGAGAGATCACTTTGGGTGATCTAGCTAGTAGTGAAGTTTACTTGAATCGTGCAAGCTATAGATGAATACAAAGAAAGCAAGTAGAGGAGGATTTGAAGATTGTGAGACCTGGGAAAGGTGTAGGACCGGATGACATCCCTCTAGAAGTATCGAGAGTTTTAGGTGAGCATGGTTTGACTTGGCTTAAGAATTTATTCCATGTAATTTGGCAAAGCAAGAAAATGCCTGAAGATTGGATGAGGAGTATCATGGTACCTCTTTATAAGAACAAAGGAGACATTCAAAATTGTTCAAATTACAGAGTATCAAGTTGATGAGTCACACTATGAAAATTTGGAAACATGTGATCGAAAGAAGGTTGAGGCAAGTTTCCAAAGTAAAAGAAAACCAATTCGGATTCATGCCAGGTCGCTCAACTATTGAAGCCATCCATTTACGAAGGAGAACAATGGAGATTTATAGAGCTAAAAGGAAGAACCTCCAATTGATTTGGAGAAGGGATTATGTCCCATGGAAGATAATGTGGAGAGTTTTGGAGAAGAGACAAGTACATTCCCTATACATTAACCTCATATCCTATGATAGGGCTTTAACTCTTGTAAGGATCCAGTCTGGGAAGACTAACTATTTTGACATCAACATTGTTTTACATCAAGGTTCAGTTTTGAGTTCATTTCTTTTTACTTTGATTATGGACGAGTTGATAAGTCACATTCAGGATGAGATACATTGGTGTATGATATTTGATGATGATATTGTGTTGATTGATGAGACTAGATATGGATTAAATGAGAAGCTTGAGGTCTGGAGACATTCATTGGAGACTAAAGGATTTCATATAAGTACGTCTAACACTGGATATATGGAGTGCACATTTCATGAAAGCAGTGGTGAGGGAATCAAGGTGAAGATTGGTGATGATAACAGAAGTAAGAGAGATTCTTTTAGATACATGAGATTTATTTTGCAACATGATGGGGAAATTGATGGAGATGTTATTAATAGAATAAATGTAGCTGGCTAAAGTGGAGAGGAGACTCTATTGTTCTCTGTGATAAGAAACTTCCTTTAAAAATCAAAGGAAAGTTGTACAAAGTAGTCGTGAGACCTGCTAGGCTCTATGGATCTAAATGTTGGTCTGTGAACCATAGACATGTGTAGAGAATGTCTGTAGAAGAAATGAAAATGCTAAGATGGATGTGTGGACACATATATAAAAGTTGGATTCAGAATGATGCAATCAGAAAGAAAGTTGGTGTAGCTCCAATCGAGTATAAGATGCGAGAAAATCACTTAAGATGGTTTGGTCATTTGCAAAGTGGGACAGTCGATGCACCAGATAGGAGATGTGAGCTTTGAGATGTTGAGCTGTCTAAGAGACGGCGAGGACGGCCCAAGAAGTGTTGGAATGAAGCTATATGAAGGGATCCTAGTTTTTTGGATATAAGCCCAAGATTGACCCAAGATAAATTTTAATGGAGGAAAAGAATCCATGTAGTTGACCCTACTAAATTATGGGAAAAAGCTTTGTTATTGTTGTTGCATCAATATATACTAGTTTATATTCTATATATAGATATATTTAATTATATTATTACTATAAATACCAAAAATATTTTAATACCCTTAAAAATAAAAAAGACTACACTTTAGGGTATTTTTCTAGATTTTTTATATAATATATATTATTTATATTATTTATATTGTCTATTTACATATCACATATATCAAAAAGAAAACAAAAATCAAAAATCAAAAATATAAAAACTATAAAAAATATAAAATTAAAAATAAAACAAAAAAATATAAATTCAAAATTCGAAAAAAAATAATATAAAAACCCATAAAAATAAAAAAAAAATCCCGATAAAAACAGAAAAATGTTTAATGTCTTTTTAGTCAATACTTGGAGTGTATTCCCGTTTCTCCATAGTGGTCTGAACCCTACACTTGCATACTATACATATCATTTCGTAGGGTATAATAAATATTAGCTCACTGTTATTCACTATTGAGCATTGTGGTTAATTGTTGACATACCCAATTGTGGATATTTGAGAGCTACGAGAGCGGTCAAGACAGCGATTGTCGTACCCGACTTGTCGGGCACTGCAGGCGCTCCAAGATCGGATGCTAGGATCCTTCTCACAATTTGATGTTCGTCACCCTATCGGAGCATCGTCAGACGATCGCAAGTCGCTGCAAACACCGTTGATTTCAAAGTCATCACTATCCGCTCCAGGATTGGGGAAGAACTATCAAGAACAGTCAGATCATAGAATGTTGATGAGGGTGAAATCAAGTGTCCAGATAGCGCCTCTACTTCTAATCTCAGCCATCCGTCTCCAAATAGTGGAACGATTGTAGTTTCATCCCCGTAAGATTCCAAATTCCATCGCCCCACGGAACTTTTTTAGTATTTGCATTTCGATCTCTGTATAGGGACTTAATTGTAAGGAAACTTTCTTTTCTTCACATTTAGGTCCCTGACTAGGGACCAAATTGTGGAGACTTTTTATTTTTCATTACACTTGTACCCTTGAACTGTGGACCATATTTGGACATTCTAGGAACATTATTTCTTGAAGATATTTCTAGGGTAGTTACCCAACTACCTGACGAATCGCTAAATACGTGATATAATTTGTACTCGTTGTAATACGGGTACTTAGTGAATCACGCAGAACTGAGAAAATATCTCTGTGAAGAGTATCACGGCTTAAATTTATATCCTGAGCAAGTCTGGGGTCGAACACATGGAGGTAAAGGAACAACTTTGGGTTAATTTAGAAAACTTAGGCTTAGGTTTCCAATGCGTATTTTTTGTATTTTTTTGCAAAAATGAAAGCAATTGTAAAATGCAGGTGAATCAAGTTAATAAGAAAGCACAAAACTTTCTATAGGTTTTTAATTTTAATACGAAATTAATTCAGTTTAGCCAATTATATTTTTTCTACAAACCTAACCAGTGATGAATGCAGCACACATTTTTTGGAATTTTATGGTTTGAAATGCAACAATGAAAAATGCACACTTTTTATGGGTTTTTAAGCAATTTTTCACTCAATCAGAATGCAAAAATCATGAAAATTTTACTGGAAATTAAAAATGATGCAATGAGTCTACAATACTCTTTTAGACTTTTTCAAAAATATATGATTTTTTTATGAATTTTTTAATGAAAATAGTGTGATAGTGAGTAATTAATTCCAAATAAATCCACAATGTCAATTTATCGATAGTGTGAATTATCTCAAAAAGACTTTTTAATAAGAAATCCATGAGAGTTGGAATTTCACAAAATTTATGTATGTGGATTTAACTAAAAATTATTTATGAAAATCAATCTATAAATTATTTAAGGCACAAGACAACTCCAATTTAGATGAAATTTGGACAATAATTTAATCACATTTCAAGGCATCATTTCTAGTTTTTGAGGAACTTTTGGAGCAATAGTGAGTTAAATATAAATTTATGACCTCATATTGGATAAAATATGAAATTTTTCAATAAAATAATTTTAGTTAACCAAACTCACAAAAATCCAAAAAATATTTAGAAGATAGAGAATTAATTGCTCAACAATAAGATATTTTTCATTAAAGAAAATGATGCAAAAAGATATCCAAATTAACGTGCAAACATAGGGGTATCCGTGCAATTTTAGAAATGAACATAAACTATACAACTGCGTTTAGGGACACTTTTGAAATTACGAAAAGTATACAGGAAAACTTTGCAACTTTTACAAAATAAAAAAAAATAAAAATGGGGGAGCCACCTTTGTTCTTGGCTAGGGCACGATGATATTAGAGACGGTGGGGTGGCTCCCTAGCGGTGGGCGCGGAGGTAGGAGGCGTTGTGCCAGCACGATGGAGGAGCGACCTAGGTTGCATGCCTAGAGGAGGCAGGCGGTTGTGGCGGGGGGCAGGGCGGAGGCCGGACTTGCAAACGAAGGAAGGGCGACCTGGACGTGCGACGGCGGGAGGGCGAGCAGGGCCGGCAGCGTTGGAAGGCTAGAAGGTCCTATGGGCAGCAGTGGGCAGAGGGTTAGCAGGCGGTCGAGAAGGAAGGGGGCGGCGATCGACCGCTGCGAGGCACTGGAAAAGGATGGGGTGGCTTCAGGCAGAGAGGGAGGAGGCTACGAGCCCTCCACTATTTACTTTTCTAATTTTAATTTTTTTTATTTTTAATAAAATATATTTACAACATAAAAATAAAATAAAATACTAGAAATAAAATAAAACACAAAAATATTTTTTTGTATTTTTTAATAATTAAGAAAAGTAAATAAAAAAGGAAGAAAGAAAGAATATTTACAATATCTACAATGTACACCAAGATCCCAAAATCCATATTTTGCAAACGAGCCATGAATTTCATAAAACCACTTTCATTGGATAGATAATTTTCTAACTTAAACTTTAAAAGTGAGTTTCGTGAATTTGGAATATAAATGGAGCGGGAATTCGGCTGGGAAGTTGGACTTTATGATTTTTTCTCTTTGAGTTTTAGGAGTATTTATTTGAGGTGGAATTGTGTTTTATATTTTTGTATTTTTATATACATTTATATAAACAAGTTAGAGAAAGAATTAGCCAAAAAGGAGTTGAAATGAAATTATTAAAAATACATGAAGTTTTGGGCTATTTACAAGTGAAAAAACTCCTTTGTTTTATGACTTTTTATTTTTAATTTCTTTTGTACTATATAATATGTAATAATTAGTGTATTTTATTTACAAGAATCATTTTATTAATTTATTGATTTTATGGACATTTATTTGAGTTTTTACTCAGGGATTTTGCTACGATCAATATATTGAGATGATGAATCGTGGATTCATCATCCCCCTATACTTAAACTTTGCTAGTCCTCGAGCAAATAAAGAATGAATAAGTTGGATTAACCCCTGACTGTGCATGTGAACACAAGACTTGATCTGTTGAAGAACTCTTGGTTTTAGTGATCCTAAAATTCTAAGCTGAACCAAGCTCTAGTCAAAAGGTATCCAATTTCCCTAATCATTAGACTTTCTCTGTATACATATATAATAAGGATATGACATTCAGTGTGGACTGCAGCTACAAGAGTAGAGTTGCAACTTCACCCAAGGTTCCAGTCCAAGAGACTCTCCTAAGAACCTGGTCCTCAACACTAGGGAATAAACCATTTCTTGCATCCAATCCACTGTCTCTTTAGTTGTTAGACTTCAAAGTGTAGATGGAAGGACAGTCGATGGAGGGCATAGGATTGTGTCATTTCTTCTCTCCCTCTCATTGGAACAAAGATCCTCTCGAGTGCCTTATTAACTCAACACATGTATTTTTTATTGTTGATCGGTGTGTCCGTCAAGAGAAGTTGGAGTCGTCTACACTTATTTTCCTGGGAGTACATCGGGATGTGTCTCTTTTGGGTATCTAAGATACCTTCGACACCCAAACCTGTATCACTATACGATGCAGAGCCTTTTTAAGGTGATAGCCTGACTCTTGGTCCTAATAGCGGTGATCCAAGTGGATACTTTGAAATGGTTGGGAGCACTCGCCTTTGGTGGAAGCTCTTTGATATTTGACTTTGTATAGTGAGAGCTTTTCTTTCAACATTTCATTTTTCTTTTTTTTCTTTGCTTTTAGCTAGATCCACTGCTTTTTACCCAGAGTTGGCACGCAGTGATCAACGATTTTTAGATTTCATCACACCCTGGTACATAGGTAAATGTCAAGAAATAGTACAAGAACCATGTTCTCATACTGGCTAAAGGTGTAGACACTCAGGTTTCATGAAGCCTTCATTGATTTTATCCCATCCTCGAGCGTCATTAAATAAGATACAAACTCAAATCCCTCATGCCAGTTCCTCAAGTGAAATTTCAACTCATCTCATCACAACTGCAGTCGTGTATGTAAGGTGATGATCATATTCATAAGGTAGAGACTAAGCATACAATATAGCACACAAATCTTTTAAACTAGGGAAATGTGAATAATTAAGTCAAAGACCCTAATGACTAAGGCTTGTTTACTCAAAATCTCAATACCTCATAAACCAAGTGTTCTTGAACTTCACAAGTCTTGTGTGAATCTGTAAGTGTCAGGAACAAAACCAACTCATTAGTTAGGTTTCTTTTGTGATTTTGATTTTTCTTTTGAAAAAGAAAGGAAAAGAAATGTTTTCTAAAAAGTTTTTGCTTTTTTCAAAAGTTTTTTTAAAGAAAGGTAAATAAGAAAGTACATACATTTTTTTGAAAAGCTTTTTTGTTTTGAAAAAAAGAGGAAAAATTTTAAAAAGTTTTTTTAAAAGATATTTTTTTGAAAATATTTTTGATTTTTTTAATGTTTGAAATAGGAGAGTTTTTTAAAAAAAAAAATTGTGTTTTATGAAAAAGATGTGTTTTATGAGTTTCATTTACAATAGTTTACCCATAACCCCTTGTTTTAATTACAAAAAAGTCCAAGTACGAGCTATAGGTAAAGTATATATGTAATATATACAGACCCCCCCTTTACTTAGCATGTGTTATGTCCTCATGGCACTAAGTGACAAAAAGCCATAGCTCGTACTAAGAATAAGTGGGTGAAAAGAATAGAAGAGAAAAAGAATATAAGAGCATTGGAGAATACACAACGAGCATCGGTCCCCCTATATTTAAGATCTGGTCAGCCTAAGTATTGGAGAGAACACAAGATTGGGAGACCTATGAGGGTGGGAAAGAATATAAAAAAAGAAAATAAAAAGAAGAGACGGAGCAACTCGAGTCACATACCCCCCATCCTTAGGATCTAGTCATCCTAAGTATAGCCACAAAATGAAAACGATAAGGAACTGGGGCGAGTGATGTGGATCACGGGGGAGGGAGGGAAATAAAATGAAGAAAAAATATACAAGGAGGAGTGAGAATATACAAGGATCAAGAAGGTTTGTGATAGACCTTCTTGCAGGAGCGAGGGGGTAGGTAGTATACATATGTGTCACTGTTGACGAGTCCAAAATTCAGCCTCTTAATTATGTGGAATTAGTGCGTTGTAGTCGGTTGAATTAGATCCATCAAAGACCGCTTAGAAAATTTTGTCGATTAATCAAAAGCGGTCGACTTTTATTTTACTTGGGCAAGCCCACGGTCGAACCCAGGGACACGAGCCTCTTAAGTATATATCTAGACTCTTATTATTCAGATTAAGTGTTAAATTTACAAATTCATAGGTCAATGCACACAGATATGCAAACAATGCAGACACATGCATAAAGACACATGGAGCAGACACTTTTTGTTTGATTTTTAACATGCAACAGAAAGCAAGCATACAATGATGCAAAGATGCCCTAATTAGATAGAATATTTGAGCCATTTAAACAGTAGTTAATTTCATGTTCAAATCATGAAGAGAGTTTCATTAATGAAGTAATGCAAGGCATGAAAAGCAATACATGAGGGACACTTAATTTAAAAAGAAGAATCAAAATTTCAGAGTGTCGTGAGATTAAACCATGCCTTTAGAAAGAGAATTATACTAGCTTGAAAAAGAGACCAAAATCAACTCAAATAGAGCTCAGATGCTCAAGATATTAACAAAAGAGCTCAGGGGCATAAATGCAAGAAAACATGCAAAATAATCAAGGAAAATATTACAAACAGGTCCTTAGGAGGACCTAATGCAAATAAAATAAGGCGTGAGGACCTCCCAGTAAATTTCCCACACGTGTGGGGGTAAAATTGCAATTATTAAAACCCCGAGGAGGTTTATTGAGATTTACCCTAGGCAAGGGTGGGTTGCATGTGCTTCAGGACATGAATACAATTTGAAGAAGTCTCCAGTGCCTCCATGCAAAATTCCCCATCCAGCATGTGACTGGCACGTGGGAGCGAGGCTCGGTCATCTTCGCAGGGTCGGACAGAGGTTCGGAAGGTTCAAGCGAGGCTCGGGTCGGGACTGTTGTGTGGCTTCATTTGGACCGTTAGATCATAGAGATAGGATGGTCCCTAGGCCCTGCGGAAGGTGTTGACGTGGTTGAATATCAACCGTTGGACAAGCACCGTGAAGGTGCCATCCAACGGCATATGTATGCATGGGGTTTCTTCCTCCGCCTCGAGGCCTGGCGGCAATATCTGGGCTCAGGCGATGCTACTGGTGCTCCGACTCTCTTCTCCGATCTCGATGGAGCTCCTTGGAGCATCCTAGAAGCTCGTCGAGGTAGCTGGAACCCAGGTTGAAGCGTCGGTCGGCCTGGAAGGGGCCAACGATGTCTGGACGCCGGAGGCGAAGTTCGCGAGTTATGCTCCGATGAGGCTCCGACCAATGCATTGAGGTACCTGCAATGTCAGGAAAATAGCCGAAGTACGGTGCACGAAGTGTTGTGAGTGGGATGGGGTCTCAAGAGGGTGGAGAGATGGGAGACCGAAGCTCCTCTCCGGCAAGGCGGAGAAGAGGTGGGTCGAATGTGGTCAGGTCTTGAGAAAGGGGAGATGGCTATCGGAGTGGTGTGCGAAGAAGGTGGAAGCATGACGAAGCTCGGGGGATGAATAATGGTTGGTGAAAGCATGTGGATTAGCCTAATAAAATAGAAGAAATTAAAAGAAAATGCAAATACAGATCGAGAGCTTACCTGGAGGAAATTGGTGAATGCTGGACTTGTGCTTGGACTTCTAATCGAAGTTCGGGTCTTCGCTGGACTCCGTTAGCCACGCGGAGCAGCTCGTTGGCGCGGAGCGGACGAAGACCTGTCCTACCATGGCCAGGGGTCTCACCGGAGTTCGGACCATCTTTGCACTGTAGATTCAGCTCCCCCTTGTCACGGGGAGGTGGAGAGATGTTGGGTCCAAACCCACCTATAAGTGGACAAGGTGATATGGAGGTGGTGAGGGTGTATTTGAAGGCGGAGGTTGGTAGTTTAGATGGTGGCAAACATGATTTGAGAGGGGTGTGTGGAGCAAACGAGAGGGGAACGTGGGGAGAATGGGTGTTCTTGAGGGAAAAGGAGTATGGGCTTTGCTTGTGGGGTAGTCGGAGAGTGGCGAGGTTGACTGAGGAGGTGGTGAAAATGGGAAGGGCTTGTTGGATGCGCGAGGTGGAGAACATGGGGAAGAAGGAGGACTGAAGGAAGAAGACGACGTCTCGACTGTTGGATCTCGCAATCCAACAAGTGAGAGTTGGGTGCTAACGAGCAATCCCGATCAGATCGATGTAGGGCTAGATCGAGGGTTGTGTATGTGACGCATGTCTCGAGTATATGCGGGCGGAGGTGAACGACCGAGATGGAGTTTGGGCCTTGATCGGATGGTGGGAATCAAAGACAGAGGGCGACGGCTGAGATTGAGCATTTTAGAGGGGATCGGGTAGCTACGAAGATGACACGTGGCAAGATGGGAGCGAGGCGCTAACGAACGACCAATATGAGATATGATGGCTCATCGAATGGTGGAGGATGATTGCGGGAAGGAGTGGTCGGGATGACGTCGCCAAGAAGGGATCGGACGGTCCAAAAGAGAGGGTACGTGGCATATAAAGAAGAGGGCCACGTGGCTTAACCAGAAAGAGCCATGTCGCCCAATCAGATTATTCCAGACGAAAATATAAAAAATGGGGAAGAAAAAGGCCGAATTTGGAAACAAGGTCAAACAAAGGGAGAAATATTTTTGTGTGTGTTTTTAGTGGTATAAAAACACTATGATTTTTAGTTTTGTTTGTATTTTTAATTTATTCTAGGACTCAGATATATACAATGTTTTATTTGGTTTTTTATTGACATTAATTTAAGCAAGAGGGTTAATAATAACAAATTAGGATGATGAAATCGAGTTTCATCACCTGTCAGAATCATCCTCAGAGGAATAATAGTGAGGGGTAGGGAAAGTCCAATGAGGGTCGACACACGGCTGCTTTCTCAAACATGGTTTAAGATAATAGCCGAACTGAGCTTACTCATATACATCACCTCATCCGGACCTGATGAGGACTCGTCAGAAAATTCCTTCTCTAGTATGTTGAAGGCAACTTTCTTAGTTAGTTTTCTAGAACCTGAAGCATCAAGAGGAAGAGGAGAGTGATACGTTTGGAGGAGTTCGAGGGAACACCTCAAGGAATCATTAATCTTCTTCTTCTTCTTACCAGATGATCGTCTAGAGGATGGAGCAACAGATTTATCGAGATTGGTCAATTTGGTCCCAGTTTTCTCCTTTGGTGTAGGTCCTGGGTGTAGTGTGTGTGAGGAGCTGACCAGAGGTTCATCATCAAATGAGTCACCATTTGCATTGTAATACTCCTGCAGGGTCAGCACACGTCTCTGGTATGGCATAGTGTTCTCAGTTGGTTGAGCATTTATCGGCTCATACGTCGGATCATATAAATAGACAAGGAAATCAGAAATGATCGTGTTCGTCTCAGGGGCAGCTTCTGGTTGTGAGTCCTCTCTAGAAGTTGTCATGTTGGTGGAGATGCAAGCAGTTGGTGATGTTAAGGTGTAGGGAGTTGATGAATCTCCATTTCATCACCTTTATTCTATCATTTTGGCCTTAAAAACCCCAGCAAATGCATGTAAATAGCATCAATTTGTACATAATAGCATCTATCATTTATTGTATTTATTGTACATAAAATAAGGTTTTTAATGCCAAAATTATAGAATAAAGAGAAGAAAAGAAAAAGGAATAAAATATTGCAAATATTTTATGACCCGAACCCCGAGACCAAGGCCAGCATGGAATTGGTCGACAAGGAATAAAGTAGGGGGGGATAAGGGCCAATAGTACAATAAATACCTCATTTATTTATTCATTCATTCATGCATTTTTTGACACCTATTTTGTATATAATTATTTATTCATTAAATAAAGAAATTTTGTACATGAAAGTTGTAGAGAATAATGTAAATAAAAATACAAAATTGAGTTTGTATAAAAATGATACACAGTGTACATTTTACACCCAGAATAAAAAGCCAAAATCTCAACTTCACAGACCCATATCTTGCAAATAAAAACTCAAAATCACCCAAAATCACCTTTAATTGTATATAACTTTTCAAGAGCTATTTAATAAAATTAGTTTCATAATTTTTGGAGTCCATCTGTGGAAGTTAGGTTTTTGGCCTTTATTGTACATAATACCCGATTAAAATATTAAATTTATTCATTATTTATTATTTCTATAAATTTATATTTTTAGAATTTTGTAAATAATGTATGTAATACATGTACATATTGAAATTAGAATAAAATCAAAAAGAATTTGTAAAATAAAATAAGTCTAAGAATTTGTAAAATAAAATAAGTCTATGCAATACATAGGCAAAATACTTAGGCTATCTATATGTATATAAATAAAAAGGGATTTTATTCTTTTATTCGTTATTCATCTATATTTTTATAATATTGTAAATATTACATAAAATTTATTAAAATGTAAATCCAAAATAAAATCCAATAAAACTCATTAAATAAATAAAATATATATATAATATAGGTAAAATACATATGAGTATACCTACATATTATATACACCTATTTATTTAAAGATGTAAATAAACTCATAAAAATTAAATAAAAATATATTTACACTCACAAAAATAAGTTATAAATTTATAAAATAATAAAATAAAAATAATAAAATAAAATATGCAAAATAAAAATAAAGTGTACAAAATACATGTAAATACACTTATAAATACATAATTAAAATAAACCCATAATAAAATACATCAAAAAATAAATAAAAATCATAAATAAATACTACATTAATTAATAAACATTTTTTATTTTATAAGCAAATTCTAATAAAATCATTTATTATGTTAAATAAATTATTTTCAAATAAATTTCCTTGTTTTGTCATGTAGTGTCCTAGGTGGACCAATCATGACGCGGCCCTAGTTGACCCCTGTTCAACTGTCCCATCTGGGACCTGGCGCGTCAGAAGCATCTTTTCCCCGTTATTCTTGCATTTTTCCCGCTCGATACAGTGATCAATCACCTTCGATCTCTTCGCGGAAGTTTCTCCTAGAATCATCATGATCCACGCCACCCTTGTAGATTGCTTGTACATAGCCTAGATTCTTTGATTTGAGCCGATTCATAAGGGCGCACCACCTTGTTTATAAATAACTCGTCTTCTTTCTCCGAACCTTTTTGGCCATTTCCCTAGCCCTAGAGCCCCAACCTTCGGCCAAGCATGCATCCAGGTGACAGGTGGAGGTCCCCTGATGGTTGTGGAAGCTCGTAGAGAAAGGAGATGCACCCACGGCGGCGCTCCGGCAGCCCTCCTGCTCCTTGGCCCAACCGCCAAGTTTGAGCTACGCATTTACGTTTCTTAGGAAGATTTTCATTTCTGCATTTCATTCCCGCATTTTAATTCGCATTTAGATCAGTAGCATAGCGTAGATTAGCCAAATCGAAGTTCGCCGGAGCTCAGCTCCGGCGACTCCTCCACCGTGACTCCACTATTTTCCGACCGCTACGACCACCCCATTCCTTTCCCTTCCAGTTTCTTCACCTCCCAGCCACCTTTGTCCAACCGGGTCCCTCTTGGATTCGCGACCCGAAGCTTCAACTCCATCGCTCGCCGGAAGCTTCGCCACCTCATCCATTTTTATGCTAACAGCTTCAAACCCCTGGTCGAGGAGCTTCGCCTCGAGCCGTGCGACCGTCATGTGCAGGTTAGGTGCGTGCTATAGCGCCAGGAGACGAAATCCAGAGTCGCTGGAGGTACCTGGAGCCGCGTTTCTTCCTCGAGCTCACGGTGGCGTCCCAGCGTACCTCGGCCCAATCCGACACCTCCAGACGATAGAGGAACCTGCCAGGAAGATTTTGCGATACCTTGGAGCAACAAAAGCCGGCGGAGAAGCGGAATCTCATCGGAAGAAGCTCGCCCAGGCGAGCGTTCTTCCCCTTTCTTCCAGATGTCTTCCCCGCCATTGGATGAAGAACAAGATCCCAGGTCAAAGATCCACCATCCGATGGAGCGAGGCCTTCACCGTCAGATCATCTAGGATGATCTAATCTCAGCCCTTCATCGACGAATCGGTACCAGTCGTTGGATGGGAGACGTGTGGCAGGTGGACGAAGCTCAATCGTCAGATCTAGCGCCACTGGGGGTAAATTGCAAACATAATCCCCGCCCTTTTTGTATTTTATATTTAATGCTGTAAAATAAATGTTTAGTGTAAAAAAATTAATTTTTGTAAAAGGACCCCCGTGTTTCTTGAAATTACTATTTGGTCCCTCCGCGCCTCACGTGCAGTCCCACGCGAGGCGCGTGAAAATTGCAATGTAGCCCTGGCGATTTTTGTAAATTGTAAACTAGTTCCAAAACTTAAAATAAATGTTTATTTCAGTAGGTATTTTTGCACAGAGCCCCCTGTATTTATTTTATTTGCAAAAATGCCCCTGTCAGGCTGTGTAATTTTTGTGTCTTTTATTTATTTATTAAAAATACCTATGTTGCTCCTAAAAATCCAGAAAAATTAGGATATATGCTTCATGAGTGTTCTTTCACGCCCACATTTTATTTTGCATTTTTTGCATTTAACCTCATTATTAAAAATGAAAAAGGAGCCCTTTTATACTGTCTAATTTATAAAATACCAAAAAAATGCAAAATGTTTTTGAAAAATTCTAAAAAAAATTATATGTGGTATATTTATATATATATATATTGAGTCCAGAAATTGAAAACCCCTAAAAATAGGAAAAAGAAAAATAAAAAAATCAGAAAGCTCCAAAATCCAACAAAAAAATAGAAAAACCCTTAAAAAATCCCAAAAATATATTTTTCTCTTTTATAGTTATCTATATATTATTATTAATGTATTAAAATTAATTTGGGTAATTTTGGAACTTAATTTATATTTTTAAAAACCCAAATTATGTTTGGCCTAGTTAATTGGTCCATATTGTGGACATTTTTGAAATTAAAAACACATAAAAATTAGAAATATTATAGAAAAATAACAAAAAAATAGAAAAAATATCAAAAGCTAAAAAATATTATATCTATATATTTAAAGCATTTATATCTATATATATCCATATATTATATTACTTATCTCTCTCTACTTATATATATATATACCTATATAGATATATAACTATATTATATAATTAAAAATATAAAAAATAGAAAATAGAAAAACAAAATAAAAATTATAAAAATAAAAATATATAAAAAATATATAAAATTAAAAACCCACAAAAACAATAAAGGATTGGACATGATCATTGAATAATTGCACAACAAATTTCACCATACAACCTTTCGCCTCCCAGTATTCGACCTCTACTTATGCTTACACCTATACACATTTGCTTTAGAGTTATAATAAATTTAACTCCACACTTTTGGATATTTATTGCATATATTTCATTGTGGGTTAACTGTTGATTGATCGAGGTCTTTTGTCGGTCGCCTCAGCGACTGTGTTCCCGCTTTGTGTGGAATGCAAGACCGATAGAAAATCTCAGTCTCAGTTCATAGCGCTCTCTGAGGGTCATCTGCGCGAGGCTATGACACATTATAGCTCTCGTGGTCTCTTCTGCTGGTAGATGATCTGTCGTCTACCGAGGCCACAATTTCCCTGAATCCGTCTGATGGATCCGGCTCCTTTGAGCCCCCTTCTCTCCTTGACGACCCTCGCAAGGGCGAGAGACACTGATTATTCACTATGTAGCTCACATCACTCCCCGAGGACTATCTGCGGAAGGATGTGACACTTCCTTTACGATCGACTTCACTCACTTCTGGTGCCTCCATCAGTTGGGGCATGAAGCCGATTCGTCTGATATGGGCAGTTGGTCTCCTCTCTCTGATTATGCGCCTGATCTATTGGGGCATTAGACCGACTTGCTCAGACTCCTTTCAGTCCGCTCTCCTTGACGGTCCTCGCAAGGATGAGATCTTTTCTGATTATTCCTTGACTAGCTTGTAGCTCCCTGAGGGTTATCTGTGGGAGACTACGACATATTTCCGATCTAATTTGTCTCTTTTGATGGTAGCCAATTGTCGACTACTGAGACTACTATGTGGGTCCGTCTGTTGGATCCGGCTCCTTCGGGCAGTTCTCTCTCCTTGACGATCCTCGCAAGGTAGAGACACATTCTGACTATTCCTTTCCTATCTTGCATTCATCCCCGAGGACTATCTACGGGAGAATGCGACACTCTCTTTACGCTCGGTTCCCCCTACTGATTGTGCCTTCGATCTGCGGAGCATGGAACCGAGTCGTTTGATATATATGATTTTGGTCCCATCCTGAGTTGCCTATCCGATTTGCGGATCATGGGACCCATCTGATAAGACTCCTTTGAGTCTGCTCGCCTTGACGATCCTCTCAAGGTTGAGCTCATGATATCAGTTATTTCCATGCCTAGCTGGCAGCACATTCCCCGAGGGTTATCTGTGGGACGTTGTCACACTTTCTTGATTTGTCGCTCTCTTTTACTGGTAGCCGATCTGTCGCCTACCGAGACCGTACCTAATGATCCGTCTGATGGATCACTGACGCCTTTGCGTCCGCTCGCCTTGACGACCCTCGCAAGATCGAGTCTTCTTCTGATTATTCATTGATTGGCATGTACTACTCCCGAGGGTTATCTGCGGGAGAATACATCATATTCTAGGTACTCGGCTTCATTTCTGGTGTCTCTTGTCTGTTGGAGCACGAAGTCGGGTCTTTTGACTTGTGTACTCGATCTCCTCCCTGGTTGTGTCTCCTCTCTGTTAAGCATGGAGCTGAGTACTCTGATTATTCTCTGATTCTGCTCACCTTGAGGACCCTCGCAGGGTTGAGCCATGACTTGTGGTATTCGGTGTGTCCCCATGATCTTCCGACCTCATGACCACCCAATGCAACGGTGTCTCCTATTCTCTATCTTCCGATCTATCTGAGACTCTGATTGACCGGAGGAGTCTGTACTGCTCTTGCTTCCTCCCAGTCTTACGGTATCGGCTTCGTTCCCTCATGTTGATCCTACGAGCCGATTGACTGCTTCATGCTACCGAACCCAATATCTATCATTTCGACCTGTTGTCCCCGGTAGCTGACACCCACTTGATTGTAGATTCGGGTGTATTTTCATCTTCTGACTGCGTCCTCGTTCTCACAGGGAGACGACGACGAGAGCACAGTAGTCACTTACCATGTACCGTCCTGTACTTCACCAGTTGTATATATATGTGTTTTGTCTATTCCTTCTTTCTCTCGCATGTTATGTGTGCCCTAGATCTATCGCATATTTGTGTGTCTACACTTAGGACATACCTTGTCCTAAGTATAGGGGGGTACACACCGCGTTGTTCTTTCGTTGTTCAGTTTCGTCATTCCTGTCGTTGCCTATACTTAGGGATATCTCACCCTAAGTATAGGGGGAGTGATGTGTATATTCTCCATGATCTTTTCATCTATCTGTATATATCTTTCTTTTCTTCTTTTCTTATTTTTGTCTTTTCCTTTTTATATTTCTTTATCTAAATAAAAGGTGTCGCCCCTTTGTCTCAGTTTTCTATACTTAGGATGTACTTTGTCCTAAGTATAGGGGAGGTGCACCCCTGATTTGTTCATTCATTGATCTATTTATTCCCACCCTTGACCCTCCATGCGTCGTGTACAGCATGCTATACATAGGATTATTTGATCCTAAGTATAGGGGGGACGATCAACTTCTCATTCATCCATTTTTTATTTATGTATTCTTTAGACTTTGCTATACTTAGTATGAGTTATGTCTTCTCTTCCTCTTTTCCGATCTATGAGGACATAGCTCAAGCTAAGTATAGGGGGGTCGTATATACTCTGTATATACTTTAGCCATAACTCGTACTTTTGTATTCTCTCAATAATATGGCTAATAATTCTTTAAAATTCATTAAATACCCTAATAAAAAGATGTTATTATTCCTCAAATTCTTTTTGTATTTACTGATTAATAAATCAGGTGAAAATATTTTTTTGCAAAATGTTTGAAAATAGTTTGAAAATCTTTGTGAACATTTATTGAAAACTATTTTGAAAACGTTTTGTTACATGTTTTCAACCTTTGTAAAAATGTGTGGTTTGTAAAAATTTATTTCTTTATGTGAAATAAAATGTTTGAAAATGATTTGCAAATGGTTTGAAAAATGGTTGCAAAAATATTTTGAAAATCTATGTATACTGTTTTGAAAAACCTTTGTAAAATGATTTTCAAATGTGTGTACATGTTTGTAAAAATGTTTGTAAAAATTATTTTGGACTATAGTTTTCAAAAATTGTTTGAAAAATTTGTGTCAAATAAGTTTAAGGAATAGATACATCTAATAAATAAAAAATATATATATAAATATAAATATAAAAATATTATTATTATAAATAAAAATAAACAAAATTCTTTAATAAGTGTACATATATACCTATAAACAAAAACTAAATTGTAAAATTCTTAATTCTTGTAAAATAAAGCGGCACGCCCGTGTAAATAGTTGTACATATTTTATACGTTGAGTGCCAAAATTATTTGCAAAAATTCTTTGTGTAAAATTCTTCTCTTTGTTTTCAAATTCTTGGAAAAATTGCATTATTCTTTGCATATTTGTAAATAGCATTTGCATAGCATTCATATTCTTTGATTGAGCTTGATGATTGAACTAGTCCAATAAAGTCGAAGATTGGAGCTCGGTTGGACCTTACTGCACCTAGTTGCACTGGAACCTTATGGGAACTAGGTTTAAGGTACTTTAGGTCTATTCAGACTTAATTCTTTGAGAAATCAGGGCTGGGTTCAAGTCACCTCAACTGACTAACTAGAACTTTTCGAGACATGCGCACGACTCCTGTCGGTCGTGACCTAACTTGGACACCTGCACCTTTCACTTGGCTCAACTCAGATGGAGTGGTGAGGGGGTTGGATTTACCAGTCTGAGACGCACACAGGTGGAAACATTCGTCCTCGTCTAGGGAGGGAAGTGCACCCCAACCTGGTCCAGTAGCCATGAGGTCTAACGACAGAAGAGTGTGGGTTGCAATAATGCTTCAAAAGAGGGATAGTCTTCTGGCTCAAGAGGAAAAACTCCTTATGTAAACGTTGCTGTAAATAGTATGTTGAAAAAAAACACCAAAAAAGTGGACAGGCTTGTGAATAAAAATAAAAATGCCTGTCGGAGTATGTATATATGTTGTATAGAAAATAAGCAAGCTTGAGCATCAAAGTTATACCATGTGAGCCTGCAGCTGGATGACTTGACTACACTGGTCTTGCATCCCAGGATAGGTAGCTACACTGGCTACCGTCCATTCTTCTCTTTACCTCCTCCTCTTGAGTTAGATGCCACTTGAACTTAGAAGGGAATATTCAGTTGGGGAGAGCCACCATCACTTACATTGTACAAGTTAGCTTCATAGTCATAAGGGTTTGTGTGTGATGTAGGCTAGTTCTGACCTGGCTATTGAGGTGATTTGAACCAAGTTCTGTGACTCTTGAAGGCTGTTGTGTTTTAAATTTGGTCCCCTACCAGGTTCCACACACATTTTCACACCAAGGTCTAACCTGAGCTCCAAACTTTGATTTTGTACAGATAGGTTTAATAATCATGATCAATTCACTCTATTCATTAAAGTCTTTATTTTTGCTTTTTCTTTTCTTCGTATTCTTTATTCTTTTTGTACTAATTGCATAAGTGTTTGCTAGGGACTAGCAAAGGCAAGTATAGGGGTGATGAATCTCCATTTCATCACCTTTATTCTATCATTTTGGCCTTAAAAACCCCAACAAATGCATGTAAATAGCATCAATTTGTACATAATAGCATATATCATTTATTGTATTTATTGTACATAAAATAAGGTTTTTATTGCCAAAATTATAGAATAAAAAGAAGAAAAGAAAAAGGAATAAAATATTGCAAATATTTTATGACCTGAACCCCAAGACCAAGGCCAGCATGGAATTGGTCGACAAGGAATAAAGTAGGGGGAGATAAGGGCCAATAGTACAATAAATACCTCATTTATTTATTCATTCATTCATGCATTTTTTGACACCTATTTTGTATATAATTATTTATTCATTAAATAAAGAACTTTTGTACATGAAAGTTGTAGAGAATAATGTAAATAAAAATACAAAATTGAGTTTGTATAAAAATGATACACAGTGTACATTTTACACCCAGAATAAAAAGCCAAAATCTCAACTTCACAGACCCATATCTTGCAAATAAAAACTCAAAATCACCAAAATCACCTTTAATTGTATATAACTTTTCAATAGCTATTTAATAAAATTAGTTTCATAATTTTTGGAGTCCATCTGTGGAAGTTAGGTTTTTGGCCTTTATTGTACATAATACCCGATTAAAATATTAAATTTATTCATTATTTATTATTTCTATAAATTTATATTTTTAGAATTTTGTAAATAATGTATGTAATACATGTACATATTGAAATTAGAATAAAATCAAAAAGAATTTGTAAAATAAAATAAGTCTATGCAATACATAGGCAAAATACCTATGCTATCTATATGTATATAAATAAAAAGGGATTTTATTCTTTTATTCTTTATTCATCTATATTTTTATAATATTGTAAATATTACATAAAATTTATTAAAATGTAAATCCAAAATAAAATCCAATAAAACTCATTAAATAAATAAAATATATATAAAATATAGGTAAAATACCTATGAGTATACCTACATACTATATACACCTATTTATTTAAAGATGTAAATAAACTCATAAAAATTAAATAAAAATATATTTACACTCACAAAAATAAGTTATAAATTTATAAAATAAGAAAATAAAAATAATAAAATAAAATATGCAAAATAAAATAAAGTGTACAAAATACATGTAAATACACTTATAAATACATAATTAAAATAAACCCATAATAAAATACATCAAAAAATAAATAAAAATCATAAATAAATACTACATTAATTAATAAACATTTTTTATTTTATAAGCAAATTCTAATAAAATCATTTATTATGTTAAATAAATTATTTTCAAATAAATTTCCTTGTTTTGTCATGTAGTGTCCTAGGTGGACCAATCATGACGCGGCCCTAGTTGACCCCTGGTCAACTGTCTCATCTGGGACCTAGCACGTCAGAAGCATCTTTTCCCCGTTATTCTTGCATTTTTCCCGCTCGATACAGTGATCAATCACCTTCGATCTCTTCGCGGAAGCTTCTCCAAGAATCATCATGATCCACGCCACCCTTGTATATTGATTGTACATAGCCTAGATTCTTTGATTTGAGCCTATTCATAAGGGCGCACCACCTTGTTTATAAATAACTCATCTTCTTTCTCTGAACCTTTTTGGCCATTTCCCTAGCCCTAGAGCCCCAACCTTCGGCAAAGCGTGCATCCAGGTGACAGCTGGAGGTCCCCTGATGGTTGTGGACGCTCGCGGAGGAAGGAGATGCGCCCACGGCGGCGCTCCGGCAGCCGTCCTGCTCCTTGGCCCAACCGCCAAGTTTGAGCTGTGCATTTACGTTTCTTAGGTAGATTTTCATTTCTGCATTTCATTCCCGCATTTTATTTCGCATTTAGATCAGTAGCATAGCGTAGATTAGCCAAATCGAAGTTCGTCGGAGCTCAGCTCCGCCGACTCCTCCACCGTGACTCCACTGTTTTTCGACCGCTATGACCACCCCATTCCATTCCCTTCCAATTTCTTCACCTCCCATCCACCTTTGTCCAACCGGGTCCCTCTTGGATTCGCGACCCGAAGCTTCAACTCTGCCGCTCGCCGGAAGCTTCGCCACCTCATCCATTTTATGCTAAGAGCTTTAAACCCCTGGTCGAGGAGCTTCTCCTCGAGCCGTGCAACCGTCCTGTGCAGGTTAGGTGCGTGCTATAGCGCCAGGAGATGAAATCCAGAGTCGCCGGAGGTACAAGGAGCCGCGTTTCTTCCTCAAGCTCACGGTGGCATCCCACCGTACCTCGGCCCGATCCGACACCTCCAGACGATAGAGGAGCCTGCCAGGAAGATTTTGGGATACCTTGGAGCAGCAGAAGCCGGTGGAGAAGCGGAATCTCACTGGAAGAAGCTCGCCCAGGAGAGCGTTCTTCCCCGTTCTTCCAGAACTCTTCCCCGCCGTTAGATGAAGAACAAGATCCCAGGTCAAAGATCCATCGTCCGATGGAGTGAGGCCTTCATCTCAGATCATCTGGGATGATCTAATCTCAGCCCTTCATCGACAAACCAGTACCAGCCGCTGGATGGGAGACGCGTGGCAAGTGGACGAAGCTCAATCGTCAGATCCAGCGCCTCTGGGGGTAAATTGCAAACATAACCCCCGTCCTTTTTGTATTTTATATTTAATGTTGTAAAATAAATGTTTAGTGTAAATAAAATTTAATTTTTGTAAAAGGACCCCCGTGTTTCTTGAAATTACTATTTGGTCCCTCCGCGCCTCACGTGCAGTCCCACGTGAGGTGCGTGAAAATTGCAATGTAGCCCTGGTGATTTTTGTAAATTGTAAACTAGTTCCAAAACTTAAAATAAATGTTTATTTCAGTAGGTATTTTTGCACAGAGCCCCCTGTATTTATTTTATTTGCAAAAATGTCCCTGATAGGCTGTGTAATTTTATGTCTTTTATCTATTTATTAAAAATACCTATGTTGCTCCTAAAAATACAGAAAAATTAGGATAGATGCTTCATGTAGTGTTCTTTCATTCCCACATTTTATTTTGCATTTTTTTGCATTTAACCTCATTATTAAAAATGAAAAAGGAGCCCTTTTTGTACTGTCTGATTTATAAAATACCAAAAAAATAGAAAATGTTTTTTGAAAAATTCTAAAAAACATATATGCGATATATTTATATATATATATTGAGTCCAGAAATCGAAAAACTCTAAAAATAAGAAAAAGAAAAATAAAAAAAAATCAGAAAGCTCCAAAATCCAATAAAAAATAGAAAAACCCTTAAAAATCCCAAAAATATATTTTTCTCTTTTATAATTATCTATATATTATTATTAATGTATTAAAATTAATTTGGGTAATTTTTGAACTTAATTTATATTTTTAAAAACCCAAAGTATGTTCGGCCTAGTTAATTGGTCCATATTGTGGACATTTTTTAAATTAAAAATACATAAAAATTAGAAGTATTCTAGAAAAATAACAAAAAATTAGAAAAATATCAAAAGCTAAAAAATATTATATCTATATATTTTAAGCATTTATATCTATATATATCCATATATTATATTACTTCTCTCTCTCCTCTTATATATATACCTATATAGATATATAACTATATTATATATATTATAAATATAAAAAAAATAGAAAATAGAAAAACAAATTAAAAATTATAAAAACAAAAATATATAAAAAAATATATAAAATTTAAAACCCACAAAAACAATAAAGGATTTGACATGATCAATGAATTGAATAATTGCACAACAAATTTCACCATACAACCTTTCGCCTCCCAGTGTTCGACCTCTACTTGTGCTTACACCTATACACATTTGCATGTAGAGTTATAATAAATTTTAACTCCATACTTTTGGATATTTATTGCATATATTTCATTATGGGTTAACTGTTGATTGATCGAGGTCTTTTGTCGGTCGCCTCAGCGACTGTGTTCCCGCTTTGTGTGGAATGCAAGACCGATAGAAAATCTCAGTCATCAGGAGTCTCTGAACCAATGGTCGTCTGGATAGTCGTTATCTCATGTGGTAGAGATACGGGACTCAACTGTCTCTCGAAGGTCACGGTTGTCTGTGACTTTACAGGTTACCTTAGAATATAGTGTGTCCTCAAAGATTGGGTGAGGTCGGAGTGCTCCCAATGTAGTGCAATCGATCTCTCGAAACTCGCAATCTATAGTTGCCTTAGCCAAGGATAAGAACGGCTTCCCGAGAATGATCGGAGAATGGATGAACTCTCCTCGATGCTCAATGTCAATGATCATGAAGTCTACCTGTAGTAGAGCACTTTGGAAAGTAATGACAACTAAAATGGTTCCTCTCAACCGTTTAATGGACCGATCAGCCAAGTGCACGATCTCTCCTGACTTATTGGCATATTTGAGTTTGATCTCTTGGCAAACACGGAAGTCAGGAGAATATTTATCGGTAAGTCATCATCGATTCTTGCATGGGTGAAGGTAATGCCTTTGATTTCACAATCAAAGTTAGGCAACCGCTTCACTCTGTGGCTCTTGGTTTTTCTCTCTATCACCAAAGAGGTGGCCATAGACACTATATGTTTCTCGATCCTTGTCCTCTTATTGCCCAACCTTTTAGGCATCAATTTACTTCTCACAAATCTTTTGTGTCGGGAAAGTATTAAATGACCATTATTAAGGGAAGCTCAAAAATCAACTCTCTATCAATCGCTTCCCTAACTGCAGGTTCCAATTTTTGTAGGTCTTTTCCATTTTCAATTTTTATGGTATTTTTGGGGTTTTCAATTTTTTTGGTCATTTTGATAGGTAGAGGAGTAGGAGAATGTACAGACTCAAGTTTGGAGGGAAACTGGTTAGTATGAGAAGGAGGTAGAAGGGACTCCATGTGTACATGATGTATGGTCAATCCGATGTCTTCCAGGTTTTCAAAATTCAATCCGTGAAATCCATGATATACTTTCATACCTGGACTCTTGATCGGTCTAGAGATGTCATCCTGTAATAAGTTCTCATGACACATCATGAGAGAAGTCTTCTCAATTGGAGTACTGAGAACTCGGGCTCTTATACTTAACACACCTTGACTCAGGCGTGTAATTTTGGTTGAGTATGACCCATCTATATGGCAGATATTGGTCGGAGCCTTATAAGGTGGAGTCAGTAGACAGGGGGTCTGTAAATTGGTCGCAGGAATCCAATCCCCTATATATGTTAGCTATCTAAATGGGTTGATATGAAGGCTGGTCAATGTGGTCTTGATCACTCAGGTTAATCAAGTTAGGAAGATCATGTAGTACAGGCCTCTCCATTCGGTCTGTTTAGTCGACCATGTTGTACCCTAAGGTCAAGTTGGGATGTATATAGGTCAATTGTTGTCCGGTCCTAACTTGAGGTGAGAATGAGGTCTGGGGGGCAACGGATTATGCCAATCATTCATCTCAGCAGTGGCTTGCTCCTTTATTTGTTCCTTGATTTTAGCAAGATGAGAATATGGTGAGTTAATCAAGGGCGGATGTGGGTCAGGGGTGTAAGAATGTGGGGTAGGTGAGAAGTACAAAGAAGTGGGGAAGTCAGTCAGAATTCTGACTTTGCGGTCAGGGTGTGGGTATGAGGAGGAAGAGGGTGGACATGACCGGAATATGATCGAAGAAGAGTGATGTGGATATGATGACCAATATCCCGACATCTTTGAAAAGAGATGGGAGAATGAACCGGATCGAGGAATAAAGTATGCAAGTGCACCAAATAACACACAAAACAGATAAGCACAAGAACAACCCCTGGGTTCACCTACTCAACACAGTGATGATTGTAAGAGTTTGATCGTTTATCTTTTCAATTTTAATTAGATGATAAATCAAGATATACGTCCAATTGCGCAAGGCTTAAAAGTAGGTTTGGGGCACTACCCTAGGGATGCGTCCTCACCTCTAAACGATTACAATAGCACAAGCATAATGAGGGTTTTGCTCTCCCAAAAACAATTGTTATTTTTAGTCATTTTTTTGTCAACTCTGATTAGCAGTCCCGATTTTAAGTTCGGTTATCACTTGATTAATCCACCAAACATGGCACGCCTAATGATCAGTCTTGATTTCCTTTTAACCTAAGTTTCAAAATCAAGAGGAATGGAGTCGAAAAAAGCTATGCAAATAGTGAACTCAATGATGCATGCTCAGTTTAGAAGACTTACAGTGATCCCTGTGCTCTACATGCAGGATGCAATGCAAAATTTAAATTTTATACTATATGAGATGAAAACGAGAAAATGGTTCCAATATAGGCAGTTCTATTAGAGAGTGATGAACAATTTAATTTAGACTAATAGCATGGCGGTCTAAGTGTGTCTCGTTAAATCTGATGTGCGGTCCTAAAGATTACGAGCACAAGCAATAAAAATATTCAAGTAAAAATGCTCTAAGGGCCGCGAGTGCAAGTCTTATTCTACGTCAACCACACAACCATGAATGGGTCAAATATCCAGTCTTGATACAAGCGCAAGCTCTCAAATAAGAGCCGTTGTAAAGAGCGAATTACCTAAATTATTGCAACACAATAATTAGAAAAATGACAAAAATAAAAATGTTCTCTAAATAAATTAAAATTCTGTGATCTTCAGCAGTCAGTGTGTGTCACATCCGTCGACTTCCGATTCACTCCAAGCTCACCGGACCCTTGTAAGGAAAATAAAATTTGTATTAGAGAGATAAACAACAAAATATATATAAAAAATAAAAAGAGAAATAATTGAGAGAAAAGAAGAAGAAATGGATTAATTACAAGGTGGCTTGGAGGTTAGACTACCCGAGTGAGAGAAAACCAAACACTAATTTTTTAAATTAATCCTTAAGTCGTTTGCCTCTCTGGCAACAGTTCCATCTGACTAATCGCTAAATAGGTGATATAATTTGTACTCATTGTAATACATGTACTTAGCGAATCATGCATAACCGAGAAAAGATCTCTGTGGAGAGTGTCTCAGCTTAAATTTATATCCCGGGCTAGTCTGGGGTCGAACACAGGGAAGCAAAGGAACAACTTTGGGTTAATTCAGAAAACTTAGGTCTAAGTCTCCAATGCATATTTTTTTGTATTTTTGTACGCAAAAATGAATGCGATTGCAAAATGCGAGTGAATCAAGTTAATATGAAAGCATGCAACTTAGCCAAATTAATTTTAATACAAAATTAATTAAATTTAGCCAAATTATATTTTTTTTCTGCAAACCTAATCTAGTGATGAATGCAACACACATTCTTTTGGAATTTTATGGTTTAAAATACAACAATGAAAAACACACACTTTTTTATGGTTTTTTATGCAATTTTTCACTCAAACAGAATGCAAAAATTATGAAAATTTTAATGGAACTTAAACATAATATATTGAGTCTACAATATTTTTATATTTTTTTAACAATATATGAATTTTTTATGAATTTTTTAATGAAAATAGAGTGATAGTGATTAATTAATTCCTAATAAATCTAAATGTCAATTTATCCAGAGTGTGAATTATCTCAAAAATGCATTTTTAGTAAGCAATCCATGAGAGTTAGAATTTTGCGAAAATTATGTGTGTCGATTTAATTAAAAATTATATACAAAAATCACTCTATAATTTATTTAAGGCACAAGAGAACTTCAATTTAGATTGAATTTGGATAGTAATTTAATCACACTTCATGGCATCATTTCTAATTTTTGAGGAATTTTCGAAGCAATAGTGAGTTAAATATAAATTTAAGAGCACAGATTGGGTAAAAATATGTAATTTGTTTAATAAAATAATTTTAGTTAATTACCCAAACTCACAAAAAACCAAATAAATATCTAATGATAGAGAATTAATTGCTCAACAACGTGATATTTTTCATTAAATAAAATGATGCAATAAAGATCTCAAATTCATGCAATTTCAAAAATGAACTTAAACAATACAAATGTGTTCAGGAACACTTTTGAAATTACAAAAAGTGTGCAGGAAAACTTTCCAATTTTGATAAAATAGAAAAGAATTAAAATGGGGGAACCACCTTCGCTCTCGGCTAGGGCTCGATGATAGGGGAGATGGCAGGGAGGCTCCTTGGCTTCGCTTTCACGAGTTTTAAAATTATAGAATTATGAAAAAATCATTGCAACCCAATCAAGTGTTAACAAACAAATTTATTTTTTTTCTTCTCAAGCCAATAATTATAAGAATAATGAAGCGAGAGAAATTTTTGCTACTTATTTACCTGAATAGCTAATAGGGTCGAACTCAGGGAGGCTACAATTCCCGAGGGTTATTCAATTAATCAAAAAATCAATTAAAAGAAAACGGAATTCTCAATGTATACTATGTTTGGTTTTTGTTTTGATTTTTGTTTTTTTTACTTTTCTTTCTTTTCTTTATTTTTCCTTTCTTTATTTATTTATTTTAGATAAAATAGCAATATATGGACAATATTTACACACAGATGCTAGTAAGAATATGGAGTTAGTATTATATACATGAGTTTTATAAGGGATTTTAAGAAAAAATAAATGAATAAAGATGATGAAATGCAGATTCATCATCCCCCTATGCTTTACCTTTGCTAGTTCCTTATCAAAGACTTATTTGAAAGAATAAGCAAATAAAAGAAAAGGAAGGGAAAATAAAGAATTTAGGACAATATTGAGTACTAAACTTATCTTCATAAAATTGTAATATGGAGCTCTGTCAGACCTTTGGAATATTAGTATGGTAGAACCTTAGTGGGAAATAGATTTAAAACCAAACAGCCTCTAAGTTCCACATGACTCCTATTCAGGTTTCCTCAACAGTCTGGTCAGAACAAGTCTACATACACAAATTCTTATGACTATGAATCTTTACTTGTACGGTGTAAGTGAAATATAGCTCACCATCTCAAAAGTAGCAAAGAAACAACCTCCCTCAACAAGGTAACTCTAGTCCCCCGGTATGGCAACTCTTTCCTCGAGGAGCGGTGGCATTCCCTTCTAAGTTCAAGTACAACCAACTCAAGAAGAGGAGATGGAGAAAAGAATGGATGGTAACCAGTGTAGTTACCTATACTTGGATGCATGACCAGTGTAGCCAAGTCATCCAGTTGCAAGCTTACAAAAATTTGACTTTGAAGCTCTTATTATTTTCTTTTTTTCTTTATCCTTGTATATATACTCAGGAAGGTATTTTACTTTTCAATCAGGTCTGTCCATTTTTGGAGATTTTGCATTTTCTCTCTCTTTTTTTTTGAAAATATATACAAGGTGCAGCATGTACATAAGGAGTTTTTCCTCTTGAGCTAGTAGACTATCCCTCTTTTGAAGCATTATTGCAACCCCACAGCATCCTGTCTTTAGACCTCAATGCTACTAGATCAGGTTGAGATGCACAACCCTCCTTAGAGGAAGATGAGAGGTTCTGCCTAGATGTACTACCCTCGTATGCTACTCCAAGCCAAAAGATTCTACCTCCTCACTACCTTCTCCATGAAGAGCTACGTGTAGAGTGCGTGTCCAAGATAAGCCATGGTCTGAAAAATCATGTGTGTGTTGTGAAATATTCTACTTATACTAATCAAGATGACATGTAAAATAGTCTTATGGACTCAAAGAATTAAGTCACTGGGACCTGAAAAGTCTTAACTCCATTTCTTATGAGGTTCCTCTGAAATTAAGAGGATTAAGGTCTAACTAATCTCCATACTTCAATTTTATTCCAGATTAAGTTTAAATATCAATACGATCATGAAAAATGGACATGCAAATGCAAGATATATGTACAATGCAAATAAAACAAAGCAAAATCTTTTTTTGAAATAATTCTAATTTTGAACTTTTTATGGATTTTTGAAAAGAAAGAAAAGAAAAATGATGCGCATGTAAAGAGAGATTTTTTTGAAGGAAAAAGGATTGGTAAAATATATACAAGTATATACAGGGATTTTTTTGTTTTTTTTGTTTTTTATGTTTTATTTTCTATTTTATTTTTGTTTGTTTTTTGTTTGTGTTTTTTCATTTTGTTCTATTTTATTTTTTATTTTTTTATTTTTTTTGTTTTTTTGTATTTTTTTGAAAGGTAATCAAAGTCTATATACATACATGGATTTTATGAATTTATATACATATCCCCAAAATAATCAAATTAAAAGTATGAGTTATGTCGAAACTATATATATAATATATACAATGCCCCCTATACTTAGCTTGAACTATGTCCTCATAGTGATCAGAGAGCGACAAAGGAAGACATAACTCGTGCTAAGTATAGAAAGGTGAAAAGACTCCTAAGCTACAACAACTCAAAAGAAATATGAAAAGGATAGAAGTCGGTGATCCCCCCTATACTTAGGATCAAGTAATCCTAAGTATAGAAGACTGTACAAAAGGGAAAAACCGATGAAGAGAATGTGCGGACTCAACGGCTCCACTTGCCCCCCTATACTTGGGTAGAACAGCCCTAAGTATAGAATATCAACAAATTGGGGGACAATCGAGAGAACAGAAGAATAAAAACACAAAGAGATGATATAAACAACACAAATCATTCACCCCCCCCCATACTTAGGATAAAGCACATCCCAAGTATAGTATATATACACACGGAAAAGGGGTGAACGGGCTCTCAAGTGCGGAAATCATGAAAGGTGACTCCAAAATTCCAAGATCGGGTGAGTGGAATGTGGGTGGGTGAGAATCAAAGTTTGACTCTTAAAATAATGGGTTAGGTGGATATGCACAAAAATCAGGAGGAAAGTCCTTCTGGAAAAAGGAACGTGGATCAGCTGGAGGGTGCGAGGAATCCGCGAAGATCGGATTAAAATAACTCCAGTCGGTCATCTCCGAAACAAAAGATAGGGATTGGGAGAACACGGTAGTCAACTCAAGCTATGCAAAGAAAAAGGTGCAAATGCATGGAAGTATCGAGTATGCACACAATCAATCATAAACAATATACACAAAGCAAAACACACCCCTCAATTCACATACTCAACTCAGTGAAGATCGTGAAAGCTCGGTCTTTATCTTGTCAATTTTTAGATTTTGGTGAGAATACAATCTATCAGAGCGGTTTAAGCGAGCTGTTAGGAACCCAATTCCCCCAGGAGACTGTCCCAATATCACAACTATTTTTCCCAGCCAGTATGGGTGCAGACCATTTACCGGCTACCCAATCTGCCCACTCTGCTAAGGAAGTCCCGGACCAGTTACTGGCTACCTAGTGAAGTCCTCACTATAGAAGAACTAGTCACAAGACCAGTAGTCTTAAGAGAGTTCGGGCATGGCTCTATCCTAATGTGCAGGTCGCTCTCTCGCTACAGATAAATCAAATAAGGAGGGATGACTCTCCCCAAAACAATGATTTTTCCTTACGTTTATTTTAGGGTCGAGTTTTCTTTAACAATCCCAAATTTTAGGCAATTGTCACTTGATTTGAATATTTTCAATGAATCGCCCACCGAATGTCCAATTTCCTTTTTAACTTATGTGAGTGAAAACAAGGAAGGAGATCGGAAATGACAATGCATGATTAAACCTGTGATGCATGCAGGGGTTAGAGATGCATACCTTGTCGCCAGCACTCTATATACAGGGTGATCCGCGTAAAATTTAAATACAGAAAAATAAATTAACAATATGAAAATGAAGTGAACCGTCCTAACAATAGCTTCTATTAACGGGCAAGAACCAATTAAATTTAACTAAGTCCAATTACGCTCTATTCTATATGTACAGAAATTCTTATTTAGGGTGTTTGGACCTAATTAATTACCTAGCTCAAGCAAATTAATTAAAGCAATCAATAGGTAGCTCACGAAATCCGCGTGAAACAAAAAAAATAAGGTGATGAAAGTAAAATCGGTGAGGTTGTCCCACTACAACCATTACATGTACATCAGCTGGAAGGAAATACACAGAAAGATTACTAACTACCTTACAAAGAAAAGCTATTGTGGCTGGTTGGATGTCTACTATGTAAGCTGGCTGGATTACTAAAGTCCTTGCGATAGCTCACCGACACCTGTTGTGTTTTCCATAAATCATAGGATAAAAATTAGTGAATGCTAAGTAACGAAGAAGAGAAAAGAAAACAAATTGTGTAATTTTTCAAAACCTGTTATCACAAAAAAGTTCCATTCCTTCTCATTAATTTAAATCCTATTCTTTTCTATTCCACATCAAGGATTAGTCCAGTGAATTACCTCACCACTATATGGACTCCAAAGCTGTGGACACTTCGGGATTGGAGATTGCGTTGATCTTGGTAAGCTTATGTCGTCGCACGTCGCCTCAACCAATCCTCCAATACTACCCTGACAAATTCACTTTCTTTTATCAATCAGGATCTCAGACCCTCAGCCTAGCAAACAAAGGAGCACACTGTCCTTGAGGACTCGATTGTTTAAACCTCAGGCTAACATTTAATCATATAACCTAGCAGCTTTAAATACATGTTATCGTGACCCAGCTGCTATCCAACCACTCGTTCCTCCACATGGCACGACTACATCTTCCGTCGTTCAACCTGAAGATATTGGCACCCGGTACCACGCGTTACAAATTATATATTTCGTGCATAGTTATCATAACAGGGCAACCATGTAGCACCTAGGTAGGTCCACGCCAATACGGGTTCCTTCCGACAAACCTACAGGTTGCATGCTCGACATGTAGTTCTACTCCCAGTCATCCTTAACGTGACACACGATCCTTTTCAGGATCCAACTCAAAACACATCAATTCCCATGATGTAACTCCTCCTTTAAGCCTTAGATTAGTGTAACCATAAATACTGAGTATAGACTAACACATATATTAATCCATATATTTATATACTCAATTTATGCTTTTTTAACTCCTAAACCCTATCTTTCCAAGCCATTGCATCAATTTGATGTCTAAACCTTATTTTAATGGGTATCACAAAACAACCTTTCATACTTTCTAAAAAATATCCAAAGTAGGGTTCTACGTAACAAAAAACATAAAATCAGAAATTTCAACGATCTCGTATGAAAACCCAACAGCAAAAGGAAGGATTTCATTACCTAATCAAGCTCTTTCTCTCGTATGCATTGCTTTATCGTGATTCTCTTTCAAAAGGATGAATTATAGCTCCTTAAATGATCGAAATTCATTTTCGTATTAAAAAATCTAAGAACGTGCCAAGAACGCGAAGAACGAACAAAGAACGCGAAGAACACATGAAGAACGCGAAGAACATATTTTCTCTTGAAATTTCAGCAGAGCTTCCCCTTATACACGGTGATATTCCTAGGAAAATTTGGCAGAGTTTCCCTTTATACGGGGTGATATTTCTAGGAAAATTTCGACAGAGTTTCCCCTTATACGGGGTGATATTTCAAGGAAAATTTTGGCAGAGTTTCCCCTTATATTGGGACATATTTCTAAAAAATCAGAAAGTATTTCCTCTATAAAATCACCGAAAGGAAACAACAAGGAACTTAATATGAATCGAAAACCTATCTCACGAAGCAACTAAGAGAGGACCGTACCTTCCTCCTCGTTCTCCCGGCAGCGCTTCGATAGCTCATCTTCCTCGCCTCCCACTCCTCCTCCCGACCTCTCGACCGTAGCCCTTGGGGTGATGGTGGTAGTGGAAATTGTAGAGAATGAATAGATAGGGGGGTTATTTATAGCTCCAGAAAACCGCTAACCATGGTTAGAAAACCATGGTTTAGACCTTAACCGTGGTTAGCGACCCATGGTTTTGGCTCATGGTTTTAGCTAAAAATTATCCAAAACTTAGGGCTTAAGTTAGAACATTCCAGAGGATTCTAGATTCACTAATGACGCTTAATTAACACTAATCGTGATTAACTTTTATTAATCATGATTTACCTTTCGCGGCTTATGCTTATCTTTTGCTAACCATTGATTAGTGTTCCTAATGATTATTAGTGATTTTCAATCCGTCATTATTTTCTTTAATCATGCTTAATTAGTCTTAATGATAGCCATTATGGGTTAATGACATTTTTAACCTTTTTACTTCTCTTTCTTCCAAAAATCATAACAAATCGAAACGAAGTCCGATTCACACGAAACAAATTCCATTGGTTTCCTCTTAACGAGCTAGAATTTATTATATAGGACCTGAGAGATGCAAAGTTCAAGGCTTTACAATTATAACAACCATAAAGGAAGTCTCGTCCTCGAGACTTATAAAGATGGCATAACAATCTTAAAGAGGATTGAAACCATAACAACCTTAAAGAGAATGGATGCCATTTCATTTATAAAGGAGATATACAACACAAAGTCTTATCACTCAAACAAATTGGGGTATTTCTCTCTCATTTCTGCCTCAGGTTCCCATGTGGCTTGTTCAAATTTTGGTTCTGCCACAAAACTTTAACTAGAAGTACCTCTTTATACCTCAGCTTCTTGATATCTTTATCTAGTATTTCCACGGGTATTTCTTCGTATGTCAAGTCTGTCTCAACATGTAAATCATCATAACTTATCTTATGCTCTAGATCCCTAATGTACTTTCTCGGAGTTGATACATGAAAAACATCATGTATTGCCGAAATATGTGGAGGAAGTGCAAGTCTATATGCCACTTTTCTAATTCGCTGAATGATTCCAAAGGGACCCACGAACTTGGGTGCCAATTTTCCACGCAAGTCAAACCTCTGAACTCCCTTGATAGGCAATACTTAGAGAAATACAAAATCACCTAGCTCAAACTCAAGGTCTCTTCGCCTGGTATCACTATAGCTTTCTGGCAATTATGGGCAGTTATTAGTCTTTTTCGAGAAAGCTATATAGCTTCCCGTGTCTCCCAGAGTCTATCTGAATCGTAAAGGTTCTTTATCCCAACCTCTAGCCAACACAAAGGAGTAGTACACATACGTCCATATAGTGCTTCAAATGGTGACATGCCAATACTTGTATGGTAATTATTGTTGTAGGTGAATTCTGCAAGTGACAAATGTTTAATCCATGATCCCTTCCATTCTAAGGCACACGCTCGTAGCATATCCTCTAGTGTCTGAATCGTACGTTCTGACAGACTGTCTGTTTATGGATGATATGTTGTGCTCAAGCATAGTTGTGTACCTACGGCTTTCGTGATGTTCTCCCAGTAATGTGAGGTGATTCGTGAATCTCGATCGGAAACTACTTCCTTTGGGATACCATGGAGGCGGATTACATGTGTAATATATAACTCAACAAGCTGATCTTGAGTGGAAGATAAGCTTATTGGAATAAAGTGTGCTATCTTGGTCAGACGATCTATTATAACCCATATACTATCTTTCCCAATAGCCGTTTGAGGTAAATCAGTAACGAGATCCATGGAAATACTTTCCCATTTCCATTCAAGTATAGGGAGGGGTTGCAATAATCACGGTGGCTTTTGGTGTGAATCCTTTACCTGCTGGCAGGTAAAACATGAATTCACGAACTCAGCAATATCCTTCTTCATTCCTGGCCACCAAAAGTTTGAACGAAGATCCACATACATCTTCGTGATTCTAGGATGAATAGATAATCTTGAACAGTACGGTTCACGTAAGATATCTTTCCTCAATTCAGATGTATTTGGTACACAAACTCTATGATAGCTATACAATATCCTATCTTGTATATGGAATCCCTCTATCTTATTATGCTCAAGTTGTTGTCTCAAGTCTTTAAGGACTGGATCATCCTCTTGTCCATTCTTTATTCTATCCCAGATCTCTAATTTGTATTGGTGAGGAATAGTTATACTATCGGCACTACTATCAAATGGTTTCCATTCACTTAACATTGATAGTACACCCCATAAGTGGATAGCACTCACCAACCCATGTGGATAAGTTCTTCTACTAAGGGCATCTGCTACGACGTTCCCTTTACTGGGGTGGTAGGAGATGGTGCAATCATAGTCCTTCAATAAATCTAGCCATCGTCTCTGTCTCATATTTAACTCCTTCTGAACAAATAGATTTTTTTCAAGCTTTTATGGTTGGTAAAGACTTCAAAAGTAATAGCATATAGGTTGTGTCTCCATATCTTTAAAGCGAAGACTGCAGCAGCTAGTTTAAGGTCATGTGTCGGGTAGTTCCTCTCATGTTTCCTGAGATGTCATGATGCATACGCAACTACCTTACCATGTTGCATAAGAACTGCCCCAAGTCCTTTTTTAGATGCATCAGTGTACACTGTAAATCCTTCAGTTCCAGAGGAACGAGTAAGGATAGGTGCAGATGTTAGGCATTCTTTCAGTATCTGAAAACTAGTTTCACATGCATCAAACAATATGAATGGGACTTCCTTCTGAGTCAGCCTAGTCATTGGCAATGCTATTCATGAAAAGTCCTTCACAAATCTTCTATAATACCCAGCTAAACCCTGAAAAGATCGTATTTCTGTGACAGTCTTCGGGCGTTCTGAACTTATGATTGCACTAACCTTTGTCGGATCAACTGATATACTTGCCTCTGAAATAACATGACCTAAGAAGGATACTTCAGTCAACCAGAAGTCACATTTGCTATATTTAACATATAGTTTGTTCTTCTTAGTGTTTCGAGTGCCTACTAGAGATGGTGTTCATGTTGGTACTTATCCTTGGAGTAAATAAGCACATCATCAATGAAGACTACTACAAGTGGTCTAGGAATTCCCTGAATACTCAATTCATGAGATCCATGAAGGCCGCTGGGGCATTTGTCAGTCCAAAAGGCATAACAGAAAATTCATAATGCCCGTATCTAGTTCGAAAAGCTGTCTTAGGAATATCTGTATCTTTAATTTTCAACTGATGGTATCCAGATCTTAAATCAATCTTGGAATACATAGTCGAACCATGTAATTGGTCAAAGAGATCATCTATTCTTTGTAGAGGATACTTATTCTTTATTGTCCTTTTGTTTAATCGTCTAATAGTAAAATACACAACCGCATCGACCCATCCTTCTTCCTTACAAACAAAACAGGTGCACCCCATGGTGAAGTACTAGGACGAATGAAGCCTTTGTCTAATAGTTCTTGTAACTATACCTTTAACTATCGTAACTCCACCGGTGCCATTCTATATGGAGGAATAGAGATAGGCTGAGTATCAGGTTTGAGAGATATTTCAAATTCAATCTTTCGCTTAGGTGGTATTCTAGGTAATTCTTCTGGAAATACATCAGGAAACTCGCACACTATAGGCACATCTTCTATCATTATATTTGACCCTGATGTAGTGGATACATAAGCTAAATAGCCTTGACACCCTTGTTCTAACAGTTGTTGAGCCTTTATAGTAGAGATGTATTTGACATCATCATTGGATGTCTTTTTAATAAATTGGAACTCTATCGAGTTAGGAATGTGAATAGTTATTGTCTTATGGAAACAATCAAGGCATGCATGATGCCTTTCTAGCCAATACATCCCCAAGATGAGAACAAAGTCATCCATTTCAATATGTAATAGGGAAACAGGTAACTGATGTCCTGCTATTAGTACTATACAATCATCCAGGATTTCTTGGATTATAAATAATTGTCCTCCTGGTTCCTTGATTAGATATGACTGTTGTACTTCTACTGGTACCTTACCCAAAGTGGGTACTATACGTCGAGCAATAAATGAATGTGAAGCACCCGAATCAAACAAGGCATGTACTGAAAAGCCATGAATAGTAACGGTACCTCGTACGACCATGCTTGAATTGTAGGCTTGTTCTTAAGTGATTGCATTGAGCTGGCCATTAGGAATATGCAAATTAGAACCCACAACACTTTGTGGTGATTGTTGTGTAGGAGGCGCTCCTTGTGATCCACGACCTCTACCCTGTCTTTATCTGTGTGTTGCTCCATTGCTCGAGGTGGATGTTATACTGTTAATTGGAGTTGTTTTAATCCCCGAACCTCTCAATTGTAGACATTCTTTCCTAATGTGACCTTCTTGATGATAGTGATAACATGTACATATTCCTGTCTAAGCTGAAGACCCAACCAAAGAGGTACTAGTTCCTGGTGCTGAGTTACGAGGGTATAGTGGAGGTCTAGAGAAACCCCTTCTTCCTGATAATTCCTGACCCAAGTCCTATGGTGAGCTTATACTAAAACATCTGGATGATAGCGATGATCTCTACGTTTATAATTTTTCTTGCATTTGGATGGTCCACCATTAAAGTGGAAACTTCTTCTTTGGCGGTTTTCATCCATCTCCATCTCAATACGAGAGGCGATGTCCATTGCTTCATCTATGGTTGTAGCTCTAAAATCCATAAGCTTTTCTCTCAGATATCCCTGAAAGACCACTAACAAATTTGGTAAGACACTCTTGTGGTGAAGCTTCTAGAGCTGGGGAGTAATGTAATAGCTCGGTAAAGTGGATATGATAATCTCGTATGGTCTTAGAACCCTGGTTCAGAGAAGCCAACTCTCTCCTCTTTAATTCTTCCTAATTGGAGGGACATAAGTGAGCTCAGAACCTCTCTTCAAAGATACCCCATGGAACAATATCTGATAATTTCTTGGAAATCGCTCTCCACCATCGTCGCGCATAATCTTCTAATGAGTAATCAGCAAAGTGCACCCAGGTGTCAACTGGTGCATAGATTATCCTCAACATCCTACTAACATCATCGAGCCATAACTCAGCCTCGGCAGGTGTCTCTACACCTTTGAATCGATGGATCTTTCCCTTTCATTAATTGTCAAGTAATTTTTGATGTCTAAGAAGGGCCTTCCCCATTGCTCCTTCATCTAGGAACGGAGCAGACTTAGTTCTGCAACACTAATAATCCAAAGGTCGAGTCTAGTTTCATTTTCACCTTCATCTCATGGTCTTGGTATGGAACCCAATCTCATTTCACCTCATGGCATTTCTTTTATATGCTCAGGGACGAGCATGGTTTAAGTGTAGGGGGATGATGAATCTCGGATTCATCACTCTAAATCTCATTTATTAAGCTCAAATCCCACAAATTCATCAGGATTTCTGCATCTATTCTGCATAATTGGCATTCATGCATGTTTTCATAAGAATTGCATCTTAGCACGTATTTCTGCACAAAATAAGAAGCCCAAAATCCAAGATAAAATTGACCTATAAATAGCCTAACTTCCCTGATTTTTAACTCCTTCATGCTAACTCCGAATAACCCAAACCACTTCCACTGTGTACATATCACTCACAAGAATAAATGAAAAATAAAAAAAATAATTAGCCCAAACAAGTGGACCAAAAACCTAAACCCTAATTTCAGGATTTCCAGACTAAAAACCCCATATCTTCCCCATCAAGTGTCTGTTTTGATCCTACTCACTTTTGAACTAATGTACATTCAATTACCTTCAAAACAAGACCAAGTTCAAGTGATTCGGAGCTCACATGTGAAACTTGGGTTTTGGGCCTCTTTTGTACATTGTGTATTTTAGTGGTTTTTGACCAGATATTTTATGTACATGTTTTCTTAATTAATAAAAATCAAAAAAATAGATTAAGGTGTCTTTACTTATCTTTGTTTTTCACATTTTTCGGATTTTTTTATCTGGTTTAAAAAATGACAAAAAAATAGAAAACCCAAAAATCAAGGTATTCTATGTACATGGGATACCCCAAAAATTCACTTTGTGTATTTGATCGATTTTGGTTTTGATGTCTTCATGAAAGTTGTAGATCTCATCGAGCGAGCAATTTTTATGAAGAAACTTTTTCGATCCGAGGTTGTTTACTGTTTATTTTGGATTTTACAAAGTCTTTATTCTCAGAATTTTGTGGTGCTGACACGTGGCAGCCCCTGGAGCCGCCACGTGTCAGCATTTCTTGGTCTTTTTATTTATTGGTTTTATAAAAAAATATAAAAAAAATAAAAAAGTCTTCGCACATGCATCGCACATGCCTCCCAGGCACATGCTCTGCATGTGCTCTGCCCTTTCCATCTCTTGCGCCACGTGTCGGATCTAGGGACGTCCGATCTCGGCTTATCTCGCACTGCCAACGACCTCCGCTTATCTCGCGCCGCCAACAATCTCCAAATCCGACCTCCCTCGACCCTATTTAAGAAGCATAGTTTCCATCCCTGTTCCCTCATCCGCCGGCTGCTTCAATACGAGAAGAGGTCGGTGGTGACAGCCCGACCTTCTCTCCCTTCCCGACGAGATCCAAGGCTTGTTGGCCTTGCTGCAGCGCAGCCCTCTGCGAATACTGCCCTCGCTCCGACTTCGGTCGTTGAGCCATCGACCTCCATCTACGCCATCTATACCTCCGCCTATCGCCCACTTCAATCTCGCCATCAACACATTGTCGGTGAGCTCAGCATCTTCAACGCTCGCAGACCACCTCCGACCAACACCTTCGTCCCCAGCAGTAACACGCCACCAACTCCAACCACCAGGAGCCGCAGCGATTCGTCATCATCTTCAACGCCAGGAGCGGCCTCCTCCATCTTGGCCGAGGAGCTCCGCCAATCCCATCAACACCGATGCCCTGCCGCTTCACCACCTCCAGCCAGTGAATGGTCGGAGCTCCGACTTCAGCCACATCATCCTCCGCTCGCTGGCCGGGCTCAAGCCAGAGACCCCCGCCACGTACGCGGCACGTGAGGGCGGGGGGACATCAGTGCTCACGCCATCCCCAGAGGTCACGTGCTAAGCACGTGACCCGCTGGGTCATTTGCAACAAGCGCCCTGGACTCCCTCTTTTTTGCGCTTCAGATCAGCCATTCCAAGGGCACGTGCGCAATGCGTGCCCCTTGGAAAATTTGCAGATTGCACCCCTCTCTTTATCGGTAATTACACTTAGGTCCCCCTTTGCATTTCTATATTTATTTTTATTTATTCATTGCAGTTATACCCTTGTATTCATTTATCATTTTCAATCTCTTCTCAGCATCACTTTATTTATCAAAAATAGCACGATGTTCGTCATTTAATTCTCTACAGTTTGACATATTGTGGATATTTTTGTGATCAGTGGTTAATTAATCATTAATTATGTTGTGGAAAATTGCTTATTTTACCCATTTTATGCTCTTAAATTTGTCATTGATTAACCGTTGCTCTAAAGATTCCTGAAAAATCACACATTGTAGAAGTAATTGTGCTTGACATTGTGCCCAAAAAGATTTGCATTTGCGTGTATAATTTGCCCTGTAAAAATCATTTTGCATATTTTAATATTTAATTTTTAATAGGTATTAGATCTCACATTTTCAAGATTTAGGATTTTTCTTAGGTCCATCACCTAGATCTTAGATAATTTTATCCCTTGAAAACAAGTAGATTTAATATTTATTATAATTAAATATTGAAATTCACTTTGTTTGCATTTAAAAAAATCATAAAAAATTTATATTCCATCCAAAAATTCTAAAAAAAATTACAATGCATTTATTTCATCATATTTAGCATCGTGGTTGAGTTTCATATTTTCAGAAATCGTTTGAACGTATTTGACATTTTAGTCCCTAAAATAGGCCGAATTTGCATTTTGCATCTTTTATTGCATTAAAAATTAAAAAAAGACCGCTTCAAAAACCGTGCACGAATTTTGATAGACATAATTCTATGTTGTTCCTTTGCCTCCTTGTGTTCGATCTTGGGACTTGTCCAAGTAAAATAAATATAGAACCACTCGATTAAAATTTGATTAAATTATTTTATGGTTATTTCTTGACCGATTCCAATTGCTGCCTACAATGAATGACAAATCACATCAATTTTACGCACAAACAAGATAACATCATCTTCTTAACAAGCAGATTTCGGGCCCGTCAGATGGTGCCGTTGCCGGGGAGGCAAACGGCTTAGTTTTTGTCTTGAAATTTTTTTTGTTCGGTTTTCCGCATTCGGGTAGTCTAGCCCCCAAATTTTTCATTGTAAATTCCATTTTTTCTGCATTTATTTTCATTATTTACTTCTTTTATTTTATTTTTGATTTATTTTTTGAGTCACTCTCTTACATTCTCTCTCTTGTTTTTCTTGCGAGGTACCCGGCGTATGTGGAGCAGTTTTTCAATAAACCGAAGCATCTTCGCCGACTTCCGAAAAACCACAATTAAATAAGATCGAGTCGAGTCGTGAGAGAGCGTAGAGTCTAAGTTTTTTATTTCTGCAATTCTAGTTCTGTAATTAATTGCTCATTTACAGCGGTGTCCGTTTGGACTCTCGCATGTATAAAAAGACTCTGAACTATTCTTGTGGTGTGTCACTGCCAGTTTCACTCTCTGGTGAGGGTGGGGCCCGACTTAAGTGGCGATTTGGATAGACATGCACATACGGCTCTCAGAGCAATTTTAATTTTTGATTATGCTCGTAGGAATTAGGCAACACTGCACTATTAACTGAGACGCACATAGATCGTTCAATTTAGCCGAAATTTAACTCACTTCTTTCCCGCTAATAGAACTTTCTACTTAGGTGTGGTTTTCATCGGCTTGCATTCATATAGAATAATTTTTCAATTCATGTATTGCATCCCACATGGAGATTGTGAGGATTCACTGTAAGTCTTCTAACTGAGCATACATCATTGTTTTCACGTGCATCGGCTTTTTCCCGAACTCCTCCCTCTTGGTTTTATCACATAAATTTTAAAGAAAATTGGGACTATACGGTAGATGTGTATTTCTGCTCACTTAATTCTTCAGTGATCACCTAATTAAAATTGGGAGTGCTAAATATAGCCGATTTCAAAATAACCCATAAAATCAAGAATTTCTGCGGGAGAGCAACCCCGACCTTGGATGCTTTTATTTTTTCTGAGTGAGAGAGAGACGACACTTAAGGCTAGAGCTCAAAACCGGATTTTCATATTGACTACTGATTCTACCAAAAACGATTAGCTACTTCTCAGTGAGGATCTACGGGTAGCCAGTAAACGGTCCGGATTTCCCTAGCAGAGTGGGTGGTTTATGGGCACTGCGTAAGGCTCCGTCCTCAAGTACCACGGGTAGCCGTTCTACGATCCGTACTTACACCCATACTGGCTGAAAGTAGGTGCAACTAGTCGTAAGAATTCAGGCCAGTCATTACGAAAATTTTGGCACCTAACAACTCGCTAAATTTTTGCCAAGATTGATTTATCAACAACTAAAATTGAAAAGATAATAGCCAGACTCTTACGGCTTCATTGCGTGTGTTGATGAACTTGGGGTTTGATTTGTGTTAGCATTGGTGTGCATGAACCGATTTCAAGATCAATAGTCGCACTTTTGACTATCCCGTACGATCATCTCTCTCCTTTCTTGATTTAAATCTCATCATGGAACTCTTATCCAATAACTCTTGCAGACCCAACTCCTCATTCCTTTCAGCTCTTTCAAAAATGGCCGAACGTTTATCTAAGAATCCATCAGACCTATACTATTAAAATGAATTCGTATCGGTTAGACCCAAAACACCTCATCCTACTTCCACAAGAGACTCTCAATCATCAATAGATCCATCTCTCTCTCTACAGATCTGGTCTACTCTCTGAATGACAACCCTTTGTATTCGGATCCTACAAACCAACAACCGACTGAGGCCTCCACTTCTTCATACGTCAATCCATTCTATGCCGACCATATGATTCATCCTTCATATTCAGTAAATGTCAATCCATCATTCATGGGAGATGATAACCACATGATCGAATTGAACACTTCTTCACCTCTTCTATCAACCCTACCCTAGAGCACCAATGAACAATCATCATCTTGGATTGACCATGACAACCCCCTCTTCAGACATATAGAGGATTGGACAGACCACATAGAAACACATCAACCCTGTATGCTAACTTCACAATATCAAGGTCCGACAACTCATAATCAAAGGATTGAACTCTACTCGGACCAACTCCGCATACTCAGACCGTATGAGCAGCCACCTTCCATAAATATTGAGGAGATATTTTCAGAAAATGATGATCATATATCGGATATTTCAAGAGACTCCTCTCCTAGAACATATAGGAAAATGGAAGAGGAAATTCAATTACAAAAACAAACCCCAACTGCTCCCATGATTGGTCATGAATAGACTTTGGAGGATATTTTGAGGATGAATAAGAAATCTGATTTAATGGAAGATAGATTTCAAGAATTTGTCGATCGATTAATTTCAATCTCTGTTAGCTTAGATATTAAATTGAATGAGGAAATGATTGGATCTAAGATTGAAAATTTTGAGGATATCCAGGAATTTGGGGACAATTCTGACAGTGACACCTCTACATATTATTCCCTAGAAATGACTATGTCTCTAACTCCCACTCTAAACATCAGAACCCCTGCTCATCTGAGGAACACACCACATCACCACATTACACAGAAAATACCAAAAAATAGGAATATACAAAAACACCAAAAAATAAAAAATCCAAAAATTTTCATAAAAATTGAGACTGAAGAAGATCTGAGAAATTTGGATCCTGATGTACGGGAAGCATTGGAGAAGAAATTAATTTTTGAACTTCCCTTTATACAGGCCCTTGAACACTTCCCCGACCTTAAAGGATTTGTAATGGACAAATTAACGATCAAAAAGTCGGGCAAGATTAGAACAAAGACTGAGAGACATGTCTTGTCAATGGCCTCTTCCTTGGTGTTGAGGAGAAAAACCAAGAGTCGCATAGTGAAGCGGTTGCTCAGATTTTACTGTGAAATCAAAGACACGATTTTCACCCATGCTCGAATTGATGACGATTCACCGATCAATATCCACCCGACCTATGTATTTCACGAACTCAAACTCGGACCGATTCGGAAGATACGAGAGATTGTTCAATTGGCAGAACAATCGATAAAGCGGCCGAGAGGAATCATTTCTGTCATCATGACATTCCAAGGTGCTCCGCTCAAAGTGGTTTTCACGATCATTGATATTGAGCATCAAGGAGAATTCACCCAGTCTCCAATTATTCTCGGAAAGTTGTTCTTAGCATTGGCTAAGGTAATTAATAATTGTGAGACTCGGGAAATCAATTTCACAGCATTGGAAGCACTTAGATCTGACCCTGTCTTTGAGGAACCACGATCTTCTGAGGCAACCCACGAAGTCTCCGACAACCGCAACCATGAAATGGTAAAAGAGCCCTACCCCACTGCTACACTGAGACAGCGATTGTTGATAAGACTATTGGTTTAGAGAATCTCCCCCCTGCTCCATTCCCCGTTGCTCTCACCATGGAGAATCAAGTATATGATCCGGAGACTTATGCATGGGCAAACTCTGGGTCAACCTATTCTAACTACATAGATTACATCAACTTGACACATGAATGTTCCAATGTCAAATCAATTGAGAATGAACATGCAGAGACTCTTCTCAGTATTTTAATTCCCGCGGATCTCAAAATAGACAAATCCTTCTACTACGATCCTGAGACATATGCATGGTCGCACCCTAGAGCAACGTTCTCTGAATACTTGGACCAAATCATCCCAAATTGAGAGTGCACCAACATTCAAAAGACCAAGAACAAACAAGCAGGACAAAAACCAACCAAGGAGAAAAATTCTAATGGTTATTCATCTTGATACTCAAGTGAACCGACACCTTCACGAAGCAAGAAAAAGAAAGTCACCTTTGACCTTTCGGAAGAGGAATCGTCTGATGATCCCTCATTAGGTCTGGAAAAGGTAATCTACATGAGTGAAGTGTGTTCGGCAGCTCTAAAGCCATATCTTCGCAAGGATCCAAAATTCAATTATCATTGGACAACTCATGTTCCTAACTACTATTCATTCAAAGATGATGCTCTTGCCCTCTTCAAATACACTGGAATTATTTCTTATGAGCTGACTGAGACCGGTGCTTCTTAGTATTCATCTGAGGACAAACCGCTTGATCCCAAGAAGGAACGAATTCTGAGGAAACAATTGAAGAAACAAAAAGACCAGAATATTTGGAGTATGTCCACTTTAGAATACTACTCCTTTGAGGATAATTCTGATGATGGATATCTTTCATCTGACTCAAATACTTCATCCACTATCCATCATGATTTTTCTGAGGATGATACTGATAATAGTTGGGAATCATATGCTTCATCTCCGACTCGTTATTCTGATCTCCCATCGCAGGCTCACAAGAAGATCAGCCGAAAACTGCCTTAATCATCGGCTACCTACCCTCCCTCCCGACCACATCGGTCTCCTTGTATTCTTCCTCTACTTAGGCCAAGGCCTAAGTATAAGGGGGACCGATGCCATCTGTATATACCATTTTGCCCCATCATACTTCTCCTGATCGATCCATTTCCACCCTTCTTCCATACTTAGGCTGACCAGAGCCTAAGTATAGGAGGAACCGATGCCCATCTGTATATACTCTCCTCATTGACATACCCCGACCACTTCATTTTTTCCGCTCTTTTTCTATACTTAGACTGGTATCAGACTAAGTATAGGGGGTGGTTCTGTAAATATTGTTCTTTTTCTTACCTTTTTCACTCTCTTACGCTTAGTACGAGATATGTCTTCTTTACGCTTCTTGTGCTCTGAGGACACAGCACTCGCTAAGTATAGGGGGTTTGTATATATACTTTGTATATATTTTACCCATATCTCTTACTTTCGCGTAAGTCTATATGTATTTACGGGGTGGGTATTAATTCAAAAAAAGGGAAGAAAAGAGAGTTTTGGTACTAACACTAACTGTGCCCAAAATTTTTGAGAAAAAATGGCTTCTTATTCTTTTTTTTGCATTGAAAAAAAAACTCAAAAATTCCTTGCATAAAAAAATAAATAAATAAATTGTGGCTGCATTTCACACACATGCACTTCATCCAGCATCGCATTGATTTGCATCTATGAAAAGTCATTAGGTTCTGAACTGAGTTATGAGCTGAAACCGAGAGTGGTCTGGACTTAATCTTAATACACCTAATTTTCAGAGGAACTTCACCGAGAAATAGGATTTTAGAAACTTCATGTCTTTGACTTAATTCTTTAAGTTCCACATGACAATGTGCAGCATTTGACTCTTAATGTCTAACCTGGTCTCTTCATTCTGGGTACAACTCTGGAATAGGGAATTAATTTGTACTCTCGCACTATACACTTAGCTCAACTCAAACGGGATGTTGGAAAACTGTGTGAGTTTATTCTCTAGTAGCGTGGAAATCTAAAGATCGGAGTACGGGTTGAAATAAAGCTTCGAAAAAGGGATGGACGACTGGGCACAATTTTTCTAAGACCCCAAAAAATGTACAGAAACAAAAATATTCTATATCCGTAGGGGCACAACTAGATCCAAGCAGAACCACCAAAAATTCCAAATACAAAGAAGCAACTACCAAATAAAATCTGACCAAAAAGGTCCAAGCTTCAAGAAACTTGCAGATCTTGGTGGAGACTCGGCTACACTGGCCATCTTCATAAGGAGAGGTGACTACACTGGCCACCCTCCATTTCTTTTCCCCTTCTTCTATCTTCTCCCCCAATTCGATTGTGAACACAGCGCGACAGACCTTAGAAGTAAATACCTGACTCTCCGAGGACGAGTTACTGGAGAGGAGAGGAGCATGGTAGTCTGGCATTCTGGATGGGAAGAGCTAAAACCTTTCACACACATGAGTCGGTTGTTCAATGTTCATAGGGTATACTTTGGGAAGAGGATTGATCTAAGATGACTTCTGAGCCGAAACTGTGACAATGATGTGTAGAACTTGAGGGATGTTGATTTTAAAATTCTAAGTCTCACAGAAGTTCCGTCATGCTAATAATCCAAAGGTCGAGCCTAGTTTCATTTTCACCTTTAACTCATGGTCTTGGTATGGAACCCAATCTCATTTCACCTCATGGCATTTCTTTTTGATGCTCAGGGACGATCATGGTTTAAGTATAGGGGGATGATGAATCTCGGATTCATCACTCTATATCTCATTTATTAAGCTCAAATCCCTCAAATTCATCAGCATTTCTACATCTATTCTGCACAATTAGCATTCATGCATGCCTTCATAAGAATTGCATTTTAGCACGTAGTTCTGCACAAAATAAGAAGCCAAAAATCCAAGCCAAAATTGACATGTAAATAGCCTAACTTCCATGATTTTAATTCCTTCATGCTAACTCCAAATAACCCAAAACCACCTCCACTGTGTACATATCACTCACAAAAATAAACGAAAAATACAAAAAAATAATTAACCCAAACAAGTGGACCATCCATATCTTCCCCATCCAAATTCCGTTTTGATACTACTTACTTTTGAACTAATGTAAATTCAATTACTTCAAAACAAGACCAAGTTCAAGTGATTCAGAGCTCATATGTGAAAGTTGGGTTATGGGCCTCTTTTGTACATTGTGTATATTAGTGGTTTTTGACCAGATTATTTATGTACATGTTTTCTTAATTAATAAAATTCAAAAAAATAGATTAAGGTGTCTTTACTGATCTTTGTTTTTCATATTTTTTTCGGATTTTATATCTGGTTTAAAAAATGACAAAAAATAGAAAACCCAAAAATCAAGGTATTCTATGTACATGGGATACCCCAAAAATTCACTTTTTGCATTTGATCGATTTTGGTTTTGATGTCTTCATGAAAGTTGTAGATCTCATTGAGACGAGCAATTTTTGTGAAGAAACTTTTTTGATCCGAGGTTGTTTACTATCTATTATCGATTTTACAAAGTCTTTATTCTCGGAATTTTGTGGTGCTGACACGTGGCAGCCCCTGGAGCCGCCACATGTCAGCATTTTTTGGTCTTTTTATTTATTTGTTTTATAAAAAAAATATAAAAAATATGAAAATATATATAAAAACCTCCGCATGCTCCGCTCTTTCCATCTCTTGCGCCACATGTCGGATCCAGGGACGTCTGATCTCGGCCGATCGGACGGTCCCTGGACTGTCTTCAACCTCCAGCCCCCTTTCCCAATGGGGAACGTTGCCTTCTCCTCTGTAATCTTCACCGTTGACCTCGCCGCCGCCTTCCCCCCGCGATCCTAAGGTCCTCCGCTTATCTCGTGCTGCCAACGATCTCCAAATCCGACCTCCCTCGACCCTATTTAAGAAGCATCGTCGCCATCCTCGTTCCCTCATCCGGCGGCTGCTTCAATACGAGAAGAGGTCGGTGGTGACAGCCCGACCTCCTCACCCTTCCCGACGAGATCCAAGGCTTGCTGGCCTTGCTGCAGCGTAGCCCTATTCGATTACTGCCCTCGCTCTGACTTCGGTCATTGAGCCATTGACCTCCATCTACGCCATCTATGCCTCCGCCTATCGCCGACTTCAATCTCGCCATCAACATGTTGCCGGTGAGCTCCAGCGTCTTCAATGCTCGCAGACCACCTCCGACCAACACCTTCGTCTCCAGCAGCAACACGCCACCAACTCTAACCGCCAGGAGCCGGGGCGATTCGTTATCATCTTCAATGCCAGGAGCGGCCCTCCTCCAGCTTGGCCGAGGAGCTCCGCCAGCCCTGTCGACACCTACACCCCGTCGCTTCTCCACCCCTAGCCAGTGCACGGTAGGAGCCTCGACTTCAGCCTCATCATCCTCCGCTCATCGACCGGGCTCAAGCCCGAGATCCCCGCCACGTGTGCGGCACGTGAGGGTGGGGGGACGTCAGTGCTCACGTCATCCCCACGTGCTAAGCACGTGACCCGTTGGGTCATTTGCAACAAGCGCCCCAGACTCCCTCTTTTTTTTGCGCTTCAGTTCAGCCTTTCCAAGGGCACGTGCGCAACAAGTGCCCCTTAGAAAATTTGCAGATTGCACCCCTCTCTTTATCGGTAATTACACTTAGGTCCCCCCTTTGCATTTCTATATTTATTTTTATTTATTCATTGCAGTTATACCCTTGTATTCATTTATCATTTTAGACCTCTTCTCTGCATCATTTTATTTATCAAAAAGAGCATGATGTTCGTCATTTAATTCTCTACAGTTTGACATATTGTGGATATTTTTTTGATCAGTGGTTAGTTAATAATTAATTATGTTGTGGAAAATTGCTTATTTTACCCATTTTATGCTCTTAAATTTGTCATTGATTAACCATTTCTCTAAAAATTCCTAAAAAATCACATATTGTAGAATAAATTGTGCTTGACATTATTTCCAAAAAGATTTGCATTTGCATGCATAATTTGCCCTGTAAAAATCATTTTACATATTTTCAGTGTTTAATTTTTAATAGGTATTAGATCTCACATTTTCAAGATTTAGGATTTTTTTGAGGTTCATCTAGTGATAGATCTTAGATAATTTTATCCCTTGAAAACAAGTACATTTAATATTTATTATAATTAAATATTGAAATTCACTCTGTTTGTATTTAAAAATTCATAAAAAAATTCATATTCCATCCAAAAATTCCAAAAAAATTACAGTGCATTTATTTCGTCATATTTAGCATCGTGGCCAAGTTTCATATTTTTAGGAAATCGTTTGACGTATTTGACATTTTAGTCCCTAAAATAGGCCGAATTTGCATTTTGCATCCATTATTGCATTAAAAATTTCAAAAAAAAAGATCGCTTCGAAAACCGCGCACAAATTTTGATAGAAATAATTCTAAGTTGTTCCTTTGCCTCCTTGTGTTCGACCTTGGGACTTGCCCCAGTAAAATAAACATAGAACCACTCGATTAAAATTTGATTAAATTATTTTTTGGTTATTTCTTGACCGATTCCGATTACCGCCTACAACGAACAACAAATCACATTAATTTTACGCATGAACAAGATAACATCATCTTCTTAACTAGCGGATTTCGGGCCCGTCAATCAACTGGAAGGAAATACACAGAAAGATTACTAGCTATCCTACAAAGAAAAGCTATTGTAGTTGGCTGGATGTCTACTATGTAAGCTGCCTGGATTACTAAAGTCCTTCTGATGGCTCACCGATACATGTTGGGTTTCCATAAATCATAGGATAAAAATTAGCAAATGCTAAGTAACGAAGAAGAGAAAAGCAAGCAAATTGTGTAATTTTTCAAAACTTATTATCACAAAAAGTTTCATTCCATCTCATTAATTTAAGTCATATTCCTTTCTATTCCATGTCAGGGATTAGTCTAGGGAACTACCTCACCACTATATGGACTCCGAGCTGTGGACACATTGGGATTGGAGATGGCGTTGATCTTGGTAAGCTTATGTCGTCGCACGTCGCCTCAACCAATCCTCCAATACTACCCTGACAATTTCCTTTTCTTTTATCAATCAGGGTCTCAAACCCTCAGCCTGGGAAACAAAGGAGCACACCGTCCTCGAGGACTCGGTTGCTTAAACCTCAGGCTAACATTTAATCATATAACCTAGCAGCTTTAAATACGTGTTATCGTGACCCAACTGCTATCCAACCACCCATGCCTCCACATGGAACGACTACATCTTCCGTCGTTCAACCCGAAGATATTGGCACCTGGTATCATGAATTGCAAATTATTTATTTTATGCGCACTTATTATAACAGGGAAGCCGTGTACCACCTAGGTAGGTCCACGCCAATACGAGTTCCTTCCGACAAACCTACAGGTTGCATGCCCGACCTGTAGTTATACTCCTAGTCATCCTTAACGTGACACACGATCCTTTTCAGGATCCAACTCAAAACACATCAATTCCCATGATGTAACTCCTCCGTTAAGGCTTAGATTAGTGTAATCATAAATACTGAGTATAGACTTACACATATATTAATCCATATATTTATATACTCAATTTATTCTCTTTTAACTTCCAAACCCTATCTTTCCAAGGCACTGCATCAATTCGATGCTTAAACTTTATTTTAGTGGGAATCACAAAACAACCTTTCATATTTTCTCAAAAACAGCAAAATTAGGGTTCTGCGTAGCAAAGAACATAAAATCAGAAATTTTAACAATCTCATATGAAAACCCAACAGCAAAAGGAAGGATTTCGTTATCTAATCAAGCTCTTTCTCTCGTATGGAGTGCTTTATCGTGATTCTCTTTCAAAAGGATGATTTATAGCTCCTGAAATGATCGAATTTCATTTTCGTATTAAAAAAGCTAAGAACGTGCCAAGAACGCGAAGAACACACGAAGAACGCGAAGAACATATTTTCTCTTGAAATTTCAGCAGAGCTTCCCCTTATACGGGGTGATATTTCTAGGAAAATTTTGCCAGAGTTTCCCCTTATACGGGGTGATATTTCTAGGAAAATTTCGGCAGAGTTTCTTCTTATACGGGGTGATATTTTTAGGAAAATTTCGACGGAGTTTCTCCTTATAATGGGATATATTTATAAAAAATCAGAAAGTATTTCCTCTATAAAATCACCGAAAGGAAACAACAAGGAACTGAACATGAATCGAAAACCTATCTCACGAAGCAACTAAGAGAGGATTGTACCTTCCTCCTCGTTCTCCCGGCAGCGCTTCGCTAGCGCTTCTTCCTCACCTCCCACTCCTCCTCCCGACCTCTCTACCCTAGCCCTTGGGGTGGTGGTGGAGGTAGTGGAAATTATAGAGAATGAATGGATAGGGGGCTATTTATCGGCTCCAGAAAACTGCTAACCATGGTTAGAAAACCATGGTTTAGACCTTAACCGCGGTTAGCGGTCCATGGTTTAGGCCCATGGTTTTGGCCAAAACTTATCCGAAACTTAGTGCTTGCGTTAGAACATTCCATAGGATTCTAGATTCGCTAATGACGCTTAATTAATGCTAATCGTGATTAACTTTTACTAATCACAATTTACCTTTTACAGCTTATGCTTATCTTTTGCTAACTATTGATTAGTGTTCTCTAATTATCATTAGCGTTTTCAATCTGTCATTAGTTTCTTTAATCATGCTTAATTAGTCTTAATGACAATCATTACGGGTTAATGACATTTTAAACCTCCTTACTTCTCTTTCTTCCAAAAATCATAACAAATCAAAACGAAGTCTGATTCACACGAAACAAATTTCGTTAGTTTCCTCTTGACAAGCCGGATCTTATTATATACGACCCGAGAGATGCCAAGTTCAAGGCTTTACAATTATAACAACCATAAAGGAAGTCTCATCCTCGAGACTTATAATGATGGCCTAACAACCTTAAAGAGGATTGAAACCATAACAACCTTAAAGAGAATGAACGCATTTCGTTTACAAAGAAGATATACAATACATAGTGTTATCACAAAAACAAATAAGGGTATTTCTCTCTCATTTCTGCCTCAGGTTCCCATGTGGCTTGTTCAAAACTTTGGGTTCTGCCGCAAAACTTTAACTAGAAGCACCTCTTTATTCCTCATCTTCTTGATATCTTTATCTAGTATTTCCACGGGTATTTCTTCGTATGTCAAGTTTGTCTCAACATGTAAATCATCATAACTTATCTTATGCTCTGGATCCCTAATGTACTTTCTCGGAGTTGATACATGAAAAACATCATGTATTGCCGAAAGATGTGGAGGAAGTGCAAGTCTATATGCCACTTTTCCGATTCGTTGAATGATTTCAAAGGGACCCACGAACTTGGGTGCCAATTTTCCACGCAAGTCAAACCTCTGAACTCCATTCATAGGAAATACTTTGAGAAATACAAAATCACCTAGCTCAAACTCAAGGTCTCTTCGCCTGGTATCACTATAGCTTTTCTGGAAATTTTGGGCAGTTATTAGTCTTTTTCGAGAAAGCTCTACACCTTCCCGTGTCTCCCGGAGTCTATCTGAATCGTAAAGGTTTTCTATCCCAACCTCTTGCCAACACAAAGGAGTAGTACACATACGTCCATATAGTGCTTCAAATTGTGACATGCCAATACTTGTATGGTAATTATTGTTGTAGGTGAATTCTGCAAGTGACAAATGTTTAATCCATGATCCCTTCCATTCTAAGGCATACGCTCGTAGGATATCCTCTAGTGTCTGAATCATACGTTCTGACAGACTGTCTGTTTGTGGATGATATGTTGGGCTTAAGCATAGTTGTGTACCTAAGGCTTTCATGAAGGTCTCCCAGTAATGTGAGGTGAATCGTGAATCTCGATCGGAAACTACTTCCTTTGGGATACCATGGAGGCAGATTACATGTGTAATATATAACTCAACAAGTTGATATAAGCTTATTGGAATAAAGTGTGCTATCTTGGTCAGACGATATTTTATAACCCATATACTATCTTTCCCACTAGTCGTTTGAGGTAAACCAGTAACGAGATCCATGTAAATGCTTTCCCATTTCCATTCAGGTATAGGGAGGGGTTGCAATAATCATGGTGGCTTTTGGTGTGAAGCCTTTACCTGCTAGCAGGTAAAACATGAATTCACGAACTCAGGAACATCCTTCTTCATTCCTGGCCACCAAAAGTTTGAACGAAGATCCTCACACATCTTGGTAATTCCAGGATGAATAGATAATCTTGAGCAGTGCGCTTCGCATAAGATATCTTTCCTCAATTCGGGTGTATTTGGTACACAAACTCTATGATGGATATACAATATCCCAGCTTGTATATGGAATCCCTCTATCTTATTCTGCTCAAGTTGTTATCTCAAGTCTTTAAGGACTGGATCATCCTCTTGTCCTTCTTTATTCTATTACAGATCTCTAGTTTGTATTGGTGGGGAATAGTTATACTATCGGCACTACTATCAAATGGTTTCCATTACATTTAACATTGATAGTACACTCCAGAAGTGGATAGCACTCACCAACCCATGTGAATAAGTTCTTCTACTAAGGGCATCTGCTGCGACGTTCCCTTTACTGGGGTGGTAGGAGATGGTGCAATCATAGTCCTTCAATAACTCTAGCCATCGTCTTTGTCTCATATTTAACTCCTTCCGATCAAATAGATTTTTTCAAGCTTTTATGATCGGTAAAGATTTCAAAAGTAATAACATAGAGGTAGTGTCTCCAAATCTTTAAAGCGAAGACTACAACATCTAGTTCAAGGTCATGTGTCGAGTAGTTCCTCTCATGTGTCTTGAGCCGCCGTGATGCATACGCAACTACCTTACCATGTTGCATAAGAACTGCCCCTAGTCCTTCTTTAGATACATCAGTGTACACTGTAAATCCTTCAGTTCCAGAGGGTAAAGTAAGGATAGGTGCATGTGTTAGGCATTCTTTCAGTGTCTGAAAACTAGTTTCACATGCATCAGACAATATGAATGGGACTTCCTTCTGAGTCATTCTAGTCATTGGCAATGCTATTCGTGAAAAGTCCTTCACAAATTTTCTATAATACCCAGCTAAACCCAGAAAAGATCTTTCCCTCCTTACGGGTTAATGACATTTTAAACCTCCTTACTTCTCCTTCTTCCGAAAATCATAATGAATCGAAACGAAGTCTGATTCACATAAAACAAATTCCATTGGTTTCCTCTTGATGAGCCGGATCTTATTATATAGGATCCAAGAGCTGCCAAGTTCAAGGCTTTACAGAATGTGTAAGAAACACAATTATAAAATATGAGCAGTAAAAATGAAATAAAAATAATAAATATGAAAAATGGAATAATGTGTCAAAATATAAACAGATATTTACAACCAAGAATAGCATGTCAAAAAAAGAAACCTAACTACCCTCGTCGTGCCTCCCTGGCAAGGTGTCATTTTGTTACTTTTGCTTTTCACAGGTTTTTAAATTATTGAATTATGAACAAGTCATTGCAACCCAATCAAGCGTTAACAAACAAATTTATTTTTTCCTCTCAAGCCAATATTAACAAGAAAAATGAAGCAAGAGAAATTTTTACTAATTATATACCAGTATAGCTAACAGGATTGAACTCAGGGAGGCTACAATTCTCGAGGGTTATTCAATTAATCAAAAAATCAATTAAAAGAAAATGGAATTCTCAATGTACACTATGCATGGTTTCTGATTTGATTTTTGTCTTTCTACTTTTTTTCTTTCTTTTCTTTATTTTTCCTTTCTTTCTTTATTTATTTATTTTAGGTTAAAATAGCAATATATGTACAATATTTACACACAGATGCAAGTTAGTAAGAATATGGAGTTAGTATAATATACAGGTGTTTTAAAAAGGATTTTAAGCTAAAATAATTAAATAAGATGATGAAATTCATGTTCATCGGCGGACGCGGAGGTAGACAGCGCTGCGGCGGCGCGATGGAAGACAAGCCTATGATGCATGCTTGGAGGAGGCTAGCGGTTGTGGCTGATGGGCAGTACAGAGGCTGGACTTGCAGACAGAGGAAGGGCGACCTGGACATGGGATGGTGGGAGGGCGAGTATGGCCGGCGGTGTTGGGAGGCTGGAAGGTCCTACGGGCGGTGGTGGGAGGAGGGCTCGCAAGCGGTTGTGGAAGAAGGGGGCGGCAATTGGGCGTTGGGGGGCACTGCAGAAGGACGGGTAGCTTCCGTCGTTGGCATTAGAGGGTCACGTGGTCAGCGAGCGGCCAGGGGGGCAGCGCTAGCGGTGGGGGCCTCAGCCTTGGTGGCGGCCGGCAATGCAACCAGGAAGGGGGGTGACTGGCGATGCTGCAGTTTTATCTTTTTTATGTTCTTATTTTTTTATTGATTTGATTTTAATTTTTTTTATTTTTTCAGGAAAAAAACAAGAAGAGGAGACGAGTTGGTGGTGACTGTGGTGGTGATGTAATGTGTTCAGAAATGAGGAAAATAAAAATGTTAGATAAAATAAAATAACAAGGAAAAGGAGAGGGAAAACATACCTGAGGTTCATCAGATTTGCGGAGCAGGTACACTGGACTCCTGTCGTGGCCTCGATCCAATTGACGAAAAAAATCGGAGAAGCTATGCAAGCTTGATGCGAAGCTCGTTACATGGCAATGGTGGTCGTCGCGGATCTCACCTGAAGGAGGTCGTCGCTTGAGGAAGATGATAGGTCGTTGTCACCGACACAACATTCCAAGCTCTCTCCTTTTCTCTAAGAATGACGAATGGAGAAAAATGAGGATGAAGAGATGAATATAAAGAAGAAGAATGGGAAATTCGAGAAAAATTAAGGTATAGGAGATGGAGCGGAATGGGAGGTTATTGGAAGATGGTGGAGTTGAATGGAAGTTGGTGGTAGAATGAGAGGTTAGAGTAGAGAAAATAAAAATAAAAATAAATTAAAAGTTGGCTACTAAAAAAGAAATAAAATAAAAAAAGATTGGAGAATTTATAAAATAATGCAAAAAATATGTACATGTTTTTTTACTTTTCTAGTTTTACTTTTTTGTATTTTTAATAAAAGATATTTACAATATAAAAAAATAAAATACTATAAATAAAATAAAATACAAAAATATTTTTTTGAATTTTAGTAATTAAGAAAAGCAAATAAAAAAGGAAGAAAGAAAGAATATTTACAATATCTACAATGTACACCTAGGTCCCAAAACCCATATTTTGCAAACGAGCTCCGATTTTCATTAACCCACTTTTATTGGATAGATAATTTTCTAATTTAAACTTTAAAAGTTAGTTTGGTGAATTTGGAGTTCATATAGAGCGGGAATTTGATCGGAAAGTTGGACTTTACAGTTTTTTTCTCTTTGAAATCTAGGTGTATTTATTTGAGGTGAAATTTGTTATATATTTTTGTATTTTATATATATTTTTATAAACAAGTTAGAGAAAGAATTATCCAAAAAGGAGTTGAATTGAAATTATTAAGAATACATGAAGTTTTGGGCTATTTGCAGGTGAAAAAACTCCTTTATTTTATTATTTTTTATTGATTTTACACAATATAATAAGTAATAATTAGTATATTTTATTTACAAGAGTTATTTTATTAATTTATTTTTTTGAGATTTTACTCAAGGATTTTGCTAAGATCAATATATTGTGATGATGAATCGTGGATTCATAACTACCCTAGCGGGTTTTATTGTGTTTCTAGCCTATTTTTCATCTCTTTATAGTTGTATATTGATTTGGTGAATTTAGTCTACATTTAGAGTTCTTTTTGTGTATCTTTTCGAGCATGTGGCTCGGTCTTCATTTCTTTTCTTCGTGCCGCCTACATCTACAGTACCACTTATTATATATTTCACTTATATCTACTATATAGTATATCTTTTTCAAAATATATTCCATATTTGAAAATTAAATAAAAATCATTTTCTTCACTTTAACCATTACAAAGAATAGTATATTGCCCTATATTCCGCCTATTGTATCACTATTTCCAAAATTAATCACTTTTAAAAATCAAAAAATACAAAATAAAAGTAAAATAAAATTTGAAAAATTAAAACCAAATAAAAAAGGAAAATCTAAAAACCAAATAAAAAAGGAAAAATTAAAAACTACCAAACAGACTTTCCAAGGAAGAAAAACTAACCACAAAAATATTTCAATCCCAAAATCTTGAGTATATCTTTCTGTCTCTGTGTGATCGGCCCAGGGACACTTACATAGTTAATAATTAGTAAACAAAAATAGAGAGACTTTTATTTCTTTTATTCATCGTCCAGATTTTCTCTCTCTCTCTCTATTCTTTGAAGTTTGCTTGATAGAGACGCTCCAGTCGACGACATCATTCATTTTAGCCACGAAGGGAAGAGCACTCATTCGGCATCTGAATCAACTTCCCACAGTAGGAGGAAGCAGGAGGAGCATACGGACGAGGTTGAGGTTGAACGAGTGTATGAGGAGGGTTGCTCGAAAGAGAGGCAACACGTCTAGCACGGTCACAAGCTGGCAGAGTTAGAGGAGGAGGATTCATCGAGATGCAAAAGTAATGAACTTCATCCGCTAGTTTGCATATGACCTCGGATTAGTAATTCTCAAAGTAAACATAGCCATTTACCCATGTAGCAATATCCCTTTAATGGCTCATCATCGCGTCGGTTGTCTCTAAGATTTGGTGAAGCTCCAAAGAGTATACGTCAATGATTTCTTTGGTGTGATAATTGTTCTCTTAGGCGAGGTAATAATCCATGTAACCCCAAGATGTGTCAAAGAAAGACAGTATCTGACGAACAAGCATCCGAGAAAAGCCATGGAAATAAGGGGCATGTGTAGGAAGGATAGGGCTAGGTACAAATGTAGGAGGCTAAGAAGGAGGAGAGTCCTCATAATCAATAGTAAATCTCATAGCTTCTACTCCAAAGGTATGGACTCAAGTAATATGAGATATGTCACAAGGTACATTCATTAAAATGAGAGAGGATGGAAGGGACAATAAAACCAAGACAGAGGTAGTGAACTGGGTGCTGAGAGAGTACGTAATAAATGTAATTGGACCAGTGATGAATATGTGATTCATCACTCTAATTAGCTGAAAATAGAGCTTAGTCATGAGAAATTAAATGCATTCATCTGTTAATATCATAAATTACCCTTCATGCACTTGTAAATAATTTGCATAAATTGGCATTCATTTCTGCATTCATATCCAACTACATATTTTCACTTAACTTCAAGCATTTTTAGTTAATTCAAGCTAACTTCAATTGACCTGAAACCAACTTCATTGTGTACATATAAATAATCTTAATCATTGAAAAATTCAAAAAACTATTAACTTATATATACTTGAAATAAATCTAAACCCTAATTTCAGGACAAAAAGCCGCAAACATTGATATCTCTCTTATACAGTGCTGATGAATCCATGATTCACATCCTTTATACTTTATTTTATCCAAATTCCCTAAGCAAAATATCTGTAAATATATATATATCAAATACAATAAATTAGCATTGTGCATGCATTTGTTAATATTGTGTAATTAACATTCTTTTTAACCAAAATTAAAGAATAAATAAGAAAAAGAAAAAGAAAGAAAATAAAATAAGGATGTATTCATGCAATAAATGTAGACAGACCCGAAACCTGAGAGAAGGTCAAATATTGGCCTGATCGACAAGGAATAAAGTAGGGAGAAATGGATCCTTATTCACCGTATATATTCATCACTACTCATCTTGTATAGATCCCTCACATATTTTTATTTCTAATTAAAATTATCTCAAAATAATTTAATTTCTTCAATAAAATTTGTATATAAAAATATGATGTAAATAATAAAAAAGTGTACCGTTGTACAATACCTATACTTGTATATATGTATTGATTTCTTTTTCTTTTGTAAATAATTGGTATATATTGTATTGTTCAAACACTTGTATATAATCCCAATAATTATATAAAATTAAAATAAAATTCATAAAACACAAACTAAAAAAATAAAATCAATTATCCATTGTATAATAACACCAATATTGTATATATTCTACATAAATTTAATTTATTAACACGTGTAATTAATTTACAAAAATCCAACAAAAATATTTCTCTTTACATTATTTTGTAAATAAATAAAATATAAAATCAATGTATTTTTGTAAAAAAATAATAAAATAAAATACATGGATATAATATATAGGTATATTATACATATACATAATATCATATATTGTATATACCATATATATTTATTATTAAAATAATTAAAAATCACATAAAATAGCTTGTAAAATACCTAACATTTTTCATTTGATTCGCTTTTATTTTAAAATCATTTGATATTTTTAAATATTATTCTTTCATTTTGTAAATTCCAATTTTCGGATTGGATAACCCGGGTTTGTTGACCTAGGTCAACCTCTCCCTTCCCAGGTCCGGACCAGGGCAAGCTTCTCCAGACCCATCTTCTTCCAATTCTTGCACCCAGATCTGACCACTATTCACCTTGGATTGCATACCCTTTTCTTCCTTGCAGATCTGTGATCCCCACAGATCCCTATGCAGGTCAGGATCCCCCAATGATGGCGTGCTCTCGCTCGATCTTTCCAGAAAACCTAGGTGCCTATAAATTATTCCGCCTTTGTCGCAGGGGAGCTCGTTCCTCGCGCCTCCTTTCCTCCACCAGTGCATGTAGGATAGTGACATGATCTTCCTAAGCCTTCTCAGAGCTTGGATCAGTGTCGAGTTGAGCGTAGCTCACTTCGTGGCCGGACATCACCGCCGCGACCAGCCTCCTCAGCCTCCCCCAGCTGGGTTGAGGCCACGACCCCACCTTCACCTCTGTTGTGCCCCATCGATCTCCTCCACACCTTTAGATACCCTTTAGCCTTAGCATTTCACCATTAATTCTCGATTCCGTCCATCAGCTACAACGACCATCTTTGCTCCGACCATCGGGTCAGGAGCTCCACCCGACCATTTATCCGTATCGATCTGATCCCCACATCACATATTACCTTCTCACATAATCTAATAATCCTCAAATTGGTTCATCAAGACATATTTGAGGTCCGACCTCTTTCCTTCATTTCCGTCAGAGGATCTTCATGCATCCACACCGCTTTCTTTATTTTCTCTATCAAATAACATGAGCTGGAGCTTTGTCTCCGAGCTGCGAGTATTCCTGCAGGTCTAGGTGTGCGAGTGAGGCGAGAATCAAGCCCCAACTCTAGTGGCAGAGCTGCTCCAAGCAACTAGATCTCCAAAGCTTCACCCAGCAGTCCTTCACCTCATTGGATCCCTCCTTCCAATGCGCATACACTCTAGCAGCGTGCACAACCCTTTGGTCGGCTGATTGGAGCAATACAACTCCACATATTCCTAATTGAAGCAATGCTGGAGACTCCTTCTTTATGTTCCTCCAACGCCCGCTAGAGTAGTCGGATGATGAGGTGCTCCCCTAGATTTGATCCGGACCATCGATCCACACCCATACCATAACGGTCTAATTATATCTGGCAGATCTGATCCACATGTCAGTGACCTTTTCAGCATCGTCAGATCTGTAGCTAAAGGTAGTCAGAGTCGTAAGTCAGATGCACCCCCACGCATGTGCCACATGTCCTGCTAGGGGTATATTTCCCTTTTTACCTTGTCTTTTATGCTATTTCGCTTTAGTTTAATAATTGTAATAATTAGTTGTGAATATTTGAAGTTAGATTCTTATAGTTTAAATACTTGCATTTAAGTCCATCTGAACTGCACTCACATGCATGTACACGTGTTTTCTTGGGTATTTGCAAGTTTCTCCTGGTGCTTTTATGTGTTAATAAAGAAGAAGTTTTCAGAAACTGCAAGTTGGCCCCTGTAAGACTGTGTCATGTGTTGCACATGTTCTTACTTGGATTTTTGCATCAGCGGCCCTCGAAGTTCCATGTATGTTGTTATTAGACCCTAGAAGTGGAAATAATTGCAGATAGGTCTTTTGTTTACTGCTTGATGTTTGTGGTTTGTATTAGTTGCAATAAATATTAATTTGTCTCCAAAATTTCTCAAAAATTCAAGTTAAGCTCCTGCTTTGATGTTCTATCTTACAAGATTTTTTATTGCAAATTAATTCTATTTCCTATTATTAAAAATTTAAAAACACACCAAAAACTCCCTATTTGCTTTGGAAACTCCACTAAATTTCGAAAAATGTTTTAAAAATCTAAAAAATTAGAGCAGCCTTGTTTTGGTTTGTTTGATTTTCTTTCCTATTTTCATTGCATTTGCTTTTACATAACCTAAAAATTTGCAAAACTTGAAAAACACCATAAAAATATATAAAATCATATAAAAATCTAAAAATTGTGATTTCAGACTCTTCTTGTAGAAATTTCCTTATAGTTTTCAATAAAATTGATTGCAATGAGTTTTGAGCATTTTTTATATTTTTAATTGAAAAACACTCCTGATTGTGCATTGTTTGGTCATTTTCTCGGTTTTTAATTTTTATAAAATCTTAAAAAGTTCCAAAAATTCTCCAAAAATTATACAAACACTATAAGATTGTTAAAAGTACAAAAATATTTTTACTTGATTTTTCTAGTCATTTTTACCCTATTTGAAAAATACAAAAAGAGTGTGCGTTACGTTTTTGATTCATTTTATTTATTTACCTTATTTTCAAAAAATAAAAATTTGCAAATTAAAAAACACTAAAAAGAAAATGAAAATCCTTTGAATCTTTGTGACTCGACTACCCAGGTTTATTTGTGCTCCTTGTGTTCGACCCTAGTCGCTATACCAGGTAAATAAAAGTAGCTTAGACCATCATTTTACTTGCTAGATTTATTTGTGGTTGAATGTTTTTCTTGATTTTGACTTGGTTGATTTGGGTGACAACGACACATTAATTAATCAACTTAACCCTAGTCAACTAGGCTGTCATCATAATGGCGTCATTGCCGGGGATGCAAGGCTCGGTGGTGAGGATTTTTGTTTGTCTGTCGTTTTCTTGTTTGTTTCTTTATTTCTTTTCCTCTTTATTTTTCTTATATTTTCCATAAAATCTGTTCTAACACATTCTCTTGTCTCTCTTTGTTGTGGGGGCCTGTTGAGCAAGGGAGGCGATCTTAGGAGAATCGACGCACCCCAGCGAGGCGGAGGTCGAGCGTTCTACACCGATCGGCATGAGAGTGCAGCTTAGGAGTAGCATGAGACTATTTTATATTAGATTTTATCTTCCTGCATTTTATCTCAATTGTATAAATTTGTAATAACTTTCAGAGACTTTAACCACTATTATTTGGGGCATGTTTCGCCGAGTGCATATGCACTCGGGGACCTTATTGGGTTTTCATGGTCACTTTCACCGCTTTTATTTTATTTTATTTCTCATGGATTTGAGTTTTCTAACTTTATTTTATTTTGTTTTCTATGTGTGAGCCCTCGACTTAGGTTGTTATTTGGTTGAGTTAGGTAGTGATTAGGTCCAAATGCCTAATATGTTCCTACAGACTCAATTGGACTTAGTCAAATAAATAAATTGTTGACTATTTGGATTCGAGACCGCGCACCGAGAGAGGTTGCATACAGCGCTAGCAGGACCCATTATGGCGAGCACCGTGCGGCATCAAAGATCGGACCTTGGTATCGTTTCTAGATAGTTAACACCTTGATCTTCTCATAATAGAAGCTACTGTTTAGGGTGATTTCTTCTTGCATCATATAGATAGTTTATTTTCTGTATTTACATTTATGTACAGATAATATTACATGTAGAATGGTAGAGCAAGGTACGCCTTTTATCTCTTGCATGTATCATGAATTTTATCGCGCATCGGCTTTTCCGTCTTCCACCCCCTATTTTCTTGGACTTAGGAATAAAAGGAAATCGGAAAATTTGTTAGACATGTCTTTATTCAAAAATGCCAAAAAAGTAATAACCCAATAAAATCGGGATTGCTAAACAAACTTGACCCTAAAAAACGTAAAGATCACATTCATTGTTTTGGGGAGAGTAACCCCCTCATTGTTTGCAGGTACTTACCTCCAAACGGAGTGGGTGAGGACGTAACCGCTAAGGATTAGAGCCTGAATCCCTAGACGTGTACCCTATGCTCATGTACATTACTCATTGATGTATGGTTGAGATGCAAGCACTTGCCTTCAACCCTTAGCAGAAGTAGTCTTGTCCAAGTTGGGTGTACACCGCTGGCTTGGTCAGGTTCTCCCTAGGTGACTTCACCTGTGAATCTGATTAAGTAACTTTGTTCTCACTAAACTCTAAAACAGAAAAAATTAATAATTGAGCCTTCACGGTCTTCATTGCATTGAGTTGGTAAATTGGGGGTTTGATTTCTCATCATTGTTTTCGGTCCAAATCTACTCTTCATTACTCTCCACATCACGATGATGGGCAGGCGGCCTCTTAGGATACCTTTGGTGGCACCGCTTCACAACACACATGTCCATTGATCTAGGGAGGTTCTTGAGAGCTTAGACATGTTCTCAAAACCCGAGTATTTTACCTCCTTCTTCTTTGACCTTCCTCACCCATCACCTGAGGTACAACAGTCAGAGCAGATATTTGTTGACTTGGTTACACATGAGGTTCACTCTTTTTCTTTTTCAGAGTCTGACGAGATGGCCCAAGAATGGAGAGATAATGAGTAGCCAGATATTCACGATGTGTTTGATCAGGCGACGATCAACAACACCCTCCTAGCATCCCTAGATCCTGTGTAGAGATAGATCCGGGACTAGGGGTTACTTATGATAGAGGTGAGGCGGGAGTTGACTCAGATGAGAGATGGGCGAGCATATGCGAGAGATGACAAACCCACCGGTGGTGGAGGAGAGGTACTTAAGGATTTAGTAGATGATAGACACATACGCCAGGAGCAGGCCCGTGATTCACAGAGACCTTTGCACGCTATGAGAGCATTGCACAACCCTGGTGCAACTCTCATCCACAGGTAAATACAACTGCCAGCCATTTTGGGAGACTTTGAGCCCTGACCCCAGATGATCCAGTTGTTTCCCAAGTTCCATGGGCATGCCACTGAGGAGCCCCATCTACATCTTCAGGGGTTTGAGATGAAGCACAGTCCATGACAGGCTGATGGACAAGGACACGATCAAGCTGATAGCCTTCCCATTTTCCTTATTAATAGAGCAACCTACTAGCTGAAGCACTTGGGGAAGGTTGTCACTACCTGGGAGCAGTTGAGGATCGAGTACCTCAACAATTACTATCCACTCAAACGAACAAATGTAGCGCGAGCCATGATCAGCAATTACACCATGATCCCAAATGAGCAGTTCCATGAGGCTTGGGATCGTTTAGAGAGCTCATTGACAGGTGTCCACATCACAATATAAACAAGACCAATCTAGTCTAGAGTTTCTTTTGTGGACTGACACCTGAGCTGTAGGGGCTAGTCAATGCCTCTTGTGGAGGGTCCTATTTTTCCAAGGATGAGGACCAGATCTGGGCCATCTATGAGGAGATGGTTGAGAACTATATAGTGATGACCCGGCCCCGTGTCTACACTCATGGGAAGCCCTCTTCCCAGGTATTGTATCACCATAGAGTTGCATGCATTGAGGTGGGTCCATCTTGATCTTCTACAGTAGCAGCATTAGCAGAGTCATCAGTTGCAGACATGGGCATCATTAGCCAGAAGCTGGATCGCATGGAGATTATAGAGAAGAAGATGTGTTAGGGCCTAAATGAGCACAGCAAGATTGGTGAGATGGATGAGACTTTGAGTGACCTTAAGACACAGATCATGTGCCTCTAAGAGGCACATACTGCTCCTACATCACAATCTAGGTCACATGCTGATCAGCGGAGCAAATCTTCACAGCCATCTGCCACGTACAAACAGGTCCACCACATTCAGGTGGAGCACATTCAGCCAACCCCCCAGTACCATTTTTCACCACCACCTGCACCAGACACACATATGGTGATCTATCAGAGTGATCAGTCGTTAGCGTCCCTCCCCCCATTGTTGCACAAGCAGATGGAGTTATCGATGGAAGTCAACGAGATTTGGTACTCCTAGTACCAACAACAACCATGTATCCACAATGATCACCCAGGCCTTTGATGGTCTATTGGAGGTGCTCAGTCCCAGCATCAACCTCCGGTATACAGAGCACGCAGCAACAACAGCCCCAATACTCCCAACACACCATTCCTCGACCCCAGTACCGAGGTCAGCAGTGGAGGTAGTAACAGCCCCCCTCCTAGTTTCACCAGCCTCCCCCTCACTCTTACCATTAGCAGCAGCATGTCCAGCCTCAACACTTTCAGAGAGGCAACCCATCCAGTTCTCATGCACCCTCGTATGAGAACCCAGTGTTAGACAATCTCGCATGCATGCTTGGAGAGCGGCAGACTACCTTCATGCGAGAGATGCATGAGTTCAGGCAGGAGATGAGAGAGATCATCAAGGGAAAGGCCGCCATACCAGCACAGATCAAGCCCAATCCGAATAATTTGAAGAGGAAATCTGAGCAAGTACAGTCTACAGAGTCTGACACTCCTAGTGAGGTACTTGATGATATGCATTATTTATTTGATGTTGATTTTGTGATACTTAGGAGCAGTAGGAAGCCAGTCGGCGGTGACTCATCTAGGCGACATCCAGATGCAGACTCTAGAGTGCTAGATGAGCTAGAGAGCGGTGTTGATGCCGCTGAGGTTGATGGTGGTGGTGGTGATGCCACCAAGATTGATGATTCAGACAACAGTGTTGATGTTGTCCCTTCTCCAGATGCTACAGATGGTGGTGCTGATGCCACCAATTCTTCACTTGATAGTCCAGAGCGTGGTACTGATGCCGCTTCTTCAGATGTTGTTGGTGGTACTGATGCCATCAGGAGTCCTTGTATATATATTTATGTTGTTTTGACTTCTATTCATGTATCTGAGGATGATTTCCTTAGAAAAATACAAAAAATGGGAAAAAATTAAAAAAATAAAAATATGAATAAAGGAAAGGATTCTGTATCTTCTTCTGGTCCATATGATGTGATTGATGATGATTGTATGGGTTCCAGTCATTTGCAGATCAGAAACCCACTCCTACTTCAGACCCTCGAGCTTCTGAGGAGGGTCCCTCTATCCCCTTCCCTTAAGCACTCCGCTTAGGGAAGGGCCAGAAATCAGAAAACCCCAAAAAGAGATGGCAGCTAGAGTTCAGCGAGCATAAGATAGATAGATTCCATATCCAACTGACTCTACAGAAGGCATTGGAGCACATCCCTCTCTTCCAAAAGAACCTTCGAGAGAAGACCACAGTCCATAGGAAGAAGAGGCACAACCATAATGTAGAGATCCACGTGTTTACCCGTGCCACATGCTTCGCTATTCAAAACTGATTCCCAGCCAAGAGACCAGATGCAGGGGTTCCTTATGTTAGATGCCACATTTGTGAGAAGTGGTTCGATCGTACTCTATTAGACAATAGGTCTTCAATTTACCTTCTTCCGGCAGCCTTACTTGACCGCTTCGAGTTTGTCCCTCTTCGATAGAGTGGGACGGTACTTCAGTTTGTATACATATTTGTCAAGAGGCCGAAGGGGTTACTAAAGGATGTTGTTGTCACCGTTTAGGGCATGAAATTCCTTGTGGACTTTGTTGTGTTGGACATGGAGATCCCTGAGTGTGTGATCGATAATCCCATCATATTAGGTCAACCTTTCCTAGCGATAGTAGAGGTCGTATTCGATCATGATAACGAGAATGCATACTTTCGTGTCGAGGGTGAGAGTACACAAATAGAGACGATTGAGGAGATTAGAGCCAGAGAGCTAGCTCAGGGCAGGGATCAGAGCATACGATAGATACATAGCCAGACATCCACCACGAGTGTGATTTCGTGAGTACAGATGATGAGGTGGTTCGGAAAGACCTGATTTCATGAGCTCTTGTCACACCTTCCGATTCCACAAATTCACAGATGCCAACTGATGAGAGTTCGAAGAGCACACTTGCAGAGCAGGATAGCTTAGTGGCTGACAATGCAGATTCTGATAGCGAGGTTGATTTCATTTCATGTCATTCAAATTCAGATATCTCAAACTCAGACACAGATTTTGACTGGCAGGATTTTGATGAATATTTTTCGTGTTTGATGTCTACAGAGACTACAGCCATGACAGAGAAAGTGCCAATGCAGTTGATAGAGACACCAGTAGGGCCATCTTCGTCAAGTTAAGATGCGCAGCGAGAGTTCTCCCATTCAGATCTAGTTGCCTTCACTCAGACTTTTCAGGGGCCATATTTATCAGCTCCCACGTTCCCAGAGTTGAAGACCTTACCTCATAGCATGAAGTACAGATTCCTTGAGGGCGAGTCATACATGTTTCTAGTCATTATCTCAGCAGATTTGACTGATGACCAAGAATCTCGTTTAATGGAGGTTCTTGAGAGGAATGAGAAGGCAATCGGTTGGTCTGTAGAAGATCTCCAGGGGATAAGTATAGCCCTATGTTACCACCATATCTATCTTGAGGATGACGCTAAGCCTTCTCATGAGTTCCAGCATAGGATGAACCCGAATTTTCGAGATGTGGTCATGAAGGAAATATCTAAGTGGTGGAGCGTCAATTTTATATACCCCATATCCGACTCCAAGTGGGTTAGTCCATTACATCTGGTACTCAAGAAGACGGGTATCACTATAGTTGTGAGTGAGTCTGGAGAGGAGATTGCTGCCCGTGTGCCCACTTCTTGGAGGGTCTATGTGGATTGCAGATGATTGAATCAGGCCACCAAGAAGGATCACTTCCCCCTACTGTTCATTGATTAGATTATTGAGAGATTAGCTGGACAGAGTCATTACTGCTTTCTTGACGGGTACTCGGGGTATAATTAGGTGTCCACTACGCCTGAAGGCCATGACAAGATGACATTCACTTGTTCGTTTGGGACGTATGCTTTTAGGTGGATGCCCTTTGGATTATGTAATGCCCCGACTACATTCCAAAGGTGCATGCTTTCCATCTTTTCGGACATGGTGGGTGAATGTTTAGAGGTCTTATAGATGATTTTCAGTCTACGACGATAGGTTTGATGCTTCTCTTGTTTGCCTAGACTGTGTGCTGCAGGGGTGCATTGGGGTCAACCTTGTTTTATCTTGGGAGAAGAGTCATTTTATGATGACTCAAGGGACAGTCCTTGGTCATATCATCTCCAACAGGGGCATGGAGATCGATCCGACCAAGGTGGATATCATCAAGAAGCTCGCTCCACCATCCAATTTGAGGCAGTTGTGGTCTTTTCTGAGGCATGTCGGTTTCTACCGACGGTTCATTTAGGAATTCAATCATATTGTCTGACCACTTACTGATCTTCTCACGAAAGACACTTAATTCCTTGTGTATGATAAGTGTCTTTCGTCATTTGAGACTCTCAAGAGTTTGGTTGTGCAGACTCCTATCCTTCAGCCACCCGATTGGTCTCTCCATTCGAGATCATGACGGATGCCTCTGATTTTGCCATAGGGGTTGTGCTAGAACAGAGGAGGGATGGATTATCGTTTGCCATACACTATGCTGGTTTGTAATTTGGATTCCGCCCATGGAATTATACTTTTACAGAGAAGGAGATGATAGTTGTAGTCTTTACTTTGGATAAGTTCAGGTCTTATATTCTCGGGTCTAGAGTGACTATTTACACTGATCATACCGTTATCCGGTATTTAATGGCTAAGAAGGATGCCAAGGCACGCTTGACTAAATGGATCCTTCTACTCCAGGAGTTTGATATTGAGATTAAGGATAAGCTTGGAGTCAAGAATATGGTGGCAGCTCACCTCTCCCGATTAGAGCATCTCGAGGATTCAGAGACTACCACTCCTATAACTAAGACTTTCCCAGACGAGGTGATTCTTGCTATCACCTCTCTCCCATGGTATGCTGACATTGTAAACTATCTTGTTGCCAAGAAATATTCACAAGGTTAGACCAGGTACTGACTTGAGACTTACCTAGCGAACGCCAAGTCATATTATTAGGATGACCCCACCCTTTACCACGAAGTGGGGGATAGTGTCTGGCGTCGGTGTATTCCTCAAGAGGAGCACCATAGCATCCCCACATATTGCCACAAGCTTGAGGCAGAAGGACATCACTCTGGGAGACGTACAACACAAAAGGTTCTCCAATCTGGCCTTTGGTGGCCAAGACTCTTCAATGATTCAGGTGAATTCGTGAAGAGGTATACTGACTGTCAGAGGATGGGTAGTTGTGGTCATAGAGAGATGATGTCGATGCAACCCATTTGTAAAGCCTTCAACTTGGCATCTCTCGGATCCTATATAATAAGATCCAACTCATCAAGTGGAAGCCAACGTAATTTGTTTCATGTGAATCGGACTTCGTTTCGATTTGTTAAGATTTTCGGAAGGAAGAGAAGTAAGGAGGTTTAAAATGACATTAACCAGTAATGACTGTCATTAAGACTAATTAAGCATGAAGAAACTAATGACAGAGAATTAGGAATTTTTCTAATGGGGGATTAGAGTGTTTTGCCTTGGAGATGGAAAATTCGTCCGCCTGGTTTCATCAATTTGTAAATTCTTCCTCAGCTAGTTAAAAGAATGATTGAAAACTGTTAATGATCATTAGCGTACATTAATCAATAGTTAGCAAAAGATAAACATAAGCCGTGAAAGTTAAATTGTAATTAGTGAAAGTTAATCACGATTAGCATTAATTAAGCGTCATTAGCGAATCTAGAACCCTCTGGAATGTTCTAACTTAAGCCCTAAGTTACGGATAAGTTTTGACCAAAATCAGGGGCCAAAACCATGGGCCGCTAACTTTAGTTAAGGTCTAAACCATGGTTTTCTAACCATGCTTAGCGGTTTTATGGAGCTTATAAATAGCCCCCCACCCATTCATTCTCTACGATTTCCACCACCACCACCACCCCAAGGGTAGGGTTGAGAGGTTGGGAGGAGGAGTGGGAGGCGGGGAAGGAGCGCTAACGAAGCGTTGTCGGGAGAACGAGGAGGAGGAAAGTATGATCCTCCTCTAGTTGGCTTCATTTCGATTCATGTTCTTTTCCAATTTTATTTTCGATTCATCTTTATTTTCGATTTGTTTTCTGTTGTGGTTCGAGGAGAAATCTGTGTAACACCCTACTTAGGTGCGGGCGGTTATGCACGTCAGTGAACCCTGTGATTCGTCACACTTTCACTCACCTAAGACGCAAGGTGTCTACTGATTCTCCATTGCTTATGGTTCTATTCTTTTTTTCACTTTTATAGTTATTGTGATGAAGAAATATGTGTAATACCCTACTTAGATGTGGGCAGCTATGCACGTTAGTGAACACTGTGATTCGTCACACATTCACTCACCAAAGACGTGTGGTGTCTATCGATTCTTCATCTCTTGTTGTTTGATTTTATTCTTTCAGTTTCGTTATTGTTTTCCTCTCGATGTAACTATAGAGGAAACTCTTTCCGTTTTTTCTAGAAATATGTCTCGATATAAGGAGAAACTCTGTCGAAATTTTTCTAAAAATATGTCCCGATATAAGGGGAAACTCTGTCAAAATTTTTCTAGAAATATGTCCCAATATAAGGGGAAACTCTGTCAAAATTTTCCTAGAAATATCACCTTGTATAAGGGGAAGCTCTACCGAAATTTTGAGAGAACATGTTCTTCGTGTTCTTCATGTGTTCTTCACATTCTTCATGTTCTTCATACATTCTTCACGTTCTTAGACGTTTCTAACGTTTTTGATACGAAAATGAAATTATATCACTTCAAGAGCCTTAAATCGTCCTTTTTGAAAATGAAACACGATAAAGCACTGCATATGCGAGAGAGAGAGCTCGATTAGGTAACACAATCCTTCCTTTTGCTATTGGGTTTTCGCATGAGATTGTTGGGATTTCTGTATTTATGCTCCTTGTTACGAAGAACCCTAATTTGGTTATTTTTAAAAAATATGAAAAGTTGCTTTTTGATTTCCCACTAAAATAAGGTTAAGCATTGAATTGATGCAGTGGCTTAGAAAGATAGGGTTTGGGATCTACTCAAAAAAAGATAGGGTTTGGGAGTTAAAATAAGCGTAAATATGTGTGTGTGTGTGTGTGTGCGTGCGTGTATTAATTAATATATTTATGTGGTGCAATATTCAATATTAAGTAATATGCAAATTGAAGGTCTAACGAAAGAATTACATCATGGGAATTGATGTGTATTAAGTTGGATCCCGAAAAGGATCGTGTGTCACGTTAAGGATGACTGGGAGTAGAATTACAGGTCGGGCATGCAACGTGTAGGTTTGTCAGAAGGAACCCGTATTGGTGTGGCCCTACCTAGGTGGCACACGGTTGCCCTGTTATGATAAGTGCACACGAAATAAATAATTTGCAACACGTGGTGCTGGGTGCCAATATGTTCGGGTTGAACGAGGGAAGATGTAGTCGTGCCATGTGGAGGCACGGGTGGTTGGATAGCGGCTGGGTCACAATAACATGTATTTAAAGCCGCTAGGTTATATGATTAAATGTTAGCCTGAGGTTTTAAGCAATCGAGTCCTCGAGGACGGTGTGCTCCTTTGTTTGCTAAGCTGAGGGTTTGAGACCTTGATTAATAAAAGAAAAGGAAATTGTCAAGGTAGTATTGGAGGATTGGTTGAGGCGACGTGTGGTGGCATAAGCTTACCAGATCAACGCAATCTCCAATCCCGTAGTGTCCACAGCTTCAGAGTCCATATAGTGGTGAGGTAATTCCCCGGAGTAATCCTTGACGTGGAATAGAAAGGAATATGACTTAAATTAATGAGAAGGAATGAATCTTTTTATGATAACAAGTTTCGACAAAATACACAATTTGTTGCTTTTATCTTCTTCGTTACTTAGCATTCACTAATTATCATCCTATGATTTATGGAAAACCCAACAGGTGTCGATGAGCCATCGTAAGAACTTTATTAATCCAGCCAACTTACATAGTAGACATCCGACCAACCACAATAGCTTTTCTTTGTAAGGTAGTCAGTAATTTTTTTGTGTATTTCCTTCCAGCTGATGTACATGTAATAGTTGTAATGGGGACAGTGAATCATGTGAACTGTATTTAAGTGAATGAAAAAGTGTTGAAATACTTCCTTCTGGGTATTTTTAATTGCAGTCTGTTTCTGAATATTAGTTGTGATTGCTGAATAAATTATTGCTGAGTAACCATATCTGGATATAGGAGGATCCGATGGCCCGAAAATTGAGGTCATGACACCATTCTCTTCTATGAGGTGTTTGACGCATGGGGCATCGATTTTATGGGCTCATTCCCTAAGAGTCAGGGATTCAAGTATATTTTATTGGTTGTAGATTATGTGAGTCGTTGGGATGAGGTCATCCCCGCTCGAGCCACTGATGCAAGGACTGTTAGCAGACTTTTGAGGAAGAATATCATATTACGGTTCAGGATTCCTAGAGTTTTGATTTCTGACAAGGGGACTCATTTTATCAACGACAAGGTAAGGGCCCTTGCTAACGAGTTTAGCATAGACCATAGAGTTGCCACTCCATACCATCCAAAAACGAATGGTCTTGCTGAGGTTTCGAACTGGGAGATCAAGACGATATTGCATAATGTATCGAAAGGATTGGTCGCAGCTTTTGGACTCGGTATTGTGGGCCTATATGACATCCTTCATGATACCTTTGGGTACATCTCCATTTCGACTCGTTTATGGAAAGCCGTGTCACTAGCATGTTGAGATTAAGTACAAGTCACTATGAGCAGTTATAGAGATATTATTGGATCCAAAGAGTGTAGGAGATCAGAGGAAAGTAGAGTTGGCAGCCCTGGAAGAGCTTAGAGATACAACCTTTATGAGTAGCCTACTATTTAAGGACCGAGTGAAGATATGGCATGATTCTCACATTAGCCATAAGCAGTTTGAGCCGAGTCATAGAGTATGGTTATTTGATGCTAGACTGAGATTATTTCCGGAGAGATTACAAAGCAAGTGGAAAGGTCCATATTTAGTTAGAAAGGTGCACGATAATGCCAGTATTGATATATCTGAGTTGTCTCATGCGTCCACCTTTCGAGTCATTGGTCAGCGCTTGAAGCCTTTTCTTGATCATGACCCATTGACCGTTGATGTTTCCCCGATTCATTTTGTATGAGATGTGTTCTTTGATTCTCATCCTTTGCATCTCATACCTGAGTTACACTTCTTTCCTCCTCTTTATATATCCATGTTTTCTATTTTATTCTTTCATTCTTCCGTTCTGTTTAACACCTCAGGTCTCGCTTAGGATTCTTACTATACTTAGGATGAACTTCATCCTAAGTATAGTGGGTGTTGAACTTGTATTGTTCATATTTCTTTTTATTCTATTACCTCTGTTTTGCTGCTTATACTTAGGGACATCCGACCCTAAATATAGGGGAGGTAATATCTATTTTTCCTTTCTTTGATTGCTCGCTCACTTGTCCCCCAATTGTTGATATTCTTTTCAGTACTTAGGGATATTATATTCTAAGTATGGGGGGGCAAGTCGAATCGTTGATTTCATGTGCATTCTCTTCCTTGGTTTTCCAATTTCACACAGTCTTTTATACTTGGGATCATTTGATCATAAGTATAGATGGGATCATTGACTTCTATTAAATCCATTCCTGCAGTCTTTGAGTCATCGTAGTATAGCATTCTTTTCACTTTTATATACTTAGCACAAGTTATTTCTTCCTATGCCGCTCTTTTGATCACTATGAGGATATAGTTCGTGCTAAGTATAGGTGGGTGTCGTATATATTATATATATACTTTAGCAATAACTCATGCTTCGGGGTTAATAACATGGCTATTATTTATAAAATTGGTATAAAAATATTTTGAAAAATGTTTGCAAAATTATGTGTAAAATTTTTTTGTAAAAAGGTTTGTAGGAGCCGTTCCAGCAGCTCCAGCATTACCAACAACCACCGCCATCTTCAGACACTCAGATGGTGGTCTACCAGTCGGATCATCCCTTGGCAATCCTTCCCCCGCCACTCCACGAGCAGCATGAGCCGTTGATGGAACTCAACGAGATCTGGTACTCCTAGGACCAACCATAGCCCGAGATTCGTCGTGACCATCCCGGCTTCTGATGGTCCATTGGAGGCACCTCTTCCCAGCAGTAGCCTCCAGCTCTGCTAGAGCAGGGTAGCCAGCCTCAGCAGCCCCCAGTACTCCCACCAGCAGCAGCATGGTTCTCGTCCCCATTACCAGGGACAACGGTGGAGACAGTGACAACCTCATCACCAGTACTCCCAACATCCTCCTCACTACCAGCAGCAGAGTCAACCTCATTTCCAGCAAGGCAACCCGTCTGTCTCTCATGCACCAGTCTATGAGAACCCAACCCTTGATGACCTTGCCCGCTTGCTCTCTGATCAGCAAGCCTCCTTACGGCGTGAAATGGATGAGTTCCGTTAGGAGATGAGGGAGATAATAAAGGGCAAGGCCATCATACCCGCTCAGATCGAACCCAATCAGAATAATCTCAAGAGGAAATCTGAGCAGGTACAGTTTACAAAGACCACCACTCCTAATGATGTTTTGGATGATACTTCCTCTTATATATTTGATGCTGATTTTGTGGCACTTAGGAGCGGTAGGAAGCCAGCCGGCGGAAACTCCTCTGAGCGACATCCCGATGCATATTCTAGGGCGTCAGACAAGGACGGAAGCAGTGCTGATGTCACTTATCATGATGATGATGATGATGATGACGGTGGTGCTGACACCACCAAGGAAGTTGAGCCAAACAACGATAATGAGGCCATCGTATTTCCAGTTGCAGAAAGTGGTGTTGTTGCCACCAAGATTTTAGATGCCAAGCTAGAGTGTGGTGCTGATGCTGCAAGATCAGATATTGTCGGTGGTACTGATGCCACCGAGCTTCCTTCTATTGTGTTGACTCACTTTGTGCCCGAGAACATTTATTAATAAAATAAAAAATGGAAAAAACAACAAAAATAAAAAATGTGAATAAAGGAAAGGTTTATATATCTCCCGTGAGTCCATCTATTGTGCATGATGATATTTGCATGGATTCTAGACTATTACATGCACATGAACCCACTCTTGACCATCATCTATTTGGAGAGAGTCCTTCCATCCCTTTCCCTCAAGCACTTCGCTTAGGAAAGGGGACAAAAACAGAAAATCCAAAAAAGAGACACCAGATACAGTTCAGCGATCACATGATAGATAGATTCCAGATACAGCTGACTCTTTCAGGAGGCACTTGAGCACATCCCTCTTTTCCAGAAAAACTTGAGAGAGAAGACCACTATATACAGGAAGAAGAGGAACCACAATGCAGAGATCTAATTCAGCGAGCAAATAAAATGTAAATTGTATTTCTAATTAATTTCTACTGTGAATCAAATTCACATCAACAATTATTTTGAACATACTATTTACAATAAGCTCTCTCTAATATATTATAAATCACATTTATAATATATATGATTAATGTGGATAGTGCTATCCACGTTATTCATATCCTTGATAATTGAATAACATTTAATTATCTTGGATAATCATTCTCATGCATCTAAATAATATGAATCACATTCACATTATTAATGATAATTAAATCACATTTAATTATCAATTTCTCAATGCTTAGATATACAATTCGTCAATGGAATTATTCTTGAACTCTTTCAAGAATAATGCACTTTCTCTGCGAATACTTGGAGATAAAGACATGGCGATTGTACGGTCCTTGTTTTGGCCATACTCCTGCATCGTCTAGGTGTGCTTTGGACCTCGATGATCACCCAATCAAGAATCTAGAAATCCACGAGATCTGAAGCTACGAGTTGATTCTAGATCTCGATTCCAGTCCCTAGAAGCATCCTAAGACCCTACAAATAATTTTATTGCTCGGAGAAGCTTCTCTGGCTGGTTTATTAAGCAGAAGACATAAGAAAATGATGGGAATGGGAGACTCCAGAGGGGGTGGTTGGAATTGGAGTCGAGGCTCAAATATGTGGTAGATCTGAGGGACCATGTGTGGGAAGAAGGTGAAGAAGGGTTGTGTGAAGGTGATACAGGTGTCAGTTGTGAAGATTGATGAACGGACGACCTCCGATTATGAAGATCGGAGGCAGATCTGAGATGATCAAAATTAAGCTAAATACACGAAATAAAAAACAGAATTAAAAGCTAAATTAATAGAAAATTACTTAAGATTAACCTACGAGTAGATTTAAGGGGTCATGACCTCGATCTGCGATGAAAAACGAAGAAGCTAAACACGATCGGTGGAGCTCGGCGGCATAGGATGGATCACGATTTCCTTCTGATCTAACGCTCTCCGAGCTCTAGGGAATATGCTCTATCATAGCCTCATCCTCTAGGACTAATCTCAGGTGGAAAACCAGATAAAAACAGATCATGGGCGCCTGAGATTTGGAGAACCAAGATAGAAGGGCATCCCTCATGAATTGGTAGGTGCCACTTGAACTTTTTCTGTTAGTGAGAGTAACAACATAATCTGCATCGCTATATGCAAATAAATCTATGGAATGCATCTTCAGAAAATTTGAGTCTAAATCTTTTGTAAAAATAAGATAATAGAATATTCTTTTTGTGGATTTTAGGTGACTTTCTTTTGGTACAAAAATGAAAACGTGCAACTTAACTAGTAATAAAAAGTATATTGGGTCTATTCGTACTTAGATAGAGTAGAGATCTGATCATAGCTCTATACAGTCTCTGGTCGATGGGCTCCCCCGACTTGTCTATGTTGAGGTGCATCATTGGGGCAATCATTGCAGTATTCCTCGAGCACTTGTCAAAGCTGAACTTTTTGAGCATCTCCTTCATGCACTTTCGATGTGAGAAGAAAATAGTGAACTCGGTTTGGTTGATTTGCAACCCTAGAAAAGAACTTTCTTCTCCCATCATGCTCATCCTGAACCGCTCATGCATAACTTGAGAAAATTCCTTGCAAAGAATTGCATTAGTGGAACCAAATATGATGTCGTTAACATAAACTTGCACAATAAATAAATCATACAAGTCAGACTTCATAAACAAGTGTAATCTATTTTATCTATTTTAAAATCTGAGGTGAGAATAAAGGTTCTATGTCGGTCATATCACACCCTTGGAGCTTACTTAAGTCTGCAAAGGGCTTTCAAGAGTTCAAAGGCGTGATAGTCTCTAGAGAGGTCTTCAAAATCGGTTGGTTGCTTGACATAAGATTTTTCTTTAATAAAGCAATTTAAGAATACAAAAGCTCGATTTCCTTGAAGCAATCAAATGCTAATAACAATATGATTGACTCATTCACGACTTCTGCCCAAAAATGTCCAGGCAGGTCGGATTCACATAGCATCATATGGGCACATTCTTGAAGAGTGCGATTTTTAGTCCATCTAATACAAGAACTTATGGTAGTGTACTTGGTTTTCAAGTTTGAGATTTATGAATAAATTGAAAATTAAATTGTGGTTTAATTCTGATTGAATCAAGTTAAACCGAGTTAAAAAATCCAATTAAACCAATGGTTTGACCCAAAATTGTACATACCATAAAAATCGATTAATCAAATATTTGGTAACATTAAATTGACGAATAAAATTCCTCAATAAAAGGCAATGACGTCACAAGAGGTAATTTTCTCTTCGTCGTTTGGTACGTTAAAATGCATCTAGAAGGATAGATATAACATTTACCATAAAAACAACTCCCCTAAATCATTGAATTGAACGATAACATCTTTTCAAACCTTTACTGTGTAACTCTGGCATTCAGACCTTTTTCTAATATTTTCTGTTATTGATATAAAGAAAATCTTACAACAACAACAACAAAGCCTTTTCCCATAATTAAGTAGGGTCGGCTACATGGATTCTTCGCCTCCATTCAGATCTATCTTGGGTCAATCTCAAATTTATATCCAAAAAACTAAGATCCCTTCGTATAGTCTCTTTCCAACACTTCTTGGGTCGTCCTCGCCCTCTCTTAGCCGGCTCAACATCCCAACACTCGCATCTCCTAACCGGTGCATCAGTTGACCTTCTTTGCAAATGACCAAACCATCTTAAGCGGTTTACTCGCATCTTATCCTCGATCGGAGCTACACCAACTTTCTTTCTGATTGCATCATTCCGAATCCGATCTTTACGTGTATGTCCACACATCCATCTTAACATTTTCATTTCTGCTACAACCATTCTCTGCACATGTCTATGGTTCACATGCCAACATTCAGAACCATAAAGCATAGTAGGTCTCACGGCTACTTTGTAAAACTTTCCTTTAATTTTTAAAGGAATTTTCTTATCACAGAGAACAACGGAGGCTCCTCTCCACTTTAGCTAGCCTGCATTTATTCTATTAGTAACATCTCCATCAATTTCCCCATCATGTTGCAAAATAGATCCCAGATATCTAAAAAAATCTCTCTTCTGAATGTTATCGTCGCCAATCTTCACCTCGATTCCTTCACCATTGCTTCCATCAAAGGCGCATTCCATATATTCCGTCTTAGCCCTACTTATACGAAAACCTTTAGTCTCCAATGCATGTCTCCAAACCTCAAGCTTCTCATTTACTCCATCTCTAGTCTCGTCAATCAACACAATATCATCAACAAATAACATACACCAAGGTAACTCATCCTGAATGTGACTTGTCAACTCGTCCATAATCAAAGTAAAAAGAAATGGACTCAAAGCTGAACCTTGATGCAAACCAATGTTGATATCAAAATAGTCAGTCTTCCCCGTCGGGGTCCTTACACAAGATAAAGCCCTATCATACATATCCTTTATGAGATTAATGTATAGGACATGTACTTGTCTCTTCTCCAAAACTCTCCATAGTATCTCTCGTGGGACGGAATCATAAGCCTCTCCAAATCAATAAAGATCATATGGAGATTCTTCCTTTTAGCTCTATAAATCTCCATTGTTCTCCTCAGCAAATGGATGGCTTCAATAGTTGAGCGACCTGACATGAATCCGAACTGGTTTTCTTTTACTTGGCAAACTTGCCTCAACCTTCTTTCGATCACACGTTCCCAAATTTTCATAGTGTGACTCATCAGCTTGATACCTCTGTAATTTGAACAATTTTGAATGTTTCCTTTGTTCTTATAAAGAGGCACCACGATACTCCTCCTCCAATCTTCAGGCATTTTCTTGCTTCGCCAAATAATATTGAATAGATTCGTAAGCCAAGTCAAACCACGCTCACCTAAGACTTTCCATACTTCTACAGGGATGTCATCCGGTCCAACACCTTTCCCAGGTCTCATAACCTTCAAAGCCTCTTCTACTTCTTTTCTTTGTATTTGTCTATAGCATGCACGATATAAAGAAAATCTTATCGAGCAAAAATAGAAAAATGCATCACATCTTATATTTTCGGAGGAATGTACTATGAATATGTAAAAGATTCCACGTAATTTGTCTTCTTTTCCCGTCCATGAAACAATACCATTGTCAAAGAATGGAGGCCGCCTACATCTGGAATGGATGGCCAAGGGGTACAGTGGGCCCCACTTGACGCGAGAATCCCGAAGGGGTCAGGTCTTTCCAATTTCTATCCAAGCAGATACTTCATAACTTTAACCCTCCACCAAGCTTGAACTCGTCGGAGCAATCCCCACACACCCGAACACAGGGACACAACTCTCCCACTCCATCACAGACCCGCTTCGCCATGGCGACCGCCACCAATGCCATCTTATCCCCTCCCCGCCCCCTTCGATCCCACCACTCGAGGCCCCTTGCCTTAGGGCTTCTTCATCAAAGGTCTCCAATCACCAATGACCCCCCGATCGTGCGCTTCCTCCACGGGCCCGCTTTCGGAAGGTCCCGATCGCCCATCTCGATCTGGTGAGCTCCGGATGTTCGATCTTCTGAGCGTTATGTTTTGGAAGGATTTTTTCCCTCGTGGGCGTGTTTTAGGTCCAATTGCTGCGTTCCTTGTGTATCAGATTGTTGTTGCTGTTGTCTATAACTTGCCAAAAGGATCGCGTTGTTGCGATCTATCGAGAATTGGCGTTTGTTGGTAAAATGTTGTGGCGTGATGATGGAAGTGATAAGAAGTCCATTTTGGAGGCATTTGTAGAAAAGGATAAAAAGCGTGAGGTAAAGTGGAGGCAGCGGTGAAATCAGATCTAGCTGAGGGAGGACAATGCGGACACAACGTTGTTCCATGCCATGGCTAGTGGTTGGCGGAGGAGATATTTCTCTGACTCATTAGTGTTCGGCCAGTCTTTCTACGGTGATTGAGAGGCTGCTAGCGGCAATGCACCATTTTTGAATCTTCAATCAGAGAGTAAGGGGTGTCGGTTGGCATTGGTTGGGGAATGGTGCTAGCAGGTTGTATTTCCAGAGTAAAGGGAGCATGGGGTTCAAAATGCTATATGCAAGCTGAATTTCAATGGCTTACTTGGTGCAGATGATTTCCCAGTGTTCCTTTTAAAGGAGTTTTGGGCTATTGTGGAAATCGATATCTTGAGCTTGACCGATGAATTCAATGCTGGCATTTCTATTTTTGAGAGGGCTGTTAGTCTTTTTGTTACCAAAGAAGGCGACCATGCTAGTGGAGGAATTAAGACTTGCACCATTCTCAAACGCGATAGATCTCATTGTTGTAGATCTTCTTGCGAGCATTTTACATAAGGTATTGAGTAATCTCCTTAGCACACTTCAGAATTTGTGTCATGCTGACCCATAATCGATTGTGTGGTCATTGCAATTGAGATGATCACCAACTAGAGAAGGTGTTATATGTAGGGCTTACTCTGAAAGGTCATCTTCGGTTGAGAGTTATCTTTGTATCTTTTTATTTCTTATTCATTTCTCTATTTTTTTGTCTCTAGTATTTAATTTCCCCCATAGGGTTTCTCCCCTTTATATAAAAGAGCCCTATGGCCTCATGAATAAACCTGTTCATATTCTTTTTCCACATGGTACTAGAGCGGTGGTCCTAAATCAAAGAGCTGAAGACCTCGACCTCTCTCCACAGTCGGCAGACTCGACAACCCTCCCCCCGTCTTCTCCAACTCATGTCACCCTCGTCATCAAGTCCCCTCACTACCCGATGACCACCAGCCACTGTGCGGAGCCACTCGCAGCACCGCCAGCAACACGCCTAGCCCTCACAATGCCTCCATCCCCCACGCGGAGCCCCCAACAGCCCCTCTCATTGTCGATTAGGGGCCCAAAATGGTCCCTCCAAACCCCACGGGACCTCCCGACTTGCAGAATCGGTAGTCGGTACTTGGTCGACGAGGGTTCCCAGGAATAAAAAGTGTTTCATTTTTCCCAATATGGTATAATCTCATACCCTAACCCTAGCCCTAGCCACATCTGCCGCCCCTCTATCTCCTCCTTCTTCTCCAAGTGACCGCCGCCGGTCTCTCCCCTTCATTGAGCCGCCGCCGACCTCCTTCCATGGAGTCGTCGTCGCCCCACCTCTTGACGAACCGCCACCACCACCGATCTCTTCTCAGCAAGACGCCGACTAGCTCTCCGTCTTCGCCGCCAACCGATCCTCCGCGGTCGTCGCCGGGCCGACCTCCTCTTCATAACTTCGCCGCTGGCCCCCGCTACAACCTTCTACGGCGGCTTCCGCTTGCATCACGGTTTAAATCGGGTTGATGGATTTGGTTGCATAAGTCTACATATGCAATCAAATTCTCATGTTTGTGTAGACACATATCTATTGGTCTACAAAATCCTAGTTTTCTTCATCCGGCATTATATCAGAGAGCAATGTCGATGTTCCCACCACTGGCGCTTTCAGAGGTCCAGTGCCGATTGTCAAGATGGACGAGACAAACTACGAGCTCTGGGCTATGCAGTTCATGAGTCTCATGAAATCTACAGCTAAGAAGTATATTCTTACCGAAGAGGAGCTAGTTGAGAAAACATGGATCAATGCCTCATGAGAGGCAGATGATGCATATGCCAAAGTCTTGCTGTCTGGTACGTTGGCGTTTGAGACTGCCAATGATATGTTACATCAGCTCACCGCCAAGGCGATGTGGGATATCCTCGCTGTAACTTATTCCCTGGCGAGGAATGAGACCAAGATACTGCAGCTGCAACATGATATATTCACCATTAAGCAGAATGAACGGCTCCTCCATTCGCTATACACGTCGTGATGTTTGAGAAGTTGCACAGTTTCATGCCCCTCACATCTACTCCTGAATAGTAGAAGACGTACCGGAATGCTACCACGATTGGTGTATTCATTGCAGCCCTTGATCCCGAGTATGAAGTTGCCCGTTCTCAGATTTTAGCGGATGCCACTATTCTTCTTATGGAGGAAGCATTTCATTGGCTCATCAGGATTACTGTTCCTTCAACTACCTCTAGTCAGACCTCTTCGGCGATGCCAACCTCCTGAAGTCGAGGAGGCTCCTCTCATTTCTGTGGACGTGGACCTCATAGTTGAGGAGGTCACATTCATCAACCATGCACTTGCTGCCATCGTCCGGGACATACAGAGGATACATCATACATGCTACTCCAAGCATGGTTTTCCTGCCTCAGGCCTAGTAGCGGAGCAAGTTCAGTCTCCAACTGCTCCTATTACAGATCAGGGGTTTGATGACCTCGTTGCCAGATATGCCTCCTGCTTCTTCATTATCTTCAGGAGGCCACTCAGATGTAGCAGTCTCTGCCTCTGCCAGTACCTTTGCCACTGCTAGCGCCTCAGGTAGTACCTATGCTTTTACGTCTTGTCATGGATCTGAGATTACAGACTGGATTATGGACTCCGGAGTGACGCATCATTTATGTGGAGACAGAGATCAGCTTGTAGCATATAGACAGTTTCCTCTAGGGAGAACTGTTGTGATAGCTGACGAAACTCATTCCCCGATTACATGACATGGGAGATCAGTTTGACACCCTCGATGCGTCGAAGGATTTACATTGCTGAGCTATTTTTGACCCATCATCTCTTGTTTTTGGGTTAGGGATCTCTGTGTCCCAGTTACATGTGAATCTTGTAAATACATGTATTCATGCTTACTTTGTTGATCGTGTTTATGTGCGATTTCTTCCTCTATTCATAACAAAATGCAATAATTATTTTACTCCATGTGTTTCTTTCAACCACGCTTCTTCATATACATGTTAATTATTTTAACAACAACCAAATAACAACATCAAGTTGCAAACTTGCAACTAGTATAGAAAAATTTCATTACAATTTAAACACAATCACATACATTGTGTACAATAGAACTAGTACGTGTGATTGTAGCATGATAAACTGAACATGATATATATAAGATTATTTACCTTCGCTTGTTTCAAGCAATATCTTCTAATTGTACGGATTTATATATAGAAATATGCAAGATTTAACATGTAAGCACAAACATTAACATAAAAATATATAATGCTTAGCAAAACAAAGTCTTGTGCAAAGCACATGATCCAAGAGTAAAAAAAGCTTGCGCTTGAGGCTTATGCCTCCGCCTCGCTTTGTCCACCTCATCACCTCATATGCCTGACTAGCACCCTGAGGCTTACGCCTCACAACTTTTGGGCGAGGCTTAAGCCTTAAGGCGTACTTTTTTAAGCAATGGTGCAGAGAAGAAAGCTTCTTTACCAAGAGAGCTACAACTGAGCCCGGACTCTCGACATATGACCAATGAAGAAACCAACTCTCTAAAACGATCTTTAAGAACCCAAGATCTTTCGAATATAAAAAAAGATCGAGTTACCTATGGGATTCAAATTTGAATCTCCAGAAACCATCACCATGTTAGCAACGGTTACTTTCATCAAATATGCATTAGTTGAGTTCGGGCCCTCCAACAAGTACTCTAGAGAGAGCACCAGTGGGGAGTCATTTGCCAACTTTAGTGCATTAACCAACTTCGACGCGTCATCACCGCTAATCTCCAGCTTGGCCGTGCAACTAGCATTGGTGATCGACACTGCTGGCGATGGTGGCAACACTACCTCATGCACCCAGAGTTTGAAGGAAGCATGACCCACAATCGTAGTAAGCCATATCGCGATATATCAACGATATATTGCTTATTGATATGTGACCGATTATCGCTGATATGGCTGATATTTGTCCTTCCAAGGCCATTTTCTTCATAAAATCGGTCTGATTTGGACGATATGGCGTCGATATATTGTCGATATGTCGACGATATATCGTATCAACATGATACTGATACCGATATTACCTACACTGTCCACAACGAGAGTGTAAAAGAAATCCATCGGAAACGCCACCATCCCTCTAATGATAATTAGTGTTGCAGCAACGTTAGTCCCCGTGCTACAGTTATCTGACAAAATCTTAGTCACTTCTCCCATATCTCGAAGGGCAAGTCTTAGTGTTTCAAGGGTCCTTGAGAGAAAAGGAACCCCTAGAACACGAGCCGCCCAACAACCCATTATCTATTATTCATCGTTAGGAACATGTGCTAAACGAATTACTCCCTTCGAGCGACTATTAGTTTGCAAGAGGTCCACCTCCTTCGACGAAGCGCAAACAATTTCCCCTGCGAAGAAGACCCTAAAGGTGTTGCTGATAAATCCCACATTTATCATCACTAATTATTAATTATCTCTCTTACTTAAGTAATTCAACAATATTTATTGACTATTAACATTAATTAATAACTTGTGTGTTGTATATAATTGACACTAAATATACTATATTACTATAACCTTATTATTGTGCTAATATTTCATGTATTTATTTATTATTAAAAATCAAATAAAAATTAGAATAATATTGTAAATAAATAAAATAACATAAAATAATATCAAAAAATAAACAAAAGAAAAATGAAAGAAAATTGTTTATAATTGTTTTAATATGTATTTAATTTTATCTATGTACAAATACATCTGATCTCTTTGTTCATGTTCATCATTTTTTCTAATTCGACTCCTAACTAATTTATTTCTAATTTTCTTTGTTTTTTCTACTTTTCTCAATTCCTATTAGGCCACGTGGCGCCTTCACGACCGCCCACGTGGCCGCGCCCTGTCGCTGGAGCTGCCCATCATCAGAGGGCCGTTGGATCCCCAGATCCAATGGCCATCCTATCTCTTCAACCTCTCGCCCCCACTTCTGCGAAACGATGCATCTCCTCACCTTGCTCAACTTCTCATCGTTTTTGCAACTACCTCCGACGTCATCTTCCCTCGCAACTACCACCCAGTTGATCACCCTTCGATCCTGATCCTCGTGAACCACCTAGAATCGATCAACTCCCTCTTGTACAGTCAGCGGTGGTGGTTGAAACCACCACCTTTCGTCACCAACCACCGAATTTCCTCCTCATCAAAACTCTTCCTCCGACCTCCATCAACCATCATCCGCCTTCATTCGAGGAACCTCGTAGCCCTTCTACCTTTCTGTGACTGAGAGTAGGTGAGATAGAGAGCTGAGACGGAGTGAAAGCCTCTGGCGAGATCCTTGTTGTACACCAAGATGGCTGAGCTTGTTTCTGCTTGAGCTCGAATCTGTATCCCAAATTCCGACGCTACGACCCGAAGCTATCAAGCTTCATTCAGGCTAGCGATTACTCTTCAATCCTTCATTGATTTCTGCTTCACATCCAAGTAAGATCTATATTATGTTTCACTTGAGTTTCTACTAAGTTTTAAAGTCATTCTTAGTTAAGGACTATAAGATCTTCTCATCTGGATGTCTTCGTATTGCATCCATCATTCATGCGTTACTCTCCAGTGATCCATTTCACTTCTCCATTATCGTCTCACCTTGATCTTTTCTAGGCTATTCCTTATCCTGGAACCCAACTAGGGATCTTTCCTTCACAACATTTGATCCCTTCATTCCATCTCGTATCCAAGGTTCGAAATCTCGATTTCGATCTCGTTTCGGTGACCTGTAAAACCAAAATTTCGCCGAAATTTCGGTGGAAAAGTCGGAAAAGGCTCAAAAATCCGATTTTCCCAATTTTATTAAAAATTTCGATATTCCAAGTTATTAGAACAATAAATAACATACAAATACACAATTATTTCACACATAGTGGTCATCTATACCCCTTATGTAGACATATCGGTCATATCGGCCATATCGGTCATATCGGCCATATCGGTCATATCGGTGATATTGTTGTAACATTGTTAATACATAATAAAACAAAGTAATAGTCTTACAAATACAATACAAGTTACAACAAGTGAAAATTATTAAGAACATGCATATTACTGATCAATGCAATAAAAGATTAAAATATAGTACCTGGTCTGGTGACATGTTTTGTTCAGAACCAAGAGTTCCGTGGTGGATCTGAATGCCCCCCCTCCTTGTTGTCTCTCATAACGCATCGCAGATTCAATGAACTCGCAGTAGTTCTCCCATGTCATGTAAGAGTACATGGCCTTGTAATCCATCACATATTGCCTGTATTGGTGGTCATCGATGCCTATGAGTATCCCGAGACGAGGATAAGCAGCACTGGATCCGATATCACGAGTGGCACGACGAGGCTGCGAACTATTGCCCAAAGATCCTCGGGACGACGACGACGGAGTAGGAGAAGATCTCTGCGGAGGAAGAGGAGGAACTGGCGTGTACTCGGGGAAGAAACCGTAGCGGTCACCCCCAAAGAAGCTGCCCTGGCTCTGCTCAGGTTGGCTACCTTGGTAGTTGTCTCCGCTACTGTATCCCCCATACCCACTGTAACCATATGAATATGATGGAGGTGCATACTGAGGAGGAGGAGGAGGTCCTGGAGGAGGAGCTTGAAAGTATTCCGGGAAGATGCCAAATGATCTCTCATCGTGCGACGATCCATATCCGCCTAAAGGACTTGGTGCTCCTCCGCGATATGGGCTGTCAATGTCCATGAAGCTCAAAGAACCTACAGATGATGTCAAATCTTCCATGTAGCTGTCGGTTGGACGATGACCTCGACCGTACTCGTAATCCGTAGGCCCTGGACTCGGACTTGGAACAAATTGCCCGTGTGTGTTCCGCTGTCTCTCCATATTATTCATGTCCTGCTTGTAGGCCTTCCTCAAGTCTGGTAGCTTGTGGTCCACGACCACTCCCTCCTGACCCACCTGAGTTTGACTCCCCACCACCACCAGGTCCACCACGACCAACATCGTCATCATCATCATCTCCACTGTCATCCTTTGACTTTGACTTGGATTTGGAGCTACTCGAGAGAATTTCATCAACAGCCGCATCAACCTTGCCCTCCAACCCTCCAACATGGTCTGTAATCCGCCCGAATCTTGCCAAATAGTCACCAACGTCTGCTCCAATTTGCTGGCTTATGTTCTCATTTGGTCTTCCACCTGGCTGATCGAGAACGGGGGCACCATTGGAATCCATCCACCTCTGGAGAACGTCTTCATCAGCATCGTCATCGGTATACGACCGAGTATACCGCATACTCGGCCGTATACTCGTATTCGGTAGCCTTGGCGCACCGAGTATGGTCAAATCGCCATTTAGGCGGGTCAGGCCGCATACTCGGCCGAGTATACCATATATGCGGCCGTTTATGCGGCCGATTTTCAAATAAACTTTTTTAAAACCTTAACCTAAATTCGGACATCCGACTTAACGCTCTTTCAATTGATGTTTTTGCTCACTTGACTCTATTATCCTAATAGTTTTGTTCCTTGTACCTTCAATTCTTTATTATTATAATCAAGAATATAATATTTAGAGGATATTAACATGATATTAAAAATTTATTTATATTTTTAATAATAAAAAATATCAAACCGCATAAAACCGCATACTCCCCGCATACTCTCCCGCATACCGCATACTCTCTATGCAGTGACCCCTCCGACTGAATACCGCATACCGCCTTCCTGAACATTGTCCCCCATCCATGGGCCAATCTCCTGCAATGGTTCCTGCACTAGTACAGTAATACTTCTTCAGACCCATCGTTAGAAACATTGTAATCAGAACGAACCTAAGGCGTGCTGGATGACGAGCGATGTCCATGAGCAGAAGCAGGTCAACGGGAATAGAATTTTGGCAGCGGTGGAACAATGGGCACAAGGGTAGGTGGTGGCAGACTCGTAGGAGGTGGAGGTGGTGGCAGTGGAGGAGGTGATGTCGGAACAACATGCACTGGTATAGGTGATGACAGACTCGCAGGAGGAGATGGCACATAAACTTCATCATCAGAGTGATGAAGCCAACCTGTCACCTGTAGGGGAAAAATACATCACTGACTCAAAGAATGTGATATCAACACTAATATAATATTTCATGCGCAATGAATCGTAGCAACGGTATCCCTTCTGAGTCCTGGAGTACCCAACAAACATACATTTGACAGCTCTGGAGAGAGCTTGTCAAGACCTGGAGACAACTGGCGGATGAAGGCCTCACAACCGAAAACTTGAGTAAGTGAGAACAACTCCTTCTCTGGGAAAGCCATGAAGAAAGGAATTTTCTCACCCAAAACAGATGAGGGCATGCGATTCACCAAATAACATGCCGTAAGAAGCATGGATGTAAAAAACGGTCTAAGTGGCCGTTTAAACGCATTCGGTGCTTGATGGCATCATTTAATAAAAAATGGTTCCCTAAACGGGCATGCCGCATAATAGCCTTAAACGGTCGTTTAAACGGCCTTAAATGGCCTTTTCAGGACATGGATTTACTTTTCTTCAAAGGATCACCATTATCTATGGCTTTTATGTTGTCTATTTCGATATTTGGCTATGAATTCTAATTGTTTATGTTATTTATTTTGAAATTTGGATGGAACATTTCTTGAATTTGACAATATTTGATCTATATTATAAATATATGATTATTTTTCATATTTATTAATACTTTTTTTATTAATTATATGTATGTAATAGTTTTTTATTAATCAAAATGCAAAACCGCATAACCTGCTTAATTTCTGTTTAAATTCCCGCATACTGTTTAATCAATAATCACTGACCCTACCACTTGAATATCGCATACCGCTTTTTGCAACCTTGGTAAGAACAGCATCACCCCAAAACGAATGTGGGCACGACTCTGAATCAAGGTACTAAATTTCGCAAAATTTCGGCAAAATTTCGGTTTCGACACCCTATCGAAATCGAAATCGGAATAGCAATATATACCCTTCCTTCATAAATCTAGGCCGATTTTGGCCGAAATTGACGAAATTTCGTCGAAATTTTGAAATTGTTTCATTTTTTCACCGTCTCGAAATGAAATCGAAATTGAGATTTGGTACCTTTCTCTGAATGAGAAGAGTCCGAGTGATATTGAGAGATTGTCTGTGGTTTGGACTAACATTGCAGGTCGGTTTAGCTTCAATGATCAGAGATTGAGATCGAGCTCCGGTCCCTATTTTCCTCTTCGGCAAAACTTCATCAACAAAGCATTTTGAGGCATCTCTAATCTTCCTCAGTCCTCGATTGCCTTCACGGAACCATCAGGAGGGGTATACGATCTTCAGAGTCTCATGAGGAGCGAGGCAGAGCGTTTCAGCCTTCGCCGGAGCACAACCTGAGCGCCGCCGCGCGAGGAGGAGTCGAATAACATTTGAGGAGCATGTACAGTTGATCTCCCTATATTGGGCGAGATCCGACGGTCCAGATTGATCCACGTCGCCAGCTTGAGGCAACGCTTCAAGCCTCAGGCTTGTGTGTCGAGCCTGTATCCGAGCCTCGCGCAGAGTAGCAGAGACATCCACGTGTACCGAGCCTCCATCACCGAACCTCGCCAGGTCACGTGTTTTGCGCACGCGAGTAGGTATTTTGTGCCGACCCTCAACTTTTCTATAATTGTAGATCAGTCCTTTGCTCTGTGAAAATTGCATATTAGCCCCCACAGGATATTTTAATTGCTTTTCAATCCATTTTGCCCTGTTTTATAATAAAAACTTGTAATTTTTATTTCAAAAATGTCCCTGCATTGAATATTGAATATCTCTTCGTCTATATATTCAAATGATATGATTTTGGTCTCGTTTGGAAGCTCGTTTGATGCTCTATCTCTTGGTGTGCTTTGTTCCTAATTTTAATTTAAAAATCTCGCTCGAATTATTCCTTATTCTATGTGCTTATGTTGATCTTTAAATGAAAAAGAAAATGCACTTTTTGTGAGTTATTGAACCTGTTAATCACATTGAATCTTAATGACCAATTGTTAGTTATTTTTAATCATTGTCATTAAGTTATTAAATGGTTTAATTGCTTGCTGCATCTATTGAGCATTAGAGTGAAATTAAAAGTTAAAATTGTGTTGAACTGCTGTTGAGAATGATTAAGACTTAAAGTCACCATTTGACATGTTTTCATGCCTTAATTAATATTGAAAAGATTCAGGGTATTTTTGTGAATAATCAAAGTTGCTTGTTGTGTGTCTCGTTGTATTGTGTCTGTCGTAATCATATTGTTTGTGCATTATTGTCTTCATCTAATTTAATTGCATAAAAATGTGTTAAAAATTTGTTTTGTTGTGATATGTGCATCCGCTCAAGATAATCATCCTATAAATTGCTTTATTAAATATTTGATACTTAAAAATCATTCACCAAATTGCTTGCGTCCTTGTGTTCGACCCTGGACTTCCCAAGTTATAAATATAAGCCGAATCCTCCTTGCGGAGGTCTTTCATTCGATTCTGCATGATACGCTAAGTGTCCATGCTACAACAGATACGTATCAGTTGCCAACAAGTTCAGCAGTCACAGATGAGATATCCCAAGCTTCCTTCTCATAAATTCTGATCAATGAACGTGGGACCTTCATTGAAAAGCTTCAGCCGAAGGTTTCTCCCCTTACAACTTCGTCTCACGATCGATCCGTTGGCCTCCATACAGGTTCCATAATCACAGAATCGTGAACAACCTTCGGTCTATTTGTGAGGCCTGTAGAGTTATTGAACCGATGATGTCCCCAACCACCGCAAGCAAAGCAACGAGGCGGAGTGTAAAGGATATTGAGAATTCTCAAGCGCATCACGGAAGCGTGACGATCGTATCTCATACGATCGGGGCGACTAGTCGCACTAGTCGCGAAATGCAGCGGAAATTAAAATTTTTAAATCTAAAGATGAAGCCACATGATCACGAGAACACTTCTCGGATCGTTTCATCAAACCACAAAGTATAAGGAATACCTCTTGGAGCGTGGTTGTGATCGCAAGATCCCAAACAAGAGATCTTCCTGTCTCAAGTCCGATCCACGATGAACGCACTTGCGGGCACGATGATGAGTCGCGTCCTTCCCGCAATCTTTGATGAAGATCTAAGCGTCGAGTCCCCTGATTTTGTCAAACAAAATCCGTCACCTTCCTCTAGAGCAAGTCGCTCCAAAGAAGAAGGAGATCCCCGAGTCGTCGAAGGCGAAGGCGAGAGTCTCTCCTTTCTCAACACAAGATGGACGGTCACCTTTTGGAGGAGAGAAAGAGAGAGGGCGAGAATATGAGAGAGAGAGAGTTGTAGGCGTGTACAACTCTTCATGATGTGTATATCCAAGAAAGGCTAGGCTAGCCCTCTTTTTATATTAGTTTAGGATCCAATGGATCTCAATCCATGGGACACATAGATCCAACGGCCATGCTTGGTCTATGTAATGATCAATGGCTAGGATTGTTGTTGGTTAAAACCAACAACATTTATTTATAATTAAATTAAATATATGTTGCAACATTATCAACATATTTTTAATTTAACATAAATAAATTAGTTAAGAGATTAATCAATATAATAAAATGGAGAGAATATTGCCTCCTAAAAAAGGGGCGTCACCCATGACTTTTTCATGGGTGACGCCACCTCTAAATTGGTGGCTTTGATCTCCTTTTTATTATATCACATTTTCTCTTAATAATTCGTAATAATAATTATCACAAAAATACCCACCAAATTAATTCCTAATTAATTTATGAATATTTCAATCATGCCATTGAAAATTATGTGAATCATATTCACATCCCAAACTAATTTGTAAATTGTATTTTCAATTAATTACTTAATGTGAATCCAATTCACATTAATAATTAACAAATGCTATTTACATAGTTTCTCTCTCTCTCTAATATATTATAAATCATATTTATAATATATATGATTAATATGGATAGTGCTATCCACATTATTCATATCCATGATAATTAAATCACATTTAATCATCTTGGATCTCTTTTCTAATTTGCCCAAATAACATGAATCACATTCATGTTATTCATATCTTTGATAATTAAATCACATTCAATTATCTTAGATACCTCTTCTTATAATATGAATCAAATTCATATTATTCATGATAATTAAATCATATTTAATTATCCATTTTCTCGATGCTTGGATACATAATTCATCAAATGAATTATTCTTGAACTCCTTCAAGAATAATGTGCTTTCTCCGCAGATACTTGGAGATAAGGACAGGGCAATTGTATTGTTCCACATATAGTGACTTGGATATTGAGATCTTATCTCAAATCCAGATCTTACGAACCTCCCACAGATGCTTGATTAAATCAAGACCGCAAATCTAATCTTCTCATTGCATCTGAATCTCATTCAGACCAATGTCCAACACTTGGACTAAGATCGGATTGCTTCTCTACTGAGAGGAGTCACTAAAATCCAGACCTGTTTCATCACTCCCTCGGAATGGAAGCGTCATGGATATACAATCGTTTATGATCACATCACCCTCAGGTATTCCCAATACCTGTACATCCTGCATACTGGAAGACCCATGATCAACCCGAAGATCAAGATCAATTTTATACTGTCTTCTTCAGGGTTTGATTACTAAGTTTCTCATTTGATCATTGGGATTTGGTATCGATCATATACTTTCCAAAAGCATATATCATACCTAGGTCTTGATCATATACTTTCCAAAAGTATATATCAAACCTACAAATTCAGTCAAGCTTCCAAAGCAAGATGACCGTGCACGGAATTTGATTCTTCCCAATATCTCATGAGTGAGCTCATGTCTTCCGGTTCAATAATGAACCTGTATGATCCCTTTGAGAGATCGTATTACTCATATGCCCTTATATGCACACCAGCGCGCCGGTGTATAGACCTTGATTAGGTCATCAACCTATCGGTCTGCCAAATGTACATACTCAGACATATAGTAATACATCTGTCTCCGGTCAGAGAATGCGTGCCTATGCTGTGACAACATTCAACATAGGACTTAGGTTATCTCGATCTTGTTAAGTCAACCCATTGACCTATTAATCTGATACCTCCGAATCACTATTCCCATGCAGAGGACCTGCATCAAGAGGTCGGTCAGATATCAACCTATATGAGAAAGGATTGCCATCTCCTACTCAGGCTGTAGATCACATCTTAACAATCATTTGACGGTGCTTGATGAGTCCTCAATCTAACTCTTTAGATATTCATCCAAGCACCAACCTCTATGATTCAATAATTGAATCAGCCTGTATGATTATTAAGATGGCCATGGTACATAACCCTAATTGTACTAAGGGACCTATTATGCAAATTATTTATTCTTCATTTCAGATCAGGGAATGATATACGCAATAACATTTATTGCATAATGGCTCTCCGTTTGCTCACATGTCCAACAGAGTAGACCACTCCAGAGCACGGTGGCCATTGAACTCCATATCTGAAACATCGAGGACTCCGCTTCCGATGGGTATCAGATTGCCAGCCCTCCTCTGAGACCTTCTCACCAATGACAATAGCCCTCTTCGCCTTTCTTTCACAATAACTGGTGGCCCTTAGTAAACCCCTCTCACCTTTGCGAGCCCAATGGCAGAACCGGGCTCTCTCTTTCTCTTTCATGCTGCTTCTCTCCCGTCCTCTCTAGGATTTTGTCCCTCCAACTTTTTTTTTGACGCTCAAAAAAGGGGGAGCACTCATCGGTGCTCGCCCCAATGCATTAATGTAGAAGTTAGAGAAATACTTACAAGAGAGAAGGGACGATCAGCAGTCCCTCCAACTTTTGTTGATTGGACTTTGTGCTTCAACTAGATTCTGACTGCTTATGTTCTTTGACCAGTGCATCTTTTGAACCATCCACAAGTACTTTTTACAGTGAGTTTGTAAGCCCTCGGTAGATCAAGATCATGCACATAATAGAACCCCTAAGTAGGGTGAACCTGTATAAATTTTTGTGTTTCGTGGTTGCTTGTTCTTGTGCTTGTTTCTATACTTGTGTCATTGTTGATTGTTAAGCGCAAAGCTGTAAATTGTTGTATAATTCCATAAAGCACTATTCCCTAATCAAATCCAACCTCACAGAGCATAATTTGTTCATTTTCAGTTCACTTATTTAATCATATCTAAAGTTAGGATAATTGCGTTTCAATTAATTTTTTTTGAACGGATCATACAGACTTTTATCGGAATCAATGGATTTGAGAAATTCCAGTGCACCAAGCTTGTTTCATTGTCTTGTCTATCATAAAAGTTACATTTTACGTTAGTTATGTTTTGTTGTTGTGTATTAATTTCATGTTAGTTATGTTTTGTTGTGTATTAAAGACAACTTTATAAAATGTTGCCTAGCTTTTGTCATCCGTCTTTCAGGATAACTCCTCAGGCCACAACTGATCCATCAGGGGCCACAACTGATCCGTCAGGGGTGTTAGGGTCTCTAAAGGTTTAAATTTTAATGCTTATTTCTCAGTTTGATTACTATCAATAGCTGTATCACTCATGCATTTTGTTATATATTGTAAACTTAGCGGTCAGAAATCATGGATAGATCTTAAATGCTCTACAGTTTCATTGCATGTTTTCCTTCTATTATTTAAATGACGCATATTAAATTTGATATAGGCAAATATTAATATAGCTTTTCATGCAATGCTGGTCTAATGTGCTCATATTTTCTTTACTATCATTTAAGTGTTCCTCATAAATTTAATTTAAATACAATCCACGGGGTGATAGCTTCCAATCTTAGAAGCACTTACAAAAGTGGGTTGACAAATTTTGATTAATTTTAAATACAATCCACGGGGTGATAGCTTCCAATCTTAGAAGCACTTACAAAAGTGGGTTGACAAATTTTGATGAGAGAAAATAACGACTTGCTTATTTATGAGGCCCTAGAGTTCTCTTATATAGAGGAGAGACCTGTTGGATAAATTACATAAAGAAGACGGAACAAATAGAGTGTATAAAAGGAATGAAATATAACTAGTATCTCAACACTCTCCCTCAAGCTGGAGCATAGATATCAATCATGCTGGGCCAGTGAAGAAGGCCTACAAGGCCATCACAGGTGGGGGTGATGGAGGTGGGGGAGATAGGGACAGAGACTGCAAGTTCATTTGGACTCTTAAGGCATCGTTAAAAGTCAAGGTCTTCCTGTAGCTCCACATGCTAGGCCGGTCTTGACCAAGGCAAGGAGGTCCTCCTTCATCCAAGGGGGATACTAACTGTTCTATGTGTTCTACTGAGGAGGAAGAACTGGACTATATGTTCTATTCTTGTGTGCGGGTCATGGATGTTTGGGAGGAGATAGGTGTTAGAAGAAAGGAGTCTTTGTTGTACTTCATAGAATAACCCTAGGCTCTCTTATATAAGGAGAGGCCTTAAGGGTAAATTACATGGACGTCTAAATAAAAGAGAGAAATAGCAACAAGATACGAAAACAATTATTAATACTAGAAACTATCTCTACACTCCCCCTCAAGGTGGAGCATAGATGTCGATCATGGTCAGCTTGAATGAACATCTCTGAAAAGGTCCTCTGAGCAATGGCTTAGTGAATACATCAGCAATTTGATCTCCTGAGCTAACATGGGCCGTGGATATCAATCCTCTCTGGATCAGGTCCCTAGTGTAATGGCAGTCAACTTCAATATGCTTGGTCCTCTCATGAAAAACTGGATTGTTGGCAATGAACAATGCTGCCTGATTGTCACACTGAAGCTTCATAGGTAGAGGTACAGCTACATGTAAATCTTCTAATTCGGAGCGAACCCACATCATTTCCGTGCTGGCTTGGGCCATTGCCCTGTATTCGGATTCCGCACTGGATCTTGCCACCACCGTTTGTTTCTTGCTTTTCCAAGATACCAAAGAGCCTCCAACAAAAACTGCAAACTCTGAGGTTGATTTTCTATCCTTAGGGCATCCTGCATAATCTGCGTCTGCACACGCTGAGATGGATAAGTCTGCGCCCTTTCTGAATAGTAGCCCTAACCCTGGAGAAGACTTCAGATACCTCAGTATCATGTGTATAGCATACATGTGAACTTGTCTTGGCTGCTCCATAAACTGACTCACCCGGCTAACTGCAAATGCAATGTCTGGACGGGTTATAGTAATGTAGAGGAGTTTTCCCACCATCTCTCTATATCTCCTCTTATCCACTTCATCAGTATCATCATCATATAACTTCATGTTGGGGCCCATGGGGATGCTTGATGGTTTGCACCCATCCATACCAGTCTCAACCAGAAAGTCTGTAATGTACTTTCGTTGTGTCATCACCAAACCATGTGCATTCCTTGCAAATTCCAACCCCAGAAAATATCTTAGGGTTCCAAGATCCTTTGTAACAAACTGACGACCTAGGAATGCCTTCGCCCTCGCTATGCCCTGAACATCGTCTCCTGTAACAAGAATATCATCCACATAGACCATTATGACAACCGTACCTGCCGAGGACTTCTGGACAAACAACGAGTGATCAGCATTGGACCTCTTGAATCCCTGGTGCTCAATTAGATTGGACAGCTTCTGGAACCATGCTCGTGGACTCTGTTTGAGGCCATATATCGCCTTGTGAAGTCTACAGACCATATGCTTCTCCCCCTCAGCAGTAAACCCGGGTGGCTGCTGCATGTAGACTTCCTCCTGTAAGTCCCCGTACAGAAAGGCATTCTTGACATCTAGCTGAGAAATGCTCCAATCATGAACCACTGCAACAGACAGGAGAATACGGAGAGTCGAGTGTCTCGCCACTGGAGAGAATGTATCCATGTAGTCAACGCCATATGTTTGTGTAAATCCACGGGCGACCAAGCGTGCTTTGTACCTATCCAACGTGCCATCTGCATGATATTTGACTGTGAAGACCCATTTGCAGCTCACAACGGATGCATCAGGAGGTGCAGGGACCAAAGACCATGTGCCACAGGACTGCAAGGCCCCCATTTCTTCTTCCATAGCTAATCTCCAGCACTCACTCTTCAAGGCTTCCTGGTATGTCCGTGGTATGACCACTGAAGACAATGCTGTGGCAAACTTCTGGAAATCACCTGTGAGTCGGTGGAAGGAAACCTGTGAAGCAAATGGATAGGAAGCACATTGCCGTCTCTGTTTCCGAATAGCAATCGGAACATCAAGATCATCATCTGGGTCCACCTGTAATGAGTCATCCTGCATATGTACCGAACCTGACCCGTCAGTAGTAACATCATCTGAACATACCTGAGGCGTAGTGATTGGCTGATCTGTCGTCTGATCAGGACCCGACCGACGCGTATAATGGTTAGGAAACGGTGATATGATTTGCTGTGGAATGGGTGGAGGTGGTGGTGGTGCTGGCATAGGAACTGACACAGGAGGCGACTCAGGTGAACTCGAAGTAGGTGGTGGTGGAACATAAATATCATCAGTGGTGGTGGATGGTACCATTCTGTCCCCAGCTGGCGAGAAATACATAACTGACTCGAAGAAGGTGACATCTGCACTAACAAAGTACCTGTTGGTTGTAGGATCATAACACCGGTATCCCTTCTGGGTTCTGGAATAACCAACAAAGACGCACTTGACTGCTCTTGGAGAGAGTTTGCCAAGGCCAGGAGATAGACGATGGACAAACGCCACAGCGCCAAAGACACGTGGCGGCAGAGAGAAGAGCTCCTTGTCTGGAAAAATAAGAGAGATAGGTATCCTCTCTCCAAGGACAGAGGACGACATTATGTTGACTAGATAGCATGCAATAAGGACAGCATCCCCCAGACAGAAATAGGAGCACAACTTTGAATCAACAGGGTACGAGTAATGTCCAAGAGATGGCGATGCTTTCTTTCCGCCACACCATTTTGTTGGGATGTATATGCGCAGGTGGTCTGGTGAATGATACCCTTCGATGAAAGAAATAGAGAAAGAGAGCGTGTACAAAATTCCAGGGCATTGTCCGTTCGAACATATTTGACTGAGGAAGAGAAAACATTCTGCACTTCATTAACCAAATTTTTGATAACATCTCCTGCTTCAGATTTATTCTTCAAAAGAAATACCCAAGAGACACGAGAAAAATCATCGACGACAACTAGATAAAACCTGTGTCCCTGGTGATCGGGAACACGACTCGGACCCCATATATCTATATGTAACAACTCAAAAGGGGAGCTACTGCTCCGACTCTGACGACCTGGGAAGCTCGACCTATGATGCTTTCCCAACTGACATGTTTCACAGCGAAACGACGAACTTGGAGAGATCTGGGGCAGAAGATGGCTCATTTTCTGGATCGGAAGGTGACCAAATCGAAGATGCCAAATGTAAGGAGAGACTGGTCCAGCGGAGTGAGAAGAGACGCCAGCATAGGATTCCCGAACCAGCCGATATAAACCATTCTGCTCAGAGCCACATCCAATCACCTTGCCCGTGAGTATGTCCTGAAAAATGAGAGAAGACGGGTCAAAAATAGCACGACAGTTCAAATCCTGTGTAATCTGACTAATAGACAGCAAATTCAGTGAGAACTCAGGAGCATGTAAAACATTCTGTAGCTGCATAGTGGGGGATAAGAAAACCTCCCCCTGTCCAACAAGGGGTGAGTGGGTACCATCTGCTATCTGTACTGAGCGGCCGGGTGGAATATCCCTGTAGGCCTGTAATCGTCCCCTATCTCGACAAAGATGATGTGTAGCTCCGGAATCTATAACCCAGTCAGATATATCATGAGAATGTATGTGTGCTGATGAACTACCTGAGCTACTGGCTGCAGCGGATGAACTGGCAGAGGCTGTGGCAGCAATGTCTGAAGAGCCACCAGAAGAATCACCAGAAGAATGTGGCATAATATCGCGGAGACGGGCCACAAGTTCGTCAAATCTATGATCTGCAGTAGATGATAATGGAGACTGAATGCTCTGCAACCCGTGCCGATGCTGGGAACCCATGCTTTGAATAGCATGTCTCCTCTGAGTGTCCAGTTCTGTGACAATACAAGAACATCTGACTGAAGCGAACTCTTCCTTGAGGTCCACGGCCACGTCCACGACCACGTCCAAAGGCGGTCCACCTCTCCCACGCGAAGCTGCCATCGCAGATGGGGGTGGAGTAGAGGAGCTGGAGGAAACTGGAATGCGACTGAGCCTTCTGTAGACATCCTCCACTGGAGGAATTACTGCATCTGCTAGAATCTGTGACCTTGCAGCATCATACTCAGGATCGAGAGCTGCAAGTAGAACGCCCACCATGGTGGCGTTCCGAAACGTCTTCTGCTGCTCCGGAGTAGCTGTCAGAGGAATGGTACTGTATAGCTTCTCGAACATCCCTCTCAGGGATGTGTATAGAGAATGGAGAGGTCTGCTGGCCTGCTTCATCGTAAAAATGTCATGTTGAAGCTGCAACATCTTTGTCTCGTTTCGCACCTGCGAATACGTAGCAGCAAGGATGTCCCACATCGTCATAGCAGTGGGCTGATGGAGGACATCGTTAGCTATCTCCATCGTCAACGTACCAGACAGCCAGACTTTCGCGTAAACGTCATCAGCCTCCCATGAGGCATAGATCCCTGTCTTCTCTGCAGGCTCATCTTCGGTAAGAATGTGTTTCTTACCATTTGATTTCATGAGGCTCATGAACTGCATATCCCATAGCGCATAGTTAGACCCGTCCATCTTCACTATTGGCGCAGGACCTTTGAATGCGCCGGTGGAGGGCAAATCGACTTTCGATTCTGACATAGTGCTGCTCGAAGAAGACGAAGGGAAAACAGACACGTTGATGAACGTCTACACCAACTACATCGGATTTGAGTACGTGTGTAGACTTTTACGCATTCAAATCCATAAATCGGAGGAAGAGGGGTCTAGGGCACGCCTCCAATGAAGCTTACAACCCTTGAATCGCCTCGAGAACGCCAGCTATGGACTGTTGGAGGCCAGAGGAGGGCCTACAGCGGCAGTTGGGGCGCCGCTGGTGCGGCTGGGAACCGGTGGGGCATGGGGGGGCCGCTAGGAGCGGCTGGGGGCTGCTGGGGAGCGGCTGGGGGCCGCTGGCGGTGGCAGGTGACCGCTCGGGGGGGCGGCGGGGGCCGCTGGGGAGCGGCTGGGAGCCGCTGGCGGCGGCAAGGGGCCGCTTGAGGGGGCGGCGGGGGCCGCTGTGGGGGGGGCTGGGGCTGCTGGCGGCCGGGAGCCGCTGGGGGGGGGGGCGGCTGGAAGCGCTGGGGGGGCGGCAGGGGCCGCTGGGAGGATGCGGCAGTTGCCGCTGGGAGCCCTAAGGCGGTTCGACGAGAGAAGGAGGGAGGGGCGGCGGGTGGGGAAGGGAGGGGCGACGGGTAGAGAGCCCTAGGGCGGCTCTGATACCATGTTAGAAGAAAGGAGTCTTTGTTGTACTTCATAGAATAACCCTAGGCTCTCTTATATAGGGAGAGGCCTTAAGGGTAAATTACATGGACATCTAAATAAAAGAGAGAAATAGCAACAAGATACGAAAACAATTATTAATACTAGAAACTATCTCTACAATAGGCATTGCTGGGTGGACCCATCCTCTCATCCAACTTTCGGAATTCGATGGTGGCCAACGATGATGGACCTGCTGGGCCCTATCTCCATGCTTTAGGCTATTTGGCTCTCTCGTAACGGGCTGATTTTCAATTTCCTTAGATTTTATGTTGAGCATGTTGTCCTTTTGGCTAGATCTCTCCTTGAGACTTGGCTCATGTAAGTTCTCTTGTAACCCCCTTTCTCTTAATAAAAGGTTGGGACGGACACCTCCGGAGTGTTTCCATCTTTTTTGACTAAAAAAATGTATGAATCATGCTAAGCTTGGAACATCGTCTCTGGAAAAGCCCTCTGGCTCGGGCCTTGGTAAGCACGTTTGCTGTTTAATCTCTTGGGCTAACATGAATCATCCTAGGAAGTAGCGTAGATTGCCTACTTTGTGACCAAGGACCTTGGTACTCTACGCTACTTCCTAGGATTGTAGTGACCAAGGACTGTTACCTAAAGATTGTTACCGACTGTAGTGTGGCCATCTCCTATTCCATGGAAAGACACCACCTACTATCTCTCAAGGCCTCCTGGTAAGTCCGTGGAATCTCCACGGCAGATAGAGCAACTGCAAACCTCCTGAAATCCCTACCAGGCAATCAAAAGAAACATGTGAAGCGGGAGAATGTGATGCACATATACGCTTCTGCTTCCGAAGTGCAATTGATACATCCAGGTCATTGGAGATCTCCTCAATCTGTATGCCATCCTCCTACAAATGTTCCTGCTCAGACACATCTCCAGATCCATCAAGATAAAGCTGGTCGACGATTATGGAAACGTGGCAAGGGTGGAGCAAGGGTAGTATGTGGTGGTGGTACATGAGGAGGTGGTGGAGATGGTGTAGGTGGAGTAACGAGTGCAACAAGAGGTGGTGATGGGCTTGTAGGAGGAGGTGGCATGTAGACCTCATCGTTTGAATCAAATGAAGTCAACCTATCTTATGTAGGGGAAAAATACATCACCGACTCGAAAAATGTGATGTCAGCACTGACATAATATATCCTACACAATAGATCATATCATTTATATCCCTTCTGAGTCCTCTAGTACCCAGCAAAAATACATTTGATAGCTCTAGGAGAGAGCTTGTCAAGACCAGGAGACAACTGATGTACAAATGCAACTGAGCCAAATATACATGGGGGTGAGTGAGAACAAATCCTTCTTGGGAAAGGCAAGCGAGAAAGGAATTTTCTCACCTAGTACAGACGAGGGCATGCGATTCATAGATAACAAGCAGTAAGAATCACATCACCCCAGAACGAATGTGGAGCAAGATTCTGAATGAGAAGGGTTCGAGTAACATCAAGTTAGTGACGATGCTTATGTTCTGCAACACCATTTTGTTGAGATGTGTAGGCACATGAAGTTTGATGAACAATACCACAAGATGAGAAGACCTGTGAGAGTGCAAGAATACAAAGTTCCAATGCATTGTCAATTTGCACAAATTTACTATAGAGGAAAAAAATTCTTTATTTCATTGATAAAAGATTTTCACATTCCCGGCCTCAGATTTATTCTTTAATAAGAAAACCCATGACAAATGAGAGAAATCATGTGCAACCACTAGATAAAATTTGTGTCCCTGGTGATCGGGTCTACAACTCGGACCCCAAATGTCTACATGAATCAACTCAAAAATGGAGCTACTACTCTTACCCTAACGACTAGGAAAGTAGACCTATGATGCTTTCCTAATTGACATGACTCACACTAGAGGATGAGGGAGGTGAGATCTGAGGAAGAACATGACACATTCTAAAGAGGAAGGTGACCTATAAATGGGGAGACCGATCCTGTAGGATTAGAAGATAGACCAACATATGGAAAACGAATCCGTTGATACCCTGCTTAAGGCTACATTCAATCACCCTACCTGTAAGAATGTCATGAAATACAAGGGAAGATGGATCAAAAATAGCACGCCAATGCAATACTTCGTAATCTGACTAGTAGACAATAAATCTGATCAAATCCCGCATTGCCATCACATAACTCGGTGATAACCTCCAAGACCTCCTCGCCCACCAACTCCCAAAAGTCCTTGTAGAAAGCCACCGGAAAGCCGTCAGGACCCGGAGATCCATCCGCGTTTAGATCCCACACTGCTGCCTTTACCTCCTCCAACGAAATAGCCCTCGTCAGACCCTCACAAAGCGAGGGTGAGAGCGGCGGAGCCCCAGTCCTCGCCCACCTCCAAACCCTCGGGACGCATTTCGCCGAGAACTCCTTGCAATGATCCACTATCGCCCACCCATGGGCTCGTCCCCCTCCACACGCACACCATTAATCGTGATCGAGCGAAGGGAGTTAGACCGCCGCCTCCCTTTAGCAATACGATGGAAATACTCCGTGTTGGCATCCCCCTCCTTTAGCCAAGACACCCTCGATCTCTGACGTCATTCCGTGACCCGCTTCAAATCCTCCTCCGCGAACTTCTTCTGAGCGACCGACCGCACCACCAACTCCTCGGGCTGAAGCTCCCTATCCCCCTCCAACGCATCAAGCGTGTTGACTACCCCCTCCGCCTCCCTCCTGGCAGCAACCCTCGCCGCCCTCGACTCCTTGAATATAGCCAGCCTCCTGTGCAAAGAGTCGAGTTTGCGAGCAAACCTCGACACTGCCGAGCCCCCCAACTGCACCTGGGACCAATGAGCAGCCACAAGATCTCTGAAGTTGTCTTCCAGCAGCCAGCACCTCTCATACCTGAAAAAACCCCTCGACACGGGTGCATCACCAGAATCCCACAGAATAGGATTGTGGTCAGATATGCTCCTAGGCCTGGAGGACACAAAAGAAAGAGGGAAACCATTTAACAACTCCAAAGACACCAAGAATCTGTTAATACATGACCGGGAATTCGAATTTCTCCAAGTGTACGCGATATCCCCCGCTCCCAAGTCCTCGAGAGCCAAAGAGTCCACGAGCTCCGCAAAATCCGACGAGCCAGGGTCCAGACCACCCCTGGATCGTGGCCTATCCGACGAGCGAAGGGTAACATTGAAGTCACCCCCAATCAGCCACGGGATTCCCAAGAAATGCTGACTTGCCTCACGTAAAACCTCCCAAAGCTCCTTTCTCTTAATATTGCAGCAGGGCCCGTAAATACAAGAAAAAGCAATCGGCAACGAAGAATCCACACGTACCAAAAGAACTGAGATAGCATGCCTCCTCTGAAGACCGAGCTGAGCGTGAAAACCACAGATCTCCAAGCGATAAGCAAACCGCCCGCCGACCCCACTGCATCAATAGCCCTAACCTCATCCAAATCCCCCGCACCAAACGACCTCCAAAGCACGTCACCCACACCTTGAAGCTTTGTTTCTTGCAACATGACGACGTCACACCCCTATTCTGTGAACCTCGACCCCATAGTTCTCCTTTTGTCCGCCTCTCCCAACCCTCGCACATTCCAAGAAAGCACCTTCATAAGGATCCTTCGAAATGCCCCCAACGCGGACCACACCAGTGGCCGCCGCAACAACATCCTTTAAAGACGAGCACACCTGCGGCTCGATGGCCACCGACCGCGCCCTGTTCCTCCTCTTGTACCTTTTAGCAAATCTCCTCTCAGGCAGCCCCTCAGCCGCTCTAGTGTCAACCACCTCAGTCAGAGTCATCGACGTCTGAACCGGAGAACCACGAACGGAGGCGGTGCCCGACGAGCCCAACGCAGCCAAAGCCGGGCCGTTGCGACCCCAACCCTCCACGACCGACGAGAAGGAAGGAAAATCCTGCCCCATCGATGTGCCCCCCGCACCCACCAGAGGGTGCTAAGCCATCCAACCGGCCAACGAAGAACAACGAGGATGATGAGAAAAGGAGCGGAGCCGGGCCCAATTGCACCCGCAAAAGATCCGAAAGATAGACAGCACGAAGCTCCATTAACCGTCCGAACCGCAATAGGATCCGAATGTCGAACCCGAAAGCCAGGACCCGGCGCCCGAGTCCAAAAGCGAAAGGTATCCGCTACCCCCGGAGTCCTCCCCGCCACGTCATCAGACAAACCGGCACTTGAAGAATCTATGCACATCGACCGAGGGGCAAATCCGAAGGGACGTGCGGAATCATTACCGTGGGACGAGTCCCACGAAGCGTCACCATACATGGCCATCTGTCTTTCGGAAGATGAGGCGACATCCTTCCCCCTCCCAGCCCCCGACGAAGCCATCTCTGACCCCCCCCTGCATCACCGACGGAGGTGGCGGGTCGACTATCGACAACTCCACCCGACACCTGAAGCGGCCGATCTCCATACTCTCAGAGAATACGTGGCCAACCACATCATCGAGAAAATTCTTGTTGCACTCCATCAGGATCCGGGTGATACCATGCTCTGAGCTCGGCGCCAACCCATTATCAATGACCGTAAGCACCTCTCCCCACCATCGTAGAGTCCAGTTCAGACAGTGCACCGATTTGGACAGGAACGGAACTCCACGGACCTCCACCACGCACACCTCGACGCTAGAACAAGCCCCGCCCGCAAAACGCAGGTCCCTCCAAACCATATCACCCGTCGCGCCATTTCGAAGCAACCGATCCCGCTGTATAGCTGACAGCCCTCGAGCACAACAACGATTAGAATCGACTGTGATGACATCCCCCACAAACTACGAACCAAGGAACCCATGCATATGGCTCCTTCTACGTCCACCGACCAGCACTTCCGCAAGCTGACCCCGATCAATGATTGGTTGAACTCCTCCCCCTTGCTAAACCTTCCAATCGGATCTGAAGGTAGAGCCGGCCTCACAGATGCGACCACGAGCGGAGTCGGAGCAGGCGCCACCCTTGCGAAACCGCCCTCGCTGGCAACCGAAGCAGAACAATTACCACCAACCACCACCTGTGCAAATGAGCGCCCTCCCTGGCCGACAAAAGCCCCACGCGACGACGAATTCCCAATCTCGAGCGCACCCCCACGAGTCGGGGCAGGAGCCTTCCCGCGCTGAAAGCGGAACCCGCAGGAGGCCATACAATGGCCTAACCCTCCGCATGCAAAGCACTTCGGCTGAGCAACGCAAACCGACGCCAAATGCCCCCACAGCCCACAACGGAAGCACCTCCTCTCCGGCTTCCTTTGGGACACTTGCACCCAACCACCACCAACCCCCTCAGCACCCCCTTGCTCCTGCGGGTTCCTGTGGCGCGATGGGGTAGTGGGAGCCCGCGAGCTGTTGCGATTGGCGCTGTACGTGGGGAAGGGGAGGGAGGAGGAACTGTTGGAGGACGTCGAACTTGTTTGGGCGGCAAAGATCCCTAGCAGAATCAAGATATTCATGTGGTGTCTGAGAAGGGGCCGCATATTGGACAAGGTGCGCAGAGGTCGATTGCTGGGGTCGGTTTACTCCATTTGTGACAGGTGTAGGGACATGGAGGAAGACTCCGACCACTTATTTCTGAGTTGCCAGGGCTCGGCTCATGTATGGACGCAGATCGGAATTCCCTGGTTAAGCACGGTCAACTTGTCAGCTTTCTGGAGCTCGATTAGGCTGGTGGGCAGTGGCAGTTTGGATGAGATCCGGAGGGCGTTCGCAACTTTATGGCCCATCTGGCTGGGTCGTAACGACAAAATTTTCAGCAACCAGACATTTTATGTGGAGAACGTAGTGGCGCATTGTACCTCCTTGTGTAGATCGTGGACGCCGATTGTTGCGTAGAGCATGGTTAACCCGTGGATAGCACGGGGATGCCGCGTTTTTCTTTGTAAACATTAATTTTAAAGTTCTATATAATATAAGCCAATGGGGACTCCCACGATGGGAGTCCGCCCAATCTTTAATAAAAAAGAAGAAGGCCGAAACAGAACTCGACTGGGGAAGTAGAGCGATCTGAGCGTGTCTACACGATCATATGGAGGATTGGTTGTACATGTAGACTCGTACAACCATCCTCATCACTCTTCGATCCGCGCTAGGGCTGAAAAAGGTGATTTGTAGGTCTGAAATCACTTTTCCGGTCAAAATAAGACTGTTTCAGACCGCAGTTCAGCGTTGGAAAGGAGATGAATCGGCCACGGGGGCCGTATATGGCACATGGAGGGGTCGCGGAGGTGCATGGAGGCACGTGGCGGTGTGAGGGACTGCGGGGACGCGCAACAGCTGGTGCAGATGCGTGTTGTAGCGGCCCGGAGTGTTAGGTGGTGCACGTGGAGGGGCAAGAGGCCCTAGGGGCTGCGCTGGGCGGCATCGCTTGCGGCTCATGGTGGCGTGCGGAAGCGTGAGGAGTCACGGCGGGCTGGCAGGTAGGGGCCAGGGCATGAGTGGCGTACTAGAACTACGGTCTAGGACTTTCGCTCTAATACCATGTTGGAAGAAAACAATGACTTGCTTATTCACGAGGTCCTCGGGTTCTTTTATATAGAAGAGAGACCCGTTGGACGGATTACATGAAGAAGACGGGAAGAATACATACAAGGAATAAAATATAACTAATATCACAACAAATCTTAATGGAATTTCTGTTTTGAAATATTGACGACTGCATGGTTTTCTGGCTTACTCATTTAAAAAAGAAATAGTTTTAAGAAAACATGTTCTTTTTGGATTTCTTATTGCAAGTATCTTGACCAATTAACCCCATATGTTTTATATGGATTCAGGAGGTTGCGCCACCTTATTTTCTGCACTTCATGGTCTATGTTGCTGTTTTTATTGATATATGTAGTTTTTTATTGACTATCTTTTCCAGGATGCTATTCCAATGCCGATAGTTCTTATAGATCAAGATTCAGATACTGATGCAACCATTGTCCAACTTAGTTTTGGGGATCGCCTTGGTGCTCTTATTGATACGGTAGTCAATTGAGATATTAGATTGAACCTTCCATGTTATTGTTAGGAGAATTTTAATGTCCAGATGCACATAAATTTACTGTTTCTTTTTCAAGCATGCTGTTTCATATTGCCACATGCATCAATATGTAAGTGTCAGATGAATAATTATAAGTACACACAACTTGCTATTATTGCCATGACCACAATGCTTTGGTTAACTATATTCTCTTTACTCTATGGGACCTCTATGGTATATGTTGAAGTATGTAATAGATGGGTAATTGGATCTTTCCGAGATCCAATCACCCCCGCTCACTCTGGTTTGTCTGTGGGGCTATAAAGGAAGCCCCGCACCTCCTATACTCATTGAGAGATTGCAATAGACGATTTGGTCCTTTGGTGCCTTCTCCCGTGGTTTCATCCCGCTCCTTTGGAAGTATGGTTTCACGTAAACTCTTAAGCATTCCATGTTTTATATCTCTTTATTTTGCCTGTTCTTGTTCTAATTACGCTTCCACATTTATGTTTCAACATGGTATCATAGCAAGTTATTCTTGGGATTATTTATCGAGTTTGATTTTAGGACTTGATTTTGGATTGTGTTCTTAATTTGTTCATTGTCAAGACCTGTTCATGATTTATTCAAGCTCAAAATAGTTCTAGGGTTCCTAGTGGAACCCTAAATTCTGCAATGACGACTAGGTTTTGTGCATCAGAACCTTAGATTCTTGGTGTAATATGTCAGCCTCCATCTCCAAACCTCGAAGAAGCATCAACAACAGAGGCGGCTGTGACCACTGTTGTCTAAGTTTGTGCTTCCAACAATCTAAGAAGAAAGTTGAAGAAGGCTCACTGGTGATCTCCTAGCTCTAATGCCAAACCCTATGGCGATGGATTTCCAATCGGAAACCAAATAAAAGAAGAAGAAAAAAATGATGTGCGCATGACTCCTCCAAGCCACTAGCAACCTAGGCGATCCCAATGCCTCTAATCATCAGATTACTCGAGCATCTACCTAATCCGAGGAGTGCCGAACTTTCTCCAGCCCCAATCTTCACCACATGGAGTCTTTCTCCTATCAAGAACTTCAACAGCCCACCGATGATGAGTTCAAGATCATCTGGCTTCCCATCTGACGGTGATTCTCTTCACACGATGCACCTCACGCGATTGGCGGCGGTGAAAACAACATACAACTGCTCAAGATAGCCCCATCCCTCGCGAGTAAGCCCCTACAACCCCACCACTGCCTTCGCACATGCAACCCCCATGTGGTTTCAGGTGGCGGCACCAGGAACCGCTCTCTGACACAAACCGCTTCTCGATGAAACTCCATACGACGTTTGACTCTCCCTCGTGCAGAAGATGATCACCTCTCCAAGCGACAACACTCCTCACTGCTCCTCCAGATCCAGACGGTGATGGGGCTCCATCCATCGGAAAGGGTTCCCACGATGGGAACCCTATTCCTTGTTATGCGAGTAGAGTGGGGACCGATTGCCCTTTACTTTTAAAAACGAGTATGCATGCTTATGTATAGGCCCAATGGCCTGCTGTTTTGTATAAAAAAGAGGGCTGAATGTATCAAGCCCATGTAAGGCTGGGCTGCTTAAAAAAAGAGAGATTGATTTAAAAAAATAGAATAGCCAAAAAAATAAAGAAAGAAAGAAAGAAAGAAAGAGAGGGCTACAAAAAATGATTTGTGCAAAAAAGAGAAGCACAAAAACACATTCTTTGGTTTCTCCCAACTTGATGATCCATGCTCTTATTCTATCAAGTATGGGAGAAGGGGGGGGGGGGGGTTAAAGAGGGCATCACATATATTCTTCTTATTTAAATGTATCTATAGGACTTCTATTGCCAGTCTCCGATTGACAGACCGACGCTCCAAACTTCTATTGCTATCAGTCATCTTCACCGAGCATCGACTACTTTATTGGGGTGTCTCTATCCTTAACTACTACTCTACGCTGGACTCTCTTCTTCTACAACGACTCTTCTTCAGGCACGACCTTGTATTGCAACAACTACTGCGGGCACGACTGAGGCTTTTTCCCGGTGACCTGAAAGTCGCAGACTCGCCCTCGAACAAGGTCTTCTATCAACAATGGTTTATTAAACAAGTGTCTATATCCCGACCTCTCTCATATGTATTGAGGGAAGATGAGTTGTGTACATTTTCTTTTTGTTGCATGCTGCAACTTTCTCAACTCCAGCTTGAGGAGGAGTGTTGAAGTATGTAATAGATGGATAATTGGATCTCTTTAAGATCCAATTACCTCCACCTCCACTCATATTTACTCCCACATGGATGAGCGATGTGACTCCGGTATGTCTGTGGGGCTATATAAGAAGCCCCACACCCCCTGTACTCATTGAGAGATTGCAATAGACGATCATGCCCTTTGAGGCCTTTTCCTATGGCTTCATCCCGCTCCTTTGGGAGTATGGTTACACATAAAATCTTGAGCATTCCATGTTTTGTGTTTCTTTATTTTGTTCATTCTTGTTATGATTACGCCTCTGCATTTATATTTCAACAACATATTTGATAAACAATGTCTCATCCTTGAGCAAATTGTTTCTTCCACACGGTAGATAACTTTGGGAGATGGGTGAAAGCAACAAAGAGTTTTGGAGGGCGAGAGTTCGCTGGAGAAAAAAGACACCTGAAACCTCTCCTTCCAGGTCCTCTGTGTTTCGGATGTGGGGTGCGTGGCCATGTGGCGAGGGACTGTTCGGCACCGCCAAGATGCTTTGTGTGCGTAGGTTGGGGCCCCTGGCGTTTCAATTGCGAGGGGAATCACACTGTCCTTCCGTAGATGATGGCTGCCCTCTAGCGACCTCTCTGGCGATTGTGGAGGACCTTTGGCGTGGGTGGTGGATGGGGTTTAGGGTTTGGGCACTCCATCCCTCTATTTATAGGAACTGGTAAAATTTGGGTTCGGTTCGGATCTTAAATGGATCTCAACCCATTTATATTAAAATACTAATATATTGAGCATCTGTACTCGAATTTCATTGTTCTTGGGTTCATTGGGAAGGTCCTCGATGAACTCTACGAAAAAGAGTACTCTTATATACCATTTGGATATCGGGAACTCATTAGATGTCAAAAAAATGAGGATTCGCATCACGAAGCCACTTTTGTGAGATCTCTGCGTCCACTTAATCTTACATTTTATCTTCTTTAGATACCACTTTCTGCTTGGCCGATTCTTCATCTTGTTTACCTTCATGAGATCACGATTATCTTCCAACAAATTAAACCTAGTAATGCATTCCTTAGCGTCAAAATGTTACTGGCAATGATTCTCCATCAAGCCTTTTCGGAAGTCAATCAACAATCTGTCCAAGGATGTAAATTTGAATAACACACGTGCCATAGCTGGGCTACTGTGAATAAAGGACCAATGCTGCACCACAAGCTCATGAGATCCATCCCTTAGTAACCAAGATTGCTTATATCAAAACATGGAGTGGAGACGCATACCTTACCTGGATACCCATGAGATCGGAGTATGGGTGGAATGGGATCTAGGATGAAAACAAGCAATCTCAGAGGAAAGAGTGGTATTAGTTCAGTTGGCACCAAATAATGTTCAAGGTGGGATTGAGAACTATAACTTTTTCAAGTAAAACAAAATCAAAGCATTGAACACCTTGAGCCCAAGCTTACCAATGAGCATGGCAAACTATGTCACACTCAGATCTTGACCTCCTAGATCACGCGGACGATCAATACCGATTAGGTTGAAGTCTCCTCAATCGACCAAAGTTTCAAATGAAATAACATATGAACAACCGTCGGGTCCTCCCATAGTTGGTGTTACGTAGTCGGTCTGTTGGCCTATAGAAATAAGAGGTAATTGAAAACATCTTATCGGTTAGCCGCTACACCACCTCTAATAACACGTGGTATATGATAATTACCCTCACAAGGAAGAAGAGATTAAAATTCCAAACAATGACCAGCTTCCCTTCTCCTTGCTATGCTAATAACATATATGGCCTTGAATGCCGAGAGGTAATGAGCGCCAACATATTTCCACAAAATGCTCAGTCCACCCCCTAAATTGGTTGCTTGCAATAACACAATATCTTTATGCCACCTCATAAAAAAACAACTCCCTCCCTCTCTTGGATGTGAGCTTTATATGGTAACCAAAATTCACCCTTCGGAGTGTAGTCTCTACATCCTTAGTCATCAACGAACGAGAGCGTCTCCCTTGACTTCACAATAGTTCTTTAACCCTCCGATTATGAGTTTTTTAATGTGTTTTTTACATTTAATGTTAATAATGGAAATTATGAGTTAGCCCTGATTAGATGATGTTTCATATATTTAGAGAAATAATGGTAATTATCAACATTCATTGAATGAATGCTTCGTAACAAACCCTAGTTCAAACTACAAAAGTTGTGGTTCAACTTTTACATGCAAAACCAACTTTGGTTGCTTGATATGACTAGAAATTTAGGGCAATAAAATATTTTAATATACCTAAGTTTCTGCATAATTATTATATAGTATCACATACGATCGAAAGATCAATAAAACCCTTTAGTACAATTTGTACCAATTGTGTTGTCACGAATTGAGTCAGTGATGATGTCTAGCTTGTAGATATGCTAATGGGTTAACTAATTGTCACCATGCGTCACATTTGTAGTGGAAGCACTCCCTGTTAGCATTATCTGTCTGACGTGGCTGGATCTGTTTCAAGGAAGGGTAGAATGAGAAGTCTCTGCGTACTTTAAACAACTAATTGGAATAATAAAATTGTACTATGTGATGGTGTATACTGTATAGTAATATCAAGCAAATTAAATTGTTTGTAACTTGCATTAGATTGATAATTAATTTAATATGATTAAATTTATTTAATTTAATTAAAATAACTGGATTGAAATTCCCTTGGAAGAAGTGATCATAAGGATTTGATTCAAAATGATTAATTAAAATTTGAATTGGATATGGAGGATCATAAGATGACATCCATAGTCTCTTGTCAAGGTGATGAGTTCCGTCGCTATGGATTTCCATAGCGGAGACGCCTATGTGAAGTCATAGCTCTTTGCTTCTCTAAAGAGGCATTTTGCATGTGTAGTGACCTCAATATTGTTCCTCATATAATTGAGATATAATTGGATTACGCATAGCAAGTGCTATTCCTGTTGACGTTGGTTCAATTATCGAGTTAAAATCACCTTCAGGGGTGGCGTGCTCGGGTATTAAAGATCGAATTGGGAGATGTAAGCTGGACTTGCAAGGCGGAATGAGCTCCCATTTCCTTTACCTAAGTTACATTTTCTTATATTATTGGGGTGTAACAACGGTAGAAGGGGGACTGCATGGTTGATCCGGAGATGGCGAGTGCGAGCGGTGCGAGTGCGAGGAGGGGCGGTGCGTGTGCGAAGGGCGAGGGGAGTTCGAAGGGCGAGTTCCATCAGGGAAGGGCGAAGGGCGATGGGAGCACGGTTGGCGTTGCGCGAGAGGGGGCTGGGGATGCGAAGCTCGGGGGTAGTTCGTTGGGTGCGAAGGGGAAGGGGGTGGTCTTCCTTGACGAAGCTGTTGCTGGACGTGGCGGTGCTACTGATGGGGAGTGGACGACGGTTTCGCACAAGAAGGCGACGAAGCATTGCTTCAGGTGCGGGGAGAGGGGACATCTCGCTTCTCGTTGTCCCCTTCCTCCGTGATGTTTTGCATGCGAGAATACGGGGCACCGTCGCGCCTCTTGCTGGGCGCTCCGTGATCGCCGCCCGTTGCAGTCAGGGATGCCTTCCTCTTCTTCCAAGGTGCGTGCTTTGCATGGCTCTCGTCCCGATCCTCTCGCTTGGCGGGAGGTCCCGGGTCGCTCTTACGCTCAGGTGGTGGATCCTCATTCCCGGTCGTCGCACGAGGGATCCTTGGATGTGGGTCTTCTGGTTCGTGGTTTGGAGCTGCCTCATCGTCCCCCTGCTGGCGAGTGCTTTTGATGGCGGATGGTGGTTCGGCTCTTGGTGCAGCTTCTGCTGCAACTGGGGTAGCATCGGCAAAGGAGGTCATATTCGGTCAGGTACTGCATGTGGAGGGCTCGTATTTGCGTTGGAAGGAAGATTTTCACGTGTCCTCTCACTCGGTGCTCATCGGGGTTGCACGGCGGTGTGACGTCGACTGGGAGTCTGTAAGGTCGCACATTCAGGTTTTACCGGGGCCTCTCTTCTATGGGGATCTTTGCTTGTTGGACCCTTCCCACTGTTGCGTGCGCGGTCTATCCCCGGAGCATCGGGATAGGCTGCTGTCTGATGGCTCTAACGATGACGTCTCTCGGAGGAGATCTCGCGTGGCTGATGGTGCTTCTACTACCACTGAGGTTTGCCTGGCGACAATTACCGGCGTCCCTTTCCTGTCTAGAACTGTTCCCGTTCTCAACAAGGCGTTTCGCCGGTGGGGGGACATTCTTTCGATCATCGATGACGGCCTCGCTCCGGAGGCTGACTGGAAGTCTATTAGGGTTCTCCTTGAATGCAGCTCCGGTTTTCTCAAAGATGCACCTGGACGGACCTTCTTCGGGTCCCTCAAGATTGGGCGTTGGAGATTCTAGCCTGAGCTTTCCGTTATACCACCTACGCCGGCGGTCTCCATCCTGACGGAGCTGGTGGAGGCCCCGGTTCTTTCAGCAAGGGCGATCGGCGATGCCGTGGGGCTGGAGCGCGTCGCTTCGTCTCCGCCATGTCACGTGGGGCGTGACGCTTCGTCTCCGCCATGCCACGTGGGGCGTGTTGTTGATTCTTCCGAAGAGTCTCCTTGCATGGCTAACGTGGTGGGAACCTTCGAGCCAAATTTTCGGGCCCCACAACAATCGATTGCAACTCCTGAACTGCCTGACGTGAGGGTTCCCGAGGACGATTTGACTTTTCTCTCTCCTCAGTTTGGGTCGGCACCAGCAATGCTGTTTGGTTTATCGGGTTCTTCGGCGGATCTCCCGAACTTGCGGGTAGGCGGACCTGCTCAGTTCGGATCTTGGCCGCGGGCCTTTCACCAGTATATTCGGGCATCCACGCCCGACTCTTTTGTGATTCAAGTTGAGGCCTTGTGCCTAAATGTTAGCTCTCCTTTGGACTCTATGCGGTCTGATTCTCCTAGGACTCCGGTGCGGTCCTCCCCTGTTCTTCATGACGCCTTCTCGCCTACTTTTCTTCCACCAGGAACTCATCTCTCAGGCGATGGGGAAGGCCCTTCCATCAGACGCTTTGGGACAACTTACAGAAGGCGCGCTCTTAATGTCCACGGTGCTCGGGTGATTCACTCATGTGTCTCCTTGCGGGAGGCCGTGGCGGAGGCTGCGGGCCTTCGCGGCCTTGGGGGAAGCGAGGGACGCCTTGGGGCTGGTGGCCCGTGGGCGAACATCGGAGGTGTTTAATGAAGGTCCTCTCCTGGAACGTCCGTGCTTTTGGGGGCGATCTCCGGAGGTTTTTAATGAAGGTCCTCTCCTGGAACGTCCGTGGTCTCGGGGATTTGGTCAAGCGTCGATCCTTGGGCTCGAGACTCTCTGAATGGTGTTGCGATGTTGCTTTTATTCAAGAAACAAAACTGGCAGCTGTTGATGATTATACGTGGCGTTCGTTTGGCGCTGGTCCATTTGACGAATTTCGCGCGGTTAATGCGGCTGGATCCGCCGGGGGCTTCCTTGTGACTTGGCGATCTCATTCGTTCTCCTTTAGTTCCATGCTTGTCGGTCGCCACATGATTTCTGTTGCTTTGAACCGGGTCGATTCAACTGAACCGATGGTTTTCTCATGTATCTACGCTCCAACGTGCCATATTTTGAGACGGGAATTATGGGAGGACATGCGGGAAGCGGCTAATTTATTTGGGGAATTACCCTGGATTATGGGGGGTGATTTCAACGTCACCATCCACTCTTCCGATCGGCCTCGCGGCAGGGTTGGCCGCGACCCAGGATCTCAGGATTTTCTCGACGTGATTGATGGCCTGGCGCTATCTAATTTGGTTCCGAGTGACATTTGCTACACATGGCGGAATAGCTACTCTCGCTCTAGAATTGACCGGTTCTTGGCTAATGGGATATCTTTGGACTCCTTTCCCCTTTGCTCAGTTTCCTCTCGCCCTCGATCATTCTCGGATCACTCTCCCATTATTTGGGACTCTGGCGATGGCATTCGTCCTCGGGGGCTTTTTCGGTACGAAAAATGTTGGTTATTGGAACCTAACTTCAAATCGGTCGTTCAGGATCATTGGGCTCATGTCCCCGTCTCTGGCTCCGCGACGTCTAAACTTAATCAGAAGCTTGCTTCACTTCGGAGAGTTCTTGCTGAGTTCAAAAGAAATTCCAGGCAGGCGCGGCTTGCTGTGCGCGCCGAGGCGGAGGAGATTTTCTTGCATTTGGATTCGACGGAGAATGAGCGTGAGCTCTCACCTGACGAACTTCGGGACCGCAACTCCGCTCACATTCGGGAGCAGGAGGAGGATAAGAAAAGAACTGTTGAGTGGCGACAGCGCTCGCAGTTAAAATGGCTTAAAGAAGGCGATGCGAATACTGCCTTCTTCCACCGGGTGGCAAGCAATTGGAGGCGTTATAACATGTTGCGGTCCCTCTCTATCAATGACGTCAATTTCTCCGGGGATAGGGACATGGGGTGCGCCATCGTCGATAACCTCAGGCGTACTTCATCTTCTCTATCCCTACGTAGGCGGCGTTGGCTTGGTCTGGGCGCTTCCTCTATCTCGGACGCGGATTCCGAGACCCTTATTCGCCCCATTTCTTTGGAGGAGATTAAAGCCACTGTATGGGCGTTAAATCAAGATTCTTCGCCGGGGCCGGATGGGTTCTCCGTCGCCTTCTATCGCGATTTTTGGGAGACTGTATCGGGGAACGTCATGGATGTCGTCTCAGAATTTTGTTCAGGTAACTTCGGCTTCGACCGCATCAATCGGGCTAATATTGTCCTCACTACAAAAAAAGAACCGGCATTGCGCATTGAGGATTTCCGCCCTATTTCCGTCTCCAATGGTATATACCTTATCGTGGCAAAATTACTGGCCACGCGCCTGTCTCGGGTTTTGGATGGCCTTATCTCTCCGGTTCAAGCGACGTTCATTAAAGGGAGGCATATCGCTGATTGCATCGTCGTCGCGTCCGAAATGGTGGCGGATTGGAAAAAAGAAAAAAAGAAGGGGGTCCTATGGAAAATCGATTTTGCCAAGGCGTATGATTCCATCGATTGGTGCTTTCTCTGGTCTGCTTTGCGTAGACGGGGTTTCCCTAATTTATGGATTGCGTGGATGCGCAGATGCGTCTCCACGGTTTCGCTTTCAGTTTTGATTAATGGGCGGCCGGTTGGTGGATCATTTCAGCCACGCAGGGGGATGCGTCAGGGCTGCCCTCTGGCGCCCCTCCTCTTCATTTTGGCTTCTGATGTGCTGACGCGAATGGTCGACCGCGTAATTGACGCGGGCCTTACTAATGGGTTCTGCAAGGGGGATGTTTGCGTGCCCTTGATCCAGTTCGCTGATGATACGATTTGTTTCATTGAGAGCGGTCCGGAGGAGGTGTCCGGTATGGCCAATACTCTTGCTCTTTTCTGTAAATTATCGGGGTTGTCGATTAATGCCTCCAAATCCAACGTGGTGCCTTTTGGCTTGTCGCCTGCGGAGGCGGACGAATGTGGCCGGCTGTTCGGTTCTGCGCCTGGGGAGCTTCCAATTGCTTATCTTGGTATTCCTCTATCAGTGGGGCGGGCCAAATCTACGGATTGGCGGGTTATCACGGAGCGGGTGAAGTCGCGCCTTGCGGGTTGGCGGGCCACCTTGCTTTCTCGTGGTGGACGCCTTATCCTTCTCAAATCCGTGCTATCTTCTATACCTGTTTATTTCCTCTCGGTTCGAAGAATGCCTGCGGGGGTCCGCTTACGACTGGAGCGGTGTATGCGACGCTTCTTATGGGGACGAAAGGACGGGAACGGTAGGGGCATGCATCTGGCCGCTTGGGATGTGGTGTCCTTGCCTAAGCTTTTCGGTGGGATTGGAGTCCGAAGATTGGACCTGGTAAATGACGCCCTCCTACTCAAATGGGTGAGTAGACTTTGGGGCAAGGATGATACCTTTTTCACCAACGTCCTTCGGGTGCTCTTGGGCAGCGACTGGTTCGGGCTGCAGCGCGGGGCCTTGCAATTTCATTCTTCTCCCTTCTGGCGCAGCGTCTCGACTACATTGCAGAGGAATGTGGCGCTCTTCACCCCTGTGCTTGGGACGGGGGAATCCTTCAAGTTTTGGCTGGATGACTGGTTGGGAGGGGGCCCTTTTCGGGTGCGTTTCCCGAGATTGTTCGCGCTCGCTTCGAATAGGCACGCATCTGTCGCGGAATGCTGGTCTGACGGTTGTTGGTGCCCTCGGTTCTCTGGGAACTTATCTGAGCAGCGGGTGGATGATTTCGTTTTGATGATGGAGGCTCTCAATTCTGCTGCTACGCCTACTTTGCAGCGGGATCATTGGCATTGGAAAGACGGGGCATTCTCCACTCGGAAGGCCTACAGGGCACTGCTCCCTCCTCCGCCTCCTACGACTTCCCCTCTTGTGAGTGACTGTGCCTTCATCTGGGGATTGCGCTTGCCGGAGCGCATTGCCATCTTCCTATGGTTACTTCGTCAACGGAAATTGATGACTCGTGATCGTTGCGCAGGTTCTTCCCTCAGACCATCGCTTCTTTCCATCTATGCGGTGATGACGACGAAACTGCCGATCATCTTTTCTTTCGCTGCTCCTTGGTTGCGGGTGTCTGGGACGATGTGGCTTGGGCTCGCGCGGACAATCTTGAAGACTTTTGCGAGCTCCTTTGGTCATACAGGGCCAGGGCCAGGCCTGATGTTTTGGCTCCTATCGCGCGGCTGTGGTGCATTTGGCGTGCCAGGAACGGCGCTATTTTCTCGGGCCAGCGCTTCTATCGGGAGAACGTCAACATTTCGGGTACTAGACTTATTTCCGATTGGTGTACTTCATAGTTTAACGGCCCATCTGTGGCGGCTACTTCTTTTGTATTAGTAATCACCTTCTGTTCCCTTCTACCCCACCTCCCCGATGTAAGTATCTCTCTTCTTTTTCCGTTTTAGTTTAATATATTTTTGGGGCGAGCACCAACGAGTGTATCCCCCTTTTTTTGGAGCCTAAAAAAAACAACGGTAGAAGGGAGATTCCAGATCTTGTTAGAGATATATCGATAAGTATATCTCTTGCTTTGAAATTTAATAAGGGAATGAACTTTCAAAGTATTAAAAAGCAAGACAACTTTGAGTCAATATTCTTTAATCGAAGAACTAAAATTGAATATATAATTATTTATATATTGTAATAAGTGTATTTCTTAATCTCAGATATGAAATCCACGAACCTACTCAACAAGCTTCTGGAGGTCAACGAATTGACCAGATCAAATTATTCAGGTTGGCTTTGAAATTTGGAGCTAGTTCTCTCTGTGGAGCGCAACTATGTGCTCACCAAGAACACACATATAAACCTTACGTCTGTGAAAGAACTTAAATACAATTAAAAATATTATGAAGATCATTCATAGCTTGTTATATTCTGGGATCTCTATCCAATATGTTTCAGAAGCAACATATGGACATGAATAATATTAATACCCATGATATAATATTGGATCTGAAAGAGATGTTAGGTGACGTGAACTGCACACATCGTTACAACCTCTTGAAAGAACTGATTTGTTGCAAGATATAGGAATGGACACCGGTTAGAGAGCATGTAATTAAAATGTTTGGTTATCTCTTTGAACTAGAACCCTTAAAGCACAAATGGATGCATACATGCAGTCTTGACTTCATTATGCTGTCTTTGCCCGAGTCTTTCGTTGTATCGTACTATATGAATAAGTTGAGGTTGACAAATGATGAGCTCATATCTTCATTGAAGTCTACTGAGGCCATCATGAAGAAGGAGAATCTTACTGGCAATGCAATGGCTGCACAGTTCAAAGGTAAGCGCGGTCGGAAGCAAGGGTCTCGGAAGGGTCCAACCCAAAAGAAGAAGAAGAGTCAAACTGTTGGCCCATCCTCTTAGTCGTCCACACTTATAACATCGAAGAAAGCCGATTTTTGTCATCATTGCAAGAAGCAGGGACACTGTAAGAGAAACTGTCCAAATTACCTGAAAATCGTAGAAAAAGGTAAGGCTCCAGCGTGTATAAAATCTACTTTCATCATTGAAACCAATATTCTCGTAGGATAAGAAGGTAGCTGTGCCATTGATTCTGTTGCTTCTGTTCATGTATGCAATTTATTGCATTTGTTTCAGGAAATAAGAAAACTTGATGAAGGACAGATAGTCATCTAGATGGAATCTGATGCAAATGTTGCAGAAGTCGCCGTCAGGACGTGCGGATGATCATTATCTAGTGAGATAGTCGTATTACTGTCTCTATATTATGGATGTTAGAAGGAACTTATTATCTGTATCTAAATTAGCTAGAAATGTATATTCGTTCACGTTCTGTGAGAAAGTTATCATAAGTCTTTTTGATAAACATATTGCAGATGGTTTTCTAACTCCTGATGGACTTTTTGAATTGTTTATTGATGAATCTATCATGAATTTTACTACCATTAGAGATGATGGAAATCTTTTAACCATGATTTGACATGAAAGCGTAGTCATTTATCTGTTGATAGGTTCAATAGATTGGTAAAAGATGGACCGTTACATTTTCTTCCAGTCCAATGCTTACTTTTTTGCGAACATTGCATTCGAGGTAAAATGACCAGAGCATCCTTTCGAAATAAGTGTAAATGATGCAAATGTATACTTGACCTAATACATACCGATGTGTGTGCTCCTTTCAGTACCATGACTCGAAATGGATATCGATATTATTTGACGTATATTAATGACCATTTACGACACGTGTTTATCTTCCTATTACGTCATAAATCTGACACATTTGAAAAGTTTAAAGAATTCATGGCTTTGGTTGAGAACCAAACTGATAGGAAGATTCAACAGATTCAATCCGAAAGAGGTGGCGAGTACCTCTCAGATGAATTCAAAGAATACCTTAAAGAGAGGAATTGCATCCCATCTTACTCTGCCTGAAACTCCCCAACTAAATGGTGTTGCTAAAAGACGCAACATGATCATCATAGATATAGTCCAACCAATGATGAGTAAAGCACATTTACTTCTTATTTTCTGTGGATATGCAGTAGATACAATATATATTCTTATTAAGATTCCTAGTAAATCTGTACTCAAAACCCCTCATGAGCTTTGGTTCGGAACCAAGTCCAGTGTTGGACACTTGGGGGGTGTTTGGATAGTGGGTTTAGGTGGGTTAAACTGGTTGCAGGTAACCCATTTTTGGGTTTTGGTGTTTGGATAGAGGGTTAAACTGGGGGTGGGTTAGAAGTGGGTTTGGGGTGATATGATTGTATTGGAGTTTGAAAAAGTGAGTAGTTATTGTGATGTAATTGTATTAGAGTTTGAAAAAGTGAGTAGAAGTGGAGTAGTTTATATTTTTTAGATGAGATGATGGTATAATATATTATTTTTTGATAGGATTGATGATGTAAAATTTATTTTTTTAATTTTTTTAAAAAGGAATAAAGTGGGACCCACGAGGAGGGAGAAAACATGGGTTAGGGGAGTTAAACCACCCTGGGGGTGGTTTAACCTTGTAGCCGAACACACCCTTGAGGATTTGGAGTTGCTTGGTCCATGCAAAGAACGCGGACGCAATTGAGCTAGAATCTCGTACCAGATAATGCTACTTTATTGGGTATGTAAATGACGGTATTGGATACCAACTTTACGATTCTAAGACTCAAAAGCTATTCGTGCTAGGGATGCGAAATTCTTAGAGGATGACTTCCTTAAAACTCAAGACAAGAATGAAGTAAAGGAATTCATATAATCCTCTGAGGATGTTGAGATTCTCAGCCTGAAACTGAAGAGATAATTGAAAATGAAACACCTGTACCTATTCGAAGGAGTTCGAGCGTGGTTATACCACCTGAAAGGTATGGACTCCATGTGTCAAGAGAGTTTGACAATGATCCAACTTCATTTGGTGAAGCACTTCACGAATTATGACATGGATAGATGAATACTAGCTATGAAATCTGAAATAGACTCCATGCACAAGAACGATGTATGGACCCTACAAGATCCACCTAGGGGGGTAAAATCCATTGGATGTAAATGGATTTTCAAGAGAAAGAGGGTGCCTGTTGGGAAGGTTGAGACCTTCAAGGCATGGCTATAGCCAAGGGCTACACACAGAGAAATGTATAGACTACGATGAGACATTCTCCCTTGTGGCCACACTTGAAGTCCATCTGGGCACTGCTAGCTATAATTGCTTATCTCGACTATGACGTTAAGACCACATTCCTCAATGGATACTTCGATGAGAACATCAATATGGAGCAACCCTCAGGCTTCACAGCTAAGGAATGCAAAGTGTGCAAGCTGAAGAAATCCATCTATATGCTCAAACAAGCTTCGTGTAGCTGGAACATCATATTTGATGTTATGATTTCGTTCAGAATCATGATGAACCATGTGTGTACAAGAAGCTCAGCGGGAGCACATTGTGTTCATCGTACTTTACGTAGATAACATCCTTATCATTGGGAATGATACATGAATGATGACTAGTGTATAAGCATGGAACTAAATCTCGCGAAATTTCAACGAAATTCCGGTTTCGATGGGTGGAGGATCTCGGAACCCATATGAATGTCGATTTCCCTGATTTCGACCAAAATCTTGCGAGATTTCAGGTCATTTCGTCATCTCGCTCGAGAAAGGGAATATATGCAATAAAAAATACACCCTTTTGGCGATATGGACCGAAATTTCGGTCGAAACTCGCCCATTTCGACCGAATTCCAGCAGCAACCTCTCCAAACTTCCTCCAAGGTCATTTTTCACCCCTTGCTTCAAGGTATGCCAAATTTGGCCAAATCTTCATCAAATTCTTCAATTTTTAGGGGTTTTACTCTTAAGATGTTGACCTCGCTTGGTGTGGTGTTTTTTTTGGGAGATTTCGAATATCTAGCTTTATTTTTGGAGACGAAAATTAGGGGTTTTGTGTTTTAATTAGACAATAATGATAGTTATGAATGTGTTATCTCAGATCTTGTGTATAACATGTAGTAAAATGTACTTTGAGAATATTTTGTAAGATCTATGGAAGAGGAAATTGGGGCTTTTGTGTTTTAATGTGGAATGATGTGAGTTCTTCAATGATAAACTCGGATCTTAAGTTATGGAAGTAGAAAATATGTTTCGGATTTTTTTTTGTAAATGAAATTTAAAAATTGAGTAAATCCAAAAATTATATGTTAGATTTGTTGTTTTTTTTACATATTTTGTGTCACTTAGGTAGTCTTTCTCGAAAATGGTCCGTTAATTGCTAGATCTAAGACCCTAATGTATAGATCTAAGGTGTTTTTCTTAAGGGATAATTACACACATAACCCTGAGTAATTCCTCAATCTCAATCATAACCCTGCATAATCGCGAATTACATGAGGAACCCGGAATAGTTACTTCGTCTCACACCCATAACCCTCCGTTAGTTTGATACGTTAACTCAAGCATATGAGTGAGTTAATCTAACTAATCTATGATCTAACGGCTAGGATTAGCTAAAATGAAAAAAAGAAAAAGAATAAATAAATAAACGGCGGAAGATTCGTCGAGCCGGTGCTGGAGGCTTCGTTGGAGCTCTCTGGCGAGAACTTCATCGGAGCTCACGGACACTGGAGGTTGGGGGCTCTGAGCCTGGCCATCGGCGAGTCGGCGCACGGGAAGGGGATTCCCAGGTGGCGCGCGGGGGTGGTGGGAGGTGTTCCCAGGCGGCGCGCGGGGGGAGGGGTTCCCAGGCGGCGAGTCGGCGCGGGGGGAGGGGAGGTTCCCAGCTAGTGTGCGCGGGGGGTGGGAGGGTTCCCAGGCGGCGCGCGGGTCCCTGGCGGCGAGTCGGCGTGGGGGAAGGAGGGGTTCCCAGGCGGCGCGCGGGAGGAGAGGTTCCCTGGCGGCGATTCGGCGTGGGGGGAGGGGAGGTTCCCAGCTAGTGTGCGCGGGGGGTGGGAGGGGTTCCCAGGCGGCGCGCGGGTCCCTGGCGGCGAGTCGGCGCGGGGAGAGGAGGGGTTCCCAGGCGGCGCGCGGAAGGAGAGGTTCCCTGGCGGCGATTCGACGTGGGGGGAGGGGAGGTTCCCAGCTGGTGTGCGCGGGGGATGGGAGGGGTTCCCAGGCGGCGCGGGGGGGGGGGGGTGGGAGAGGTTCCTAGGCGGATAGCTCGAGCGGAGAAGAGGAGAGATGCTGATTGCCAGATCGTTCTCGATTGTAATCCTGTTCCTTTCGGCATCTTCCGTCGTGAATGGCGCCGCTTCTCCTCGAAGCAGACGACGGGCTCCTCCTCGCAGGATCTCACCCTTATGATACGTCCAACTGCGACACGCTCCAGCTCGACAATGGCCTCGCTCTCACCCCTCAGATGGCGAGGCAGCGCAGGGGTGGAGTTCCCAGGCAGGGGGGGCGGGAGGGTTCCAGGCCGTGAGCCGCCTAGGCTTGCAGGAGCGGGAGAGTTCTAGGCCGCGCGTCGGGAGGCTGCAGGAGCGAGAGGATTTCAAGCCGTGCGCCAGGGTGGTGGTGGACGGAGAGGAAGGGGGAGGAGGAAGTGGTCGACAGGGAGGAGGAAAGGGTGAAGAAGGTTGGGGCTCGGGCGGGCGGGAGGAGGGTCGGGGCTCCGGCGGGCGGGGGTTGGAGCTCCGACGGGTGTGGGCCTTCCAGGCTTCCAGTGGCATCAATTTATAAATATAAAAAGTCCTGAGGGGCAAAATTGTCCACATCTAACCTTTTCCATCTGAGTTAACGGAAATTCGAAACGGAAGTTGACACAGGGTCATGTCGTGTAAAGGTTAAGCATTACTCAGGGTTCCTCATGTAATTCGCGATTATGCAGGGTTATGATTGAGATTGAGGAATTACTCAGGGTTCTTAAAATCAAAATATTAAGAGTATACTTTCAATTTCAAACATCAAGTATTTACGATTTTATGTGTATTAGGTGTTAGAAAAATTTAAAATATAATAAATCCAAAAATTAAAACATAAATTAATTAGCAAATTCTTAATCGGTCGTATTATATGCCTCTTGAATGATTGTTCTTCAATTTCGTCGTAGGTTTCGGTGATCATCATCATGGCACATTCCGGTTTCGGATCAGGATCTGACAGTTCTGAAAATCAGAGCGACGATTTCAGTGGGGACATTGGTTGGAGGTATGCCTCCGCTCCTGATGGAAATAAAGCGAAACCACAATGCAATTTCTGTGGAAAGAAGTTGGGAGGAGGCGGGATCACGAGGATGAAGCAACATCTTCTTGGAAATAACAAGAATGTTGCCAAGTGCACGCGTTGTCCCAAAGATGTGAGGGACAAGGTGAAGGCCAGCTTGGACGGGAAGAAGGAAAGGGATACAAAGAGGGTAAGAAGGGATGAACAATTAAAAGAGTTCGTGTCTGAGAAAGAATTCAACATCCTCTCAGATTCAGACGACGGTGACTTTGTTTACCCCGCTGACATTCAGACTATAGTGGAGAGGAGGGCATACAAAATGCAACAAAAGAATCAATGAGGAGCGAGTTCGAGAGGAGAGAACTCGGTGGTGCACAGGGCGACTTCTATGGTGCAGGTGGCAGTGGGTGGTTCTGGAGGCGTACCAGTACCACCACCCACCAAAAAACACAAGGGGAATGGAATTGAGCCCTTCTTGACGAGGAGCAGATCCATGCAATAAAAGGCAAGCAAGGATCCGAGGCAGAAAACAGTGTAGGGTATGTTCACCAGTGCACGAGAAAGGATAGGAAAGGCCATCAACAAGCTCTTCTTTGGGGAGATCATTCCTACTAACATTGCTAGCGGGCCATTTCTGCAGCATGCCATTGATGAGATCGCTGCAGCGGGAATGAGAGTGAATGCTCCTGCATCCTACGAGATTATGAGCAAATATATGGGGATGGAGAAGGAGGAGATGAATGAGTACATCGTCGAGTTGAGGAGGAGATGACCAGAGTACAGGGTGACATTGATGTGCAATGGGTGTTCGAGCTACACGAGGAAGCTGATCATCAACTTCCTTGTTTACTGCGATGGGAAGACAATTTTTTTGAAATCTGTTGATGCATCTGATCATGTGAAGGACCACAAGTACCTGCTGAAGTTGATGAAGGACGCCTTTAAAGAGGTTGGGAAAGATCTCATTGTCCAGATTGTGACGGATAATGGCAGCAACTTTAAGAAAGCGGGTGAAACAATAATGAAGTCTAACAGCTATGGTATTTTTTGGACACCGTGTGCTGTACATTGTATTGATTTGATTCTAAAGGATTTCAGCATGAGAAAGCTCGTCTCAAGGGTGGTGGAGCAAGCACGAACGATCACCGCATTCATTTACAACTACGGCAAAGTGCTGGCATTGATGAGGCGGATGTGCAATGGCGAGTTGGTGAGACCGGGCATCACACGCTTTGCAACCAATTTTATAGCGTTGCAAAGCCTCAAACAACAAAAGACAGGGTTGAAAACCATGTGTTGCCAAGGTGAATGGTTCGAGATACCTGAAGCTCGGACCGAAGGAGGACAGAAAGTGGAGACATTGATCAATGATCTCCACATTTGGGATGACGTGACTCGGGTCACGAGGATCATGGATCCAATTATTTCTGCATTGCGGATTGTGGATGATGATAAGAAGCTCACCATGGGAGTGATCTACGAGGTAATGCGCTGCATGAGAGAAAAGGTCAGAGAAGCGGCTGGAAAAGGATCCAAAGCATGGTTGGACATCATAGACGAGTGTTGGTCTAAGATGCTCTGACATCCTCTTCACAAGGCCGGTATGTATTATGTAATAATCTAATTTGTTTTTTATTTTTTAAATTTTTATAGATCTTTAGAATATGAGAATTGTGCTTGTTCGTGACTTTGTGTCCAGCTTATTACTTCAATCCTAAGTACCAGTATAAGAATGGACTTGGTACAAATGCTGACCTTCTAGCAGCTGTACAAATTGTGGTGGAGAAGCTTGTCAAGGACGAGAAGTTACAGACCTTGTGCATGAACGAGGTAATCCTGAATTTGAAGCTAGATTAGGACTCACAAAAATATTCTTTAAGAGTATTATGTAACAATTTATGACTTAAACCTATGTTTGCAGCAGTGCAGGTTAAGTATTTCCGGGATGCCTTCGGTTCCTTTGGTCGAATTACTGCGGTAAATGGACGGGGCAATACTCTTCCTGGTAGGGATGAAGATAAATAAATCCATTGATTGTGTGTTCATTTATTCCTACTATTTATTTTTCTCGTTTTGGTTTTTTGCAACCGAATGGTGGTTATTATACGAGATGGAAGCTCCCAACCTACGAAATGTGGCAGTGAAAGTCTTGTCTCAAACCACATCTGCTGGTGGTTGTGAGAGGAACTGGAGCACATTCAACTTGATCATTTCGAAGAGACGGAACAAGTTGGGAGAACAGAAGCTCAATTATCTTGTCTACGTGCATTACAACTTGAGGCTGAAGTTGAAACATGCAAGGGAGAGACAAGACAAAGAGGACTTCACAGACCCTATTGATCTTGCATACATTTTCAAGATGCACGATGCCGATGTTGATGAAGATGTTCTCCAGAGGTGGATGGATTCCAATGGTGCTCTCGTTCTCGATCAACCAGGTGGAAAACCAATTGAGAATATAAGCCAATAAATGGGAGCAGATGTAGGTGACTATTTGGCAAGATCCGGACAAATTACAGACCCTCTTGGAGGGTTGGAGGCCGAGATTGATGCGACTGTTGATGAGATTCTCACCACTAGCTTCAAATCCAAATCGAAGTCAAAGGGTGACAATGGAGATGATGATGATGATGTTTGTCGTGGTGGACTTGGTGATGTTGGGGAAACATACTCAGGTAAGTCAAGAGAGGGTGGTCGTGGACCACAAGATACAAGATTTGAGGAAGGACTACATGCAGGACGTGAATATATGGAGCGACAGAGGAACACACATGGACAGTTTGTTCCAAGTCCGAGTCCAAGACCTATGGATTACGAGTACGGTCGTGGCCATCGTCCAACCGACAACTACATGGACGATTTGATATCATCTGTAGGTTCCTTGAGCTGCATGGACATTGACAACCCATATTGTGGAGGAACACCAAGTCCTTTAGGCGAATATGGATCGTCGCACGATGAGAGATCATTTGGCGTCTTTCTGGAATACTTTCATGCTCCTCCTCCAGGACCTTCTCCTCCTTCTCAAGCGTATGCACCTCCATCATATTCATATGGTTACAGTGGGTATGGGAGATACAGTAGCTATAACGGTGAGAACTACCAAGGTAGCCAACCTGAGCAGAGCCAGGACAGCTTCTTTGGGGGGTGAAAGTTATGGTTTCTTCCCTGAGTACACGCCAGTTCCTCCTCCTCCTCTGCAGAGCTCTTCCCCTACTCCGTCGTTGTCGTCCCGATGATCTCAAGCCAGTAGTTCGCAGCCTCGTCGTTCCACTCGTGATACCGGATCTAGTACTGCTTATCCTCGTCTCGAGATACTCATAGGCATCGATGACCACCAACAGGCAATATGTGATGGATTACAAGCCCATGTACTCGTACATGACATGGGAGAACTACTGCGAGTTTATTGATTCTGCGATGCGTTTTGAGAGACAACAAGGAAGGGGGGCGATTCAGATCCACCGTGGAACTCTTGGTTCTGAACCAAACATATCACCAGGTAATATATTTTAATCTTTTATTACATTGATCATTAATGTGCATGTTCTTATTACTCTACATGAAATATATGTATTTTCACTTGTTGTAACTGGTAAGACTATCACTCTATTGTATTTTCACTTGTTGTAACATGGTTGAGGGAGGGGGATGCCAACATGTCTTTCTTCCATCGTGTTGCTAGTGGAAGACGTCGTTCCAATGCCCTGCAACGATTTCGGTTGATGGAGTGCGCGTGGATGGAGATAAAGAAATGGGGGAAGCCATTGTAAAATATTTCAAAGAAGCATCGACAAGGAACATTTCGAGAATTTGGCGTTGGACGGACCTCGAGGCTGCGCCCTTGGACCCCTCTCTCTGTGATATGCTAACACAGGACATCTCTTTGTGGGAGGTCAAGGAGGCGGTATGGGATTTAAATGATGATGGGGCTCCAGGCCCCGATGGTTTCCCGGTGGCATTCTACAAAGACTTCTAGGATTTGCTCGGGTCGGAGGTGTTTGAAGTCATCTCTGAGTTCTGCTCGGGAAACGCGGGTTCGAAAAGATTAATCGATCGCTAATCATCCTAATACCCAAGTCCTCGACGGCCGTAGATATTGGGGACTTCCGTCCCATTGCAGTCTCCAACGCTCTGTATCTCATTGTTGCGAAGGTTTTTGCCATTCGTCTAAGCCGTGCTATGGAGAGTATTATCTCCCCGCTACAATATGCTTTTATCCAGGGTAGGCAAATCTCGGATTGCCTCACTCTTGCTTCGGAGATCCTTGCGGACTGGAAGAGACGGGATAAGCGCGGGGTGTTATGGAAAGTCGACTTTGCTAAGGCTTACGATATCATGGACTGAAGGTTCTTATGGTCGGTTCTGCGAAGGAGGGGGTTTCCGGTGAAGTGGATTTCATGGATGAGACGGTGTGTGACCACGTCTTCTCTTTCGGTCATGGTGAATGGTCGCCCGGAGGGGTCTTCTTTCAGCCACGTCGGGGCGTGCGGCAGGGATGCTCCCTTGCTCCTCTGCTTTTTATCATTGCCGCAGATGTCTTAGCGCACATTTCTTTTTGCGTGGTCAACTCGGGGCTATCGTCTGGTTATTGTAGGGACGGGATTCTGATCCCCTTGCTGCAGTACGCCGATGATTCTATTTTCTTCATCGAGGGCGGTGCTGAGGAGGCCACCGGCATGGCCTTGGCTCTTGATATTTTCAGTGAGCTATCATGCTTATTCAAGAATGTTGCCAGGTCGAAGGTTGTCCCCTTTGGCCTCTCTCCTGATGAGGCGAGCGCTTGTGCTAGTGCTCGGGGGTCGGACTGCAGCTCCTTACCCGTGGAATACCTGGGAATGCCGCTGACGATTGGTAGATCCAGACTCAGGGTCTGGCTGCGGGGTGTTGAGAAGGTAGAGACCAGATTGGCGAGTTTGAAATCAACCTGTCTCTCGAGGGGGGACGTTTGGTTCTCCTCAAGGCGGTCCTCTCCTCTATTCCTGTCTATTTTATTTCCAATCGCCGCTTACCGAAGGGGATTCATGATCGCCTTGAGAGGCTTATGCGTAGGTTCTTGTGGGGCAAACATGGGGCGATAGGGGGGGCATCCACCTTGTGGATGGGAGGAGGCCACGCTCCACAAGAATGACGGAGGGTTAGGGATAAAAAGTCTTGATCTGATGAACGAGGCCCTGCTGCTTAAGTAGGCGAACAGAATTTGGGGACCTGGGGAGGATTTATGCTGCAACTGCTACACAAGATCTATGGTAATGGGGGGACTCCATCGAGGCCGAGGGCTCATTTGGACTCACCCACGCAGTTCTGGAGGGGGGTGATGGAGGTTTTCTCTAAGCACATCTCCCTTTTTAGGCCTATGCTGGGCTGTGGCAATTCTTTTGAGTTCTGGTATGACAACTGGACGAGTGGGGGGCCCTTATACGAGCGATTCTCGCGCTTGTTTGCTCTTGCGGATGATAAAAATGCGGTGGTTGCGGCATTTTGATTGGATGGTGGTTGGTTTCCGACATTTTTAACCTCTTTCTCGGACCAGAGATTCGAGGATTTCCTCGCGTTACCGGATGCTATCAAGGATGTGGGGCGCCCAACGGAGGGGAGAGACCACTGGGAGTGGCTTGCGGCCCCTTTCTCGGTCAAGAAGGCTTTCGGGGTGATTTGCAGGCCGCCGCCATCTCGCTCGGAGGTGATGATCCGTGATTGCGCGTTCTTTTGGAATCTCAAGCTCCCAGAACGGATTGGGTTCTTCTTGTGGCTGCTACGCAGACAACGACTGATGACGAGGGACCGGTGTGCGAGACTCCTAGGCGTCACTTCTGATAGGTGCCTTCTCTGCAATGACGCGATCGAGACTGCCGACCATCTCTTCTTCTCTTGCCCCAAGATGAACCAGGTATGGGAGGGGACCAGACTGACATGGTTATGCATTGTGGACATGGTCTCCTTCTGCGCCTCTATGATTGCCAACAAAGACATGCCTCGGGGGGAGCTGATTTTTCCAATTGCCATCCTTTGGGCCGGTTGGCTTGGGAGGAACGCGCTTCTCTTCTCGAGGCAGCACTTCTATAAGGAAAACATCGGGATCCATGCTGCGAGGCTAGTGGAGGAGTGGGAATTGTAGCTATTCTGGGTTCTCTTTCGCTATAACCGGTCTTCTCTTCTTTACTTTTTGCTATTGAATAAATCTTTGGGGTGAACACCATCGAGTGTCTCCCCCTTTTTTTGACTTAAAAAAAAAGACTATCACTCTGTTATTAAGTATTAAGTATTAACAACGAAATGTTTGATATGGTGTGTGACATACCGTCATACTCATAGATGATAAGATGATTGATATGTATGCTATAAGCCTATAAGTATGTATCTATTGTTTCATTGTTTGAAGTACTCATATTAACTCCATTTGCAATATCTAACATATTCTACAATATGACCGATATGATCAATATGACCGATATGGCCGATATGATCGATATGTACAATATAAGGCGTATAGATGAGCAATACGTGTGAAATAATTGTGTATTTATAAGTTATTTATTGTTTCAATAACTTGGAAGATCATAATTTACAATAAAATTGAACAAAATTGGCTTTTTGAACCATTTTCGACATTTCAACCGAAATTGTCGAAATTTCCCAAAATTTCGGCGAAATTTCAGTATTGGAGGTGACCGAAATGGAATCGAAATCGAGATTTCGAACCTTGCTAGTGTTAAGGTCTGGCTGTCCCATACCTTTGAGATGAAAGATCTTGAAGAAGCCTCTTATATCTTGAGTCTGAAATTATTCAGAATAAGAGGAAAGATTATTTTGGGATTGTCTCAACATGTATACATTAAGAAGATCTTGTAACGATACATGGAAAACTCCTAGAATTGCTTGCTTCCCTTAAGTTACAGTCTACACCTATCTAAAGGGATGACTTCTCAAAATGTTGAGGAAATGAAGGCCATAGCTAAATGCCCTTATGCATCAGTTGTGGGAAGCCTACTGTATGCCATGATATGCACAAGACCATATATCTACCATGCAGTGGGAGTAATAAGCCGTTACCAATCTTCCTATGGTAAACAACACTGGAATGCAGTGAAGAACATCTTCAAGTATCTAAAAAGGACAAAAGATTACATCTTGGTCTATGGAGATAGTAATGTCACAAGTCTTAGGATACATAGATTCAGACTTCCAATCTGACATTGATGACCACAAGGCAACTTAAGGGTTTGTATTCTTGTTTAACAGTTGTGCTGTGAGCTAGAGAAGCAAGAAGAGCACTTCATGGCTTATTCGACAATAGAAGCTGAGTACATTGCTGCATTAGATGCTGTAAAGGAGGCGGCGTAGTTGCGCAAGTTCATCTCAAAAGCTTGGCATAGTTTCCTTTGATGCTCTCATCCCGCTGCTCTGCGATAACACGTACGCCATCTCTCAAGCGAAGGAATCCAGCTGACATCGAAAAAGTAAACACATGGAAATGAAATACCATATTATTCTGGATATACAAAAGCGTGGTGACATCATCATCACTAAGGTGACCTCTACCGACAACGTTGTTGATCTCCTTACCGAAAGTTTTTTGGCCAACACGTAGTATGTGTTTAAGGATTATACCTTAATGATTATGAGGGCTAGTGGGAGATTGTTGGACATGTCAGCCCATGGGGAACCATTTCAAATAAATGTTATTGTAATCTTTTATATATCAATAAAAGTTATTGATTTTCACTCTATATGAAATTAGTGAATGAACGTACTTATAAGGCCTCTTTGTACAATTAGGATTATGTACCATGATCATCTTTATAATCATAAGTTGTTGATTCAATGATAGAATCATAGAGGCTGGTGCTTGCATGATATTTAAAGGGTTAGATTGATGACTCATTTAGCACCGTCAAACGATTATTGAGAAAGGATCTCGAACCTCAGAAGGAGATGACAATCTTTACTCCAAAGGCTGATATCTGACTGATCTCTTGATGCAAGTCCTCTGCATAGGAATAGAGATTCAGAGGTATCATATAAGTTACGTCAAAGGGACGACTTAACGAGATCGAGATAATCAAGACCTATATCGCATGTCATCACGATACCTGCACACATCCTCTGACCGGAGACATATGTGTTACTATATGTCTAAGTATTTATATTAAGCGAACCATTTGGCTGATGACCTAATCAAGGTCTATACATCGACGAGCTAGTTTACATACAAGGGCATATTAGTAGTACGATCTCTTAAAGGGATTATACATGTTCACTATTGAATTGGAAGACATGAGCTTACTCATGAGATATTGGGACCAACCAATTTCCATCGATGGTCATCTTGCTTTGGAAGCATGACATGATTTATATGTATGATATATGCTTTTGGAAAGCATATGATCGATACCAACTCCCAATGATCATGCCCAACTTTAACACCAAATACAAGAGGCGCTTTTTTGGAAGCGCCTTCATGAAGACGCTTGCAAGTTGAAGTTCAGTGGAGATGTATGGAGTGCTAATATGCCCTCGTACTGCATTACGAATGGAACTGCAATCAACTTCAACGTGTTTTGTCTGCTCATGGAAAACATGATTGGTGATGATGTACATAGCTGATTTGTTATCACCTTAAAGGTACACGAATAGTAATTGAAAGCCTAAGTTCCTTTAGAAAAGAGACAAGCCATGTGATATTGCAGGTGGCTTGAGCCATTGCCCTGTATTCTGCCTATGCACTTGATCTAGAGACCATAAATTATTTCTTGCTTCGACAAGTGATCGGTTGTCCTTAACAAAAATGGCGTAGCCTGTAGTGGATCGTCGATCCTCAGGAGAAGTTGCTTAGTCAACATTTGTATCGGCGAAGAAATTAGTGTGCCTATTCACCCTATAGAAGAGTCCATGTCCAGGAGATTCCTTCAAGTATTGAAGGATCAAGAGAACATAATGCCGATGACTGTAAATAGGCCTTTCCATATGTTAGCTGGCTCTGCTGACAACATATGATATATCTGACCTAGTAACAGTGAGATAGAGCAATTTACCCACTAAGCTTCTATACCGTGTTGCATCCTAAACGCTGGATCAGTAGATGTGGAATATTTTCTCACTTCTGCAGGGATGCCAGATGGTTTGCATTCGAGTAGTCTTGCTCATCCAGAATGTTGAGGCAATATTTTCTTGGTGAGAGATGGAGCCCCTTTGTAGTACATATCACCTCAATGTTAAGAAAGTAATGAAGTTCGCCAAAATCTTTCGTGACGAACACCTTTTGAAGGAAGGTCTTGGTCTCTAAAATTCAAGCTTCATCGTCTCCTGTGGCAACCATATCATCAACATAGATAGCAAGAACGACTGTGCCAATAGACCGTCATCTGACGAAGACATAGTAGTCAGATGTCATCCTCTGAAGACCAAGCGTGCTGATCTCAGTAGTGAGTCTACCAAACCATGTCCTGTGGCCCTGCTTCAAGCCATAATTGGCCTTGCATAGTCGGCATACACACTCTCCCTCGACCACGTAACTTGACGGTTGCATCATGTAGACCTCCTCCTCAAGGTCACCGTAGAAAAAAGAGTTCTTCACATCCAGCTGGTAAATGGGCCAGACCTTGTTAGAAACAATAGAGAGAATGATGTGATAGGTGTGTGTGTGAAGCCTTGGCAAATAATCTTGCTTTCTGCTTGTCAATAGGCCCATCGGGCGACTGCTTGGACATGGAGGCCCATTTGCAAGCCACAGGTTGAACTCTCGGGGAACACGACACAAGATTCCACGCTTCCCTGGTGGTAAGTGCATCCATCTCCTCATCCATGGCATGCCACCAACCCTGATCCTGCATCGCACTATGATAATCTCCGGAATGGAGAAAGCATTTGGGGCATCTACAGACCTCTTGTCACATCTAGATAAACCATCAGAAGTAAAATGTGACGTTGGGCGAGGAGTACATTGGCTATTTTGCTTTCGGAGAACTACCAGAAGCTCCTCAGGTACATCCGAGGTAGTATTGGCGGGAGCACTTGAAGTAGTCATATTATCTTGCATAAAAATGACATGCAAAGGGACATACAAAGGTGCAAAAGGATATTTAATGGTATGCTTTCGAGTATAAACAAATGAAGGAGGGAGCTCTAGAAGGATGTCACCATCAACCTGTGTGAAAAAGCTTCTCTGCTTAAGAAGGTGATGTCGGCAGGCACATAATATCTACGTCCAACAGGATCATAACACCGATAACCTTCCTGGGTACGAGAGTGCCCAAGAAAGATGCACTTGATAGCCTGAGATGATAATTTATCAGCTGCATGGAAGTTATGGACAAAAGAAGTACAACAAAAAAATCACAGAGGTAGAGAAAAAGGAGACTTTGTAGGGTATAGTAAAGATAACAAATTTCCTCCTTTGAGAACAGACTAGGGAACTCAGTTGATGAGATAGACAGTAGTAATGATGTCATCCCCCCAATAATGCTTAGGAACAATCATTTGACTAAGAAGAGATCTGACAATATTAAGCTAGTGTCACAGAGTTTTCTTTTCGCAATACCATTCTGCTGTGAGGCATACACATGAGATTTGGTGAACAACCCCTTGTGACGTAAAGAAAGGTGTCAAGTCCTATTGGGTTAACTCAAGAGCATTGCTAGACCGAATGATCTTAACATATGTAGAAAAAGAAGCTTTAACATATTTAAAGAAATCTCAGATAATCTTATTAATCTCCGAACACTCCTTTATTAGTTACATCTAAGAAGATCTATTATAATCATCTCCAAAAATAACGATGACCACTCAATGTTCGGACTGGACAAGGTCCCCCAGACGTCACAATGAACAATATCAGAAAGACTAGTACTACGAGAATCAGTATGAATAGGAAACGAAGCTCGATGATGTTTCCCGAACTCACACGCCTCACACTAAAAGGGCTTTAGGGTAGAAAGTTCAGGGAACATCACAGTAAGAGCCTTGACAGATGGTTGTACGAGATGCAGATGCCATGGGAGCGATCTTCGGAGATGGACACCACACCAATAAACTTGGAATTTGAGGGTATGCCAAGATAATACACGCCGTTCTTCTCATGACCCCCACCAAAAATCTGCCTTGTTCGGGTGTCCTAAAAATAACAACAAAACTAATCAAATATCATACGACAATTAAGCTCAACACATAGCTTATGAACAAATAATAAGCTAAGAGGTAAACCAGGGTCACAATGTATCCAGAGCTTTTCTTGGCTTCAAAAAAAAATGTATCCAGAGCTTGGCAGAGAACTCCATTGTTCCATAGAATCTCGCCCACAACCACGATCGAAATCACGTTCGGATCCAGACTCGTCCACGACCACGGCCTGAGTCATGACCGCATCCTCCTCGAAAGTCGTATCTGCCTCTGCTCCCTGATGGGGTTTCATGTACAGAGCTCTCTGATGAAGGTAAGACGAGATTCCATGCAACAAATGTCTCCAGTTCCTCAAGACGACCAAAAATGGTCTTCACAGTTGGTAGTATATCTGATATGAGAAATTTCTCCTTCGCCGCATGGTACCTGGATCGCATATAATCAAGAAAACGATATACCTGCCAGTCTGAACGCTCTTGTACATGTTTGGTACAACACAAAGGTTGAAATATCGCAAGCTCCTCATACAAGCTAGTGAGTTTCTTGTAGTACTCAATAAAGGTGGAATCACACTAACATGCATACTAGATCTGCCTATAAGTGTCCGCAAGGCGTGACTTTGTCTTCTTCTGGGAGCATGTTTGCTCAAGATCCTCCCACATCTCCTTGGCAGTGTTCTTAAAGAGAAGATTCGAGATAATGTGGGCTTCAAAACTGTTGGTCATCCAATTGATATCCAAGTAGTTGTCTGTCTGCCGGTTGACGTACTCCTTGTCTTTTTTGTCCAGAGAATCCTGAGTCAGGATATAGAGTTTCTGTTGACCATCGATGAACACCATAAAAGATCGAGAACATAGCACATAATTTTCTATACCCCTAAGTTTGATAATAGTGCCTCGCGCCATCATGTTCATAGCCAAGGGCTTCATCATGGTAGAAGAAGTAGGTGCCATGGTGGTTTTAAAGATGAAGGAGATCCTGTGATCGACTAATGATGCATATAACAACTAAAAGATGCTCTAAAACTCAAGTTTATCTGTAAACAAGGGCTGAAATCTCACGAACAACAGATCAGGTGAGTCTTGGGGACCCTGGCAGCGATCCAGAAGGGTTCTTGGGCCTGTAGCGTCGTTGACAACACTCGTAGGGGGTTGCTGCTGTGATGGTGGGACTCGTGGGGATGCCTAGGGGGTGCTGGCGGCACCCAACATCAACCCAACATCTATGGGCGGCTGGCGGCGCCTTTTAGGTCTAGCTGCTGGCCGTCGGCACCAGTGGGGGTGCTTAGAAGGTGCTGGCGGCACCCTACAACAGCGCTGCTGGTAACACTCGAGAGGGGGAGGTGGTAACTGCTGCTCCTTGGCAAGATTGGAGAGGGCCTCGTGCGGGGACCTAGGTGCTGGAGAAGGGCCCGCACAGGATCCTGCGAGGCTTAAAGGTGGCGGTGGGGATTTTTAGGTCAGAACCCCGGTTTAGGACCGTTGATTTGATACCATGTGGAGAAAAATGAATCGTTATTTATTCCATAGGTCTAGGGTCTATTATATAGAGAACCCTAGAGAGCCAAAAAGGAAAAATGCATAAAAGACCCCAAAGGATTACATGTCATAAATACGTGGAAAATATAATAACTCTATTGGCTTGTTTTGTTGTTAGGTTACCCTACCCCCTGCTCTATCCTTGCATTCGTAGGTTGGAATTAGTTGTATGAACCGCACAATTTCTTTGTTATAATATTTTTTAACCACGTTCAAATAAGAAAATTAACATAAAAATATATTATAATCATTAAAAAAAGTTAATATAACATATAATCAATGTCACATCACATCACATTTATCATTCCAACCCTCTCCAACCCTCTAACCAACCACACAAATACTATTCACAGGAGGATACTCCAACCCAACCCAACTTAGTTACCAAACATACCCTAACCGCTATTTTAGGTTTAAAGTTGGAATACATGACTATGGTTACAGTCTTTTATATCTGGGATATTTGGGATTGGTTGCATGCTCCAGGCAATATGTTATTAGAATCATAACTGTGGGAGCATTGATTTAAAGGACATGACATGGAATAACTTCACATTGTTATTCTTTAGCTTGTTGAGTTAAATGCCATGAAATTGTTGCTAGATTCTATTTTTTTGTTCTTTCTTATTGTAACAGATGAAGGCCCTGAAGGATCTTGGCTTGGATGTAACAAAAGGAACAGTCATGACCGAGGCTTCTGTTATACAAACAAAATTCTTCATAACTAGATCGTAAGTTGTTTTAGCAAGCTAACTTTCTATATTTTACTTTGACAATGAGTACTTGTTGGCTTTATGTTACGCTCATTAGCTATGTACTCGGCACAACCTTTTCCAATTGTTAGATGACCCAGAAACGAAGCTTTGTTGTGTTTGTTGTTCTATTACTTAACATGCAGGGGCATTTTTTGAGACAACACCTGGAAAGTAAGTGTCTAATAATGTCATCACTCGTAATGTTGGAGCACTAGGATCTTAGAGGTATCTTACACAAACTGTAATTGTGGTTTCCATTGCTCTTATCTACAGCATTGAGCCTTGCATAGCAAGGGTTTCGCATTGTGGAACATTCTTTCGCATTTAATATTCACTCCAAACATGTGGTCAATGTCCATATATTATTGATGCTGGGAATTTGATATCTAAATAAACGTACTTTGTGTCCCGTCATGGGAGGCAATCTCGTGTTTCCCCAGCTCCCCCCATCACTGCCCATCTCCTTCAATCTCCCCTCCATTCCATCTCTTCCCTCAGGCCCTCCACTACACCAATGCCATCCGAGGACTTCCAACCTCCTCAGATAGGGTAACTACCTTTAATTTTCTTATCACAACATTTATCCATCACGACGATACCTTGTGACTTGCAGCCTGTTCATTACAATGTAATCCCACCATTATGTCTCCTACCACTCTCTTTAGTACCCCATGCACCCATGTCATTAGTCAATTGCCTCATTGACTTCATCTCTGTTGTTGTCTACTCCTTAGATAATGAGCATATGTAGTTGCCTGTAGTCGACGCCAATGCTTTCTATCAAGGGTTATGATATGGAAGTAATTGCTTGACAAGAGGTTCGAGAAAAGAAACTCCTACCTCATCTTCTATAACCAAGCTAGGTGTTTGGTATGGTGGTCGAGGCCATCGAGCTTCGGATTGTAGACAACCGGTGGTGTGCTTTCTTTGGCTATGACATTGATATTGACATGCCCTTGCATGACATCAACCCTCTAAACTAGGATCGAGTCTCTCAAGTATTAATTCGCTGCTAATGTGAGAGTTCTCTGGGAAGCTAGGTTGCTATGTTAGTGATAAGAGAAGTGCTTGGGTTCAACTTTCTTGGAGATGTGGTTCTTCTCGATGATTTCTTAGCGTGTAGTAGATGTTTGAAACAATCTAAGACAAATAAGCTCTTGCGATGCAATCACAGTGGCATGTGCAAGTTGACTTGGTGGTATCCCTCGGCTGCATACATGATGTAAGGTGCTTATCTTGATAATAATAGCATTTCTGCTACAGTGTCATAACTGACACTAGCAAAAGAGCTTTGATGGGTGTTGGAGAGGTGGTTATGTTAATCTTGGGAATCTATTTCGCGAGGCGGTCTCGTCGGTGTCATGTTCCATGTTAATTGCAACGATAGTTCGCGAAGTATTTCAAACGAATCCGATGTCAAGAACTCTAATGTCAGTTGGAATTTCGTGGTTGGCTGTTAGCGAAGTAAACATCGAGGTTGCGAGATCACCATTAACTTTAACATATATTGACCTGTTAGCTGTGGTTTACATTTAAATCATCCTACAGTTAAATGACAATCTAATTTGACCACTAAAATCATTTTTTGCGCCCAAAATCTGTTAGTATCATAAGTTGAAGCAATGGATGCAAACTATAGATGTATATAAACCCATGTTCGTGGAATTTAAGGTTAATTTTCTTTTTTGTGGACATGTAGTTATTTGACTGAGGAAATATAGTTATGTATCTAAATACATGATGTGTATTTAGTCCACTTAGATTGAGCTTATATCACAATCCTACAACTTTAATTAGTCATTTACATCTAAATTAAAAGGGTGTTCATATACGACACTTTGTATGTTTTCGTAGCTAATTTGTGTTTTAGTATGGTAGCCTACTAATTTTTGTAGGTTAGGAAGCTTTCATTTTCTGACCTCGTACAAATAGTTGACTATTAACCTTTTTTTAATCTATATGAAAATGTTATTCAATTTCTGTGCTATAATTTTTAAAGAGGTGATTGTGTACGAGCTATAATCAATGTCACGATCATGTCAAAAAAAAATCAATGTCACAATTCATGTCAAGTTGACAACATATATATCATACAAAGCAGGTTAATCTTATAGAATGTATGCTAATATTTATGTGTTTATTTTGTTTTTATATTTGCCGTCTTAGTGATGTCGTAGATTTTTTTTACATTTATCTTTTTTTTGATATGATCCTATGTACTATGTGATAAAGGATTACTCTAAAAATCCTTTAATACATAGATCTTTATGTTGTACTATAGTTTTTTTTTGAGGAAAAATAGGGTATGACATCGAGATGACGCCTACCCAGTAACTTCTATAATGTTTATAGTTTAAAAAGTACAAAAATTTACATGGACCAAAAAGGTATTTAAGCTCTTAGCATGCTCAGTCATAATTTTCATATACATTTGCTCCCCTCGAAAGACATACCCGTTCCGAGCAAGCCACATGAACCATAAGATAACAACCACCGACACTTTGTTTGGACTATTACTACGACCAAGAGCATCGAGGGACTAACATAACTGACTCCAATCCACTATCGCAAGCGCAACCCTCTCCATACACGCCATATCCTATACCTCTCTAGCAACATGGCATCGAAAGAAAAGATACTCAACAGTCTCCTCTGTTGCCATGCATCACCCAGAAGAGTCGTCACACCTAGGGGAAGAACTATGCTCTTTTGTTTCCCGTCATAAGTTGTTTTCTCCGTAGCAACCAAATGAAAATTCGGATGCATATTGGTATCTTCCAACTCCACAAGTTAGTGAACCGATTTGAGATCAACGCTTGATTCGGAACCTCCATGTGATAGAAAGCTTTATAAGACTTCCGAACAGTTAAACATCCATCAGTCTAGGACCAATGATCAACAGAGTCACTCGAGAATCTCCTGATCTCGTCACACGAGATCCGACGTCTTCTCAACGAGCGAGGTGTACCGAAGGAGACAGAGATCTACGAGCGGTCGAAGCGGCAGCATAACGGTGTGGCGACGATGACAATTCTCTCTAGGATTTAGAGTGGACAACCACTCTAAGGAGAGAGAGGAGACATACATGATGATGAGTGTTAAGTTAAAATATCATATGATGTGTATCTTTTTCTAATTTCTTTTTCTCAGTGTACTTATCATGTAATTAACCCAGGGCTATTCTCCTATATAAGAGAGCCCTCGGGTACGTCTAATGCATCGACTTCGTTTCTCCCATCATGGTATCGGAGCGACGGTCATAGACCGGAGTTTCATTATCCACCACCCAAAACCCTAACCCTAACCCCCTCCACCCTCCGGTGCCCACCCGTCGCCCCAAAGCCTCTCTCCCGCCGCCTTAGCGCCCAGGGGCCCCCTCACGCCGCTCTCAGGCGCCGCCTCGCCTCTCCAGGCGGTCTCCTGCGTCGAACCTAGGCGCCCCTCCTGCCTCTCCTGGCGGTCGCGCGCCTCTCCAGCCACCGCCCCGACTCTCCAAGCGGTACCGTGCCACCCTACCGGCCCTACATCAGATCTGCTGGGCACGCGCAACCCCTGAAGGGCCCGCATAGCACCTCCCAGCGGCCCTAGCGACAGTGTCGCACTCCGGCGGGTCCTAGGTGTCTTCAAGGCCACTGCGGGTCTAGCCGACCTCTCCCGGAGGCACAGAACTAGGGTCGGCGCTTCAACAAGGCCTAGGGATGGTTGTATGAGTCTACACATACAACCTTCCCCTCATATGATTCTGTAAACCGCCTACATGGTTATCTACGACGGTCCTAGGCTCTTCATCAATCATGTCAGACAACAAGGGTGACGTGTTTACATCCTCAGGTGCCTTCAAAGGCCCGACCCCTATAATCAAGATGGATGGGACCAACTATGAACTATGGTCTATGCATTTTCACACCCTTATGCAGTGCCACAACAAGGAGCACATTCTGACAGACTCCGAGCCGGAGGACAAGACTGGAACAAATGCGACATGGAAGCAAGATGATGCATATGCCCGTATTTGGCTATCTGGGACGCTGACTACGGAGATTGCAAATGATATTGTGAACGAACCCACAGCTAAGGCTATGTGGGATATCCTGGCTGCGACATATGAGCAGTCCAAGAATGAGAGCAAGATTCTCCAGTTACAGCTCGACATCTTCTCTACGAAACAGAATGGGAAGCCCTTACACGCACATTTCTCTCATCTACGAGGCATGTTCGAGAGACTGCATAGCTTCACGCCGATCACTGCCAGTACGGAACAACAACATGCTTACATAAATGCTACGAGGACTGGTGTATTTCTGTCCTCCCTTGATCCAGAGTACGATGCTGCTCGTACTCAACTTCTGACTGGTGAGTCCATTCCACCAGTGGAGGAGGTATATAAGAGATTGAGTATGATTACTACTGCATCGGCATCTACAACCCAGCCTACCCCTACAGCTATAGCTGCCACTCGTGGCAGAGGAGGAGCGTCACATTTTCGGGGTCGTGGACCTCGTGGTAGAGGGGGAGGCAGACACTGTGGCCTCTGTACTCACTGCCATCGACCATGCCACTCTGAGGAGATGTGCTTTCACAAGCATGGGTATCCAGCCTCTGCACAGGTTGTAGAAAAGACTGAGGCTACAACTGCACCTCTTCCAGATACTCGTTTTAATGATCTTGTCTCACGACTTTGTGATATGATCAGTACATCCTCGTCTCCGTCTCCAGGTTCAACGTATGCTGCAGCTTCGACCAGAGCGTCTTCTAGCTCATCAGGTACACCTTATGCGCTTACCAGTACTACTTGCTCGGACCTGTCAGATTGGATTATGGATTCCAGAGCCTCTCATCATATGTCCGACGACAGACGGCAGTTTACTACCTACAGAGCACTTGCCCCAGGACGATCTGTGGTCATTGCCAATGGGGTCCAAGTCCCCATTGTTGGTCAGGGGGAGATCACCCTGGCATCTTCTTTGAGTCTTCAGAATGTCTTACATGCACCAGACTTTCAGATGAACCTTTTTTGAATTAGCCAACTTACAAAAGATTTACATTGCCGTGCCGTCATTGACTCCACTACTTTTGTGTTTCAGGACATACTGACTGGCAGGATGATTGTTGGTGGTCGTGAGCAGAAAGGCTTGTATAAGCTTGCTATATCATCATATGCTGGCGCCGCTACTATTCCCTCAGGATCCATTTCTCCATTCCTTTGGCATCTCCGATTTGGCCATCTGCCTCTGCAGAAGATGTGTCATGTCTTGTCGCAGATATCTACCCGTACCGCATTGGATTGTGAAGCCTGTCAGCTTGGGAAACACCATAGGTCTTCGTTTCCAGTTCGTCCGAATCGTCGTAGTAGTCGGACTTTTGAACTATTTCACTTTGATATTTGGTGTCCGAGTTGTGTACCTGATCTTCAGGGACATAGGTATTATATGGTTGCTGTTGATGATTTTTCCAGATTATCTTGGGTATTCTTGTTAAAACAAAAGTCTGAAGCTAGTGCTATTATTCAAAAATTTATTCTGGAAGTTAATAACATCTTCTCTACCAATATCAAAGTCATTCGGACGGATAATGCTTTAGAATTTTGAACATTGTATTTGTCCGATTTCCTCCGCTCACAGGGAATTATTCATCAAACTTCGTGTAGTTACACTTCGCAACAAAATGTTGTGGCGGAACGCAAACATCGCCACCTTTTTGATGTCACTCGGACATTGTTGATCCATAGTCGTGCCCCTCATTCTTTTTGGGGGGATGCGGTTCTCACTGCATGCTACTTGGTGAATCGTATGCGGTCTACAGTTCTAGGAGAGAAGCTCCCCTTCTTGATCGCGTTTCCCGAGAAGGACCTTTTCTCCCTCACATCTCGTGTCTTTGGGTCTGTTGCGTTTGTGCATAATTGTACCCCTGGTCGTGATAAGCTCTCCCCAAGGGCTATCAAATGTGTGTTTGTTGGGTACTCTCGTACTTAGAAAGGGTGTCGCTGTTATGATCCAACGAATAGGAGATACTATGTGAGTGCGGATGTCACTTTCTTTGAGTCTATCATGTATTTTTCTCCTACAGGTGACAGGTTATCCAATGACAATGCAAATGATATTGTTGTTCCCAAGGTTCAGGAAAGCGGTATGCGTATGCGTTCGGTCAGGTCACTGAATAGCGATTAAGCGGTACGCGGGGGCATATGCGGGGTATATGCGGTTCTACGCGGTTTTCCAATTTTTTATTTAAAAATAAATAAATATATGCAAAAGTGACTACAACTGAACAAAAATTATGTATAATTGTGGTCCAACAGAAGTTCTAAGAAAATGACTTTCATATATAGCTCAAAACAGTCTCTATCAACAAATATTAATACTTCAATAGAAAAGTTAGCAGACTTAATAATTGACAACAATCACCAAAATATTTAAGTTTCCAATATGTGAGTGTGGATGTCACTTTTTTTGAGTCTATCATGTATTTTTCTCCTACAGGTGACAGATTATCCAATAACAATGCAAATGATATTGTTGTTCCCAAGGTTCAGGAAAGCGGTATGCGTATGCGTTCGGTCAGGTCACTGAATAGCGATTAAGCGGTATGCGGGGGCATATGCGGGGTATATGCGGTTCTACGCGGTTTTCTAATTTTTTATTTAAAAAAAATAAATATATGCAAAAGTGACTACAACTGAACAAAAATTATGTATAATTGTGGTCCAACAGAAGTTCTAAGAAAATGACTTTCATATATAGCTCAAAACAGTCTCTATCAACAAAATTTAATACTTCAATAGAAAAGTTAGTAGACATAATAATTGACAACAATCATCAAAATATTTAAGTTTCCAAAAGAAAACTGAAATTTAACACAAATAACATTAGTAGAGTACTAATTAAAATAGCATAACACAAATAACATTAGTAGAAAACTGAAATTTAACACAAATCTAATTTTTCATTAAATATGGTAAAAAAGCAATTCAATAGAAATTAGGAACTGGATACCTTCCCACGACTAGTGGGCGGAGGAAGCTCCTGCAAACTGGGAGGCGGAGGCGAGCTAGGAGGAGGTGGAGGAGGCGCGGAAACTGGGAGGAGGACTGGAGGCGATGGAGGCAGCATCTACGAGGAGGCGGAGGTGGCGGAGTTCACAGGCCACGGAGGAGGCGGAGGAGCTTGGAGGAGGCGGAGGAGGCGCACAAACTGGGACTGGGAGGCGATGGAGGACTGGGAGGAGGAAGCGGAGTAGGCGGAGGAGCTTGGAGGAGGCGACGGAGGAGCTTGGAGGAGGAGGCGGAGGAGCTTGGAGGAGGAGGCGATGGAGGCACCCGCAGGGAGGAGGCGATGGTGGGTTAGGACTTAGGGTATCGGGATGGGATTCTGGGGGTATCGTGGTAGGAGGGTTAGGGATTAGGGTAATCGGGTATTGGGTATCGGGTTGGGGCAAATGGGGTATCGGGTAACCGGGTCAGCCAAACCGCAATGCTCGATGCGGCGCTTGGTCCGCATATGCGGCCGCACATCCCGCATATGCGCCAGACCCGCATAATGACGGGCTTCAGGAGTGCGGTGCGCCTTAAGGCCCGCACACGCATATGCGGCCGCATATGCGGCCGCACAGACCGATTTCGTGAACCCTGGTTGTTCCTCCACCTCCATCTATCACATCAGTCGAACAAGAACATCAAACTCTACCGCCACCACCGCCTCCACCACCACCACATCAGTCGAAATTTTTACCCATTGTTTACACTCGCATGTCTTCCACTAGCACTTCTGCTCATCAACCGTCCACATCTTTCAGCAGGCCTAAGGTATGTCATGATAACATTGTTTCTACTGATGGCATTGGAATTTTACAGGATGACTCTGCTGTAGAGGACACTGAGGAGGACGATTTGGATATTCCTATTGCCCTGAGGAAGCCACGTCGTCAATGTGCCAAATACCCACTTGCGGCACATGTCTCTTTGGATCATCTTTCAGATGAGTACAAGAAGTTTGTTGTTGGTCTTTCCGTGTTTACTATACCAAGAACATATATGGAGGCACTACAGGACAACAGGTGGCGTCAGGCGATGGAAGAAGAAATGGCAGCCTTAACAGCTATCAGGACATGGTCTATTGTCCCTCCTCCACATGGTGCTTTGATAGTAAGCTGCAAATGGATATTTACTATCAAGCATAATGCGGATGGGAGTGTGGATCGCTACAAGGCGAGGTTGGTGGCCCGTGGCTTCACCCAGACATATGGGTGGATTATCAAGACACGTTCTCTCCAGTAGCGAGACACTCGACGCTCTGGATTTTACTAGCAGTTGCTGTTTCACGTGATTGGCCGTTATTTCAGCTTGATGTGAAGAATGCATTTCGATACGGGGACCTTCACGAGGAAGTTTACATGTAGCAGCCACCTGGGTTTATTTCTGAGGGGGAGTCATAGAAGGTATGCAGGCTATATAAGGCCATATATGGACTAAAGCAGAGCCCTAGAGCTTGGTATCAAAAGCTGTCAGAATTGATTGAGCAACATGGATTTAAGAGGTCCACTGTGGACCACTCTCTATTTGTTCAGAAGACAGCGAGGTACGGTTGCCATTCTTGTCTATGTTGTAACAGGAGATGATGCTCAAGGCATTCAGGTAGCCAAGAAGTTCCCAGGTAAAGAGTTTGTGACCAAGGATCTTGGCACCCTTCGTTACTTCCTGGGGTTAGAATTTGCCAGGAATCATCGGAGTCTGGTGATGACCCAGAGGAAGTTTGTCATGGATCTCCTTTCGGAGACGGGTATGACTGGGTGCAAGCTAGCTATGACGCCTATGGATCCAAGTGTGAAATTGTATGATGATGACACTGAAGAAGTTGATAGCAGGAGGTACATGGAACTTGTGGGGAAGCTCCTATACGTGACTATCACCAGGCCAGATATTATGTTTGCAGTAAGCAAGGTTAGCCAATTTATGGAGTGTCCCAGAAAGACCCATATGGATGTTATCTATATGATCTTGAGATATCTGAAGAACTCACCTGGTTCAGGACTCCTATTCAGTAGGGGCAGTTCATTGGAGGTAACAGCGTGTGCAGACGCTGACTATGCAGGATGTCCCACGGACAGGAATTCTACTTCAGGGTTTGCTGTTTTTGTTGGTCACTCACTTGTCTCATGGAAAAGCAAGAAGCAGACTGTAGTTGCCAGATCAAGTATAGAATCGGAATATAGAGCCATGGCCCAAGGGAGTACAGAGAAGATGTGGGTTAGATCGGTGTTGACTGATTTTCCATAGATGTTCCTCTTCCTATGCAGTTATTATGTGATAATCAAGCTGCATTATTCATTGCAAATAATCCTGCTTTCCATGAACGAACGAAGCATATTGAGGTGGATTGTCATTACACTCGAGATCTGATCTAGAAGGGACTCATATCTACATCTCACGTGTCTACAGGAGATCAGACTGCTGATATCTTCACCAAGGCTCTAGCACGAAGTCCGTTTCAGAAGTGTTGGTCCAAGCTGAGCATGATAGATATATATGCTCCAGCTTGAGGGGGAGTGTTAAGTTAAAATATCGTATGATGTGTGTCTTTTTCTAATTTCTTTTTCTTAGTGTACTTATCATGTAATTAACCCAGGGCTATTCTCCTATATAAGAGAACCCTCGGGTATGTCTAATGCATCGACTTCGTTTCTCCCATCAATGAGAAAGAGAGAGATGCTATTCAATTGTTATGTAAAACGAAGAGATAGGGTTGCCCCTTCTTTTATAATATTTTGGGAGCCCGTAGATCTCAATCCATAGACAACAGAAATCCAATGGTAGAGATTGATTTGTGTTTCTTTCAATGGCCATGATTTTGTTGTAAAAAAAACAATTAATTAAATTAAAATTATATTGAATAATTAACAATATAAATTAATTCAATCAAATCAATAAGTTAGGAAGGAATAGGAATGAGGTAAAGCCCCCTCCTAATGAGGAGTGGATGACCACACTTGAATTAGGACTCAAGGTGGCCGCCCGCCCTCCTCATAAGGAAGATGTCTTCCTTTTCCAATTCTGTGAGATATTGTATCTCACATAATCCTTTAATATTTACAACTTTTGTTGTAAATTGTTGGGAAAAATGAGAAGCTTATTTTATTCCTTGAGCGCTACGCTCTCTTATATAGAGAGAGACCTATGGGCAAATTATATAAAGTAGACAGAGGGAAAAGAAGACAGATAGAAAGATACATAAATATGAAATATTTCTACACTTCCCGTCAAGATGGAGCATAGATATCTATCATGCTCAACTTGGATGAACACTTTTGGAAGGACCCTCTAAGTAGGGCTTTGGTGAAAATGTCTGCCGTTTGGTCCCATGAGCTGACCTGTGATGTAGAAATGAATCCCTTCTGGATCATGTCACGTATGTAGTGGCAACCTTAATGTGCTTTGTCCTCTCGTGGATTGCAGGATTATTGGAAATGAATAGGGCTGTCTGATTGTCGCATTCCAGCGTCGTGGGGAGAGGAATATCTATAATTAGATCTGTTAGGACTGCTCGAACCCACATCACTTCTGTACATGCTTGTGCCATGGCTCTTTACTCAGATTCAATACTAGGTCTAGCAATAACAATTTCCTTCTTACTTTTCCATGAGACAGTGAATCTCCACCAAATATAGCAAATCCTGATGTTGACTTCCTGTCCTTGGGGCACCCTTGCATAGTCCGCATATGCGCATGTTGAGATAGTAATAGTGTCACCCTTTTTAAATAGCAACCCTGCACCTGGAGATGATTTAAGATACCTTAGTATCATCTGTATAGCATCCGTATGTACCTGACGAGGTCATTCCATAAATTGGCTCACCTGACTGACTGCAAAAGAAATATCGGGTCTGATAATGGTAACATAAAGAAGCTTTCCCACCAATTCCCCGTATCTTCTCTTGTCAACCTCATCAGTATCATCATCATAGAGCTTCATGCTTGGATCCATGAATGTAGTCGCAGGTCGACATCCAAGCATACCTGTATTACTTAACAAGTCAGTGACATTTTCTCTGAGTCATCACAAGCCCTTGTTTATTTCTGGCAAACTCCAATCCTAGAAAGTATCTAAGAGCTCCTAGATCCTTGATAACAAATTCATGACCCAAAAATTCTTTCGCCCTTTTGATTTGCTCCATATCATCTCCTGTAATAAGTATATCATCAACGTGCACCATAATAACAGTCATACCTCTGGAGGTTCTCTGTACAAAAAGAGAGTGATATGCATTCGACCGTTTGAACTCTTGCTTCTCAAACAAATATGAGAGCTTCTGGAACTAAGCTCTCGGGCTTTGCTTAAGGCCATAGATTGCCTTATGAAGCCTACTCACCTATGAACACTCCCCCTCAGCAGCAACCTCGACGGCTGTTGCATGTAGACTTCTTCCTGAAGATCACCATACAAAAAGGCATTCTTGATATCCAATTGAAACAAGGGCCGATCTCGAACCACGACAACAAATAAAAGAATCTGTAAGGTAGAATGACAAGCAACTGGTGAGAATATGTCAAGGTAATCCACCCCGTATGCCTGAGTAAAACCACGGGCAACGAGTTGAGCCTTGTACCTATCAATGCTCCCATAGGCATTGTGCTTCACTGTAAATACCTATTTGCAACTGCCAATAGACGTCCCAGTGGGGGCTGGGACAAGGCTCCAAGTACCTCTTGATTGAAGGGCAACCATCTCTTCTTCCATAGCTAATCGCCAAAGCAACTGCAAATTTCTTGAAATCCCCAGTCAAATGATCAAAGGAGACCATAGATGCGATAGGATATGATGCACTGCTAAGCTTCTACTTTCGAAGCACAATAGGTAAGTCCAAATCAGCAACCTCCACGTCTCTCCCCTGTGAAGAACCTTGCTCAGGTAGACCATCAAACCCATCATTAGAAACTATGTATTCAGAGCATACCTCATGCGTGCTAGATGATGAGCGGTGACCATGAACAGAAGCTTGCCGACGGATATAGTGACGCGACAACAGTAGGACTGGGGCCATAGGAGGGGATGGCGGTGGTGATGGTGGTGGTGATAGTGGTGAAGGAGGTGGTGATGGTGGTGATGATGGTGGTGAAGGAGGTGGTGACAATGATGATGATGGTGGTGGTGGCATGTTGATTTCATCATCGTGGTATGAAGAAGTCAACCTATCATCTATAGGAGAAAAGTACATCACAGACTTGAAAAAGGTGACATCAGCACTAACATAATACTTCCTGCGCATTAGATCATAACAACTATACCCTTTTTGTGTCTTGGAGTACCCAACAAAAACACACTTGACCGCTCAAGGAGAGAGTTTGTCAAGACCTAGAGACAACTGGTGGACAAAGGCAACCGTGTCAAACACGCGAGGAGTAAGCGAGAACAATTCTTTCTCAGGAAATGCAACAGAGAAAGAATTTTCTCACCCAAGACCGACGAGGGCATGCGATTAATAAGATAACATGCCGTAAGAACAACATCATCCCAAAAAGAGTGTGGAGCACAACTCTGAATGAGAAGGGTTCTGGTAACATCAAGCAAATGACGATGCTTTCTCTCTGCAACGTCGTTTTGCTGGGAAATATAGGCACATGATGTTTGATGAATAACACCACGGGTTGAGAAATATTTGGAAAGAGTATGAGTACATAACTCCAAAGCATTATCAGTTCTCATATATTTTACAGACAGAGAAAACACGTTCTGCACTTCATTGATAAAGTTCTTGATAACATTTCCAGCTTCAGATTTATACTTCAATAAAAAGACCCACGACATACGAGAGAAATCATCGACAACAACTAGATAAAACCTGTGACCCTGGTGATCAGGAACACGACTGGGACCCCAAATATCTATGTGAAATAACTCAAAAAATGGAGCCACTGCTCCGACTCTGACGACTAAGGAAGGCAGACCGATGGTGCTTTCCCAACTGATATGCCTCACATTGAAAGGACGAGTAAGGAGAAAATCTGAGGCAGTATACAAAACATTTTCTGGAGCGAGAGATGACCAAAGCGAGAGGTGCCGCATAAAGCGTGAAACATGTCTAGCAGAATGGGAGGAGATGGCAACATAAGGGGTTCGAACCAAGCGATAGAGACTGATATGCTTACGGCCAGTGCCAATCACCTTGCCAGTAAGGATGTCCTGAAATACAAGAGATGATGAGTCAAAAATAGCTCGACAATGTAGATCCTTCATAATCTGACTAATAGATTAGAAATTCATTAAAAACGCATGTGCATGCAACACGTTCTGCAGATGCATGGATGGTGTCAAGCTAATCTCCCCCTGTCCAGTGATAGGAGAATGAATCCCATCTGAGGGACCTGTCTGTATGCTGTAAGTTGACCTCTGCTTCCACACAAGTGATGTGTAGCACTGGAGTCCATAATCCATTCAACAACGTTAAATCCACTATAGCTAGTAAGTGCATAAGCACTACCTGAGGTACTAGAAGATGTTGAAGCAGCGACATCTGAATGATCTCCCGATGCTGATGGAGAAGCAGTGGGATTGTCAGGAGGTATAATTCCCCTTAATCAAGTCACAAGGTCATCAAATCTCTAATCCAAGGCAACAACAACCGGGGGCTCAATTTGCTCAGCTACTCGAGCCGAAGCGGGAAAACCATGCTTGGAATAACATGTATCCTCTGTATGTCCAGGCTGACGGCAGTAAGTACAAGGCTGACGGGGATAGGTTGCCCGGATGAGTGGCACCTCTGGAGAGGGTGTGGGGCAATGGGTGGGGTAGGGTTAGGTTTAGGTTTCAAGAGCTCCGGTCTAGGACCGACGCTCTGATACCATGTTGGGAAAAATGAGAAACTTAATTTATTCCTTGAGCTTTAGGCTCTCTTATATAGGGAGAAACCTATGAGTAAATTATATAAAGTAGACATATGGAAAAGAAAACAGATAGAAAGATACATAAATATGAAATATGAAATGGTGGAGATTGATTTGTGTTTCTTTCAATGGCCATGATTTTGTTGTAAAAACACAACACCAATTAATTAAATCAAATTAAAATTATATTGAATAATTATCAATATATATTAATTCAATCAAATCAATAAGCTAGGAATGAATATGAATGAGGCAAAGTCCCTTCCTCATGAGGAGTGGACGTCCACACTTGAATTAGGACTCAAGGTGGCTGCCCACCCTCCTCATAAGGAAGGTGTCTTCCTTTTCCAATTATGTGAGATAATTTATCTGACATAATCCTTTAATATTTCCAACTTTTGTTGTAAATTATTTCACAAAAATAATTTTAAATTAATTTATGAAATATCAATCATGCCATTGGGAAATTGTGAATCACATTCACTACCCAAAATAAAATGTAAATTACATTTTCAATTAAATGTGCAATGTGAATCTAATTCACATCAACATTTAAATTATAAATGTTATTTACACATAGCTCTCTCTAATATATTATAAATCATATTTATAAGAGGATGGGGAATATGCACCCTGGTGCATGTAATTTTACATGCATCGGGGCCTATATCTTCCACATTTTTTACTTTTTTGGAAAATATCACCGTGTATATTCATCTATATATCCCTCTATTATACCATTCAAATTTCGTCAGAAACATAGACCCCTATGCCCTTCATCTAGAACATGTAATTTTAACGGTCTTATAATTGTTGTAATCGACCTGTTCTAGATGGAGGGCATAGGGGTCTCTGTTTTTGACGAAATTCAAATGATATATTGGAGGGATATATCGATGAATATACACGGTGATATTTTCCAAAAAAGTAAAAAAATGTGGGAGATATAGGCCCCGATGCATGTAAAATTACATGCATCAGGGTACATACTCCCCATCCTCTATTTATAATATACATGATTAATATGGATAGTGCTATCCACAATATTCATATCCATGATAATTAAATTACATTTAATTACATTGGATCATGATTCTCATGCATATAAATAATATGAAACAAATTCACATTATTCATGATAATTAAATCACATTTAGTTATCTCTTTCTCAATGCTTGGATACACATTTATCAATGGAATTATTCTTGAACTCTTTCAAGAATAATGTGCTTTCTCCGCAAATACTTGGAGATAAGGACATGACGATTGTACGTTCCACGTATAGTGACTTGGATATTGAGATCACATCTCAAATCTTGATTTTGGGGACCTCTCATGGATGCTTGATTAAATCAAGGTCGTAGATCTAATCTTCTCATTGCATTTGAATCTTATTTAGATCAATGCCCAACATTTGGACTATGATCAAATCATTTCTCTAATGAGAGGAGTCATTAAAATCCAGATCTATTTCATCACTCCCTCGGAATGGAAGCGTCATGGTTATACAATTGTTTATGATCACATCACCCTCAGGTATTCCTAATACCTATACATCCTGCATACTGGAAGACCTAGAACAAACCCGAAGATAGAGATCAATTTTACACTATCATCTTCAAGGTTTTATCACTAAGTTTCTCATTCGGTTATTTTTGAGGAGGTATCGATCATTTGCTTTCCAAAATCATACATCCTACCTACAAATTCTTGTCATGCTTCCAAAGCAAGGCGACCATGTATGGAATTTGATCGGCCCCAATACCTCATGAGCGAGATCATGTCTTCCGATTCACAAGTGAACCTGTATGATCCCTTTGAGAGATCGTATTACTCATATGCACTTGTATGCACACTAGCTCGCCGGTTATAGACCTTGATTAGACCATCAACCTATCGATATGCCAAGTGTACATACTTAGACATATAGCAACACATCCGTCTCCGGTCAGAAGATGCATGCCTATATGGTTACGTACCATCTGGTATATACCCTATCACCTGGAATCATCAACAACTACTGGGCAACAGGCTGCTTGCCTGCCAAAACATGGTAGGAAGAAGAGGAGTCACAATTGTGATTACTAATCCGTAATTTAAAATAAATATCAAGTAATTTATTATGTGCAAAAGAGAGCAAGTAGATAGACATACATAAATGAAAAATTTACCACTTCCAGCATAGAGAATGGTCTGTTCACCCCTTTTCCCCCATTCTTCTCATATATATAAATATATATATATAATTATTAAAAGTAGGTGACGATCCCTAAACATATATTGATTTCCTGCGTTTTAAAGATCATGATTTTGGGTTTTTGAGATCATGTTGTGGATCTTATATATATATATATAGTTGATGGCCCATGTAGATGCTATTTTCTTGTCATTTGAGATTATGTCATGGTTTTTGATAATGGGCTGATAAGGTGATGATTGATTTGATTCTTAATTTTATTTACTCTTTGAGTTAGTGGATAGTCTGTGGTCTTGGTATGTGTGTAACCTCACACTATGACTCTAAGGTATTAAACGTGCGTTAGGGTTGGGGTGCCTCCGTAGGCATGCTGTGTTGTGTAATGTATCCTAACTAAGTTCCCAACACGTCCACTAACTTATAATAATTTTATATTCAACATAATTGTAGTCAACTCCAACCAACTCATTTTTAATTGTATCTTCTCCAATATTTAACTGTAACTGTCTCAGATGTAACCCTTAAATGACCTAGATATAGACATGGATGATTTAGATGTAAAATCGTCAAGTCTGCTGGCGAAAGAAAAACTCAAGCGGTGAGGTAGCCTACAAATGGCTCTTCCGTCTCGCCCTCTAATTGGAAGTGCGGTCCAATAGAGGGATAGGTCTACTCCAAAACTACGCCACTAAGACAGGTGAGAGAGACTCTCCGGAAAAGTCGCTCTAGAAACTGGCCCGACTAGTACGGGCAGATGAGCTCGTATGAAAAAAACTGAAAATCGAGGATCCCCCGCATGGGTATCCTAAAACAGAGGGATCAATGGATTGGTCAAAAATCGAGATTCCAACGAGGCATAAAAACACTGCGAGCTCGCGTAAAAACCATGAAGGGACTGGGATCCTAGACCCACGCACTTGGCGGCCGCTGCCCTATCTGGACTTCCTATCTCCCGCTCAGTTGAGGGTCACCGCGCCCTCGCATGATCTGGTGTAAGGGTCACCATTACCGGCAATATTAATTATTATTACTGATTCACAACCAACCCATGACCTAAGTCATCACTCATTTATTACACAACATCAAAGATATATATAAGATTATATTTGTGGTCCTCAATATATAACAGGGATTGATACTACCTACTCATCTGATTTAAAGATTCGGATTTGAAATTTATACTATTACGATCCATATCTCCTTGGATATTAATTCCATCATCTCCCTAGTTTGCATCTGACATTGTAATTAGGATTCTATAGTATGTTATAAGAGAAGATGCTTTTAAAATTTCGACTTATTCAAACTGGATTAACTTTTATCAATACATTATTAATTAAGTTAAACATCTTGAAGAAGAAGTTTTTTTAAAAAATCTTTAATGATTTGTTATTCTGATCACAGTATGTTGATATGTAAAATATATATTCTACCTATTGACAGTACTTAAACATTACTAAAAGACAGTACTTAAACAGTACTAAAATTAGTGTACTATGCATTATTCTGAACTTGTTATTGAATTTGTTGAAATTAAATGAGATATTATATAACACACTAGATGATAATTAATAGTTAACAGGCATCTTAGGATATATTGTAACTTGTAGAAAGTTTTCAGCTGATTAACAATCCCTGGCCTCTCTAATTACATAATATAACTAATAATATATCAACGCGTAAACGGCTATCTCTAAAGATATATATATATATATATATATATTAAAAAAATTATTTAACAGGGAGTCCGGATAGGTCACATTGAAGTCAAAGAAGAGTTTGAGTTTGATGCAGCGTGGAGTCAAAATATGGGGCCGAATATTTATCGGTCAATTTTATTTACGTTTATTTAAATTGTCGTGTCTTTAATTAAATAAATGAGGTCGCCTGTGATCTCAATAAATCAGTTAGAGATTTTTGATTTTCAAATTAGGTAGTTAGTCGGTTAATTAGTTAGAGTCAGTTTAGGATAATTGGTTGTCAATTTAAATTAATTTCTATTTTTATAATATCATCCCTCCTATATAAATGGATGAGGGTCCATTGTTATTAGGCAGTCAGAATTAATGAAAAATTGAGATCTTTATCTCCTTCTCCCTCTCTCTTCCCACGCGATCTCCGCGTCTCTTCTCCTTCAACCTCGCGCGATAGGCGTGCTCTCTTCTCTCAACCCCTCTATTTTCTCCACCAAAAATCCACCAATCCGAAAACCTATTTGCATCAATTGGTATCAGAGCATGGCCCACAGAACGTCCTCACGATCTGACGATCCGTTCAGACATTCGACCCGACATACATCGAGGGACCATCGTTTATCCGAGCAAAAACGACGAGCCATGGACGCCTACAACAAGGAGACGGCGCGCATGCTACGTGAATTCCAAACCACCTTCCACGTCCAGCATCGCGAGCTTATGGCTACCCTCGAAGCCCTACGCGATGCCCAATCATTGCCTCCAACCCCCGATGCCGTTGACACGAGTTTTGCCGAAGAAAGCCCCGCTGTGAACGAAGATCCGACCGCTGTTCAGAACATTTCGGAAGGAAAAAAGACCGATATGCTCGCTGTCCAGGTAATCTCAGACCTGTAAACTCTCCCGGAATCGACAAACGCCTCATCGGCAGCCCTGTCGCCAACCCCCGCAGCAGCCTCGGCCCTCCCAGCGACCCCCCTGACCACGTCAGCTCCTCCCGCGAACCCCCTTCCCGCAACCACTGCGGCTTCCGCTCCGCCCCCAAACCCGACACCTCCTCAGGCCATCCAGGCCCTCGCCGTACCGTCGGCGGCCCCTCCCGCGACCCCCAACCCCCCTGCGACTCAGCCCCGGCCATAGCCGGCCCCCCACTCCCTTCATCCCCACCCCCCGAAGCCCAAAGTCCGACCAGATCTGCAAGCCCCGCCGCCCAGACCCGCACTTCGCCTCCCCATACCGTCGCCAGCCTCGCCTCGCCATCTTCTTTTCCTCCCCCCCCACCATCGCCTATTCCCCCCAGAGCCACTCGCCTCGCCGCCCCCTTCCTCCCTCGCGCTTTATCTCCCCCACGACCCTTAACCCTCCCCCGCGCCACCCCTCCCTTCCTCCCAACGACTCCCTGCCAAAACCACCCACCCCTCCCCGTTCCTGCGACTCGCCGCCAACCATCACGGACCCGCAACCTCCATCGCCCCACCTCCACGCGCCAATCACCTCCCTTCCGCCTCCCCACAGAGCCGCACCAGCCCTGCCCACCGTCGCGAAGCCGCCACCCCAGCCCGCGCTGTATGCGCAAGAAGCTCGGGCAAACCCTAACCGGGGTCCCGCAGTTACGGGAGTTGAGTCCCACGACATGTGGGATTGGACATTATTTGGGAAAAATTGCAAGCAAACCCCCTTGCAACCAATTTTATCCAAAGGAACAGCTCAAGAGACCCTCGTACACAATTCCCTTAAATGAAGGGGCGCGAAAATTGCGCCCAGGACCCCTGGAGCTAAAATATTTAAAAAGGAGGGCTGAGAATAGGAAATCTGGGGACCCTCCTTATCCTATTAGGACTAGGACCTTGGGGTTCATCTATATAAAGACCCCATGGCTTCCTTCATTGGCCACATCTCCTCCTCTCCTTTCATTGTGCTATTGCTTTGCCATGGATCCTCCAAGAGCCATGTTGTTCATGCCTCATCAATTCTTCGAACATCACAAGGAGGAGACAACAAACGAGAAGACGCCGCCGTTCGCGCCCCACATGCTCTTCCACCATGAAGGCCGCGTCACCCACGTCCGCGTATGGATTTTGCCATTCGCCCCACACCAATTCTTCCAGAAGATGACTGAGCACGCAGATTCGACATCCAAGCCTGCAGATTCAGCAATTCGTCAGGAGACGAATTTTTAAAGCGGAGGAGAGTTGATGCAGCGTGGAGTCAAAATATGGGGCCGAATATTTATCGGTCAATTTTATTTATGTTTATTTAAATTGTCGTGTCTTTAATTAAATAAATGAGGTCACCTGTGATCTCAATAAATCAGTTAGAGATTTTTGAATTTCAAATTAGGTAGTTAGTCGGTTAATTAGTTAGAGTCAGTTTAGGATAATTGGTTGTCAATTTAAATTAATTTCTATTTTTGTAATATCATCCCTCCTATATAAAGGGATGATGGTCCATTGTTATTAGGCAGTCCATAATTAATGAAAAATTGAGATCTTTATCTCCTTCTCCCTCTCTCTCCCCACGCGATCTTCGCGTATCTTCTCCTTCAACCTCGCGCGACAGGCGTGCTCTCTTCTCTCAACCCCTCTATTTTCTCCACCAAAAATCCACCAATCAAATATTCGATTTTTTTTATCGTCGCGTCGAAAACATATTTGCATCAGAGTTTGCGAAAATTAATCTAAATTGCTCCATATTTTACTCGTCCATATCATTGGGGTATAGGAGGTAAATGTGACGTAATAAATCATGCCCTCTATATCTATCTTGTAAGTATGTGATGCAGCTTGGACCCAACAGATAGGGCTGAATTTTTAGTTAATTTTAATAGTCAATTTTATTTACGTTTATTTAAATTATCGTATCTCTAATTAAATAATTGAGATCGCCTTTGATCTCCAACAATTATCCGTAGATTTGATTTTAAATTTGGTCGGTAATTAGTTAGAGTCCAATTAGGATAATTAGTGGTCAAATTAAATTAGTTTTTTCATTTTTGTAATGCCATCCCTCCTATATAAAGGGATGAGGGTCCAGTGTTTTTAGGCAGTCAAGTATTAATGAAAATTTGAGATTTTATCTCCCTCTCTTTGTCTCTCTCCTCTCCCCTCACGTGGTCTTCACGTTTCTTCTCCAAACCCCTCGTATTCCCGACGAGTCTCTTCTCTCTTCCCCTCGCGGTCTACGCGTTTCTTCTTCTCTAACCCCGCGCATCCGGCGTGTCTTCTCTTCTCAACCCCTCCATCTTCTTCTCCACCAAAATCCACCGTCAACTATTTTATTTTTCGCCGTCGCCGAAAACCAATCCACATCATTTGGTATCAGAGCAGTTATGGAGTCGTTCTCACGATTCCACGATCCTGTCGCATATTGGCGTGTGCAATTTGATTTGAGTTGCCTATCTCATGATTCGCGTACACGCGCACGTCGACATAAGTTCAAGCGACGTCTTCAATCAAGCCTCAAAGTCCAAGAATGGTTGGATACGCAAGTCGATGAAGATTCGTTCGTCGACGACGAAAGTCAGATCGTAGAAGCCGCTGTGCAACCCGATTTTGAACAAAAAAATGAAGATCTAGCCGCCAACAACGAGAATCTCGCTGTCCACAATGAACCGGCCGCTGTCCAGGCCGTTTTAAAAGGAAAAAGCGACGAGACGATTGCTGTCCAGATCATCCCGGAAGAAAGAAGTGCCGATCTGTTTGCTGCCCTGGTGATTTCGGACTTGAAAACCCCCCAAAGCCGACCCTGACTCCCTCGCTGGACGCCTCCGCCCCGACATCCGTTGAGATACAATTCCCAGCCCTCGCGGCCGCTTTCCCCGCCCTCGCACCTCCGTCAGCCTCTCCCGCAACCCCCAACTCCTCACCTGCCAGCAACCATCCCTCTTCTCCTTCTCCCTTTCGCCGCCTTCCCCACGACCCTGCACCCGACCCCGCGCCGCCCCTCCCTTCCTTTCTCCTCCCGCACTCGCCAGCATCACCCCTGCGCCGTACCCGCGCCTCCGCCTTCTACTCCCTCACGAGCCGCCCTCACCCCCGCCCCTCCCTCACTGGCCTGCGATTTTCCCCGCGCACACCTCGCCATTCCAGGCTCGCAACTCCCCCCCCCCGGCGCGCGTCGACGATCGAATTTAAAATATTTGGTAGAATTTTCGGTGGAAGAATAAGGGAAGGGTTGAGAGAAGAAAAACTCGTCGGTAACGAGGGGTTGAAGAAGAAGAACCGTAAAGACCATGTGAGGAAGGAGAAGGAGAGGAGATAGAGAGGGAGATAAAATCTCAATTTTAATTATCACTCAACTGATTAAAAACATTGGACCCTCATCCCTTTATATAGGAGGGATGACATTACAAAAATAGAAATTAATTTAAATTGACAACCAATTTATCCTAAAATGACTCTAACTAATTTGAAATTCAAAATCGACAACTAATTGATTGAGATTACATGCAATCTCATTTATTTAATTAGAGATACGATAATTAAAAAAACGTAAATAAAGTTGACCAATAAATTAATTAAAAATTCGGCCCTATAATTTGAGATCACGCTGCATCAACTCTCCTCCGCTTTTAAAATTTCGTCTCCTGACGAATTGCTTGATGAAGATGCGTTGTCGGAGAATTCATCTTTGAAATTGTAGACTGCAATTAGATCTTCTTCAACATTACGTATGTATCTATCTATATCTATCTATCTTGTAAGTATGCATTGATCAAATCAATGCTTCCTTCGATAATGGAGATCGGGCCCTCTACTGTATGTTTTACAGAGGAGCATGTCGTCCAAATCCGACCATTCACCAATGATCTAGTGCTCATCATTCTTCTCTCAAAACTTCGTGTAAAGCCAAGGTTGCAAAAATCGGTAGTCGGTACTCGGTCGGTTGGGTCACTGACTAAGGATTAATCAGCAGTCGGACGATTAATCAGATTTAGTCGGACTTTAATCGGATTTAGATTTTAAATTATTTTAAGTATATAAATCATTTTATATGTACCCACTTAATGGTCTAGTGGTAGTACAGTGTGTCTACCACACAAAAGACCAGGGTTCAAATCCCACTGTTGCAGTGGTTGCGTTAGGTAGTCGACGGCCAGCGTAAAAAATAGTCGAATCTTTCAACATGGATTTGAGCAAGAATCCATGTAGCCGACCCTACTTATAGTGGGAGAAGGCTTAGTACATTTTTATTCTTATATATTTACATAGATTTGTACAATTTTTATATTACCATAATGAAAGAAAAGAAGTAATTGAATTTAAATAAAACATTAAGCGCATTAGAATAAGTTTGCTTTAAAAAAAATGGTATCTCCAAGCAAAAATTGATCGTCTAGTTGACCTAGTCAGAATTAGTCGGTACTCGGTCGCCCACCCACCTACTAGACTAGTCGGACCTACTAGTCGGGCCAGTCAGAGGACTTTTACAACAGTGTGTAAAGCTATTACTTCCATTTCTTGGAAAAATCGATGATTCTCAAGGGAAGAGGATGGTGGCATTGATGTCCAATGAGTGAATGATATTTGGACAACACGTCCCTCTACCAAGATCTGCCTAAAGAGGATGAAATTATTCTTTACCCCAAAAAATGTTATACCCATGGCCCTTAAAATATGGTTCGACTATACTAACTTTTATGATCATTAGAGTTGGTCCCACTGGTCACTACATATGTTATAAGGTTATAATGTGATTGAACAAGATTTTGGGATCAAGGTGTAAAAATTCAAAAATTAAATATGGACATTTTAAAATGATAACCAATCAAGGATAATCATTGTTTCCCTCCCCGTGTCCTATATATAAACCACCCCTTTCCATCCACACCTGCCGATTATTTTCAGAGATATACATGGAAATCCATATATATATATATATCATATGAATAGCAATAAGAAAGGAGGCTATAAATGGAATTAAGAAGAATGTGACTTCATGCATGGCAACAAATTTTGGAAAGGATTGTACCTTAGTCCTCTAAAGGAGAAGAAAATGGCTTGCATGCATGGAAGACTTCCAAGAGAATTTCCAGCAAAGAGGGCTGCATCAGATCTTGCATTTGTTTTAGAAACAAGAAGCTTGTAGGGCAGTAGATTTACATGGAGGAAGAGCTGAAATTGGAAGGAGATTGGAAGAGAGCAGTACCTCCAGCAGTATTTCTTTGGCTGAAGAGGAAGAGAGGGGTAGTAGTATCTTGCAGCAGCTGCTTCCAGGAGCACTGTAGCTGCTGTAGCAACAGCAGAACACTGCTGGACAACAAAGAAGAAAGATAACGAAAAAAACAAGGAAGAAAGAAGGGGTCTCGTTGGGGGAGAAGGAGAGGGAGATAGAGATGTTGAGAGGACATCAATTGGGAGGGTATTTATAAGGGGTTAAACTCTAGAGATGCATGACAAGTGGGGAAAGAACGGAAATTAGGTGGCTGCCTGTTACAGCAGAAAATTAAATAATAATAAATTTTTAAACTAAAACATCTATTTATTTGTCATACATAAAAATCGACCGTACGAGCATCTTGGACTTCAGATTTTGACGCATGAGATCTCGATTTGACCGTCTCTGAACGATGGTCAAAATGAGATAATATTGGTATACTTTTGATCGGGTTTGGAGGCCCGACGGTCAAAATGAGATAATATTGGTATACTTTTGATCGGGTTTGGATGCCCGAAATTTTCAAGATACGATTTTGTTTTACGGTTAAATTTTGCGAAATTAAAATACCAAACGATCTCCGATTAACGAACGGTCGATTCCGTTGGTCTTGTTTTGTCGAATCGGATCTAATGACGGTCTCGATTCGTTTTGCGGTTTCCAAATTTATGTCGCGGCTTTTCCACGGCACGCATTACGATGTGACCGATTTTTGATCAATTTTGTCCGAACGACTTTTGATTTATGATCAATTGGTCAATTTAAGTTATCTAATATTTCGGATAACTTTATTAGGTTAAACGGACCCTAATCGGGTCGGGTTCGGGTTTGGTTGAAATTCAGATGTTACATCAATCCATCTCATTATATTTTTATCCAAGCACCAGCCTCTATGATTCGATAATTGAATCAACAACTGTATGATCATTAAGATGACCATGGTACATAACCCTAATTGTACTAAGGGACCTCATAGAGCATTCATTCATTTAATCTCTGATAGGGAATGAAATAAATCAATAACTTTTATTGATATATCAATCATTACAATAACATTTATTGTAGGAATGGTTCGCCTCGAGCTTACATGGCTAACATGTCCTTCTTCGCAATGCCAACAACAACTATCCTCCTCAGACTCGAGGCACAATCCTTTTGAAGGTGACCCTCCTCTCTACGTCGATCGCATACCGACCTACGCATGTCACACCATCAAGCCAGATGACCTCCCAAAGCGCACTTGAAGCATCGATGATGCTCAGGAAGAGAAGACCCACCGCTCCGATGGCCTCCATCTCCCTCACAACTATCCTTTCCCTCTTGGTGACTCCCTCTGACAGTGTCCCTTCTCCTCACCTCTCCGTCATGCCCCTTCGACTCCCGATGCAAAAGCCGCAATGCCTTGTCTACAACTTCTTTCCCCCGACCTCACACCACTTCCCTCATTTCCTCTACCAATTGGTATCGATTCTAGTTTCTTTTATAGTTATGAAATTATTTCACAAGTTTTACTAGGTATGGGAGCCTCGTTCACTATCTTCAAAATTTTGAACTTTCCCATAAGTTTTGGATTTGAAGGTTTTTTTATAATTCATTGTAACTTTGGTGTGATGCATTTATTTATTTTTACCTTTCGGTAAAGATGTAATAGTGTAGGTGTTCCAAGTAATTTTCCCAATCTTTTGAAATTAATAAGTTGCTTTCCCTCAGGGTAGTCATAGCTGATAAGGCTTCTTTATTTACCGGGAATAACAACAACCATGTCATTTAAGGGACAATGATGAGACTTTAAGGAGGGATCCAACAATGGAGATGGTTGTCAACTTGTCATAATTGGAGTTGGCAAATGATGGCTGTGCAAAAGACTTAGATGACTACAGGTCTCTGCCTCTAAAATGAGGTGTGGTTTCTCGTGGCTCATGCCAAGTTTGGTGGTCATGCACAATATGCAATAGTATGAGAACACCTCTTGCATTTCACCTATGAGCAACAATGCGATGAACTTCACAATGCAGTAGTTGAATGTCTTCAGGCGGGACGGGCATCAGTAATGAGGTTGATAAGACATCTTGATGCATTGTTGCAATTGGTGGGGAATGGAGGCAATGCTGATGACCGTGGGTGGTGGGTGGATGCCTTAGAATGGGGAGATGAGTTATGTCGGAAGGTTTACTGAAAGTCGATGCAAAAGAGGTGAGCTTGGTGAACATGGGCGGTGTAAGGATGCGTAAGAATTTGACCCATTTACTACTTATGGTAGATTTACAAAGTACTATCAGTGATGCGGATGAGATTATTGGATTGCTAGGGACGCGACATGATAAGGTACATTTTTGTGAGTCTTGACATTAAAGATCAGGATTATCAGAAAATTCTCAAGTTCGATATTCGCTTAGATTCGATTCGCTTAACGTCCAATTTATATTCAATTTGAAAATAAATGAATCGAACCTAAACATATATTTAGGCTCATTTATATAAGCGATCCAAAACCTAAAAGTTGTAGGTTCACTCAGGTTTCAATTCGTTAAAAGTTCGATACACATACATAGACACACAAATTTACAAATCCTAAATTTTGCGTGTTATCCCAAGTTAATGTATCTTTTTCTCAAGATAAGCTATCTTAGGATAGATGGTCACACCGTGGTTACAACATTCGTTATGTCTTTGTTTGCGGTACTTATCCCTTATCCTTCAAACAACTCAAAAAAGAATTAATGATGAACATCATTTATCCCTTGTCCCATCTTATTCATTTGTCCCTTATTGAAATAGATTTTGATATAAAAATATATTAATTATCTTTTTTTGAAAGATAAGAATCCTTGTTAATCAATTTTTTTAAGATGAAGAAGAGTGAGCTAAAGTAGAAGAAATTGAATGAATATTATTCTAATCACACACAAACACACGAGGATAGGGAGCTTACAACGAGTCCTCTAATGCAGCTTCTATGTTAATTATCGCCCAACAATTCTTTTGTCTCGAGAAATCAACATGCCCATGTTGCTGTGGCGCATGCACATGCACTCGTTCTTCTTGAGACATATCAATGGTTGACGGAGGTGTTAAACATGTAATTTCCTATAGCTCAACCACATATTCCCCATTTTATACATATATCCCTCACTATTTCATTTGATTTCACTCTCTTTCCTCGTAAAAATTTGAAGTTCGATATTCGCTTAGGTTCGATTCAATTAAATTAAAGTTTGATTAAATTCGATTCGAAAATGAGCAAACCGAACCTAAACATAGGTTTAAGCTCAATTATATAAACGAACCAAACATTAAAAATGGTAGGTTCTCTCAGGTTTGGTCTGTATACACCCTTATTTAGGAGGCGTGACCTTATGAATTCATCATCAGACATCCTTGGCAGCCAGTTTTGCAGAAAGCAAAGTGTATGTATGGCTGTCATCCAATTGGGCTGTTGAGTCTGCTGAAGTTTGCCACAAATGTTGGTCTATGATCTCCTCTAATGGGTTTGTTGTTGTATCAAATGCAGTCAGAAATTTCTGAACTTTGAGCTGGATGGTTTCATGTTGTAAGATCCTTAAGTGCATGCTAGGGCCTGATGTGTGAAGGTTGAATGTCAGCTCATGTGTCTCAGCTTCTCTCATCAAGATTTTTGAACTCATCGCAATTATATTTACCATCTTGAACTTTAAATAATGACTTGTTGCCTCTCTATCTTGCTTTTGTTTGAACACATTCTTGGTAACTACGCCTTAACGTGATCTTCAATTACTAATGTTATATGTTGAGATACTTATATCTCAGGCTTTATTTATGTTTTTCTGTTTATCCAATCTATTTTATGTAATTTTCCCTTAAAACTTTTCTCTTATATAAGAGAGCCCTAGCGCTATGAGGAATACAACTTTTCTCTTCACGTCTTTCCACATGGTATCAGAGCGACGGTCCTAGACAGGAGCATGTACCCTAAAGTCTTGCCCCCACCAAAAGCCCTAGCGCGCTGCGCCATCCTCTGCCGCATCGCTCACGTGTCATCGCACTTGCGCCCACCCACCCACGTCGCGCCTCCCTTACGCGCCTCCCGCGTTGTGCCGCCCGCACCTCCCGCGCCGCCTGCACCTCTCGCATTGCCCGCGTAGCCGTTCGGTGCATTGCCTGCATGCCTGTACGCTACCAGCACCGTCGCAGGCACGTGGCATGCCTACGCCGTCGCTGTAGCCTACCACCTCGCCGCAGCCGCCTCGGGCTGCTCCCTGTTGCCTGGGGCTCCTCGCTTTTGGGTTTGTAGGGTGTAGCAGGACTATCTAAAACACACTAGTCACCCAAAGGAGTCACCAAAGAATAGTAGTGGTTGTGGTATGAGTCTAGACCCATAATCATCTTCCCATATATCCGTGTAGACATTATTCTTACAGTTTGCAACCCAATCTTAAAGATTATTATCATCATTTCAAACAACAAAGCAGATATTTCATCCCTAGGTGCCTTCAAAGGTCCAACACCCATTGCGAAGATGGATGGATTGAATTATGAACTTTAGGCCATGCAGTTCATGAGTCTAATGCAATGTAATGACAAGAAGTATATCCTCACACAGGAGGATCCTGTTGACAAGATTAGGGTTAACGCCTCATGGGAGGCAGACAGTGCTTATGCACGTGTATGTCTTTCCGCTACAGTATCCCTGGAGACAGCCAATGACATATTGAGTCAGCTCACGACGAAGGCTATGTGGGACATTCTCGCTGCTACATACTATCTGGCGAAGAACGAGTCTAAGATTCTGCAACTTCAGCACGACATCTTCACGTCGAAGCAGAATGGTCGTCCTCTCCATAACCTTTACACTTCTCTAAGGGGTATGTTTGAGAATTTACATGGTTACATTCCCTTGACTGCCACACCAGAGCAACTCAAGGCATATAGGGATTCGGTGATGACAAGAGTTTTCCTAGTGGCTATCGACCTTGAGTATGATGCATCAAGAGCAACGATTCTTATTGACGCCACAATACCTCCAATGGATGAGGCATATCGCAGGTTTAGTAGGCTCTCCATATCTTCTGGTGGTACTCAGCTGTCTCAGACATCCTCAACCATGGCAGCATCTTGTGGTAGAGGGGGTCCTGCACAGTTTCGTGGTCGAGGTGGTCGTGGCTGGGGAGGGGGTAGTCGGCCCTCTCGTTAGCCTTGTACTTATTGTCATAGGCCGAGTCACTATGAGGAAACATGCTATTTCAAGCATGGGTTCCTAGCTTCAGTATGTGTGGTAGAGCAGATCCAACAGGTTGGCAGTTCCTCACCTGCATCTGATCAGAGATTTGACGAACTTGTGGCGAGGCTCAGGGAGATTATGCCTACTCTTAGGTCAACTAGCTCTCCTTCAAGATCCTCAGAGGTAGCTGCCTTTGCATCAGCATCTACATCTGGTATAGCATATGCCTTTACTAGTTGTTACAGTGTAGATTTGTCAGAATGGTCATGGATTCAAGAGCATCCCATCATCTCTTTGGACAGAGGTCAATTTAGTGCTTTTAGTCCAACCCAGCCCAGGCGATCTGTTATGATAGTAGATGAGACACACTCTTCCATTACTGGTCAGTGGGAGGTGTAGTTAACTCCTGCAATGAGACTTCAGAATGTTCTTTATACTCCTGAGTTTTTTATGAATTTATTATCAAATTAGTCAAATCACCAAGGATTTACACTGTCGTGCCATTTTTGATCAGTTTGCTCTTGTGTTTTAAGACATTCTCACGGGCAGGGTGATTGGTTCTGGCGGTGAGCAAGGAGGTCTCTACAAACTGGTGTAATTTCTTTATGTTGGTGCCTCTTCTCTTCGCACAACGTCTACATCTCCATATATGTGGTATCTTAGTTTTGGTCATCTTCCTCTGCAAAAGTTTGGTCAGGTTCTTCCACATATTTCTCCTTGCTCTACCTTTCAATGTGAGGCCTGCCAACTTGGGAAGCATCATCGGTACACTTTCCAGAGTCATCAGAGTCGGAGTAGTCATAGTCTATTTGAATTAATTCATTTTGATATTTGGGGTTTCGGTTGTGTCCAGATCATCAGGGGCATAGATTTTATCTTGTTGCGGTTGATGAGTTTTCAAGATTGTCATGGGTCTTTCTTCTTAAAAAGCAAGTCTGATGCTGGTCATGTTATTCACTCCTTTATTAATGAAATAAGAAACTTTTTTCCAGCAAAAATCTAGTTTATATGTTCAGACAATGTCTTGGAATTTTGTAGTACTCGGCTTTCCCAATTTCTTACGTCCCATGGTATTGTGCATCGAACATCTTGTGCTTATACTTCCCAACAGAATGGGGTGGCTGAACGAAAACACCGTCATCTTTTGGATATTACCAGGACTCTTTTGATTCAGAGCCGTGCTCCTCAATCGTATTGGGGAGATGCGGTTGTAACTGCTTGTTACCTGGTAAATCGTATGGCCTCTTCGGTTCTGGGGGAAAAGATCCCGTTCTTGATTGCGTTTCCCGAGACAGATCTTTTCTCACTCACGCGCGTGTCTTCGGTTCAGTGGCTTTTGTTCATCAGATGTCTCCTGGTCTTGATAAGCTCTCTCCTAGAGCTGTCAAATGTGTGTTCGTTGGGTACTCCAAGACCCAAAAGGGATATCGTTGCTTCGATATTGTTCGAAGAAGGTATTACATTAGTGTAGATGTCACCTTTTTTGAGTCTATTATGTATTTCTCTCCTACAGGTGACAAGCTCATTTCTTCAGAGGATGGGGAAGAGGTCTATATGCCTCTACCTCCGATCTCCACTACACCATCATCACAACCACCACCACCACCACCTCCTCCACCACCACCTACCACACCTACTTTCTTTCCCCAGGTTTACCAGCTCGACCTCGTGCTCATGTGCGTTGTCCATCATCCAGCACGCCCAAGGTATGTTCTAAGCATTTGAGTTCTTCTAATGGTAGTGGTGATTTGTATGTACATCTTGAGCTGCAGGATGTCCAAGATGCTACAACTTCTACGAGTACTGAGGACCTGGATGTACCTATTGCTCTACGGAAGCAGAGGCGTGCATGTACTATGCATCCTCTTGCTTCTTATGTTTCATTGGACCATCTATCCGAGGATTTTCAGAGGTTTATTATGGGACTTTCTGCAGTGGAGATACCACGATCCTATCAGGAGACCGCTGTAGATTAGTCAGTGGCGTCTGGAGATGGAGGAGGAGATGGCAGCTTTAAAGTCTCGAGGTATGTGGAGTGTTGTACATGCTCCTCTTGGTGCATCTGTCGTAGGCAGCAAGTGGGTGTTTACTGTGAAACAACGGGCTGATGATAGTACTGTGGACAGATATAAGGACAGATTGGTTGCTCATGGGTTCACCCAAACTTATGGGATGGATTATCAGAATATCTTTTCTCCTGTTGCGCGACACTCTACGCTAAGGATTCTTATTGCTGTTGCTGTGGCCGTGACTGGACACTTTTTCAATTAGATGTCAAGAATGCCTTTTTTATGGAGATTTGCAGGAGGAAGTCTACATGCAGCAACGACCAGGGTTTGCTGCTGAGGGGGAGTCCCATATGGTATGCCGTCTCCACAAAGCCATATATGACCTTAAGTAGAGTCCGAGGGCTTTGTTTCAGAAGCTCTCATAGTTGATTGAGCGGAACGTGTTTTTCAGATCTACTGCAGATCATTCTCTTTTTATAAAGAGAACTCAGCAAGGTACGGTTGTTATTCTAGTATATGTTGATGGCATAGTTGTTACTGGCAACGATGGACATGGCATTCGGGCAGCTAATTATTTCCTTGGGTGGCAGTTTTTGACCAAGGACCTTGGCAAGCTACGATATTTCCTTGGCTTGGAGTTTGCACAAAATCAATAGGGTATGGTTGTGACGTAAAGGAAGTATGCTACTGACCTTCTATCTGAGACAGACATGATAGGATGCAGAACTGTCATTACACTAATGGATCCCAATGTTAGGCTCTATGATGATGACTCTCAGGAAGTGGATAAGAGACAACACAGAGAGCTAGTAGGGAAGTTGTTATATGTTACTATTACTAGGCCTGATATATCATTTGTTGTGAGCATAGTCCGTCAATTTATGGAGCAACCCAGACATGCCCACATGGAGTTTGCATGATCTTAAGATATCTGATGTCTTCTCCAGGTGCAGTCCTTCTTTTCAAAAGAGATACGTTTCTTACAGTCACTAGATGTGCAGATGCGGATTATGCTGGGTGTCCCAAGGACATTAAGTCCTCTTCAGGCTTTACTGTGTTTGTTGGTAGCTCGCTGGTTTCATGGAAAAGTAAGAAACAAACAATTGTTGCTCGTTCCAGTGCTGAATCAGAATATAGGGTCATGGCTCAAGGGAGCACGGAAATGATGTGGGTGCCTCTTCCTAAGAATCTAAAATGTGAGAATCAAGAGTCTCTGTTCATTGCTAATAATCAAACCTTTCATGAGAGAACTAAGTACATTGAAATAGATTGTCATTACACCCGTGATTTGATCCAAAAGAGGCTTATTTCCACTTCTCATGGTGCATCAGGAGATCGGATTGCAGACATGTTTACCAAAGCTCTTGCAAGGGGTCCTTTTCACCATTGCTGTTCCAAGCTGAGCATGATCGATATATTTGCTCCAGCTTGAGGGGGAGTATTGAGATACTTATATCTCTCAGGCTTTATTTATGTTTTTCTATTTATCCACTCTATTTTATGTAATTTTCTCTTAGAGCTTTTCTCCTATATAAGAGAGCTCTAGGGCTATGAGGAATACAACTTTTCTCTTCACGTCTTTCCACATTATAGAGGATAGCAAAGTCAAAAAAATGTTTCAATAGTCATGCTACAATACCATTTGATGACAATGGAATTTAGGCATTATGAAAAGATCAGAGGAAGTGCAATGGGATTTGCAGGCCAAGAAAAACACTTGAGGGTGGGATGATGTAAATGAGGTCATTCTGATTTTTATTTTATCACATTTTCTGTCTCTAATGATAATATACGACCTCTTTACTTAGAAAGGTGTGCGACGTCATAAGCATGAAGTCCAATCTAATTCTTTGCGGTAATGACTGAGTTATCCTTTACCTAATTGATTCATTTTTATTGTTCTCTTAACTTATTTAGATATTTCATTTGATCTCATATATTAATGTTATAATAAGAATTTGGATAACAATGAAGTTGACATAAATAATCTAATTCTTGATTTTCGAATCATGGATTGCATCAGGGCACATTCTCCAAGTGTCACCTGATTACTTTTTAATCTTCATTTAATTAATGTGTGTTTCTAAATAAAGCAAATTCTTGAAGTGATTTTGTTTTATCTTGTCAGGCTACCTGTCTGAACTCATATAAACCATCTTTAGTTTGTTTTAAGAATAGCCTCTTTGTCAGAAAACAAAATTTGAGAACATACCATCTCAATCATTTGTTTAAGGAAAAGAACTATTGTTTGGTTTGTAACAGGGGACGAAAACTAGAGGACCCAGATCTATTGGAAAGAGTTCGCCTTACCATCATAAACAACCTGCTTAAGTACCATCCAGTAGGAAATGATTGAATTGTTTATATATTTAAGGGATATTTACACCCATAACCCTGAGTAATATGGTAATTACCCCAGGCACCCTCGGTAATCACGAATTACACCCATGACCCTAAATAACCACTCCGTTTTACACTCATAACCTTCCGTTACTCTTAGTTCACTAACTCAACCAAATAGCTGAGTTAATCTATCCCAATCAGAGATCTAACGGCTGGGATTAATAAAAAGAAAAGAGAGGATAAGAGAGGAGCTGCTGGAGCTTGACGGGTTTAGCCTGGAATGGTGGGCACGGGATAGAGGAGCTTGGCCTGGAGCAGCTGACAGGGACCCACTGGAGCTTGCGGGCGCGGGGAGAGGCGAGCCTGGCGGAAGGGGCTTGCGGGACGGGGCTGGGGTTCCGAAGGCGCCTGGGAGAGGGGGGGTGGGAGGGGTGCGAGGGGCCTCGGGGGGAGTGGGGGTAGCGGCGGGAGGATGGGGCGTTGCGGGCTCGGGTAGGGTTGGGAGGGTGGCCGGGGGGGTTGGTGGCAGCACGCGCGGGGTCAGGGGAGGTGCGGAGGGCGCCTGGGAGAGGGGGTGCGGGAGGGGTGCGAGGGCTCGGGGGGAGTGGGGTAGCGGCGGGAGCTCGGGCCTTGCGGGCTCGGATAGGGTGGGGACGGTGGCCGGGGGGGTTGGTGGCAGCAGCGCGGGGTCAGGGGAGGGGCGGAGTAGGGTGGGGGTTGGGGGCGTCGGGTGCGAGGGCTCTCCGGGGGGGGGGGGGGTTGGTGGCGGCACGCGCGGGGTCAGGGGAGGGGCGGAGAAGGGTGGGGGCTGGGTGGGTCGGGTGCGGGAGTGGGAGGGTGGCCGGGGGGTTGGTGGCGGCACACGCGGGTCAGGGGAGGGTGGAGTAGGGTGGGGGCTAGGGGGTCGGGTGCGAGGGGGAGCGGCGGGAGTGGGGAGGGGTCTTGCGAGCTCATGCAGGTTGGGGAGGGTGGGGCGGCGCGGCGGGGGCAGGGGAAGGGGGCAACGACGGGGGTGGGGCGGGCCCTGGGGGTTGCGGGCTCAGGCAGGTGGCGGAGGGAGGGGGGTGTGCCGGCACCGCGCGTGGGGTCATGGGTTGCACGGCGAAGGCGCGCGCCGGGAGCAGGGATGGATCTGGGAGGCGCACCGGGAAGGGGGTGCTGGAGTCGTGGAGTGGGCCAGTGCAGGCGAACTTCGCTTGCTCTTCTCCTCCTCCGACGACGAGTGTCGGTGCTGCTGCTCTTGTGCTGGTGATGGAGACGCCTGCGGAGCGGGAGGGAGCACCTGTGGCGGCGCGACCGATGGGTTGGGGGGAGGGGGGGAGGGGTTCGGCCAGGTCTCGAGGTGGGCGGATGCTCGACCTTGCAGGCGGGGGGGGGGGGGGAGGAGGGGGGAATGGCATCATGTTGTAAATATGATAGGTTTGGAAGGGCAAAATTGACTATTTCCGTTAGAGTTAACAGAGAAATAAGACGGAAGTTGACACAGGGTTATGCCATGTAAAGGTTAGCCATTACTCGGGGTTTTGGATGTAATTCGCTATTACGCAGGGTTCCTGGGGTAATTACCATATTACTCAGGGTTATGGGTGTAAATATCCCAATATTTAACTCTTCTTCATAGAAACCCTAAGCTTGTTGCTTTTCCTTATGCAGGAAGCCAGCGAGCAATTGGCAATGGGTGAGGCTTTTGGAATAAAAGCTCCATCAAAGGTTTGATAATGTTATTTCTACTATCTAATTATGTATCTATTCATGTTAATTTCTTTTAAGGAATGTATGATGATGCCCCATGTTTTGTTCTATGCTGTCTTTTTCCCTGAACCTAAGGGGCATTCATGCTATACATAGCACACCAATTTTCTGTCATAAACATTATATCATAAACATTATGGCCATCTAGAAATGGAGTTATTTTCCGTCATGGACGAGTATTCTTTGATTATGGTATGTGTAATCACTTTGCAGTTTAGTAAGTAAATTTGGGGTATGCAACGATCTGGGTGCCTGCCTTTTCTTCATATTTTATCTACTATAGATCGTCTATAAAATTGTAAGGGTGTGAGCTTCATGGTTAAGATACGAGTATCATCCTTTTCAGTGGTATTTATGTATTTTTCTTTTATTTATGTTGACCTTAGCAACTCTATATATAACATGATGAAGGGCACAATGTTCAATGTATAAAGAGTATTGCGATCATCATGGTTTCATATCAGTAGCCCTAGACTCGTATCCTGAACCACAATATCCCCTCCCTGCTAGCAGGCCTCCCCCTGTGGAGTGTATTACTGTGACCCTGCCGTGAGCTCCACCATTTCATATAGTTTGCTATTTTCCACATTTTCATGATGCAAAGGTCATAACTTCCTTCAAACAGCTGCGGCAATAATTTAAATGATAAGGTATAGCATCACTTTCCATAGTTTCATTTGCTTCGTAGGATGATTAACTATAGTTGCATCAGTGATTTGAACTTCATTGTTTATCCAACATTGTTTTATGCTGTCTATTTTCGAGAAGTTTTAGACTAAGTCTATAGCAGTGAGAGCTAGGAAATCCACCTTCTTTAAATTAGGTTTGTTTCCCTATATTTAGCAGGATCCTAGCATTAGGTAAGAAGTCGTTGAGTTGCGAATACAGAAGGAAAGAGCGATTGCAAGAGTGAATGATTTATACCCGGAGCACATTCCTTAATCAACAACAAAGTTTGAACCATGCCTAGATTCCCGAAGAACGGCTTTCCCGAAAAGGTTGAGATGTTATGATTAATAATACCGAATCCAGGCAGAATGGGAACATATACCTTTGGATGAACGAAAAGCCAAAAGAGACGCATGTATAATATTGTGTCTCTCCCTCCCGCGAGATCAAAAAAGGTTGTATTAAAGTTACGTTCTGTTAATAACATTGTAATTGCCCCAAGTATCGGAAGTGATAATAAAAATAGGGATGCTGTCGCTAGAACATGGTAGCAGTTGTCGACTAGATCATATCTTGAACTAGGAGCTGAATCATGTCTTGGTTTCTTCATGAAAAGTGTAGAAGTTTAATTTCATACAGCTTTCATGTTTAAGTTTTTTAAATTCAGCCCATAGCTACTTGTTCCTTTTAATCATTGATTTCCAACATTGGACGAATGGAGGAGTGACATATGTCACCTCCGGCACTGTCTTCACCTCCAACATGCCCCCTAGAAAGTGGGTAACTGGCCAACATGCCATCTTCCTTGATCTCTCTTGATATCATCTCACATCTTCTGCTCTTGTTTCATTCAACAATCAATTTGAAGCCCGATCATCCCTTGATTGCACAAGCCGTCACACATCACCTAATCCTTCATATATAAAAGATTCACGAGCTCAAAGTTGGTCTTCCATGTTGATATGGCATGAGCCTCTATAACTTAAGGACCTGTCATCTTGATTCCATCTCTGGTTGTGATGGTTCCAAAGAAACGAGGGAGGAGAGGATGATATAAGGAAGGTTTTTCTCCCATACATAGTGCATCGCCTCTCTGAAGCTACACCCATGGGTTCTTGAACCTATACTCCCAGGCGTACACCACCATGGTTATTCTTTTCGTCTTCTTTGTTTTGCTTTGATGTTTGTTGTTTTCGTTTGATTTATAGGAGAGATGAACCACATGAGCGAAGGATATTGGGATATCCTTAAGCGCATCACGGAAGCGTGAGGATCTCATTGTATGCGATCCGGAGCGACTAGTCGCACTAGTTGCTCGAGGCAGCAGAATTTAAAAATTTAATGTGATGAAACCACATGATCCAAGAACACTTCTTGGATCGTTTCATCTAAACCACAATTAGGTATAAGGTTTACCTTTTGAAGCGTGGTTGCGATCGAGTTCTCTAAACTAAGAGACCTCCTGTCTCAAGTCCTATCCAACAGGGAGGACGCTTGCGAGCACGTTGATGAGATGCGTCCTCGCAATCCGTGTTGATGATCCAAGCGGCGAATCTCCTGATCTCGTCTCACGAGATCCGACGTCTTCTTCACGAGAGAGGCGCACCGAAGAAGACGAGATCCATGAGCAATTACTCCGGTAGCATAACGATGATTCTGCGGTGATGGTGACTCCCTCTATGGCTCCATGATGGACGGCCACAAGAGCGAGAGAGGAAGAGATTCTTGATGTGTAGAGAGAGAGAGGGAGAGAGCATTAGTGTACGTTGTAAACAGTATAACTCGAAGAGCAAGGGGTGCCTCTTCTTATATAGGGTTTTGGGAGTCCATGGATCCCAATCCATGGACAATACATAATAAATGGGTGAGATTGATTTGTGTTTCTTTCAATGGCCATGATGTTTTTGTAAAAACGCAACAACAAATGAATAATTTGAATTAATTTACATTGATAAATCAACATAATTAATTTCAAATTTAAATCACTTTGACTAGTCTTGAGATAATGAGGAGATTAACCTCATCCCCTAATAATGGGGGGATAGCTACTCATTTGAGATAGAATGGGTCTATCTCCTCAAAATCTCATAACATGAGTTCTCCAAGATTTACGACAACATTTGTTGTAAATTATTTCACAAAAATAATTCATAATTATCTTGTGAATATTGCAATCATGCCATTAGAAAAATGTAATCGCATTCACATCCCAAAACAAAATGTAAATTATATTTTCAATTAGTCATCCACTGTGAATCTAATTCACATCAATAATCAGTTAACAATTATAAATCACAATATGCTCTCTGTAATATAATTATAAATCACATTTATAATATATCTGATTCATATGAATAGGTGCTATGCGCATTATTCATATCCATGATAATTAAATCACATTTAATCATCTTGGATCTCTATTCTTATATGCCCAAAATAATATGTATCACATTCACATTATTCATGTCTTTGATAATTAAATCTATTTAATTATCTTAGATAACTCTCCTTATAATATGAATCAAATTCACATTATTCATGATAATTACTCACATTTAATTATCCATTTTCTCAATGCTCGGATACACATATTAACAATGAAATTATCCATGAACTCTTTCAAGGATAATGCGCAATCTGCATGGATACTTGGAGATAAGGACATGACGATTGTATTGTTCCACGTATAATGACTTGGATATTGAGATCACATCTCAAATCCAGATCTTGCGGACCTCCCATAGATGCTTGATTAAATCAAGACCACAAATCTAATCTTCTCGTTACATCTGAATCACCTTCAGATCAATGTCCATCAATTGGACTAAGATCAGATTACTTCTCTATGATAGGATTCACTAAAATCCAGACCTGTTTCATCACTCTTCGGAATGGAAGCATCATGGGTTATACAATCGTTTATTATCACATAACCCTCATGCATTCCTAATACTTGTAAATCCTGCATACTGGAAGACCCAGAACAAATCCGAAGTTTTAGATCTCTTTTAGACTGTCTCCTTCAGGATTTTATCATTAAGGTTCTCATTCGATCATTGGGAGTTGGTATCGATCATATACTTTTAAAAACATATATCATACCTAAGTGTTGATCATATACTTTCCAAAAGCATATATCAAACGTTACAAATTCAGTCAAGCTTCCAAAGCGAGACGACAACACATGGAATTTGATTCTTTCCAATATCTCATGAGTGAGCTCATGTCTTCCGGTTTATTAATGAACCTGTATGATCCCTTTTAGAGATCATATTACTCATATCCCTTGAATGCACCCCAACGCGCCGGTGTATAGACCTTGGTTAGGTCATCAACCTATTGGTCTGCCAAATGTGCATACTCAGACATATAATCACACATCTGTCTCCGGTCAGAGGATGCGTGCGTATATCATGACAGCATACGACATAGGACTTTGGTTATTTCGATCTCGTTAAGTCAACTCTTTGACCTAAATAATCTGACACCTCCGAAACTCTATTCCAATGAAGAGGACCTGCATCAAGAGGTCGGTCAGATATCAACCAAATTAGAAAGGATTGCATCTCCTATTCAGACTGGAGATCATATCTTAACAATCATTTGACGGTGCTTGATGAGTCCTCAATCTAACTCTTTAGATATTCATCCAATTACCAACCTCTATGATTCAATAATTGAATCAACAACTTTATGATCATAAGATGGCCATGGTACATAACCCCTAATTGTACTAAGGGACCTATTATGCAATTAGTTATTCTTCATTTTAGATCAGGGAATAATATTTACAATAACATTTATTGCATAATGGCTCGCCGTGAGCTCGCATGTCCAACAATGAGGTGCATGCACATCAGAGCCCACCACAACCATCACTGGCACTTGGGCACGACTTGATTGGGAAAAAAAGATCGATGAACTCGATGCACTTATGGTCGACACATGTCAGTTGTCGATGACTCAGATTGAAGTTTGGGTTCTAATCTTGATCGTTCATCAAAAGGGTATGAAGATTGCTCTCACGCCTTTGCTCTTTCAATCCTTGCAGAACATCCTACACCCTCCCAGCACCTCTACTTGCAACACATGGCTCTACCACTAAAGAATTTGCGGCCATACCCTCCTATTTTTCTTAATCAGTTAGGCTTCTTTCTTGCTTTTATTTACTTATTACGGTTTGAACCTTGCACTTGAGCTTCAATATGAACTATTTATTGATGTCATTTTATTATGTAAAAATACCATATTTTGGAGCAACTAGTTCTCTATTTTATTCATATTTATTTCATTTTTATTTATATAAGGATGCATTACTATAATTTAATTAGTAAAGATGGCTGAAATTTGCCATTCAACGTAACTAAATCATAATAATAGTTCCTACATCTTAAAAATTCAAAAAATATGTGGTTATTGGTCTACACCATGTCTAAAAACTATTCGAGAATATTGTTCCACGTTTATTGTTAGAAAACTTGAATGCGGGAGTGTATCAGAAATAAAGAAATAAGAACAATGAAGAACACGTGATTTTACATGGAACCCTACTCCTTTAGGAGCGTTATAAAACCACGAGAGAAGGCCTCGAACGAAGGGCCATATGTTGCATTACACTTTTGCATTTGATACAGGGGGTCTAGGGCTTCTTATATTGCCTCTATAGACCCTCCAAGTCCCGTTACTGGTGGATGTGGGGCTAAACACTGGGATGTAGTAAGTGGATCCTGGAGAGATCCATTTACCCATCTACATATAAGTGGCGCATACTCCAACACTCCCCCTCAAGTAGGAGCATGCAATGCTCAACTTGGACAAATAGAAAGAAATCTCAAACTTACAATACAAGACACTACAGACAATATCAACTCAACGCACACAACTGTTGGCTGCTGTCGAGGACGTTGCCTCTCATGTCATGCATGTGAGGAGGAACAAATGGGATGGAGAGTGAGTCTAACTAAATCCCTCGTCGGAGAGCATGTGCTCTGTACTGCGCCTGTCAGAGTCACTGCAACTGGGAATGAGTCTCCTTGTCGGAGTACTCTGCCCGCCACATCATGTGGACAACTGCTCCGTCTCTGAAAGGATCGAATAGAAAAAGCCATGGAGACATCCTCGTCAGAGTCTACGGTCGTTGGAGAATGGAGTCTGAAAAAGTTTCCTCATCGGAGAACTGGGTCTCCCGTACTGGCTCAGAGAATGGGATTTATACTCTGGAGTCCCTATGAAACCATATAAAAACCCTAGCCCACATGACATAGGGAATGTGATCTCTACTCCTGGAGTCCCTATGGATCACATGAAAACTCTGACCAAAATAAATGATGGGGCCACAACAAAGATAGCAAACATGTGTACATCAGACCGAGGACTCGAAATCAGAATGCCGAGTCTGGAATATGAAGAACTGTAGAGTCTGAATATCTAGTTGGTCTAGTGAATCTGAATCCGACCTGTAACTCTACACAATACTCTCCTTTTTCCCATACTTGTCGAAAAACTGTGACATCGACAAAGTTGGGAGATGACAAGAAAATGCGGTGAGAATAAAACAAATCTCAAATGATATTTTTAAATAATCAGTTCCCCCATATGCACCTTTTTCCTCTTTTTTTGAAACAAAGAAACTTGGCCCAAATAGTGGGCCCAAAGCTTGCTCTCTCTCTCTCTCTTTAAATACTCTCGGCCCAATTGGGCTTGATCTCTGTCTCTTTTTTTTTTTAAATTTTCTTTTGTCCCACTTGGGCCATTACAACAACAGAAAAATGTTTTTTTAAATGGCAATGGCCCACTTGGGTGGCTCTTATTTAGGGTTTCTACTTGGGAACCCTCTCTCACGAATGCCCACCACCCCCGTTGGGGCTCTGCTCCTGCCACCCCCCGATGGGGGGCTTCTTCTCGTTCGGCTGTTGTTGCCTGGAGATGGAGGAGAGTCTGGAACCACCTCTAGGGTTCGTCAAGATGGAGGAGGGGCCGCTTTGGAGGTGCGACGTCTGGAGATGCGCCAACGTTTTAGAAGAGGAGCGTGGGGCTGCCTGTGCTTAGAGCATGACAAGAAGAGGAGAAGATGGCTGGAGCGGCTCGACTTGGAGTTGCAAGTTTCGGCATCGTCGTAGGGGGGATGAGTGGGAATGGGCCGAATGGCGTTAGTTCGAGGAGACAACACAACAACCTTCCTTCTGAAGCTTTTAACTTTGTGCTTGGGTATTTGCATGTAGCAGATCTTCTATCTGCAGCACTTGTTTGCAAAACCATGAGATCTGCTGTTATGAACGATCGTCTTCTTTGGAGGTGCATCCACATTGGTCTGCTGCTCAATGATCTCTTTGACTGATGACATACTTTGGCAGCTTGCATGATGGGCAAAAGGAGGAGCTCTGCTTACCGGAGGGGAGGCTCTGTGTAGAGTAGCGAAGGAATCACGAGATGCTGCTGCCATCGATGCTGGACCTGCGCCGCAATAGGATGGGGTATGTCCCCTTTGCGGTTGTGGGCGGTGCTGCCTATGGCTAAAGATGCGGCTGCTGGGATGCAGAGGTAGGCGCTGGAGTGCCGTTGCCTATGACTTGGTGAACCAATTTCACCGTTGAGATTAGGTTCATGTTCGGGAATTGCAGTTTCCTTTGTATTGCATGATCTCAAGAAATAAAATGCAATCTTCAATGCAGAAATTCCAGAACAATTGTCTCATAACATGAACAATAATCTTTAAGAAAATTACATCAAAATCGAATCTGGAACACATGGTAAAAAACTCCTCAAAATCGAACCCGTTTTGATACCATGTTAGAAATCCTTAATGCGGAAGCGTATCATAAATAAAGATGTAAGAACAATGAAGAACACATGATTTTACGTGGAACCTTACTCCTTAAGAAGCGGGATGAAACCACGGGAGAATTCCTCAAATGGCCATATGTTGCATTGCTCTTTCTCATCTGATACATGGGGTCTGGGATTCTTATATAGCCTCCACAAACCCTCCAAGTCCCAGCACTGGTAGATGTGCGACTAAACACTGGATGGGGTAAATGGATCCTGGAGAGATCCATATACCCATCTACGTATAAGTGACACATACTCCAACATTTATTATAGTTTTTTTATTTTGGTATTTACATCTTATAAATTTTCATTTTCGACCATTTCACAAATCATAAATACTTGTACATTAATTGTACATCCGGTATCTTTGATAATTTTCAAAGTTTTGATGATTTGATGTTTAAATGAACTTAAATACCAAAATCATGTTATCTCAATAAATTAATTCAGAACAAGTTTCCTTATTCATTCTAAAGTTGTCAAAAAAATCACAGTGGGTGAAATTCTAATGTTACACTTACTTTAAATATTGCATTCCATTACATGTAGCTCAAAAATTTGGTAAAAACCAAAGAACTTGTTTATTTTCTATTTACTTTATTTTAAATACTAAAAATATGAAAAATGTGTTCCCTGTTTCATTTGAAGTACTCAACCTAGGAAAAAAGTCAGTTCACTAAAAATACACTTTTTGTATTTTTGGTATTTGGACTTTAAATACTGCCTAAAATTCTTGTTTTGTAATAAATCAAGTTCCTTTATTATTATATTCCATTTAAAATACCAAAAAATTCTCTATGATATATTTATTTTATTCATAAATCCAAAAATATGTTCATCCCGTTTTAGTAGTTGATTTATGCCTCCATATTTTAAAAGTTCCCTTATTAATATTGTAAACCCCATATTTAAAAACACTCTGCATGCATTGCACTTCATCTTTCTGTTTCCTCTGAATTAAGGAAAAAGCTCAAAACTATCACCTCTGAGTTCCTGAGTGCTTGGTGTCTTGTGTATAGATTGCTTTGCCTGAATTTGCCTCCCAAGTTCGACCTTGGCTTGCCCAAGTTAAAATAACACCGCATTGAACTCCCAACTTCTATGTGGTTTTTGTTTTTTTTTTAAACCGATTCTACCCAACTTCTATGTGGTTTTTGTTAACCGATTCTACGTATGTGCTACACTACGACTGAACAAATATTAAGCAGAAAATGGTTTTGAAAGTGCCATAGAGAATTTCTTTCTAATAATTGATGGTTTACAATCGTCATCTATTTTTGATCTTATTCGAAAAGATGTTTGGGGTTTGAATCGAATTCTTGACCATATGGGCCATATATAATCTATGGCCAAGGTGAATGATTTTTTTCCATTTATGCTGAGAAATAGGTCCAATTTGATGCAACTGTTAATTATTAGATCTGATGCTAGAGATAAAATGCATCTCAGCTACGTGATTTTGACTGTTCTCTTGGCATTATTTATTAGAAAACTTGTTATTATACTTCCCAACGAATAATCTGTGGAGCGTAACACTGCAAACATTCTTGAAGTTGCTCTGACGTTGCTTATCAAGGCAAGCGTTCTGTCATCCTACCAGGGTGGTTTAATTCTATCTTTGCTTATGTTACCAATCATTTTTCATCTCCAGCAATGATACACTTCCTATTGAGATTTTAAAGCATTTATAGCCTTATTTTGTTCGTTTCAGCTTGTGTGCCTGGCCAAGCTTGGCTTTGTTACCTTTATACATCATTTGGAGTCTGAAAGAGATAATTTGGCTCCAAGGGATGTAAGTGTGCCTTTATGAGGGGTATGCTCGAAATTATAAGGGTTACCAATGTTTTGATCGAAAGCTCTCTTCGGTTTTATGTCAGTGCAAGGAGTCAGACATTGATTGATCATTCAGAGGACACTTTAGAGTTTGATCATTTTGTGTTTCCTATACCTGTAAACCACGATATCATAGGTTTTTCAATACTGTCGATCAACCATAACTATTTTGTCCACTTATATACTAGTTGGACGGCTTGCCCCAAGGGTCTTTTTTAACAGGATGAAATAAATTCACGGTGGAATCCAAATGCTATAACTTCCCTTCTCAACCTCAGCCATCATATTTACATGAGTTAGTCCTCTAGTCAAACTTTTCTACTTGATGTTATGTTTAATGACACATATACTTGTAAGGAGGCAACTACTGTTAAGGATCTCTGCTTGATGTTATGTTTAATGACACATATACTTGTAAGGAGGCAACTACTGTTAAGGATCTTACTCTTTCATTCGCCTCGAGGAAGAAACCTTGCAATTGCGTTGGATACGTCCTTGGTTCACTTTACTACCAACTACAATTAATTTGTAGAGAGCATGCTAGTTGTACAGATCCATTCCGTCTCATACTCATGCTTTTCTTTAGCCCCAACAGAGTGTTGGCTATAGAGGAAGAGATGACAATGCCTATATCTAGGGAAACTTGGATATTGGTGGACTCTCCCGCTGGTTCCGGGGTAGTTTGGATCCAAGTGGGTCTTTACAATAAATGGCTATCTAGTCAAATTTGTAGTTAGCTATAAGGTAATAGGGAATGCTCGAGGGTTTACATGGACATATGGGGATAGACGTCTTTGGCACTTCCTCTACTATGATTTGCCTTTCAACTCCCTGGATTCTCCTCTATGGTCATAGATAGAGACCGGCTGATGGACATAAAGAATGCAATTCTATATAGAGATCTACATGATGTGGTATATACAACAACTCAAGGTTTCGAGCTATGGCATGATTTTAGAAACTTTGTTAGCCAAATAAGGCCATTTTGTCCTTAAATAGATTCCTAAAGCATGATTTCAAAAGCTTCAAAGCAGCTGGAGAACAAATGCTTCGCCATGTCATTATCATATCACTCTCTCTTTACTAGTATGATTGAGAGAGATATGATTGCCACACTGATCTATGTCGATGACATTGTCTATATAGGTGATGATGAATTGATCAATGTGGATTTATGGAGTAAATGGTTTGTAAATTGATCACCTTGTGGTCAAGGATTTTGTGGTCATTGAAATATTTTCTTGCGGTCAAGGATTTTTGGACCGGAATTTGAGTAGCAGCACTTTGGTTGTATTTGTGTATTTTTCTTTTGTTCATGTTAGCCATAACCCTAGTGTCGATCTATATAATGAGCCTAATGTGGCTTCAAAAAAAAAAATAATGAGCCTAATGCACATTATTCAATATATCAACGGTATTGCGATCCACAAAAACTGTGCTCTTTCTAAAGTTTTCATTTAAGATCTACTTATGAATTGCATGTTGACTTGATGTATTCATCATGAATTGCTTGCAGCCTGATGTTGATATTGCCACTCATATCCACGTGGAGGATGATGGACCAAAACGGAGGTTACTCTTTCTGCAATTTATGTAGTTTAAATTTTAATATTTTTGATTTATTAGATTTTCATGTTCCTTGAAATGTGAAACAATTGTAAAATTTCAGTACTGAGTTCCTCTTATTTGCCTGCTTGCAACCTAGAATCAGATCTTATTTTTTTGTCTCAAATACAAGTTTCCTTAAGCTTCCTTAACCTTTTTATGTAGATACTAAACACTAAAGTTCAAAATTTAGTACTCTTTTTGTTACGGATAAAAAAGGATTTTTATCACTTGTGTCCTTCTTAACTTCTGCAATATCAGTTATGCCCCTCTTTTTTGGAATATCAGTTGTGCTCCTACCTTCATAGAAAATTTACTGTTATGCCTTTTTGTTGAGGTAAAGTAGGGACATAACTGATATTACAAAAGGGTATAACTATAAATTTTGTAAGAATATAGGGGCACAACTGATATTCCAAAAAAGTCAGGGGCATAAATGATTTGCAGAAGTTAAAAAGGCCACACATGATAAAACCCTTAAGAAATGAGTACCTTGGTAATCGATGCATAGATATGGTCCTCTCTTGTAATTTACTCTTAGTTTTATATTGATACTTCTCATCTTGAAACCATCTCAACAATCCTAGTTAAGAAGGGTCATGGAAATTGATCTCTGAATCATTCAAGCTTATTCAAAATTCAATCAGAAGATCTCATGATCTCTAACTCATCCAACATGATTTCATGATGATTGAATATCATTTGGCTGTCAATTGTTTTGTCGGAAGTAACAGGTTTACCCATGTTCTCGAGTCAATTGAAGAATGCCGAGCAACTCCTCATAAAATACCACAATGTTTTGCAACATTTGAGATGCACGAATCATGATCTTATTTTAATTGATATGACGTGGGAGTCCTCTTTAACCTTGGGATTGAGTGACCCTTTGATCAGCTTGTTGACTGTAAGAAACCCACCTCCTACTCATGTTCGCTGGAGTAATGGATTGTCTTTCCAATCATGATATATCATATGCGATATTCCTTTCAAATAGTCATTGACCACTCTACTGGAATTTGGCTCTAATGATTAATAAATAGGGGCCTTATCCAATCAGTTCTTTTTTCCATTTCATTCATCTTGTTCACCATTTTCAAGAGTGTGCCTAGCTCAATCTTTGGTTACTACAGAGAATCCCTTCTGGTTACTGAAACTCCCAAACTTACATACAAATACTTCGAAACCTCGCTCTGATAACCTCCTCCCACAAGGTGTACACCTTTCTATAACTTGATTCCCTTTAATTGATCGAGGGTCTGTCCCACTCATTTTGCCTTCATCAGATACTCTATCCCGCTCTTTCTTCACTGTGATGCAATAAAGTCCATAGATATTCGGTGAGCTATATTAGATTATGGAACCTTAGATCTCTAGGATCTCCTACATAGTGAAAAGGATATTTTGTGTATGGTAAAATGCTGATTTTTTGGTGTCGTGCACACACACAACTTCAACGATCTGAATAAAATAACACATGTCTAAATGATACATAAGGTGTATAGTGGATAAGTCGAGGATCGGCCCACAAGGACTTAGCAAGCGTCACCCAATATTTCAATGATTTTTGGACTCTATTTGATAATTTTCAAAGCTCAAATAAATGTGCTAGGTTCATAGATGTAATTGAGAAGAAAGATAATGGGTTGGTTTGTAATTGCATAAAACTAAGGATCTAATTGTAAATAAAACTACTCAACTAAACTTTACTAATTAAATTGACTCTTGTCACTTTTATATAGTATTAAAATAAAAGCTAGCAAATTGCAAGAAAACCATCTAAGATATTTAAATTGACCAAAGTTTTAGCATATTAAACAGTGACTAACAAAATACAAGAGGGTACGAGTCCTCTACTTCTTCTCCAAGCAAAATCGATGGTGCCCCTTAGAGCTTGAGCAAATGACAGGGAGCCGAGGCTGGCCAGGCGTAGCTATAGCGTGGGCTTGCAAGGGTGAGGTTTGTGTACAAGATGATGTGTGTGTGCGGGATGGCCACGCAATAGTGTGAGGCATGCGAGGATACGTGGGCGACCAATGATGGTAGGCTGTGGGTGGTGGGCGACCCAAGGTAGCTGGAGTGTGTAGTTACGGAGATGCCGAGGAGTGTGAACAGACAACTACTGAAGGAGGGTTGGTCACATAGGTGCACAACATGGAGGATGTCGGGGCATGCGGGCGCTGGTGGTGTTGGGGGATGCACCACACATGGAGGTGCACGCATAAACCGAGAGAGTTGGATGAATGGAGCTAACGAAGGGCAAGGCGACACATGGTCGTTGGAGAACGCGGATGGTGCACATCGACTTGCTGGTGCGGAGGCCATAAGACACTCAGGGAGCGACAAATGATGGTGGAGTTCGGCCTGAGGGGGGTGAATGGTCGCCTGAAGCACGGAGAACGAGCAAAGGGGTAATGTTTCCCCTCAGCTCCCCTGAGACACGAGAGGTGGAAATGGGCTCTTCTCCCCTGAGAGAAGATGATGGTGGATGAAGAATGCATTTGCCATATGAAGCCCATGTATACTCCCTTGTTCTTCATTTCTCCTCTTCCTATAATATTGTGGTTTTGATTTTTGTTGGGAATGTACACAACAACCTTTATCTTGATTGTGATGTTTTAAAGATGAGAGATGGTTGTTGACATCTAGCAAAAATGCATGGCAACAATGGGTTGGGGAGGTTGTCTCCCCGATAGTGGGTAGCATTGATCATTTTTCTACAAAAGAAAACATTAAATTAATGTAGAGATTTTCTACAAACAAAATTTTATATCCAATAAAATGAATGGTTGTTTTCTAATGATTAATTAGATGAATTCATTTTTACATAGGCCAATTTAACCACGATAATTGATTTGTGATGAATTTGTTTGTCGGACTTAAAATGAATATGAGAATTGAGTGACACAAGTGATTAAAATAATATGCAATTCTTCTCGTTGTATTGTGTGGATAATGATGTGTATTTCATTTGGTATTTAATAAATGATATATCAAATCCATAATTTTGCATAACAAAATGAGGAGTTCATAAATATTTTAAATCCTAATTAAACAATGATTATATTCATTAACGATATTTAATATGTCAAATAAATTCTTTCCACCATAAGTTCTATTGTGATATTACTTAGTTGGTGTTTCAGATGTACATTTGTTACCAAGTTATTAGCAATTAAATGTAATATGCCTGATGATTAATAAGTGATAGATATGCATAATGTATCGTGAAATGCAAATGCTATGGAATGATGCATAATTTAAACGAGTTGATGTAAGGAATCATTGATTCATCACCTAGCACACATGTTCTGTTAAGACAAAATGATTGTTCTAGAAACTTAAATTGAAGCTAATTGATTAATCTAAACAACAATCCATTCACCATCAATGAGACTTTATATCCTAAGCATAGAAACTCAACTAGACCAAATCCATTCTCATATGTTCTTTTTTAGATTCGATAAGGTGTAGCGACTTTCATAAGCTCTATCCAAGACAAATCGATGATGGTTTGAGCTTAATGTTATTCATCGTTGGAATCCTTTATGCTTCAATGGAGATGTACATCACTTGAACAACATCAACCATCTCTGCCTTAGATCCTAGCAGTTAGTAGAGGAAGACATTTTGTTATCTCGTTATCAAGTCGATGAAGTGATTCTAAGATCACCCACGAATGATAGGGCCAGCATCAGACTTGTTCTTGAGTAGAAAGACCCATGACAATCTAGAAAATTCATCAACAACAACGAGATAAAATCGATGTCCCTGAAGATCAGGAACACGACTGGGACCCCAAATATCCAAATGAATTAGCTCAAACAGACCATGACTACTTTGACCCTGACGACTCTGGAATGTGGACCTATGATGCTTCCCAAGCTGGCAGGCCTCGTACTGGAAAGTAGAGCGAGGAGAAATCTGAGGAAGAACTTGACACAACTTTTGCAGAGGAAGATGACCAAAGCAGAGATGCCACGTTTACAGAGAGACAGATCCAGTGCGAAGAGAAGAAACGACATCATACAGAGATTGCACTAGTCTGTATAGACCTCCTTGCTCACGGCCAGTTCCAATCACCCTGCCTGTTAGAATATCCTGAAACACAAGAGCAGAAGGGTCAAATATGGCACGACAATGCAAATCCTTGGTGATTTGCCTAATAGATAATAAATTCATAGAGAATTCAGGAGCGTAAAGAACATTCTGAAGCCACATTTCAGGGGTTAACCGCATCTCCCCCTTACTGGTAATGGGGGAATGTCTCCCATCAGCTATGACCACAGATCTACCTGACTGAGTCGGGCCATAGGTACTGAATGACCTCTGTCACCACAAAGGTGATGGGAAGCTCCTGAATCCTTGATCCACTCTGATAAATCTGCCCTGTAACATCTAGTAAAAGCATGTACTGTACCTGGTGTGGATGTAGTGGCTGAGGCTGAGGCCACAACCTCAGAAGTTCCTGACTGTGAGCTAGTTGACCCGGGAGCATGGCCTCGAACTTTAGCGAAATTCGGTCGAATTTCTGTCGAATATCGATATCCAGTCAAAATCGAAATTCGACCGAAATGGTCGAAATGTCCGAAATATGGGGGTCCTAGTACGAAAAATGACCAAAATGACCGAAATTTCGGTCGAAATTCCATCGAAATTCCATCGAAATTCTGTTTTGGTCGATACCGAAATGGTGACCGAAATCGACATTTAAGGCCTTGCCCCGGAGACGACATGATCTCCCTAAGTCGAGCAAACTAACTCATTAAACCTTTGGTCAGATGCGACAGAAGAACTGCTGCCCTGCTGGATCTGGTCTGCCACGCATGCTGAGACAGGAAACCCATGCTTAGAATAGCATGTTTCCTCTGAATGACCTGGCCCGTGACAGTAAGTGCAAGGCTGATGAGGGGGTCTGCTGCTCCCTCCTCTTCCACGGCCTCCTCGGTCGTGGAATTGCGTAGTGCTCCCCCTACCACGAGATGTTGCCCTGGCTGAGGAAGTCTGAGACACGGAAGAACCACCAGAAGGTATGGAGAGTCTCCTCAGTCGACGATATGCCTCCTCCATCGGAGGTATAATGGCATCGGTAAGAATATGCACTCTAGCTGCATCATACGCAGGATCCAGTGCCACTAGAAAGACTCCTATCATCACGGAATCCCTGTATGCCTTGAGTTGCTCTGGTGTAGCAGTCAAGGGAATGTAACCATGTAACTTCTCAAACATACCCCTCAGAGAAGTGTAAAGGGTATGGAGAGGACGACCATTTTGCTTCGAAGTGAACATATCATGTCGCAGAATCTTTGACTCATTCTTCGCCGGAGAATATGTGGCGTCGCAAATGTCCCACATAGCCTTTGCCATGGGCTGACTCAAGATGTCATTTGCTATCTCCATGGATACTATTCCAGAAAGCCGCACTCGTGCATACGCATCATCTGTCTGCCATGAGGCATTAACCCTAGTCTTTGTCGACAGGCTCCTCTTATGTGAGGATATGCTTCTTGCCATTACATTGCATTAAACTCATGAACTGCATGGCTCACAGTTCATAATTAGTTCCATCCATCTTCACAATGGGTGCTGGACCTTTGAAGGCACCCGGGGATGGAATATCTGCTTTGTTGTCTGACATGATGACAACAATGTCTCAAGACTGGGATTGCAAACTCAGACAAGGATCGTCTACTCAGACATCTAGGAAGACGGTTGTGGGTGTAGACTCATACCACAACCACTTCCTTTTCTTGAAGGCTCCTTTGAAAGGCTAGGCTGTAATGCTCACGGGTGCACGGTGCACAGGTGCTGGGTGCGCGTGGAGGCACCCGGAGGCACAGACGCATGCGTGGGTGTGCATGCGAACAAGGGTGCGCAGGCGCACAGGCGTGCGCGAGGCGCAGACGCGTGAGGGCGCATGCGCGCGAGTGCTGGGAGTAGGGAGCGCAGGGGCCGAACATGCGGCGGCAACGAGTGAGGTTTTGGTGGGGACGAGGAATTAGGGTACATGCTCCGATCTAGGACCGTCACTCTACCATGTGGAAATGTAAAAGAATGAAAAGTACTATTCATAGCCTAGAACTCTCTTATATAGGAGAAAAGCTCTAGGGAAAATTACATAAATAACTGACAAAAATAAAGTAATTACAGAATAACATATAAGGAGATATAAATATCTCAACAAGAAACAACCCTTGTTCTCGCCTTGGGGTAGATTGTAGAAGCCGAAGCTAAAAGAGCACGGAATTTCGCCCTTAATCCCGAATCTCTAGAGCACGAGTAGTTGTCGGTTGAAGTAGGTGAGCCTGTGGCAACGACTACAGTGGGTGGAAGTGTGGTTCAACCATTTTTCCCATATTAGGCTGTTCCTCTCGAGCAAGCAACCACGGTGTTTGAGATTGTCGTTGAAAGTGACTTACCAGCATCCTCCTCTTCTGTTTTGGAAAGGGGCAATGGTGGGAAAATGAAGAAATACCAGAATAGAAAGTGTTCGGATACAGTCCGTAATGACTTTTGCTAACAGTTCTAAGCACAAAGCCCATGTTGTGACTGCAACATGCGTGGCATCAACCTTGTGTTCAAATAAGTTATTTTAATGAAAGTTCTAACATGGAATGTTAGAGATCTGAGTGACCTTGAGAAGCGAGTATCAATCGGTGCACTTCTGAGAGATTGGTGTTGCGATGTTGTGTTGTTGCAAGAAACAAGGCTCTCCTTCGATTCATGCAGCATATGGAACTCATTGGGTGCTGGCTCACTGTCGGAGTTCGGGACAATTGATTCTACCGGTAGTGCTAGAGGACTTGTTATTGCCTAGATGGATCTCTTTTTTCCTTTTATCTCAGATTTTAAGGGTATAAATGATTTTAACGGTTCTTCTGGAGAACTTAAAGTCAGCTGCACGCGTGGGGTCTCGTGTGTCTAAGGCTCTTGCTTACTTGTGTATAGAGTTGATTTATGGGTTGATATTCGACAAGCAAAATATTGTTATCATGGCGTGGCCCTGACTGGTTGGGGGAGATTTTAATATCTCCCCTACTCGTTTGATCGCCCTAGGTTGCGTGGGGGACGTGACCTTGTTCTGTCGACTTTACAGAGCTGATTGGAGAGCTAGAGCTTGAGGTGATTGATGCTTCAGATACTAAATGCACTTTGTTAGAAAATCGGAAGCGGAAGCGAAACATGGAAAAGATAAATAAGAACAAGAAGAACAACGGGATTTTACGTGGAACCCTACTCCGTGAGGAGCGGGATGAAACCACGGGAGAAGCCCTCAAAGGGGCGTGTCTTTCATTGAACTTTCTCAATGAGTACAGGAGGTCTGGGGCTCTTTATATAGCCTCTCCAGAGCCTCCAAGTCCCACCGTTGGACGATGTGGGACTAAACACAGGATGGGGTAAATGGATCTCCTCCAGGATCCATTTACCCTGCTACAACTCAATAGGCGCTTACAACTTATGCTCCAACACTCCCCCTCAAACTGGAGCATGCAATGCTCAGCTTGGACAAACAAACAGAAAGAAACTCAACTCAACGCTACAAGACACTACGGACAATATCAACCCAACGCGCACATTGCTGCAGTCGAGGACGTTGCTTCTCATGCCGTGCAGGTGAAGAGGACGAACGGGGTGGAGTGTGAGTCAACTGAAGACTCGTAACCTGACCATTGAGTCTGAACTTGCGCCTGAAGTCTCCTCGTCGGAGAACTGGGTCTCTCCCATCTGGCTCAGAGAATAGTGCACTGCTCCGGTGTACCTATGATACCACATGAAAATCCTTGCCCTCAAGGAAATGGTCCTCTGCTCTGGAGTCCCTATGGCTCACATGAATACTCTGGCCTTACAACTAGAAGAATGATGGGGACCTCTGACAATGATGGCAACTTATGCTCATCTGACAATGACCGCACACTTGTGCGTGTCTAAAACTGGAGAACTCGGAAGACAATCGTCGAGTCTGACAAAATCTGATCATCTGTAGAGTCTGAAATTCTGAATGGTCTGAAGACTGGCATCTGCATCTGAATCTGGATCATGAACAGACCTGTGACTCTACATATACTCCCCCTTTCTCCCATACTTGTCAGAATGAAGACATCGACAGTTGGGAGAAGACAAGATAAACGGGGGTAAACAAAACATACTTGCAGCTTTTCATTTTTTTAAGCCGTCATCATCATTTTTTTTCGAACTGCGTGCGGCTCTTCTCCTTTTTTTTTTCTTTTAGCACGCGCTCTTTTTTTTTTAATTTTGCAACCTTCATCATTTTTTTATACACAAATCTCCCTCTCTTTGGACTGCCACAACCTCCCTGGAATATTTTTTTTAATCACTGCAGCGGGCCCCTTTCTTTTTTTTACTCACGTCAGCCCATTTGGGCTTATCATATCCTCTCCTTTTTTTTTACAAAACAGCCCCTCCTGGGCGCACATATTAGGGTTCCCACATGGGAACCCTTCTTTCAAAAAACCCCACGCCGCCGCCTGTGTTCCCTGGAGCGCGCGGCACTGAGGGATGCGCCGCCTCTGACTGATCTGGAAGGGGGGACGAGGAGCACGCCTGGGTCTGCAAAGGTTGCACGCCTGGGGATTTGCCGATGCCGCGCGAAGATCTGGTGGTTTGCTAATGCCGCTGGTGTGCTCCGGGGGTGCGCGCGCCGCTGGAAGGTTGATCGGCGGGGATCTGCGGCTAGGCGCGCGCGCGGAGAAGGAGCGTCGTTGCAAGGGCTCGGGCTTGCTTGGGATTCTTCTTCGAGCGCCGCCGCCAAGAGGGAGGCCATGAGGAGTCGCCGCCGCCTCTGGACCTGAAGATCTCGCGCATCGCGAGATGGAAGATCCGATCGGGCTGAGCCCATCCAATCGCGAGATGCCTGGACGAGTCGAGGAGGTGGAGGTCCTCCGCCTGGATGATGTGGCATACCTGAGGCGGGGAGGTGCTACTATCGGCGCACGGTGCGCTGCAGATCGCAGCCGCCTTGGGGCTGTGCCTGGGATCCCACATCGGACAGCACCTGGAGGAGATCGGTGGTGATGATTTCGCAGGATCGTGCGAGAGCTGCGCACGGGGGCTGTGGTGTTTTGCGTGGAAGATGAAATCGCCTGGAACCTTTGGATGTTTGAGCGTCTGTACGCCGTTTGGGTTCCGCGCCTTTGTTTAGATCGAGATGATCGCATCTCAGCTAGGGTTTCTACTTGAGAAGATGCCCCGTGAAGAAGATGCCCTCTGATCTGGAGCCACCGTGAATAAGGATTCTGGAGATTGAACCCTGAGAACTGAATATCGAATATTGATGGCGATTTTGATATTCAGATATTCAGAAATAGATGATCTTCTTGCAGAAATTAGGGTTTCAAATTAGAAACCCTAGAACTTTGACTTGAACAAATCCGAACACATTATTCTTCAAGAATATAAGAACTTCAAACACGAATCTCAAAAAAATAAAAACTTGAAATCCTCGAGAATCGACCCGCTCTGATACCATGTTAGAAAATCGGAAGCGGAAGCGAAACATGGAAAAGATAAATACGAACAAGAAGAACAACGGGATTTTACGTGGAACCCTACTCCGTGAGGAGCGGGATGAAACCACGGGAGAAGCCCTCAAAGGGGCGTGTCTTTCATTGAACTTTCTCAACGAGTACAGGAGGTCTGGGGCTCTTTATATAGCCTCTCCAGAGCCTCCAAGTCCCACCGTTGGACGATGTGGGACTAAACACAGGATGGGGTAAATGGATCTCCTCCAGGATCCATTTACCCTGCTACAACTCAATAGGCGCTTACAACTTATGCTCCAACACACTTAAAGCAAATTCTGTTCTCGATCTCATATCGATTGATTTTTGGTTTCAATAAAGCTTCTTGAGGAGTTCCCTCTTTCAACATCCTCCTCTAGGCCTCGTACCAGGTCTGATCACAATCCCATGGTATGTGACTTTGGTAGTGATGCTTGGCTCCATGAGGAGAATTTCAGAGACCTGATCTCCACTCATTGGTCCACTACGGTTTGTTCAGGGTTTCTGGTCATGCGTATGGTGTAGAAGCTAACTTCCCTTCGTGTCATGCTATGTCTATTCAAGAAAGAAGTTAGAGAGGCAAGAATAACACGCTGAGTTGAGGCAGAAACATGGATATGTAGACTAAATGAGTTAGAAGATGATCGAGATCTTGGAGTGGAGGACCTTAGAGAGAGAGAGAGAAAAGCGACACAAAATATAATCACAAATGTAGATAAGAAGAGAACAACTGAGTGGAAACGATCTTGTTTTAAAGAGGGGATGCTAATACATCGTACTTCCATAGGTTGGTTAGTGGAAGATGACATTACAATCTTGTTAGTTCAATTGTGGTGATTGACACAAGCGTGGAGGGACATCGAGAAATGGGGCGTGCTGTTGCGCACCACTTCTTAGAGTTCTCGAGGTGTTCAGCTGTGTGGCCGTAGAGATGGACGGGCTTGAGGGCAAACCAACTCTCTGAACAACATGCAAACAACCTTGTCCTCAACTTTACAGAGGAAGATGTGAAAGTCACAGTTTGGAGCTTGAATGCCGATGGCGCGCTTGGACCTGATGGGTTTCCTGTTTTCTTCTTTCGGGAATGTTGGTCAGTGGTATAGAAGGATAGGTAATGCATAGTTGGAGAGGATCAACATTGCCCTTATCTTCTTACTTCCTAAGAAAGAGACATCAATATATATAAAGGACTTCCACCCGATTGCACTATCAAATGCTTTATACTTGATAATAGAGAAGGTGCTGGCAAACAGGCGTAACCGAGTTATGGACTACCTTATTTCTCCTCTACAATCAACGTCTATTCTAGGAAGACTAATTGGTGACGGCATTGCAATGGCCATAGAGATCATTGCATATTAGAAGATGTGTCAAGTTAGGGATATGTTGTGAAAAGTAAACTTTTCCAAGCATTATGACATGATTGAGTGGCATTTCCTTCGGGCGGCATCGACAAAATCGGATTTCCTGGATATCTGGATCTCTCTGATGAAGCGTTGCTTCTCCACGATGTTTTACTCGATGCTCGTCATTGGACGTCCAGAAGACAGTTCTATCAAAAGGGGTGTGCCCATACACCTATGCTTTTTGTTATTGCAATTGATATGCTGCCTTGTATGGTTGATCAAGTGATGCATATTTTTCTCTTGGGGGATACTCGTATCCTTCTTTTGCCATACCTAAACGACACCATATTTTTCATTAAAGGCAGAAAAGATGAAGCTAAAAGGATGGCTACAATGATCGAGATATTTGGGGAACTTTATGGGCTTGTTCTCAATCATAGTAAATTCACAACTATTCCGTTTGGATTGTCAGAGTTGGAGGCTCAGACATGTAGTGAGGAACTTCGGACGGAGAGAGGGTCCCTACCAATTCTTTTACCCAGGTCTACCCTTAACTAGCAGTAGACTTTATGATGGCTGATTGGTTATCCTTGTTTCAAAGATGGAAAGAAAGATGTCAAGCGATCTTATCACAAGGGGGGCGTCTGGTGTTTATAAAGGTTGTTCTCTCTGCAATGCTTATGTTCTTTATGTGGGCACGACTCTTCCCTGCAGGTATTCCTCGTCGGTTGGACATGACCATGAAGAGATTTCTTTGGGATAAGTCAGACCTAGAAGGATATGGAGTTCATCTTGTGGACAGGGAGACAATCACGCACCCAAAGTCTGTAGGTGCCATTCGATTCACCGTCTAGAGTCAATAATGAGGCTCTTATTCTAAATTGGGTTAGTTGGATTTGGGGCAGAGACAAGGACCTTTGTTGCGGATTTATTCACCGCATATATGACATCCCGACAAATGGGAATCTTTCGGAGTATCCTTCTTACTTTCCTTCGGCCTTTTGGAAAGGAATTAGATAGGTTATGCCGTGGTTTTCATATCTCTTTCGCCCAATTCTTGGTTATGGAAGCTCCTTCGCGTTTTTGATGGACAGTTAGACGGGTAAGGTTCTTTTGCATCATGCTTCCTTGCCTTTTTGCTTTGGCAGCAGATCGTAAGGCATGCATGCTTGACTGCTGGATTGATGTGAGCTGGATGCCCTCTTTCCTGACAGATTTCACAGACCGACACCTAGAGGATTTTCTGAACTTGTTAGACTCCTCGAGTCGTATAAAGGGTTCAACTTACAGTCGTGATCACTGGGTATGGAAAGATAACATATTATGACCAAGTCCCACTCATACATGATATGAGACAACATCTGAATGGATGCGGTAATTGTTCCCTAGAGTGATCCAATTACCCATCTATCGATGCATGTTCTAGCACTTCCCCTCACGCTGGAGCATGCAATGTTCAACTTGGACAAACAAAAAGAAATCACTCACTCATAAGATACTACATACAATATCAACTCAATATATACTTTATTGGTTGCCTGCTGAGGACGTTGCTTTTTATGTCATGCTGGTGAGGAGGAACTGATGGCTGGAGCGTGAAATGGAATGTGTGCTCTGTACTGCATCAGTTATACTTACAGGAATTGGAATAAGTCTCCTCCAAGGAGAACTTTGGCCTGCAAAATGTTGGAATTTAGTGCAATATGTGGAAAACTTTGTTGGACATATGAGCCCACAATGCACCGTTATGCAATAAAAGTTTTTGCATGCCTTTTTTTAATCTGAAATTAAGAGTAACTAATTTGCATAATAGGCCCCTTGTACAATTAGGGTAATGTGCCATGGTCATCTTGATCATACAACTGTTAATCGAAAGGTCGGATCATAGATGATGGTATAGGGTTGAATATCTACAGAGTTAGAATAAGGACTCAATCGCACCGTCAAGTGATTATCAAGAAAGGATATCCAACCTGAGAAGGAGTTGATAATCCATACTCCAAAGGCTAATATCCGACTAACCTCTTGATACATGTCCTCTGCATAGGAATTGAGATTCAAAGGTTTCAGATAAGTTAAGTCAACGAGTTGACTTAACGTGATCGAGATATCAAAGACCTATGTCGTATGCTGTCACGATATAGGCACACATCCTCTGACCGAAGATATATGTGTTACTATATGTCTGAGTATGTAAATTAGGTGGACCATTAGATTGACGACCTAATCAAGGTTTATACACATGCGAGCTGGTATGTATACAAGGGCGTACGAGTAATACGATCTCTCAAAGGGATCATACATGTTCACTATTGAATCTGAAAGCATAAGTTCACTCATGAGATATTGGGACCAACCAAATTCCATCAATGGTCATCTTGCTTTGGAAGCATGCCATGATCTGTAGGTATGCTATATGCTTTTGGAAAGCATATGATCGATAACATCTTCCATTGATCGAATGGAAAACTTAATGATAAAACCTGAAGAAGTCAATTCAAATATAATCAGAACTTCGGATTTATTCTAGGTCTTCTCGTATGCAGGATGTCCATGTATTGGGAATACTCGAGGATGATGTGATCTTAATCCATTGTATAACCATGACACTTCCATTCCGAGGGATTGATGAAACAAGTTTGGGTTTTAGTGACTCCACTCAGTAGACTAGTTATCCAATCTTATCCAAATGTTGGACATTGATCTGAATATGAAACAAATGCAATGAGAAGATTTGATATTCTGTCTGACTTGATCATACATCTCTGAGAGGTCATCTAGATCTGGATATGAGATTAGATCTCATTATCCAAGTCACTATACATGGAATGTACTGTCGCCCTGTCCTTATCTCCAAGTATTCACAGAGAAGGCATACTGCTCTTGAAAGAGTTCAAAAATAGTTCTATTATTAACAATATTTGATCATTGAAAAATTGATGATTAAATTGGATTTAATTAATACTAATAATGTGGATGTGATTCACATTATTTGGACATGTATAGAGAGGCATCTAAGATAATTAAATTGGATTTAATTAGCATAGATAAGATTAATGTGGATCACACTATCCACAATAATCATGATTATTGTGGATGTGATCCATAATATCATAGAGAAATATAATTGTGAATATGATTCACAATTTAAATACTAATGTGAATTGGATTCACATTTAGTTTTGGATGGATGAATACGATTGAAAATATCAATGGTTTATCTGCAGTTGTTACAAATAATTTGCAAATTTTTTGGTGGCATTTTTGTTGACGTTTTTATTTACAAATTAGTTCTTTCCTTTTCTTTAAGCATTCTTTTCTGTAAGGGCTTACTTGTAGACTCTCCCTTCCACCTATAATAGGCAATTGATTAATTTTTATTCTAGGATTTAACATGGTATTAGAGCCCTAGAGGGCTCTTCCTCTTGAGTGAGCTAAGTTTTTTTTTCTCTTTTTTCGCTCGATACCTCTCACCGCCGCCACTCGCTCCACCTTAAGCTCACCATCACCCTCCACTGCTGCTTACCATATCTTTACCATCGCCCATTGCCAGTGGCAACTCCATCTAAGCCTCGCCAACAATAGCTTCAACTCTGCATCTCTAGGAGGAAATGATACCAGTAGCTTCGACTCTGCGTTTCTAAGCGGAGCTGATAGCAAAAGCAACAATTTCAACCCCTTGGCCCATATGCCGGCAAAAACAGTGGTGCAAGAGCCACTGCCTTTGACCTCTAAGTTCACCACATCGTTATCGCAACAACCCCGGTTGATTTTCTTGGTATCAAACCCTGGTAATCTCAATCTTGATCAAAAGTAGAGGCATTTTTGGTCCTTTATGACTTCAAATTGATGTAATTAGTTACTTTCTTGCTCCATCTTTGCCGTGCTTTGCAGGGTTCACGAAATCGGTCTGTGCGGCCGCATATGCGGCCGCATATGCGTGTGCGGGCCTTAAGGCGCACCGCATTGCTGAAGCCCCGTGTTATGCGGGTCTGGCGCATATGCGGCCCGCATATGCGGGATGTGCGGCCGCATATGCGGACCAAGCGCCGCATGGCGTTCAGTCCCGATCATTCCCGATCATCATCGATCAACGTCGATCATTCTCGGTAGAGGCATCCCGATCATTCTCGATCATTACCGGCAATGATCGGTAGAAGCGCCACCGATCATTATCGATCATCCTTGATCATTACCGGTAATGATCGGTAGAGGCCCACCGATCATTCTCGATCAATATCGATCAATACCGATCATCCCGATCATTCTCGATCATTACCGGTAATGATCGGTAGAGTCCCACCGATCATTATCGATCATCCTTGATCATTACCGGTAATGATCGGTAGAGGCCCACCGATCATTCTCGATCAATATCGATCAATACCGATCATCCCGATCATTCTCGATCATTACCGGTAATGATCGGTAGAGTCCCACCGATCATTACCGGTAATGATCGGCGGCAATGGCACAGCACCTTTTACATAAACTCCTTATATGCATATTAAAGTTTTTGTTTATATTTTTATGCATTAATATTTGTTGATAGAGACTGTTTTGAGCTATATATGAAAGTCATTTTCTTAGAACTTCTGTTGGACCACAATTATACATAATTTTTGTTCAGTTGTAGTCACTTTTGCATATATTTATTTATTTTTAAATAAAAAATTAGAAAACCGCGTAGAACCGCATATACCCCGCATATGCCCCCGCATACCGCTTAATCGCTATTCAGTGACCTGACCGAACGCATACGCATACCGCTTTCCTGAACCTTGGTGCTTTGTGTGTATGTAGTTCCAAACTCATCAGAAAAAGTCTGAACTAGTCAATTCTTCGACTCAAGAAAGGGAAATGAAGAATCCCTTCTTTGGCCCCTACTAAGTTAGATGGATGCAACTATGTATTGTGGTCCCAATCACTATTGAATGTGATTGAAGGTCATGACAAAGAATATATCATTACCAAAGAGGAACCAAAAGACAAAACCGACAGGTATACGACATGGAAGAAGGATAATGCAATAGTCAACGCATGGATTATGAATAGTTGTGTGCAATGTATTGCCGATAACGTTATGCACTATAAAACTGCTTTGTGCATGCGGGACAACTTGCACCAACATATTTTAAAGAGAACTATACGATGATCGTCCAACTCTACGTGGATATGTCTTTGATGAAGCCACACTTTGGCCCAATATTATTCAGCTATGAATTGAATTTTCAGAGACTGAACTCTTACATGCCTTTTTGTACTTGGACTCATAGTTCCTTTCGATCTCAACTTATGGTCGAAAGATTGCATCCTCCATATGAAGCAGACAGAGCATATATGATTACTGCATCTGAGATTCCTTCGATGGAGGTCGCCTACAATCATTTGAGTCGGCTGTTTATATTGACTACTACTGGTCTGTGAATGAGACTACCTCGGCCTTGCTGCTTTATCTGGTAGAGGTTGTGGTACATACTTTCGTGGTCGAGGCTGTGACAATGACACAACTAGATGCATCAAATCCCAATGCACATTTTGTGGATGTATTGGCCATACTGATGATCGATATCGGGGAAAGCATGGGAAACCTCCAAATGCTAATCAGGTGTCTGCTAGTCAGCTAGATGACACACCAGTAGCTATATCCGACGTAAAATATGATGATTTGATTCAAAGGCTGAGTCATCACTATGTCGCTTCTCCACAAGGCTCTTCTGCAGAGCCAGAAACTTCAGCTTTTGTCAATTCTATAGGTATAGTCTCAAAATGCCTTGCATGCTTTGATTTATCTCAATCTTCTGATTGACTTGTTGACTCTGGTGCCTCGAGACACATATGTGGGAGCAAGGACATTTTTTCTTCCCTCCAAGTTGTGTCGCTATGACACAGTATTGTGGTGGCAGATGGGAGACATTCACCTGTCACTGGACAATGACATGTTCAAGTCACTCCACTGATTTGATTTGACAATGTCCTCTTAGCTCCTGAATTTCCCATGAGCTTGTTATTTGTTTCAAAAATTACTAAAAAGCTTAATTGTCGCGCAATCTTTGACCCATTGTCCCTTACTGTTCAGGATATGCTGACAAATCAAGTGATTGGATGTGACCATGAAGAAGGGGAGTTTACAATCTGACTTAGTCTCCATTTGCCGGTCATGTATTTGCTACTACTGGGACTCCGTCTGCATATATCTGGCACCTCTGTCTTGGTTATCTTCCTCTGACCAAGATACGAAGAATTCTACCACAATTGTTTTGCTTCTATCACTTTTCAGTGTGAATCACGTCAACTCGGAAAATACCATAGAACTAGTTTTTCAAGTCATTAATCTCGTAGCGCTAAATCTATTTTTGAACTTATTCATTTTGAAGTTTTGGGGCCCAAACAGACTCCATATCCGCCTGGACTACGTTTTTCCTTTGTTGTTGACGACTTCACCGTGTTTCTTGGGTGTTTCTCATGAAATCAAAATATGAAGCGAACACAATTCTAAAGAATTTCAGTTAGGAAATGAGTAATGTGTTTGATTTTCAGACCAAATCTATTCGCACTGATAGTGCCCTTTACTTTTGAAACTCTTCTCTTAGTACTTTCCTTACCGAGAAGGGAATGGTCCACCCAACGTTTTGTCCCTATACATCCCTACAAAATAGGATTGTTGAAAGAAAACATATGCATATCCTGGACGTGGCTAGAACCTTACTGGTCCAGAGTGCTACCCCTCTCACCTTATGGGATGATGCTGTCCCCACCACTACTTATCTGATAAATTGTATGCCTTCTACTATTTTGGAAGAACCAACTCCCTACTCTCTTCTCTTTACAGATAAGAAAATGTTCCCTGTACAACCTATGGTCTTTAGATGCACATCCTTTATTCATATTAAGTCCACCGGTCGGGACATACTTGCTCCTCGTGCCGTGAAATGTGTTTTTGTAGAGTAATCATGAACCTAAAAGGGATATCTGTGTTATGACCCGATCCATAAGATATACTATGTGAGTGCCTATGTTACTTTTTTCGAGTTCGTCCCATACTACTCTATCTCAGGTCCCCGAATGAATACTTCGAACAATGAGGAAGTCTCTTTCATTCCTATTCCATCTCCATTTCCATCTCTACCCTGACCAGATACTTCACCTCCTCAAGATACTTCCCAAGATACTTTCCAAGATAAGCCCTTTTAGTTTTTCTATGTTCGAAGGAGAGTACCCCCTGTGACCACGTCCACACTTGTTCCAGAGGTAAGTCATGTTAAAGGTGTTAGAAAACACTATTGCTGAAGCATAATATCAAAGATAAAGAATAAGAACAATAAAGAGAACCGGTATTTTTACGTGGAACCCTAGCCCCTTAGGAGTGGGATGAAACCACGAGAGAATGCCTCAAAAGGTTGATTCTATTGAAGTTTCTCGTCTGATACAGGTGGTGTGGGGCTTCTTATATATCCCCCACTAAGTCTCTAAGTCCCACGATTAGTAGATGTGGGACTAAACTACTAGATGTGCCAATGGGACCCTAGAAGGATCCAATTACCCATCTACTCATGATACATAATCCAACATTCCCACTCAAGCTGGACATACAATGCTCATCTTGGACACATAGAAAGAGATGTCAAACTCACAATAAAGACACTATAGACAATATAAACTCAACGTATATGTTGGGAAAAGAGACTTCGATAATCATTCAGAAAAACCCTAGGCTCTCTTATATAGGGAGAGACCTTAAGGGTAAATTACAAAGAGGTCTATAAAAGATAAAGAAATAATGACAAGATACATAAAGAGATAATAATACTAAGAACTATATCTACACTCCCCCTCAAGGTGGAGCATAGATGTCTATCATGCTCAGCTTGGATGAACATCTCTGAAAAGGTCCTCTGAGCAGTGGCTTGGTGAATATATCCGCAGTCTGATCTCCTGAGCTCACATGTGCAGTAGATATCAATCCTCTCTGGATCAAGTCTCTAGTGTAGTGGCAGTCAACTTCAATATGCTTGGTCCTTTCATGGAAAGCTGGATTGTTGGCAGTGAATAATGCTGCCTGATTGTCACACTGAAGCTTCATAGGTAGAGGCACAGCTACATGTAGATCTTCTAGTACGGACCGAACCCACATCATTTCCGTGCTGGCTTGAGCCATGGCCCTATATTCGGATTCGGTACTAGACCTTGCCACAACAGCTTGTTTCTTGCTTTTCCAAGAAACCAGAGAGCCTCCAACAAACACTGCGAACCCTGATGTTGATTTTCGATCCTTAGGGCATCCTGCATAATCTGCGTCTGCACACGCTGAGATGGATAAGTCTGTGCCCTTTCTGAATAGCAGCCCTGACCCTGGAGAAGACTTCAGATACCTTAATATCATGTGTATGGCATCCATGTGAACTTGTCTTGGCTGCTCCATAAATTAGCTCACCCTGCTAACTGCAAATGCAATGTCTGGACGAGTTATGGTAATGTAGAGGAGTTTTCCCACCATTTCTCTATATCTCCTCTTATCTACTTCATCAGTATCACCATCATACAACTTCATGCTAGGGTCCATGGGAATACTTGATGGTTTGCATCCATCCATGCCAGTCTCAATCAAGAAGTCTGTAATGTTCTTCCGTTGGGTCATCACCAAGCCCTGTGCATTCCTTGCAAATTCCATCCCCAGAAAATATCTTAGGGTTCCAAGATCCTTTGTAACAAATTGACGGCCTAGGAATACCTTCGCCCATTCTATGCCCTGAACATCATCTCCTGTAACAAGAATATCATCCACATAGACCATAATGACAACCATACCTGCCGATGATTTCTGGACAAACAACGAGTGATCTGCATTTGACCTCTTGAATCCCTGTTGCTCAATTAGGTTGGACAGCTTCTGGAACCATGCTCTCGGACTCTGTTTGAGGCCATATATCGCCTTGTGAAGTCTACAGACCATCTGCTTCTCCCCCTCAGCAGTAAACCCAGGTGGCTGCTGCATGTAGACTTCCTCCTGTAAATCCCCGTACAGAAAGGCATTCTTGACATCTAGTTGAGATATACTCCATTCACGAACCACGGCAACAGATAAGATAATACGAAGGGTAGAGTGTCTCGCCACTGGAGAGAACGTATCCATGTTGTCCACGCCATAGGTTTGTGTAAACCCACGGGAGACCAAACGTGCTTTGTACCGATCCAATGTGCCATCTACATGATATTTAACTGTGAAGACCCACTTACAGCTCACAACGGATGCATCAGGAGGTGCAGCGACCAAAGACCATGTGCCACGGGATTGCAAGGCCCTCATCTCTTCTTCCATAGCTAATCTCCAGCAATCATTCTTCAAAGCGTCCTGGTAGGTCAGTGGTATATCCACGAAAGACAAGCCTGAGGCAAATCTCTGAAAATCACCAGTGAGACGATGAAAAGAAACCTGTGAGGCAAATGGATAAGAGGCACATTGCCGCTTCTGCTTCCGAATAGCAATCGGAACATCAAAATCATCATCTGCTGTACTGGATGGGCTAGTGTCGTCCTGTACTGAAGAATCCTGCACATGTACCAAACCTGACCCGTCAGTAGTAATGCCATCTGAACATACCTGAGGCGCGATGAGTGGCTGATGTGTAGTCTGAGCAGGACCTGACCGACACGTATAGAATTTTGGTAGCGGTGAAACGAGAGGCCGTGGAACTGGTGGAGGAGGAGGTGGTGGTGGTGGTGCTGGCGTGGAGACAGGCACAGGGGAAGACTCAGGTGAACTCCATGTAGGTGGTGGAGGAACATAGACATCATCATTGGTAGTGGATGGTACCAGTCTGTCACCTGCAGGAGAGAAATGCATGACAGATTCAAAGAAAGTGACATGAGCACTCACGAAGTACTTCTTATTCGTAGGATCATAACACCGATAGCCCTTCTGAGTCCTGGAATAACCAACAAAGACGCACTTGACTGCTCTAGGAGAGAGTTTGTCAAGTCCGGGAGATAGAAGATGAACGAAAGCCACAGTACAAAAGACACGTGGAGTCAGTGAGAATAACTCCTTGTCTGGAAAAATAAGAGAGATAGGTATCTTCTCACCAAGAACTGAGGATGGCATTCAATTGACCAGATAACATGCAGTAAGAACAACGTCTTCCCAGAAAGAAATAGGAGCACAACTCTGAATCAACATGGTTCGAGTAATATCCAAGAGATGGAGATGCTTTCTTTCCGCCACACCATTTTGCTGTGATGTATATGCACAAGTGGTTTGGTGAATAATACCCTTTGATGAAAGAAATTGAGAAAGTGAGCGTGTACAAAATTTTAGGGCATTATCCGTCCGAACATATTTGACTGAGGAAGAGAAAACATTGTGCACTTCATTAATTAAATTCTTGATCACATCTCCTGCTTCAGATTTATTCTTCAAAAGAAAGACCCATGACACACGAGAAAAATCATCCACTACCACAAGATAAAATCTGTGCCCCTGATGATCGGGAACACGACTCGGACCCCATATATCTTTATGTAACAACTCGAATGGGGAGCTACTACTCCGAGTCTGACGACTTGGAAAGCTCGACCGATGATGCTTTCCCAACTGACATGCTTCACAGCGGAAAGACGAACTAGGAGAGATCTGGGGCAGAAGATGGCGCATTTTCTGGAGCGGAAGGTGACCAAACCGGAGATGCCAGATGTACGGAGAGACTGGTCCGACAGAATGAGCGGAGACGCCAGCATAGGAATCCCGAACCAGCCGATATAGACCATTCTGCTCAGAGCCACAGCCAATCGCCCTGCCCGTGAGTATGTCCTGAAAAATGAGAGAAGACGGGTCAAATATAGCACGACAATGCAAATCCTTCGTAATCTGACTAATAGATAACAGATTCATTGAGAACTCAAGAGCATGTAGGACGTTCTGTAGCTGCATAGTGGAGGATAGGAAGACCTCCCCCTGTCCAACAAGGGGCGAATGGGTACCATCTGCGATCTGCACTGAACGACCGTGAGGCATGTCCTGTAGGACTGTAATCTATCACTATCTCGGCAGAGTTGATGTGTCGCTCCCGAATCTATAACCCAGTCAGATATATCATGAGACGGTGTGAATGCAGTAGATCTACCTGAGGTACTAGCAGCGGCAGATGAACTGGCGGAGGCTGTAGCAGCAACATCTGAAGGACCACCAGACGAATCACCAGATGAATGTGGCATAATATCTCGGAGGCGTGCCACAAGTTCGTCAAATCGATTATCTGCAGGAGATGGTAATGGAGACTGAGAATGCTTTGCAACACGTGCCGATGCTGGGAACCCATGCTTAGAATAGCATGTCTACTCCGAGTGTCCTGTGCGGTGACAATAGGAGCATGTCTGACTGAAGCGACCACCCCTTCCCTAGGGTCCACGACCACGTCCACGACCACGACCAGAAAACGAGCCACCTTTCCCACGCGAGACTGCCATCGCTGATGGGGATGGAGTAGAAGAGCTGGAGGAAACTGGAATACGACTGAGTCTTCTGTAAACATACTCCACTGGAGGAATAACTGCATCAGCTAGGATCTGAGACCGGGCGGCATCATATTCAGGATCAAGAGCCGCAAGTAAAACACCCACCATAGTGGCGTTCCGTAACGTCTTCTTCTGTTCAGGAGTAGCAGTGAGCGGAATAATACTGTATAACTTCTCAAACATCCCTCTTAGGGATGTGTATAGGGAATGGAGAGGTCTGCCGCTCTGCTTCATTGTGAAAATGTCATGCTGAAGCTGCAACATCTTGGTCTCATTTCGCACCTGCGAATATGTAGTGGCAAGAATATCCCACATCGCCTTGGCAATGGGCTAATGGAGGACGTCATTAGCAATCTCCATCGTCAGTGTACCAGACAACCAGACCTTTGCGTAGGAGTCATCAGCCTCCCATGAGGCATATATCCCTGTCTTCTCCGCGGTCTCATCCTCGGTAAGAATGTGCTTCTTACCATTCGACTTCATGAGGCTCATGAACTGCATAGCCCAGAGCTCATAGTTAGACCCGTCCATCTTCACTATTGGCGCATGATCTTTGAATGCGCCGGTGGAGGGCATATCGACCTTCGATTCTGACATACTGCCGCTGGAGAAGAACTAGGGTATGTAGACAAAATAATGAATGTCTACACCAACTGCATCGGATTTGAGTGCGTATGTAGACGTTACGCACTCAAATCTATATATCGGCCGAAGAGACGAGGTGGAGTAGGGCATGCCTTAGATGAGGCCTACAGCCCTTGCAGCGGCAAGGATGCCGCCTGGTATGCCGCGGTTAGATGTGCGCGGCGGTGGAGGGTACCACCTGGGACAGGTCGGCGGCGACCGGGATGCCGCCTGGGAGTTCGACGGCGACCTAGGATGCCGCCTGGGGCCTTCTGCGGTGGTCTGGGATGCCGCTGGGGGCCTTGGGCGGCGAGCTGGGGGCTGGGTGCCGCCTGGAGCTTCGGCGACGTGAGAGAGAGAGGCGGCGGGGAGGAAAGCCGCTGCGAGAGGGGCGGTGGACGGGGAGGAAGCCGGAGATCGGCGTCGAGAAAGGAGAGGGTGGTGGGTGGGGAGGGGGGCGGCGGGTGTGGAGAGCCCTAGGGCGGCTCTGATACCATGTTGGGGAAAGAGACTTCGATAATCATTCAAAAAAACCCTAGGCTCTCTTATATAGGGAGAGACCTTAAGGGTAAATTACAAAGAGGTCTATAAAAGATAAAGAAATAACGACAAGATGCATAAAGAGATAATAATACTAAGAACTATCTCTACAGTATACTCTACTGTCGGTTGCTGTCGAGGATGTTGCTTCTCATGCCGTGTATGTGAGGTGGAACAACATGGCTGGAGTGTGAGTTGAACTGGGTCTCCTCATCGGAGAACATGTGCTCTGTACTGCGCCTGTCAGAGTCACTGAAATTGAAATGAGTCTCCTCGTTGGAATATTATGGCCCGCCACATGTAGAAGACTGTACATCATCTGGACAACTGCTCCATCTCTAAAGGGTCGAACTGGAAAAGCCGTGGAAACATCCTCGACGGAGTCCACGGTCGTTGGAGAATGGAGTATGAAAGTCTCCTCGTTGAAGAACCGAGTCTCTCCCATATTGGCCCATAGAATGGGATACTCTGGAGTCCCTAAGAAACCACATGAAAAACTTATCCCACAATGGCATAGAGAATGAGATCTCTAGTTTGGAGTCCCTATGGATCACATGAAAACCTCGAGTCGACCAAACAAAAAATGGAGGCCTCATAACTAATGATCGCACATCTGTAATCGAATTGAAGACTCTGAAACAATTTGTCGAGTCCTAATTTGACAATATGTAGAGTCTGAAATCTGGCTTGTATCTGAATTTAAACTGGAATCTGGATTGAGAATCTGAATCAGAGTTGTAATACTCTGCACAATACTCCCCCTTTCTCCCATACTTTTCAGAAAACGAATACATCAACAAAGTTGGGAGAAGAGACGAAAATATGGGGAAAACGAATAAATGACTTAAGCCGTTCTTAATTTTTTTCGACTATTCTTCTCGTAATTTTTTTGCAATAAATTTTTCTCAGCTATTTTTTTATAGCTGTCTCATTCTATCTTCACGTACGGGTTTCTTTTGTGTATGCCCCTCTTTTTTTTCTCTAGAAAAACTCACGGTCCAGTTGGACCCCTTCTTTGTTCCTTAATTTTCTGGGCCCAATGCAAATGAGTGCTCATTCCCCCTTATTTTATGCTGGGCCCATCTCTCTCTTCCCTTTTTTTCCAATCAACCCCCTCCTTTTTTTAAATGGTTGGAAAACTTTCAGCCCACTTGGGCCCACCCTTATTTAGGGTTCCCCGATTGGGAGCCCTCTTCTTGAAGGATGTCACCGTCATTAGAAGATTTCAACCTGGGGATTGCGGAGATGGCGGCACGTTGAAGAGCATCGCCGATTTGGATGCTGCCACGGAAGGTTGGACAAGAGGTGTATGGAGGTGCACTGCGGGAGTGGAGGCTACGAGAGGAGGTGCTGTAGCAAGGAGAAGGAGGTGCATCGCCTCCTGCAACATCAACCCAAAGCGTCGATTTGGGAGATGTTGTCGCCTGGAGCCCGAAGGGAGGTGCTTCCGTCACCTTCTTTGCATGGAGGTGTGCTTGGATAAGGGGCGACGCCGCCTCGCTGCTTGGTCATCACGAGAAGAAGCGAGGCACCGCTTTATGGCTTGGAGCGGATCCGCCTGGGAGCTTACCTGGAGGTGGCGGTGTCGCCGTCTTTGAGGTTGCCTAGCCGAGTAGTGCAACGGGAGGAGGGCCCTCTTCCTCCTGGAGATACCACCTGGAGAGGCGACCCTGCTGCTATGGCTGGAATATAATCCACGCCACCCCTGATGAGACTCAGAAATGCTACTAGGAGCATGGAGGCGAGGTTGCTGAACGAGGGTTAACCGAATCTGGAGACGATCAAATCAGCGCCAGCGGTGAAAACCCCCTAATATTGATGACGATCCGTGTAGAACTAGGGTTTCAGAAAACCCTAGGTGCCTGGAACTTGGCGAATACAGACCTTGCGCATTTCCGCAGAACAAGCACTAGACAAATTTTTTCTCGGACATATCTCACATATCAATGAACATGGATATGGACATATGATCAAAAAAAGGGAAAATGCTTTGTTGTTGTGTTATATCTCACATATCACAGCTAATCATCTACAGCTACAAGATAAAATCTGTGTCCCTGGTGACCAGGTTCACGACTCGGACCCTAGATGTTAATATGAAATAACTCAAAAAGGGAGCTACTGCTCCGACTTCGACGACTGCCTAAGGCAGACCGATGATGCTTTCCCAACTCACAAGCTTCGCACTGAAAGGAAGAACTAGGTGAAATATGTAGAAGCATATGACACATCTTCTAAAGAGGGAGATGACCAAACCAAAGGTGCCAAGTGAACGGGAGACTGATCCAGATGAATGAGAAGATAAGCCTGCATATGGAGTCCGAACTGGGTGACAGAGACCACCCTGCTCAAGGCCACACCCAATCACTTTATCCGTAAGAATGTCCTGAAAAACAAAAGACGATGGGTCAAAAATAGCTCAGCAGTGCAAATCCTTTGTAATCTGATTAATAGAAAGCAAATTCATAGAGAAATCTAGAGCATCTAGCACATTCTACAGACACATCGAAGGCGTCAAAGTGATCTCCCCCTGTCCTGTGATCGGGGAATGAGTCCCATCAGCTATCACAACTGTTCTCCCTAGCGTAACCTATCTATATGACGTAAGCTGATGTCTGTCTCCACATAGATGATGTGTTGCACCGGATTCCATAATCGACTCTGTAATGTCAGATCCATGACATGATGTAAAAGCATTAGTACTGAGGTGCTGGCTATAGCAGAGGTACTGGCAGATGCTGAGGCTGCTACATCTGAATTATCTCCTGAGGATGGTGAAGTGGAAGGGCGTATAATATCCCTCAGTTTGGTTACGAGGTGATCAAACCTCTGATCTAGAGTAGAAGCAGTAGGAGACTCAATCTGCTCTGCAACGCGGGCTGATGCTGGGAACCCATGCTTGGAATAGCATGTCTCCTCAGTATGACCTGGGCGGTGACAGAAAGTACAGGGCTGACGAGTGCGATCTCCTCTACCACGAGGTCTGCGTTCACGTAAGGTAGAATGGCCTCCTCTTCCTCGAGGGGCTGCCATGGTCGAGGAAGTCTGACTAGAGGTTGTGGAAGGAATAGTAATCCTGTTGAGCATGCGGATTGCTTCCTCCATGGGGGGAATAGTGGCATCTGCTAGAATTTGAGAGCGAGCAGCATCATATTCAGGGTCAAGGGCTGCGAGGAATACCCCTACCATGGTAGCATTCCTCTATATCGTTTGCTACTCTGGAGTTGCCGTTAGAGGCATGGAACTATGAAGCATCTCAAACATCCCACGCGAGGATGTATACATTGAATGCAGAGGATGTCCGCTTTGCTTGATAGTGAATATGTCATGCTGGAGTTCTAGGATCTTCGTCTCGTTCCTCGCTTGAGAATATGTTGCTGCGAGGATATCCCACATCGCCTTAGCAGTAGGCTGATGTAACACATCATTGACGATCTCAATCGTCAATGTTCCTGAAAGCCAAACTTTGGCATATGCGTCATCCGCCTCCCAAAAGGCGTTTACCCAAGTCTTCTCCACAGGTTCCTCCTCGGTAAGAATGTGTTTCTTACCATTTGACTTCATAAGTCTCATGAACTGCATGGCCTAGAGCTCATAATTTTTCCTGTCCATTTTGACGATAGGCATTGGACCTCTGAATGCGCCTATGGCAGGTACGTTAACTTTGTTCTCAGACATCTTGCCGAATGTAGAAGATTAGGCTTTTGTAGACCAAAGAATGAATGTCGACACAAACATACGTGGATTTGGGTGCATATGTAGAGTTATGCCCCCAAATCCGTCAATGAAATGAAGCGAATGACACTGGCCCGTAGAGGCGCGACACGCGGAGGAGTCGCGTGCGAAGGACGCCACATAAGGGAGGCAACGCGAGAACGCGCTAAGCGACGCGAGAATGTGCTAGGTGGTGCGCATGGAGACATGCAGAGCGGCGCGCGTGAAGATGCGCATGGAGGCGGCGTGCGGCGGCGACGCGCGAAGATGGAGCCGGCGGCGCGCGGGGGCGGGGGCAAGAGGTGATGTTAGGGTTTTGGATATGAGAGCTCCGGTCTAGGACCGCCGCTCTGATACCATGTTGGGAGAAAACGAAGGGATGTCTATTTCTTGTAACCCTAGGCTCTCTTATGTAGGGGAGAGACCTATGCGTAAATTACATAAGATAGACATAACGAAATAAAATAACTGGAATGATACACGGAATGTAGATATATCTCAACAAATACTATTTCCTATAACAAACCTCATCAACTTAAATGTTTAATTTGACGAGTCCAGCAACTTCGAATCTCTATTTTATGAAGAAGAGACGCATCAATGGTATCAACGGAACATCTATCTTTGGAGAAGATTGCCATCTAGTGGATAACGTTCTACGATGTTTTTTGTGCCTTCTATCTTATTTCTTATCTCAAGAAGTACTCATCAACTATTATGATCTAAATTTTCACGTTATTAATTATATGATATCCAAAGTGGGTAAGGTACTTAGTGCTAATCCTACCGAGGAACCTGATCAATCATGAGAAATCTGTGGAGAGAAAAGTAAATTGTATTATAAATTGGGCCATAGCACTCTATTATATAGAGAGGAGAAACCTATCGGGCAAATTACATATTAGAGATGAAAGAAATAGAAAATATATAAAGGATAAGGAATAGATTAATATTTCTCAACACTCTCCATCAAGATGGAAAATAGATGTCAATCATGCTCATCTTGTAACATCTCTGGAATGGTCCTCTGGCTAGAGTCTTGATGAAAATATTTGTTGTATGTTCCCCTGAGCTGACAAGGAAAGTTGAGATAAAACCCTTCTGAATCATGCCATGTGTATAATGACAATATATCTCAATGTGTTTGGTCCTCTCATGGGTTACCGGGTTTTTAGTAATGAAGATAACAACTTGGTTATCTTATTGCAACTGCGTAGGAAGATGCACGTCAACAACTAAGTCTGCCAGAACGGATTTGACCCACATCATCTTAGTGCTCCCTTATGCCATGGTTCTGTACTCTGACTCAACACTAGATCTTGCAACCATGGCCCGTTTCTTGCTCTTCCATGACACGAAATAACTCTCTATGAATACAACATAATCATAGGTAGATTTCCTGTCCTTGGGTCATCCTGCATAATCTGCATCTACACATGCCGTGATGGTAAGGGATGTCCCTCTGCTAGTAAACAATCCTGTACCTAGAGATGACTTCATATAACTTATGATCATGTGAAGCACATCCATGTGGGCCTGTCTAGGTTGCTCCACAAACTAACTTTGTTTATAGTAAAGGAGATATTTGACCTGGTAATAGTCATAGAGGAGCTTCCCAACAAGCTTCCTGTATCTTCACTTGTCCATCTCCTCTGTATCATCATCATATAGCTTCATTCTGGAATACATGGGAGTAGTGTATAGTCTGTAATTTGCCATGCTTGTCTCTGAAAAAATATTTGTAACATACTTTCTCTGGGTCATATCAAACCCCGCTGGTTTCTGGCGAACTCAAGCCCTAGGAAGTATCGTAACTCGTCAAATTGCTCTGAGAAAAAACTACTGTCGAAGGAACTTTATAGGCGTACTAATACCATATTCGTCATCTCATGTAACCATGATATTATCAACGTAAACCACAATGACAACGATACATCTCTGAATCCTCTGAGCAAATAATGAATGATCTGCAGTCGATCTCATTAAGCCCTACTGCTCTTTTTGGAACCTTGTTCTGGGACTCTTCTTAAGGTCATAGATAGCTTTATGAAGTCGGTACACCATCTAACACTCTCTCTTATCAGTGAACCCATGTGGTTGCTGCGTATAGACATCCTCTTGCATATCAACATCGAGAAAAGCATTTGTCACATCCAGCTGAGATACGGACCTGTCCCGTACTACTGCAATGGAGAGGATGATTCAAAGGGTAGAATAATGTGCCACTGGAGAGAATGTGTCCTGATAGTCCACCCCTTAGGTATGGGTGAACCCGCAAGAATGACAAGCCTAGCTTTATAATGATCGATACTACCATATGTATGTTGTTTCATTGTAAATACCATTTGCAACCAACCATAGATGCCCCTGTAAAGGCGGTAACCAAGCTCCATGTGCCATAAGATTGGAGTAATGTCGACATGCTATGATATGGGTTTAAGGATTGTACATGAATGGTTCTAAGGCCTAATGGGAGATTGTTGAACATGTGAGCCCTGCGCGAACCTTTTCTACAACAAATGTTATTGTAATCATTTTATTTATATCAATAAAAGGTATTGATTTTCACTTCCCGTCTGCGATTAATAATTGCATGCACTTATAAGGTCCCTTCGTACAATTAGGGTTTTGTACCATGGCCATCTTGATAATCATACAACCGTTGATTCAATAGTTGGATAATAAAGGTTGTTGTTGAGATGATATCTAAGGAGTTAGATTAAGGACTCATCTAGCATCGTCAAAGGATTGCCAATAGAGGATCTCCAACCTGAGAAGGAGACGGTAATCCTTACTCCAAAGGTTGATATTCGACCAACCTCTTGATGCAGGTCCTATACATTAGAATAGAGATTCAGGGGTGTCGGATGTGTTAAGTCAAAGAGTTGACTTAACGAGATCGAGATAGCTAAGACCTATGTCATATGCTGTCACGATATAGGCATGCATACTCTGATCGGAGACCCATGTATTACTATATGTTTGAGTATTTACATTAGGCAGACTATTAGGTTAATGACCCAATCAAGGTCTATACACCGGCGAGCTGGTGTGTATACAAGGACTTATAAGTAATACAATCTCTCAAAGGGATTATACAGGTTCACTACTTAACCGGAAGACATGAGCTAACACATGAGATATTGGGACCAATCAAATTCAATCGATGCTCGTCTTACTTAGGAAGCATGATATTATTTGTAGGGATTATATATGCTTTTGAAAAGCATATGATTGATACCAACTCCCAATGATTGAATGAGAAACTTACTAATAAAATCCTGAAGGAGACAGTTCAAAAGTGATCAAAATTTCGGGTTCATTCTAGGTCTTTCAGTATGCAAAATGTACGAGTGTTAGGAATGCTCGTGGGTGATGTGATCTTAAACGATTGTATACCATGACGCTTCCATTCCAAGGGAGTGATGAAACATATTTGAAATTTTGTGAATCCTCCCAGTGGACTACATATTCGATCTTGATCTAATTGTTGGAGATTGATCCAAATATGATTCTAATGCATTGAGAAGATGAGATATTATGTTTGGCCTAATTAGACACCTCTGAGAAGTTTTCTAGATCTGGATGTGAGATTGGATCTCATTATACAAGTCACTATACACGGTATATATAGTCGTCTTGACCTTTTCTCCAAGTATCTGAGGGGAAGGCACCGAATTTTTGAAAGAGTTCGAGAATTGTTTCCATGACCAATTTTATCTAAGCATTGAAAATTAGATAATTAAATACGATTTATTTATCACAAATAATGTGTATTGGATTTAAATTATTTATACATGCATAGATAGATATCCTGGATAATTAAATTGGATTTAATTGTCATGGATTGGATTGATATGGATAACACCATCAGTAATAATAATGGATATTATCCACAATATCCTGGAGAGTCTTAATTATGAATGAGATTCACAATTTATATGTTAATGTGAATTGGATTCACATTACATAAAAATGTAAATATGATTTACATGAAGTATTGGATGGAAAAAATTAATTTTTAGTCAATGGTATAAATAAAATTATCGCAAATAATTTGAAATTATTTGATTATTATTCATTTATTCAATTATTAGTAAACTTGATAAATTAAATGTTTGATTCCAAATATGGTAAATGGATGGTTTCTTCTAATTCACTTATTAATTAATTGATTTAATTCCTATTACTTAGACAATCTCTCTATATTATGGATGTTAGAAGGAACTTATTATCTGTATCTAAGTTAGTTTGAATGGATATTCGTTCTTGTTCTGTGAGAAGCTTATCATAAGCCGTTATGATAAACATATTGCAGATGGTATTCAAACTTCTGGTGGACTCCATGAATTGTGCATTGATGATTCTGTCTTGAATGTAACACTATCAAATAAAAATCCTAAAAGATATAGAGAGGACAGAAATCATTCAAACATGACTTGGCATTAAATGCTTGGTCATTTATCTTCTGATAGGATAAATAGATTGATAAAGGATGGACCCTTAAAATTTCTACATGTCCAAACTTTACTTACCCGTGAACATTGCATTACAGGTAAAATGACCAGAGCACCATTTCGAAGTAAGAGTAAACGATGCGAGGGTATTCTTGACCTATTATATATCGATATATGTGTTCCCTTTAGTACCACAACACGAAATGGACATCGATTTTATTTGAAGTTTATTGGTGACCATTAGTGATATGGGTTTATCTTCCTATTACATCATAAATCTGAAACCTTTGAAAAGTTCAAAGAATTCATGGCTTTGGTTGAGAACCAAACCGATAGGAGGATTAAACAGATTCGATCTGATAGAGGTGGTGAGTACCTATAAGATGACCTCTAAGATGAATTTAAGGAATACCTCAAAGAGGGTAATTGTATCCAGTCTTACTCCTCCTGAAACTTTCCAACTAAATGGTATTGCTGAAAGACGCAACATAGCCATCATGGACATGGTCCGTTCAATGATGAGTAAAGCACATTTACCTCTTAGTTTCTGGGGATATCTAGTAGATACTACAATATATATCCTTAACAAGATTCCTAGCAAATCTGTGTCCATTAGAGACTACAATATATATCTGTAGAAAAATAGAATGCGGAAGCGGAATCGGAAATAAAGATAGAACAATAAGAACAAAGATTTTAACGTGGAACCCTACTCCAGAAGGAGCGGGATGAAACCACGGGAGAAGCCCCTGAATTGGGCATTTCTTCTATTGAAGTTCTCAATGAGTACAGGGGGTGTGGGGCTCCTTATATAGCCCCACGGACAGACCCAATAGTGACCGCTCCCCCATGTGGTACTAAACACATGGGTGGGCTCTTTTCTTTTCCAACACTCCCCCTCAAGTTGGTAGCTGGGACAGCTGCAACTTGCAATAATAAAGAAAAATATACATCATTACATCTTCACTTGAAATCATCACAATAAACGTATGTATCCGCAACTGGTAGACAACCCGCTTGCTGACGGGTATATCAGGTCACCGGAACGTATCTCTGTCGTGCCTGGAAGGTCACCGGACTGTCTCTGTTGTGCCTGCATGGTCACCGGATCTCTGTCTCAGTCTTGCCTGTGGGTCACCGGACTTTGTCTCTGTCGTGCCTTGAAGAAAACAAATCCAGTGCGGAGTCGATGTCGAGGATAGAGACACCACGACGAAGATCGATGCACAGTGAAGATGGCTTTATATTCTGTGAAATTCGGAGTGTTTGGTCTGTCAATCAATAATGTAGGATGCATATGGCTTTTACTCCCCCTTTCTCCCAAATTTGTGAGAATAATGAAAATAATAGACAAGTTGGGAGAAGCAAACATGAATCATATTTTTTTATGCGTACGACTTTTTCTTGTACGCGACTTTTTTTAAAGCCGTCAATTTTTTTTTCGGCTTTCACTTTTTTTTACGTGCGGTTTTTTTTAATGCACGTGCCTCTTCAAACATTTTTTTCCATTTTTTTTTCAACTTCTTTTCTCCCTCATGTTTCAGCCCAAACAGTGGGCCTCTTGTTTTTTTTTAACAAATACAGCGGACCCCCTTTTTATTTTAATATCACGGCTCACTTGAGCTCTAGGTTTCCTACTGATTTTTTTTATATCAATCGAGCGCCGCTCCCCTTTTAGGGTTTAAACCCTTTTTTTTAACCGACGTCGCTCCTCAGACTTCTGCTCCAATAGGGTTCCCAGTTGGGAAACCCATCTATGGAAAGCCAACCGCCCTCGATGGGGTGCGCCGCCAGGAGGCGAGGCAATGGAGGAGACCTGTAAGGCGCAATCTGGACTGGGGCGGGGTGTTCTTGATTGGGCGGCGCCGTTGGGAGTATGCTCTCGTCCGTGGTCGCCTGCGCGTGCCGCGAGAAGGGGCAGGACCTGTTGGGGCTCGGTGGTGGCAGCCTGCGCGCGATGCCGATGGAGATGGAGGAAGCAAGCTTCACTTGCGTTGTGTGCGCGATGAGTCGAGCCAGAAGGTACCGCCAGGGGGTTTGGGATACGAGCATGGAGTGCGGCGGCGCTTCACCTTCGTCGCTTGCTACTGGAGGAGAACACGCACAAGGAGGAAATCAGGGCTGGAAGCACGCGCAATGGGAGCACCGCACGGGATCGGGGTGCCCGCGCGCCTATCTGCATCGCTACCTGCACCTGGGAGGGGCGCCGATCACGCCAAGGGGGGCTGGGGTCCCGATGCGCTGGGGTGCGTTGCTGCCATGAAGATCTGTGCGCCCTGAAGATGTGCGCACACTATTTGGAAGGTCGTCGTTGTCAGGCGCACGAGAAGATGGGAATAGGCGCTGGGGCTCCGCCTGTATGTTGGAAGAGGAGTAGCGCAGGCGCGATCTGGAGCCGATGAAGGTGCCACCATAGTTTTAAAAAGCGCCGCCTCGAGGCGCTGAGGCGTACGCCTCGAGGTGAGGCGAGCCTAAAGCGCCTCGAGGCGTGCGCCTCGAGACCTACTGCTGGTGCGTACGCCTCATGTCTTCGTGAGGCGCTCGAGGCGTGAGGCGCTCGAGGCGAGGCGGAGGCGTAAGCCTTGAGCATGAGGCTATTTTTTAGCTTTTTGGTTGTGTGCTTTGCACATGACCCTATTTTTCCTTAAGCATTATTTTTTTTTAATGTTTGTGTTTTTGTTTCCATGTTAAACCTTGCATATTTCTATATGTAGCTCCATGTAAAGAGAAGAGATCGCTTGAAACAAATAAAATTCTGTGATCTTGTATATATCATGTTCAATTTATCATGCATTTGCACATAATAGTTCTATTGCATACATATTTGAGTTCGAATTATAATAAGTATTTTATATTAGTTGCAAGTTTGAATGTTGCTGGCTCCATGGTCACCAAATCTTTAGCACTATATCATATTGAGAGCCATGACTTTCCAGATATATGGGTCCATCTAGTATTTAGCTTGGAAAAATTTCTTATCAATATCTGCGACATACATTGCATTAGCCACAAAGAACTGGCACATCAATATTTTTGGCATTAATATAAAGTTGTGAATCTTAAAATAGTTATTCCAAGATTGTTAGTTGCGAATCTTAGAATAAGCGCTTATGTATTGTATCTCTTACTAGTGTAAAATTATTTTTGAATGTGTTTTTGGCCAAACTTAATATTATTATATGCTTTTTTAATGTATTTTACTTTTATTTTATAATTTTTTTCAAAAAATTGAGGCTTACGCCTCGACCGCCTCGAGGCTTACGCCTCGCCTCAATTTTAGAGAAAACGCCTCGGACCGCCTCGCGCTTTTTTAAACCTTGGGTGCCACACAATGAAATCGATGACACCTGCGTGCCTTTGGAACAGGAACTGTTGCAGGAGTTTCGCGCAAGGGAAGAAAGCTTCTCGCGTCGCGAAAACTGATCGGAATATGCTGCCTGCGTGCACTGAATATACACAATCGCATGGAGAACGCCGTCGCGGCTAGGGCTGGAAGATGACAGGGCCTGGATCTGAAGACGGCCGCTGCGATATGTGGCGAACAGAACTAAGAAACCCTAGGAACTTGAAATCTCCAAATACCAAGAACTTCAAAGAAACGAATCTCGAATAGAATTACAAAACTTAAAAAAATCCTCGAGAATCGACCCGCTCTGATACCATGTAGAAAAATAGAATGCGGAAGCGGAATCGGAAATAAAGATAGAACAATAAGAACAAAGATTTTAACGTGGAACCCTACTCCATGAGGAGCGGGATGAAACCACGGGAGAAGCCCCTGAATTGGGCATTTCTTCTATTGAAGTTCTCAATGAGTACAGGGGGTGTGGGGCTCCTTATATAGCCCCACGGACAGACCCAATAGTGACCGCTCCCCCATGTGGTACTAAACACATGGGTGGGCTCTTTTCTTTTCCAACAATATCCTTAACAAGATTCCTAGCAAATCTATGCCCAAAAATATGGGATCAAATTTCGCCGAATTTTGACCGAATTTTGGTCTCGGTAGGTGACCGAATCTCGACCGAAATGGCCTATATCGACCGAAATTTGATGGCCTCAATTCAAAAATCAACTAAAATGACGAAAACTTCGGCGAATTTCGATCGAAATTAGACTGAAATTTTCATTTCGGCCGGTCACTGAAATGGTAACCAAAATCGAAATTTGCGGCCTTGCCTAAAAACCCTCATGGGCTTTAGTTTGGAACAATGCCCGGTGTTAGACACTTGAGGATTTGGGGTTTCTTTGTCCATACATAGAACATAGACGTAAGTAAGGTAGAATCTCGTACTAGAGAGTGCTACTTCATTGGGTATGTATAGGACGGTATTGGATACCAACTTTACGATCTTGAGACTCAAAAGGTTTTCGTCTCTAAAGATGTAAAATTCTTAGAAGATGATCTCCTTAAGAGTCAAGACAAAATTGAAGTAAATGATATCATTCAATCTCTGAGGATATTGAGCTTCCTGAACCAGAAACTAAAGATGTGAAGGAAGATGAAACATTCAGTACCTCTTCGAAGGAGTTCGACGGTGATTATACCACTTGAAAGGTACAGAGTCCATGTATCAAGTGAAATCGAAAATGATCCGACTTCATTTGATGAAGCACTCGTGGATCATGACATGGATAGATGGATGCTAGCAATGAAGTAGAGGAAGCTCACCAGACTTTTGTCTACGTTCTGACTCGTCATCCAAGACCTGGACAGAAGAAGAGACATACTGGGCTGGAGATCGACTCCTCTCTTTCCCACTGGCTATGGCTAAGTCAGGGCTGAAACTATCAACAAACATCAAGATTAGCAGAAAGAAGATATGAAATGGACTCCATGTACAAGAATGATATATGGACCTTAAAGGCTCCGCTTAAAGGGGTAAGATCCATAGGGTGTAAATGGTTCTTCAAGAGAAAGGAGGGATTTGATTTGAAGGTAGAGACCTTCAAGGCACGGCTCGTAGCCAAGAGCTACACACAGAGAGAAAGCATCGAATATGATGAGACATTCTCTCCTGTGGCTATGCTTAAATCCATCTGGGCACTGCTAGCTATAGTTGGCATATCTTGACTACGACATCTGGCGGATGGACATCAAAATTGCATTCCTTAATGGATACCTCGAGGAGAATATCTATATGGAGCAGCTCTAGGGCTTCATAATTGAGGAATGCAAAGTTTGCAAGTTGAAGAAATCCATCTTTGGACTTAAACAAGCTTCTCGTAGATGGAACATCAGATTTGATGAAATCATAAAGAGTTATGATTTCTTTCTGAATCCTGATGAACCATGTGTGTACAAAAGCTTAGTGGGAATGCCATTGTGTTCATTATGCTTTACGTAGATGTCGTCCTGATCATTAGGAATAATACATGGATGATGACTAGTATTAAGGTCTGACTGTCCAGATCTTGGAGAAGCCTCTTATATCTTGGATCTGAAGCTGTTTAAAAACAAAGAAAAGAGGATTTTGGGATTGTCACAATATGGATATGTTAAGAAAATCTTGTAACGTTTCCATACGGAGATATCTGAGAACGGTTTCTTTCTCTTATGACATGATATACACCTATGTAAAGGGATGTCTCCTCAAAGTGTCGAGGATAAGAAAGCCATGGCTGGATGGCCTTACGCATCAGATGTGAGAAGCCTAATATATGTCATGATGTGCACAAGGTCAGATATCTGCCATGCAGTGGGAGTGATAAGCTGTTACCAATCCTGCTATGGTGAACGTCACTGGAATGCAATGAAGAACATCTTTAAGTATCTATAATGGACACAAGATTACTCTTGGGAAAAAAAATAGAGGAAGAGTTTTCAGCCCTAGGCTCTCTTATATAGGAGAGTAGCCTATGGGTAAATTACATAAAGCATATGGCAGAAAAAAATAACAGAGAAGTACAAAAGAAACTAATATATGTTTACACTCCCCCTCAAGATGGAGCATAGATATCAATCATGCTCAGCTTTGATGCACACTTCTGAAATGGGCCTCGTAGTAATGCCTTGGTGAATATATCTGCAGTTTGATTCTCTGAACTAACACGGGATGTAGCAATGAATCCCTTCTGAATCATGTCACGTATGAAGTGACAGTCGACTTCAATGTGCTTGGTTCGCTCATGGAATGCTGGATTGTTTGCAATGAACAAGGCAGCCTGATTGTCACATTCTAAGGTCATAGGAAGTGGGACTTCTATACATAAATATGTAAGCACAGCCTTTACCCGCATCATTTCTGTGCTAACCTGAGCCATAGCCCTATATTCAGATTCAGCACTAGACCTGGCTACCACAGTTTGTTTCTTGCTCCTCCATGAGATTAGAGAATCTCCAACGTAAACCGCAAACCCAGAGGTGGACTTCCTGTCCTTGGGACAACCTGCATAATCTGCATCCCGCACCTGGAGATGATTTGAGGTACCTAAGTATCATATGTATAGCATCCATGTGAACCTGACGTGGTTGCTCCATGAACTGGCTCACACGACTCACTGCAAATGATATATCGGGCCTAGTAATCGTGACATACAACAGTTTGCCCACCAGTTCTCTGTATCTTCTCCTGTCCACCTCCTCTGTATCATCATCATATAGCTTCATACTGGGGTCCATTGATGTTGTAGCAGGCCGGCAATCGAGCATTCATGTTTCACTCAACAGGTCTGTAACATATTTTCTCTGCGACATTACTAGCCCATACGGATTTCTGGCAAACTCCAGCCCCAGAAAATATCTAAGGACTCAAAGATCCTTAATAACAAATTCGCTACCCAACATTTCTTTCGCCTTCTTTATTCCTTGTGCATCATCTCCTGTAATCAAGATGTCATCTTCATAAACCATGATTGCAATAATACCTTTTGAAGTCTTTTGTACAAACAAGGAATGATCAGCTTTAGAGCGTTTGTATCCCTGTTTTTCAAAGAGGTCTGAGAGCTTCTGAAACCATGCTCTGGGGCTCTGCTTAAGGCCATAGATAGCCTTATGAAGTCTGCACACCTTGGAACACTCCCCCTCAACAGCAAAACCGGGTGGTTGTTGCATGTAGACTTCCTCCTGTAAGTCACCATATAAGAACGCATTCTTTACATCCAACTGATATAGCGGCCACTCACGAGTAACCGCAACTGACAGCAAGATCCGTAGAGTAGAATGACGGGCTACTGGCGAGAATGTATCAAGATAGTCCATCTCGTATGTCTGTGTAAAGCCACGAGCAACAAGACGAGCCTTGTATCTGTCAATACTGCCATCTGCATTCTGCTTGACTGTAAATACCTACTTGCAGCTCACTGGGGACACATCTGCAGGTATAGGAACTAGACTCCATGTTCCTCTAGATTGAAGTGCTACCATTTCTTCCTCCATTGCTAGACGCCATCTACTATCCTTCAGAGCGTCTTGGTAATTCCGTAGAATATCTACATCTGACACAGCGACCACAAAGTTCCTGAAATCCCCAGATAGTCGTTCAAATGACGTAGAAGCTGCTAAAGGATATGAGGCGCAGCTCCGCTTCGATTTGCGTATAGTAATAGGAACATCTAAATCAGCTGTGTCCTCATCTGTCCTCTGTAATTCATCCTGCGCAGAAACATCATCAGATCCATCAAGAGTAATATCTTCAGAACATACCCTAGGCGAGCTAGGTGATGAGTCATGACCATGAGCTTGAGTAGGCCTGCGGGTATAATGAAATGGTAGTGGTGAAACATGTATAGTAATAGGAGGTGCAGATGATGGTAAAGGAGCTGCTGCTGCTGGTGGTGGTGGTACAGGTGGTGGTGGTGTCACATAGATGGCATCAGTAGTAACTGGAGGTAGCAACTGATCAACTGAGGATGAAAAATACGTTACGGATTCAAAAAATGTAACATCTGCAATAACAAGATACCGCCTGCGCAATGGATCATAGCACTTGTACCCCTTTTGGGTTCTGGAGTACCCAACAAACACACACTTGACAGCCCTAGGAGAGAGCTTGTCAGTACCGGGAGACAATTGGTGGACAAAGGCAACCGAACCAAACACACGAGGAATCAGGGGAAAATAGATTTTTACCAGGAAAGATAAGTGAGAAAGGAATCTTCTCACCTAGGACAGATGATGACATACGATTTATTATGTAACATGCTGTAAGAACCGCGCCACCCCAGTAAGAATAAGGAGCATGGCTCTGTATAAGAAGTGACCTGGTGACATCTAGTAAGTGGCGATGTTTCTTTCAGCGATCCCATTTTGTTGGGAGGTATAGGCACAGGATGTCTGGTGGATAATCCCATGGGATGAGAAATAACTGGCTAAGACATGAGTACATAATTCCAGGGCATTATCACTTCTCACAATTTTAACAGATGTGGAGAAAATATTATGAATCTCATTAAGAAAATTGATAATAATATTTCCTGCTTCAGAATTATTCTTTAACAAAAACACCCATTACACACGAGAAAAGTCATCCTCAATAACTATATAAAACCTGTGTCCCTGATGATCAGGAACACGACTCAGACCCCAGATATCAATGTGAAATAACTCAAACTTGGAGGTACTGCTCTGGCACTAACGATTGGGAAAGGTAGACCGATGATGCTTTCCCAACTGACAAGCCTCACATTGGATAGATGTGTGAGTCAGACCCTGAGGTAACACACGACGCAACTTCTGAAGCGGTAGATGTCCAAAGCGCAGATGCCATAGCAGAGGTGATACATGTCTAGTAGGTAAGGATGAGGTTCCAGCAAAGGAGGCTGACTGAGATGATAGAGGCCTCCTTGCTCATAGCCACGACCAATCACGTTGCCCGTAAGGATGTCCTGAAAAACAAGAGAAGATGGATCAAAAATCGCCCGACATTGTAAATCCTTGGTAATTTGGCTGATAGATAACAAATTCATTGAAAAATCAGGTGCATGTAACACATTCTTCAGCTGCATAGATGATGCCAGTCTAATCTCCCCTTGACCAGTAATTGGGGAATGTGTGCCATAAGCAATGACCACTGTTCGACCTGGAGGGATCTGTCTGTATCCTGTAAGTAGACTTTGATCGCCACATAGATGATGTGTGGCTCCAGAGTCCATAATCCATGCTAGAGTATCTGATCCACTACTAGAAAATGCAAGTATGCTACCTGATGCACTGGTAGAGGCAGAGGCGGATGCAGCAGTGTTAGACTGGCTTTCAATAGTATGTGCTGGGCCGGATGGAGGAATAATGCCCCTTATACGAGCAACAAGGTCATCAAAGCGCTGATCCAAAGAGGCAGCAAATGGAGGCTCTATCTGCTCAGCGACTCGTGCAGATGCAGGAAATCCATGCTTGGAGTAGCATGTGTCTTTAGTATGTCCGGTACGATGGCAATAGGTACATGTTGGCCGAATGCGGCCTCCTCTGCCACGAGGACCACATCCACGACTATGATGGTGACCTCCACGACCTCTGTTGGCAGCCATGGCGGAAGCAGTCTGATTCGTAGTCGTAGAGGGAACAGTGATCCGGCTCAACCTGTGAAAGGCTTCCTTTATAGGAGGAATAGTAGAGTCCGCCAAGATCTGAGATCGTGCTGCCTCATACTCAGGATCAAGGGCAACAAGGAAAACTCCTACCATAGTAGCATTTCGATAGGTCTTCTGTTGCTCTGGCGTGGCTGTCAGTGGCATGAAGCTGTACAACTTCTCGAACATCCCACGCAGAGAAGTGTAGAGTGAGTGTAGAGGGCGACCATTCTGCTTAATGGTGAATATGTCATGCTGGAGTTGCAGAATCTTTGTCTCATTTTTTGCTTGAGAGTATGTGGCCGCCAGAATATCCCAAATGTCTTTAGCCATGGGCTGATGAAGAATATCATTGGCAATCTCGATCGCCAAAGTTCCAGATAACCAGACTTTGGCGTATGCATCATCTGCCTCCCATGAGGCATTAGCTCCAGTCTTCTCAGCAGGCTCTTCTTCGGTAAGAATGTGCTTCTTACCAGTTGACTTCATCATACTCATGAACTGCATCGCCACAGTTCATAGTTCGTACCATCCATCTTTACGATAGACGCTGGACCACGAAAGGCGCCTATAGATGGAATATCCGCCTTGCTTTCTGACATACTTGAAACAGAAGACTGGAGCGATAGACTGAAGATAAGATCGTCTACATGGACATAGACATGTTTAGTTGCATGTGTAGACTTCAAGCAACCAACCCCATTTAGTTGTCGGTGTACGCGCTAGAAACGTGTAGGGCTGATTCAGGAGTTACGTACGCACAACAGATAGCGCGAGAGAGAGCACAACAGATAGCGCGAGAGAGAGCACAACAGATAGTGCGAGAGAGAGCACAGTGTGCTAGGGCATGCGCTTTCAGGGGCGCACGCACGATGGGGCACGCACAGGGGTGCACAGGGGCGCTAAGAGGCGCGCTGGAGGGCGCTAGGGCACACACGCACGGAGGCGCAGGCGCGCGATGGGACGCAGGCGCAGGGGCGCAGGTGCGCGATGGGGCGCGCGCGGTGTGCGGTTCACCGCAGGCGAGAGGCGCGCACGACCAGTGGCGTGGGTAGACGCCGGCGGAGAGAGAGAGGCACGCGGGTGGGGGTGGGGATAGGGTTAGGGTTTCAAGAACTCCGGTCTAGGACCGTCGTTCTGATACCATGTTGGGAAAAAAAATAGAAGAAGAGTTTATTCCATCTGCCCTAGGCTCTCTTATATAGGAGAGTAGCCTATGGGTAAATTACATAAAGCAAATCGACAAAAAAGAAAATAACAGAGAAGTACAAAAGAAACTAATATATGTTTACAATTACATCTTGGTCTATGAAGATGGTGATCTCCAATTCTTGGGATACACAGATTTAGACTTCCAATCTAATATGTATGATCGCAAGTCAACTTCAGGGTTTATGTTCTTGTTGAACGGTGGTGTTGTGAGTTAGAGAAGCAAGAAGCATGACACTACAGTTGATTCAACAACAAAAGCTGAATATATTACCGCATCAAATCCTGTAAAGGGGTCGGTGTAGTTACGGAAATTTATCCTGGAACTTGACATAGTTTCCTCCGATACTTCCATCCTGCTGCTCTGCAATAACAACCATGGCTCAGGTGAAGGAATCCCAATAGTATCAGAAGAGCACGCACATGGAAAGGAAATATCGCATCAATCGGGAGATTCAAAAGCATGGTGTCATCATCATCACTAAGGTAGCCTCTGCCTATAATATTGTTGATCCCCTTACCAACCTTTATCCTAAAAGGTTTTCGACCAACATGCAATGAGCATGTGCTGAAAGATTGTATCTGAATGGTTCTGAGGGTTAATGGGAAATTTGTGGAAGTGTGAAAAAATGAAAAGTTATATTCTTGTAGTCCTAGAGTCTTCTTATATAGGAGAAAGACTCTACGGGAAAATTACATAACATAGACAGTAAAAACGAGAAAATACAAAATAAAGATAATGAGATACAAATATCTCAACACCCCTCAAGCTGGAGCATATATGTCTATCATGCTCAGCTTGGAACAACAATGAAGGAAAGGACTCCGTTCTAGAGCTTTGGTAAACATGTCTGCAATCTGATCTCTTGATGCAACATGAGACGTGAGAATAAACCCCTTCTGAATCAAATCACGAGTGTAATGACAGTCTACTTCATTGTGCTTTGTTCGTTCTTGTAAGGCTGGATTATTGGCTCTGAATAGAGCTTCTTGGTTGTCACAATTGAGATGCAGAGGAAGGGGCACCTTAATAGTTAGATCAGTCAGGATGGACATGAGCGACATCATTTCTGCACTCCCTTGAGCCATTGCTCTATATTCTGATTCAGCACTGGATCTAGCTACAATTGTCTGTTTCTTACTCTTCCATGAAACCAATGAGCTACCAACAAATACAGTGAAGCCTGAGGTAGACTTCCTATCCTTAGGGCACTAACATAATTTGCATCCGCACATCCTGTAACTGTGAGAGACGTATCTCTTCTGAATCGAAGGCCTGCACCTGGAGAATATTTTAGATACCTCAAGATCATATTAGCTGCATCCATGTGAGCTTGCTTGGGTTGCTCCATAAATTGGCTAACCCTGTTAACAACAAATGATTTATCAGGCCTGGTAATAATAACATTTAGCAACTTCCCTACTAGCTCTCTGTACCATTTCTTATCCACCTCCTCAGAGTCATCATCATAGAGCCTCACATTGGGATCTATTGGAGTAGTAGCAGATCTACATCCTGTCATGCCTGTCTCAGATTGTAGATCATTGACATACTTCCTTTGTGTCATTACCATACCATGATGATTCCTTGCAAACTCTAGGCCAACAAAGTAACATAGCTTGCTAAGGTCCTTGGTCACAAATTGACTTCCAAGGAAATCCTTAGATGCCTGAATACCCTGTTCATCACTGCCAGTAACAATAACGTCATCAACATAAACCAGAAAAACAATGGTACCTCTCTCGGTTCTCCTAACAAAAAGAGAATGATCTGCAGTAGATCTGACGAACCCCTTTTGTTCAATCAACTCTGAGAGCTTCTGAAACCAAGCTTTCAGATTCTGCTTAAGACCATATATGGCCTTATGAAGACGACACACCAACCTAGGCTCCCCTCAGCAGCAAACCCTGGTGGCTGCTGCATATATACTTCCTCTTGTAGATCCTCATACAAGAATGCATTCTTTACATCCAATTGGAAAAGTGTCTCGTCACGGACCACCGCAAAAATAATAAGAATTCGCAGCGTAGAATGATGTGCAATCGGGGAAAAAGTACCCTGGTAATCCACCCCATAGGTCTGTGTCTAACCCACGAGCAACCATTTGGGCCTTATACCTGTCCATAGTACCATCCGCTCGGTGTTTGACAGCAAACACCCACTTTCTATCAACAACAGACGCACCTGGAGGAGCCTGTACAACACTCCACGTACCACAAGACTGTAAAGCGACCATCTCTTCCATCGTCAGACGCCACGGACTACTATGTAAGACCTCTTGATAGGATCTTGGTATCTCCACGGTTGACACCTGGACGATTGGACGGGGGAGGGCACTTTGCAGAACAGATTCCATAGACTTTATGCATTGACGCCTTCGAAGGGGAGCACGGTTGCACAAGTGGCGGAAGCAGGCTCGTGGATGGTGCCATTCTTGGCTGATCTGTCTGAACAACGCATGGAAGAGTACCTTAAGCTGTTGGCTGACATTTCACCTCCAGAAGAATTCCAGATGGTTAGTAATCATTATGTATGGGGGGTTTCGAAGTTCGCTGTGAATAAAGCATATAAGGCCTTGAGACAATCTACAGAGGGGCAAGATGCCGAGTTTGCCAAGACATGGAGGTGATTTGGAAAACGAAGATACCGTGCTGGATCAAAGTCTTTCTTTGGTGCTTGAGAAGAAATCGATTGTGTGACAAAGTCCGGAGGTACAGGTGACGGGTGTGGCAGACACGCAGTGCAACATGTGCGAAGAAATGGAGGAAGACTCAGAACATTTGTTCTTTAAGTGCACAACATCTGAACATGTCTGAAGGGCAGCAGGAATTTCCTGAGTTGTGAGTATCACAACAGAGGCGTTTTGGAGGTCGGTTCGGGTGATTGTATATTCCTCAACAGACGACTGCTCAAAGTCTTTTGCCATCCTTTGGTTCATCTGGCTTGAAAGAACGATCAGATCTTCAACAACTAGAGATTTTGCTGTGAAAATGTAATTTCACATTGTAACGGCCTTTGTAATTCGTGGCTGCTGATTTAATGTATGTATAAGTTACTTTTTATTAATGAAATTTGACTTGCGGTGACTCCCACCACGGGGGATCACCCATTTTTCAATAAAAAAGATCTCCACGGTTGACAGTCCCACAACAAACCTCTGGAAATCGTCGGAGAGACATGCCTGAGAAACATGGGAAGAAAGAGGATGCATAGTGCATGCACGCCTCTTCTTCCGTAGAGAAATTGGTACATCCAGGTTATCATTATCCATAAAAATCGTATCTTCCAATGCTTCCTGCGTCTCAAGCTGCACACACAAATCACCAGTGCCATTTGAAGAACTCAAATGCTCAGAACATACCTTGGGCATGCTGGATGATGGTGGAGGCACATGAGCACGAGGTCGGCGCTGGTAAACATGTGGAAAGAAAGTAGGCATAACAGGTGGTGAAGGAGGTGAAGGAGGTAACGTTGGAGAAGGTGGCGTCGGTGGTGTTGGTGGTGGTGACTGTGTAATGGAGTCTGGAGTATAAAAATTGTAGATAGAGGCATATAGATCTGTTCTCCATTCTTTGAAGGAATAAGCTTGTCACCTGCAGGATAGAAATACATAATGGAATAAAAAAGTGACATCCACACTAATATAGTACCTTTGTCGAACATGGTCAAAACAACGATAATCCTTTTGGGTCTTAGAATACCCAACAAACACACACTTGACAGCTCTAGGAGAGAGCTTGTCAAGACATGGAGACATCTAATGAACGAACGCAACAAACCCGAAAACACGAGGCGTTAGAGAGAAAAGATCCATCTCGAAAAACACAATCGAGAAAGGGATCTTCTCCCCTAGAACCGAAGATGTCATACGATTTACCAGATAACACGCAGTTAGAACCGCATCCCCCTGTATGAATGAGGAGCACGACTTTGAATCAAAAGAGTCCTGGTAACATCTAAAAGGCAGCGATGTTTTCATTCAACCACCCCATTTTGTTGAGAAGTATACGAACAAGATGACTGATGCACAATACCATGAGATCTAAGATATTGGGAAAGCTGAGTGCTACAAAATTCAAGAGCGTTATCTGGGCGTATAAACTTGACATTTGCTGAAAAACATTTCTTATTTCATTAATAAAGGACTGAATAACAGGACCAGCATCAGACTTGTTTTTAAGAAGAAAGACCCAAGACAACCTTGAAAACTCATCAACTGCAACAAGATAGAACCTATGCCACTGACGATCTAAGACACGATTAGGAACCCAAATATCAAAATGGATTAATTCAAAAAGACTATGATTGCTTCGACCCTGATGACTCTAGAATGTAGACTGATGATGCTTCCCAAGCTGGCAGGCCTCACACTGAAAGGTAGAGCCAGGAGAAACATGTGGAAGAACATGACACAGCTTTTGCAGAGGAAGATGACCAAAATGAAGATGCCACATATAGGGAGAAACAAATCCAGTGCTAAGAGAAGAGGCATCATCATAAGGAGATGCCTCCAGTTTGTAGAGACCTCCTTGCTCACGGCTGGATCCAATCACCCTACCCGTGAGAATGTCCTAAAACACAATAGTAGAAGGGTCAAATATGGCACGCCAATGTAAATACTTGGTGATTTGACTAATTGATAATAGATTCATAGAAAATTCAAGACTGTAAAAAACATTCTGAAGCCGTATTGCTGGAGTTAACTGCACCTCCCCCTGACAAGTAACAAGGGAATGTGTCCAATCCGCTATCACAACCGAACATCCTGAATGAGTCGGGTTATAAGTACTGAACTGTCCTCTGTCACCGCAGAGATGATGGGATGCTCCTGAATCCATAATCCATTCTGACAAATCTGCCCTGCAAAAGCTAGTAAAAGCAAGGTTTTAAAAAACGCGCCTCGAGGCGCTGAAGCATATGCCTCGAGGCTGTTTTCACCAAAAACCACCTCGAGACGCAAGAGGCGTATGTGAAATCGGCAACTTACACCACGAGGGTATGAGGCATTCATCCAAGGTAATGTATCTGATCTACTACTGGTAAATGCAAGTATGCTACCTGATGCACTGGTAGACGCAGAGGCAGATGCTGCAGCATCAGATTGACTCTCAGTAGTGGGTGCTGGGCCAAATGTGGGAATAATTCCCCCTTAGACGGGCAACTAGATCATCGAACCGCTGATCTAAAGTGGCAGCAGATGGAGGCTCTATCTGCTCAGCGACTCGTGCAGATGCAGGAAATCCATGCTTAGAGTAGCATGTGTCTTCATTGTGTCCGATGCGATGGCAATAGGTACATGTTGGCCGAGTGCGGCCTCCTCTGCCACGAGGTCCACGTCCACGGGTCTGATGATGAAATCCACGGCCCCTGTTGGCGGCCATGGCTGAAGCATTCTGATTCGTGGCCGTAGAAGTGACGGTGATGCGGCTCAGTCTGAGAAAGGCTTCCTCCATGGGAGGAATAGTAGAATCGGCCAAGATCTGGGATCGTGCCGCCTCATACTCTGGATCAAGTGCAGCAAGGAAAACGCCCACCATAGTCGCATTCCGGTATGTCTTCTGTTGCTCTGGTGTGGCTATCAGGGGCATGAAGCTGTATAGCTTCTCGAACATCCCTCGCAGGGATGTGTAGAGTGAATGTAGAGGGCGACCATTATGCTTTATAGTGAATATATCATGCTAAAGTTGCAGGATCTTTGTCTCATTCTTCGCTTGAGAATATGTGGCCGCCAGAATATCCCACATGTCTTTGGCCGTGGGCAGATGGAGAATATCGTTGGCAAACTCGATTGCCAAAGTGCCAGATAACCAGACTTTGGCGTATGCATCATCGGCCTCCCATGAGGCATTGGTTCCAGTCTTCTCAGCAGGCTCTTCTTCGGTAAGAATGTGCTTCTTACCAGTTGACTTCATCATACTCATGAACTGCATCGCCCACAGCTCATAGTTCGTACCGTCCATCTTTACAATAGGCGCTGGACCACGAAAGGCGCCAATAGATGGAATATCTGCCTTGCTTTCTGACATACTGGAAACCGAAGACTGGAGCGATGAACTGAAGATAAGATTTGTCTACACGGACATAGACGTGTTTAGTTGCAGGTGTAGACTTCAAGCACCCAAACCCATTTAGTTGACGGTGTGCGCTCTAGACAGTGATTCAAGGGCACATGCACATGCGCTTTCAGGAGCGCACACGCGTGAGTTGAGGCACGCACGGAGCGCTGAGATGCGCGCTGGAGGGCACGAAGATGCGCGCTGAAAAGCGCACAAGGGCACGCTAGAGGGCGCAAAGATGCGCGCCGAGGGCGCGCAGGCGCATGCGCGAGGACGCGCATGCGCGAGAGCGCGTTGGCGCAGGAGCGCGCAACGCACGGGAGGTGCCGACGCACTGGAGGCGCACGCGCGCGGGGAGGCGGAGGCGCGGAGGAGGCGCCGTCGGCGGAGAGAGAGGCTCGTGGGTAGGGGGTAGGTCTAGGGTTAGGGTTTCAAGAACTCCGGTCTAGGACCGTCGCTCTGATACCATGTTGGGAAAAATAGAAGCGATGTTTATTCCATCAGCCCTAGGCTCTCTTATATAGGAGAGTAGCCTATGGGTAAATTACGTAAAGCATACGGCTGAAAATAAAAATAACAAAGAGATACAAAGGAAACTAATATATATGTTTACAGTTTAAGGAGCAAAATTTGCGCAAAATCTGCCGTTGTGTATTCTTCTTCCTCCTTCATGTCTTGATTAAAGTCTCTACTGTTTGTACCTGTTTAAAGTTTCAAAATCTGCTACTGTTTGTACTTGCTTAAAGGCTTAAAATCAGCTACTGTTTGTACTGTAGTGGCCTTATTAGAGGACTTTAATGCTACTGTTTGTACTGGACACTAGAAACTTTCTTATTTTGTTAATCAATATTATAACTTTCATCCCATGGACTATAATGCATTCTTATTTCTACAAAGTTGTAGATTTGTATAGTTTTTAACCTATAACCGTGACTTACGCCTCGACCGCCTTGAGGCTTACGCCTCACCTCGTTTACAAGAAACCGCCTCGATCCGCCTCACGTTTTTTAAAACCATGAGTAAAAGTATATGCTGTACCTGAAGTGGATGCGGATGCTGAGGCAGTTACCTTTGAGGATCCTGATGGGGAGCTCGTTGACGCATACGTAGGCATAATCTCTCTGAGCCGTGCCACAAGGTTATCAAATCTCTGATCAGGGACAGATGAAGAACTACCCACCTACTGGATCTGCTCTACCATATGTGCTGAAGCTGGGAATCCATGCTTGGAATAGCAAGTCTCCTCAGAATGTCTTGGCCTGTGACAGTAAGTACAAGGCTGACGAGGGGGCCGACTACCCACTCCCCTGCCACAACCACCTTGACCACGAAACTAAGTAGGGTTTTCCCTACCACGATATGCTGCCATGGTTGAGGATGTCTGAGATGGCTGGGTACCACCCAAAGATATGGAGAGCCTACTCAACCTGTGATAAGCCTCTTCCATCGGAGGTATAGTAGCATCTGTAAGAATTTATGCTCTAGCTGCGTCATATTCAGGATCTAGTGCTGCTAGAAAGACTCCCATCATCAATGAATCCCTATATGCCTTGAGTTGCTCTGGTGTGACGATCAAGGTAATATACCCATGTAACTTCTCAAACAAACCCCTTAGAGAAGTGTAAAGGGTATGGAGAGGACGACCATTCTGTTTCGAAGTGAAGATGTTATGCTGAAGTTGCAGAATCTTCGACTCATTCTTCGCCCGAGAATATGTAGCGGCGAGAATGTCCCACATAGCCTTTGCCATGGGCTGACTCAAAATGTCAGTGGCTATCTCCATGGATGCCGTTCCAGAAAGCCATACACGTGCATATGCGTCATCTGCCTCCCATGAGGCGTTAACCCCAGTCTTGTCGAAATGCTCCTCCTGTGTGAGGATATGATTCTTGCCATCACATTGCCTTAGACTCATGAACTGCATGTCCCATAGTTCATAATTCGTTCCATGCATCTTCACAGTCGGTGCTGGACCTTTGAAAGCACTCGGAGATGGAATATCTGCTTTGTTGTCTGACATGATGACAACAATGTCTCAAGACTGGAGTTGCAAACCGATCAAAAAAATGTCTAAACAGACATATAGGAAGATGGTTGTGGGTGTAGACTCATACCACAACCACTTCCATTATTTGAAGGCTCGAGGTTACGAGGGTGAGAGCGCGTGAGGGTGCGAGCGAGCACGAGTGCGTAGGGGCGCACGGAGGTGCGAGCGCAACCACGTAGGAGTGCGGGAGTGCATAGATGCACGCACGGAGGATCAGCCTGCGACGGCAGCGCGCGTCTACGCGTGTTGTTTTTGTGGGGACAGGTTCTAGGGCACATGCTCCGGCCTAGGATCGTCGTTACCATGTGGAAGCGTGAAAAATGAAAAGTTATATTCCTTGTAGCCCTAGAGCCTTCTTATATAGGTGAAATGCTCTACGGTACATTACAGGAAAAATGAGAAAATACAAAATAAAGATAATGAGATATACATATCTCAACATGATTGCTAGACATGTGGGCCAGGGGCGAACCATTTCTACAATAAGTGTTTTCGCAATCTTTTGATATATCAATAAAAGTTATTGATTTATTTCACTCCTTGTTTGAAATAAATGAATGAATGCACTTATAAGGCTCCTTGATAAAATTAGGTTATGTACCATGACCATCCTTATAATCATACAACTGTTGATTCAATGGTTGAATCATAGAGGTTGTTGCTTGGATGCTATCCAAAGAGTTAGATTAAGAACTCATTAAGCACCATCAAATAATTGTTAAGAAAGGATCTCTAGTCAGGGAAGGAGATGGTAATCCTTCTCTAAAGGCTGATATCTGACTGACCTCTTGATGTGGGTCCTCTATATAGGAACAAAGATTCAGAAGTGTCAAATAGGTTAGGACAACCAATTGACTTAATTGATCGAGAGACAAGACCTATGTCGTATGCTGTCACGTTATAGCATACATCTTCTGACCGGAGACAAATGTATTACTATATGTCTAAGTATGTACATTAGGCAGACCATTAGGTTGATAACCTAATCAAGGTCTATACATCGACGAGCTGGTGTGCATACAAGGACATATGAGTAATACGATTTCTCAAAGGGATCATAGATGTTCATTGTTGAACTAGAAGACATGAGCTCACTCTTGAGGTATTGGTACCAATCAAATTCCATGCATAGCCATCTTTCTTTGCAAGCATGACAAGAATTTGTAGGTATGGTATTTGTTTTTGAAAAGCATACATTCGATACCAACTCCCATTGACCCGATAAAAACTAATTATAAAATCATGAAGTAGATAATTTAAATATAATCTAAAAATTCAGGTTTATTCTAAATCTTCCAGTATGCATGGTGTACGAGTATTAGGAATACTCGCTGGTGATGTGATCACAAATGATTATATAACCATGACACTTCCATTCCGAGGGAGTGATGAGACATCTTTGAATTTTAGTGACTCCTAGATTAGTAATCTGATCTTAGTCCGAAAATTCAACATTGATCTGAATGTTATTCAAATGCAATGAGAAGATTAGATTTTTAGTTTGATTTAATTAAGTATCTTTGAGAGGTCTCCGAAATCTGGATTTGAGATATGATCTCAATATCCAAGTCATTATACATGGAATGTACAATCACCATGTCCTTATCTCCAAGTATCCGCGGAGAAGGCTCATTGTTCTTGAAATAGTTCAAGAATAATTCTTATTGTTGATAAAATATCTGAGTACTGGGAAATTGTTGAGTAAATGTAATTTAGTTATCATGAATAATATGAATGCGATTCATATTATTGGGACATATGAGAAGACTCATCTAAGATAATTAAATGAGATTTTATTATCAAAGATGTGATTAATGTGGATATCACTATCGACAATAATCACAAATATTATATGATGCAAACAGGCTTCGGCGACGGCGAATAAAAATAATAAACTTTTTTTTGGTGGATTTTGGTGGAAGAAAGAGAATGGTTGAGAAGAGAAATTGGAGGGATTGAGGGGAAGAATTCTCGTCGGTAACGAGGGGTTGAAGGAGAAGACCGCGGAGATCGCGTGGAGGGAGAGAGAGAAGGAGAGGGGATAAAATGAGATCAACTCAAATTCTTAATTCATAATCGACTCCTAAAACTGATGGACTACCCTCTCTTTATATAGGAGAGAGGGTTTACAAAAATAGTAAATAATCAAATTACAACTAATTTAATCCTAATTGACCTCTAACTAACTTAATTGGACTCTAATTATTTAATTGACCAACAATTATAATTAAATTCTACGAAATCAACGTTGAGATCACATGCGATCTCAATTATTAAATTAGACCCAAAAACGTAAATAAAATTGACAATTATCTAATTAAATAAATGTGGCCCCATAATTTGGGGTCACGCTGCATCAACTCTCCACCGCTTTCAAAAATTCGGCTCCTGACGAATTGCGTGAACTGCAGGCTCGGCGGCTTTAATTATCTTCTGGAAGAACATGTGGGGCGTGAACGGCGGAATCCATGTGCGGGCGGGGGAGGCGTGGCCACCGTGGTCAAAAAACATATGCGGGGCGTACGGTAGCGTCGTCTCGATTGTCGTCTTCTTCCCATGGTGCTCAAAGAATTGATGCGGCATGGAGAATATGACCCCTGAATAATCCATGATGAAGCAATGGCACAAAGAGAGGAGAAGGGGAGATGTGTCCACAAAGTAGAGCCATGGGGTCCTTATATAGGAAAAACCCAAGGTCCTAGTCCTATTTGAATAAGGGAAATCCCCATAATCCTGATTTTCACCCCTTCTTTTAAAAAATTTTCGCCACCAGGGGTAGGGGTGCAATTTTCGTACCCTTTCATTTTGTCTCCCAATTCTATGTCTTTGGACCTTTCTGCAAATATGGATTTTGGGGCATTTTTCTTTGCAATTTTTCCCACTTGAATTCCAATCCCCCTTTTCCAGGGATTTGGGTTCCCTTGATCTCGGATGGGCTGTTAGGGCACGGAGCTCTTGCGGCGTTAAAGACGCGGGGTGGGGGTCGATGACCACGCGGAGGCGGCGCGGTGGCTCCGCGAGGGCGCGATGGGGGCGGCGGTCCTGCTGGCGGGCCGGGGCGGTTCGGCGGGGAGGCAGCGATGGCCTGGGATGTCGCGCGGGAGGGCGACGATGGGGCTGCTGGCGCGGCCTGTGCGAGGGATGGCGGGAGACAGCAGGTGGCGTTGGGGAACAGAGGACTGGGCGCGCGATCGGGAGAAGGTGGGGAGTGGCGTGGGAGGAGAAGGCGGGGGGGGGCTGGGGTTTTACGGGGGGAGGGGAAGAAGAATCGAGGGGAGAGGAAGGTCGGGAGGGGTGTGCTGCGGGGTCGGGTTGGGGAAGGCGGCGGTTGGGGGCACCGCAGGGGGGCAACCACGCCCTGGGGTGCTGGGGGCGGGGTGCGACGGGCGAGGAGGGGAGGGGGGGCTACCTGGGGTGGTGGGGATTGTGCCGGGGTGGCCGGAGGAGGTGGCAGGTTCGCTTCCGGCGACGTACTTGGCGCGGGGACGTGCTGGACAGCGGCATCTACGGCACAGATTTCGAGGTTTTCGTCTTCTTCGTCCGCGGGATCTTCGTCGAAGATGGGTCCTTGATCCCCCTTTTCTTCTTGCACAATAGTTGTATCAAATAGATCTTCCTTTGGAATGAAAATACCTTCGTTTTCGGCTTCGAAATCGACTTGAACGGCGGTGGCATAGATCTGATTTTGGTCGTTGGCGGCGAAATCGTCGTCGATTTGTGTGCCCAACCATTCGTGCACCTTAATGCATGCGATAAGACGTTGATGGAACTTTTTTGAGCGACGTGAACCACGAGATGGGCGGCGGAGACCGAACTTCTCACACCAATAGTCGATCGGATCGTCGAATCGTAGGTACGATTCGAAATCCATGCTCTGATACCAAATGATGCAAACAGGCTTCGGCGACGGCGAATAAAAATAATATACTTTTTTTTTGGTGGATTTTGGTGGAAGAAAGAGAATGGTTGAGAAGAGAAATTGGAGGGATTGAGGGGAAGAATTCTCGTCGGTAACGAGGGGTTGAAGGAGAAGACCGCGAAGATCGCGTGGAGGGAGAGAGAGAAGGAGAGGGGATAAAATGAGATCAACTCAAATTCTTAATTCATAATCGACTCCTAAAACTGATGGACTACCTTGATGCAAAATGGAATTCGGCGCGGCGCGGGAAATAGATTTGACGGTGGATATTTGGTGGAAGAAGGAGAGGGATTGAGAAGAGAAAAACTCGTCGGAATACGAGGGATTGGAGAAGAGAACCGCGGAGATCGCGTGGAGGGAGAAGAGAGATAAGAGGGAGATACGAGATAAAATCTCACTTTTTCATTTCATCCTTGACCCCCTAAAACTGATGGACTACCCTCTCTTTATATAGGAGAGAGGGTTTACAAAAATAGTAAATAATCAAATTACAACTAATTTAATCCTAATTGACCTCTAACTAACTTAATTGGACTCTAATTATTTAATTGACCAACAATTATAATTAAATTCTACAAAATCAACGTTGAGATCACAGGCAATCTCAATTATTAAATTAGACCCAAAAACGTAAATAAAATTGACAATTATCTAATTAAATAAATGTGGCCCCATAATTTGGGGTCACGCTGCATCATTATAACTATGATTTATGATATCATGGAGATTTTATTGTAAATAGGATTTACAAATTAAATTTTAATGTGAATTAGATTCACATTGTACAATTATTTGTAAATGCAATTTACATTTTATATTGGTTGGTTGAATATGGTTCATAATTATCAATGGCATGATTGAAATTGTCAGAAAATAATTTGAAATTATTTTGGTGAGAATATAAACAACAAAAGTTGTTGCAAACATGTGGAGATTTTGGCGAGATTTGAGAATCTCATCATCATGGAGAGAAGGAGGCTCCACACCTTATTAGGAGTGGACGACCACAAGGAGGACTCCGTGGTGGCCGTCCACCCTAATGAGGAAGGAGACTCTCCTTTCTTTGCTATGCCACATTGTGTTGATTTAATTGAATCTTAATTTGTGGAATATTTTTCAACATATTTATTTCCTTTAAATTATTTAATTGTTATGCAAATTTATGCAACAAAATCATGGCCATTGATTTGGATTATGAGTGCATCTTCACCATCCAATTTGTTATAAAAGAAAGTCCAGATCTTGCTCTTTCTCTTACAACAATAAGAAATCTACAAATCTATCTCTTTCTCATATTCTCATACAAGCTCAAGCTCTCTCTCTCTCTCAATGTTGTGGTCGTCTACCTTATTGCTTGTGAGAGCCTCGTCGTCATCGCAATATCGCTGTGCTGCCAGATCGACTGCTCGTCGATCTCCACCTTCTTCGGTTCTTCTTGCTTGTAAGGAAGGCTTCGCATTTCACGAGATGAAATCAAGAGACTCCACGCTCGGATCAACAACTCTGATTGCGGGATCTACACGTCTCATTCACGCGTCCGAAAGTGCATCCTTCATTGATCGAACTTGAGATAGGAGGTCTATTCATTTAGAGGCACGCGATCGCAAAAACGCTTCAAGATGTAATCCTATCACATGTTTGTGATCTTGATGAAACGATATGAGAATGGTTCTCATATCATATGGTTTCATCTTTAATAAAATTTTAATTTTTGCTGTCCTGAGCAACTAATGTGACTAGTCTCTCTTGATGCGTTTGCCTACCACCCAAAAGACCATGGTTCAAATCTACACTTGTGATGGTTGCGTTAGACAATCAACAACCAATATAAAAGTTAGTCGAATCTTTCGACATAAATTTGAGCAAGAATCCATGTAGCCAACCTTGGAAGGCTTTGCCATTTTTTAAATTGGGGATTGAAATGATCCCACAATTTATCTCTGTTCTATAAAAGCCAATATATGCTATATCAGTTCTTTATGTTTTGCCCTTGACGATAGAATCGGAGGTAGGGGGATTCCTATCATCTATTTACCATTTATCTCACAATACTAAAAAACACCAAACAAGAATGCTGAATAAATTACAATTTATTCTCCATCCCCCATTTTAACTCATATATCTTCTGTCAATAAATCATGTTAAAGAACTACTGTTTCCATCTTTCAGTAGAAAATACTTGCGGGTTCTATATCTCATTCTGTTTGAGCTAAGGTTTGAAAAAACTTAAAACGGAATGATGCGATTTCCCTACAATCAAGGGGAGGCATAGCCTCGAGGTGCTCGAGGCGTAAGCCTCAGTTCATAAGGATAGTTACATATAAAAACTACAATAAAATATATACTAATGAAATTATATATTTTCTGACTAACATATGATATATATCACTATAGTATATGATGAAATAGATAGGAACATCGAAAGAAAAGACACACAAATGCATATGCTTTTTTATATATTTTCCATCCTATCAAAGAATGAGTCTGTTGATACCTCTCTGATTTCTAACCATCTAATCCCGGTTGAAGATCTATTGTATGAACCCCCTCCTGCCATACCATACCCCAACAAGACGAAGGTCTCGCTGCTTGGTGAACGAGCTGGGGGGTTCTAGGGGGTAGTAGGTGCGCTCCCCCCTTGTGGGGGTGTAGGGGCAACATCCCGACAAATTTTTTTATTAAGGGTTTTATTTCTACTCGGATATATTGATCTTTTTGTATGGGTGTAGTATATAAACTCCCTTTGAGTTATACCATGTTTCTCCTTCTATGTATATTACATAGCTATTATGTGATCACTCCTTAAAAATAAGTTTAAGGGTAATTTTTCTATGATATTTGCGTATTCATATGTTTACGGGTATAATGTTAAGAGTTTACTGATATAATTGGATAAGTTCAATGGTAAATATGAACACGAAAGTGTCTAAATTTACGCATCCATCTTGTATAATTATATACTGAACAACTAGATCTTTATAAACACCTAAAATTGCCAATATGATAAATGTTGACATAAAAAATAATAAGAAAATAAAAAACCACCTCGATGACCGCCTCGCCTTCGCCTCGACCACCTCGAGCAGCTGAGGCGATCGCCTCTTGGAAGCCAGCTGAGGCGGTCGTTCAGAAGCATTTTTCGGCCGCCTCGTCTTGAGGCGTACGCCTCGTGCGTCTCGAGGTGCGTTTTTTTAAACCATGGTTTGAGCGTGAATGTATTTTGCAGCACCCTTCAGTGGGATGAGTTGATTTTGCTAGAAGAAAGCCTCTTTCATTTTCACTTGTTAAATGTTGAGTTTGACATCCTCTTTAACAACAATATCTTTTATTCCATCTCCAGCTTGCTTTATATAGAGACCGCTGATCGGCCTGGATTGTTGCTGGAAATAATCAAAATAATATCGGACACAAATATAAGCGTGGAATCGGCAGAGATAGACACTGAAGTATGTAGACTGTGTAAAAGATTTTGATTGGTAATTTTAAGAAATGGAAAACTGAAGTCTCTCATCACAGGGTCTGATCGCAAAGGACAAATTCCATGTTAATTATCGCGGCGCTGCACTAAATAGTTCTCTATCACAGGTAATTCTCGTACTGTTGCACTGAATTGATCTTGTTACTTTTGTTACCTTATTTTAGTTACACCTAGCTGTAGTTTCTAAAAAAAAACTGTCAACTATGATTTATATTGTTTCCATTAAATAGATCATTGAAAATATGAAAATCACACATGCTTATATGTCCATTTTTAGTTTAAAACATCTGAGATTTGATGTCGTTGAACTTTTAAATATGGATCTTGGATTGTTGTGGATTCTGGACTGGTCATTTACATCGCATGGTAAGGTAGGGTGTAACTCACCTCGAACTCACATTATTTTTCTTCTAAAATACAAAAAAAAAGAATTGTATAGTTATATTTTTATACATATGCTCTTTATGTTATAGTTTTTAAAATATGGAACTTATATTATGTTTGGGATTGTAGAAATTTTTTGCAAATTTCAATGTCATGATTTAACTCAGTCATGCCTGGTCCAAGCCTGGGTAAATTGAGGAGGGTTGCGCGTTAGGTAGCCGACATCCAGCGTAAGGGAGACAAATTCCTAAATAGTGTTATTTTTAGTAACACTATTTATGAATTAGTCTCAAACCAGTTCGGATTTTTTCAACATAGATTTAAGCAAGCATTTAGATTTCGTTGGGGCGTTCCCTATTAGCTATGCGTTGCATCGTCCGAATGCAATGAGAAGTTGGCAAGGCCCGCTACATCGCTGCCCGATAGTTCAAAATTTGCGAGGGTTCTCGCATGCATTTCTGCATGCGAGTAAAAGTTAGTTCTGCTGCATCATTGTCCATATGCAATCCAAAATTTGCAAGGGTTCTCGGATGATGGATGCATGCTGGTAAAGAAGTTAGTCCAAAAGATGTTGCAAAGGAAGATATGGATATGTAGTTGGAATATTGACAATTTGACTGGTAAATCGATGGAGATAATCGATACGATGGAAAGAAGAAAGATTCAAATATTATGTCTTTAATGAACAAAATGAGTCGGAGAGTAAGAAAAGGAGATCGAGAAGACATGCTTTAATCTTTGGTATTCATGTAAAGATCATCTCAGAATGGTGTTAGAGTGGTTGTTCATAAGGATTTGAAGGACTGTGTGGTTGAGGTGCAAAGATTCAAGTATCGGATTATTTTGCTAAAAGTGGTGATCGAAGAAGAAATTTTGAATATCATCTCAGTTTATGCACCACAAATTGTTGTAGATGAAAGGATTAAACAAGCTTTCTGGGAGGATTTGGATAAGATTATGCATGGAATCCCTCAAAGGGAGATGATTTGCTTAGGTAGAGATCTTAATGGACATGTGGGAAATGATACTTTATGGTATGCTAGTGTTCATGGAGGACATTGGCTTCGGGGATAGAAATGAAGAGGGATAAATCATTCTAGATTTTGTAAAGGCTTATGATCTTTTCATATCAAACACTCTCTTCAAGAAGAGGGAGGAACATTTAAATACCTGTAAGAGTCGCTCTACTAGAACACAGATAGATTACTTTACGTTGAGGAGAAGAGATCAGTTATGTTGCAAAGAGTGCAAAGTAACCTGGGGGAGTGTTTGACCACTCAACATTGCTTGGTTGTCATGGATGTGCAAATAAAAGCGCTGGTAAAGAAAAGGAAGGTTTCTAAGATTACTAGAACTAGATAGTGGAATCTTCAATTGAAGCAATCAAACTTCAGGGAGAATTTTTTAGAAGACTTATCTTGGGACTGTAACGGAAGTGCAAACGAGATGTGGGAGACAGTAGCATCTTATATTCGAAGGGTAGCCAAAGAGTTGCTAGGCGAGTCAAAGGGAGGAGCTCCAAGCCAAAATGAGCTTGGTGGTGGAGTGGAGGGGTGCAAAGGAAGCTCAAAATTAAAAGAGCATGCTTTAAAACTTTGTCTAAGGATAGAACATATGAAACTATCACAAACTACAAAATAGGGAAGAAGGAAGCAAAGAAGGCTGTAAACGAAGCTAAGTCAAAAGCTTATGAATTTTTATATAAAAATCTTGACTCTAAGGAAGACCAGAATATTATATTCAGGTTGGCTAAAGCAAGAGAAAGAAAGACCAAAGACCTTTCTCAAGTGAGATGCATTAAGGATGAGGAAGGTCACATGCTTGTTATTCAGAAAGATATAAAAGCTAGATGGAAGCAATACTTCTATAAGCTTTTCATTGTGGAATGAAATGGAGAGATCACTTTGTGAGATCTAGCTAGTTGTGAAAGTTACTTGAATCGTGCAAGCTATAGACGAATACAAGGGAAGGAAGTAGAAAAGGCTTTGAAGGTTATAAGACATGGGAATGGTATATAACATGATGGCATTCCTATAGAAATTTGGAGAGTTTTAAGGAGTGTGGTTTGACTTGACTCACAGATTTATTCAATGTTATTTGGCAAAGTAAGAAAAAACCTGAAGATTGGAAGAGAAGCATCATAGTACCTCTTTATAAGCATAACGATGACATTCAAAGTTGTTCGAATTACAAAGGTATCAAGCTGATGAGTCACACTATGAAAATTTGGGAACATGTGATCAAAAGAAGGCTGAGGCAAGTTTCCAAAGTAAAAGAAAATCAATTCGGATTCATGCCATATCGCTCCACTATTGAAGCCATCCACTTGCTGATGAGAACAATGGAGATTTATAGAGCTAAAAGGAAGAACCTTCATATGATTTTAATTGATTTGGAGAAGGCTTATGATTCTATCCCATGAGAGATATTGTAAAGAGTTTTGGAGAAAAGTCAAGTACTTGTCCTATACATTAATGTCCTGAAAGATATGTATGATATGACTTCATCTTGTGTAAGGATACAATCTGAGAAGACTGATTATTTTGACATTAACTTTGGTCTGCATCAAGGTCCAATTTAGGGTCCATTCCTTTTTACTATTATTATGTATGAGTTGAGAAGTCACATTCAGTATGGGATACCTTAGTATATTTTATTCACTGATGATATTGTGTTGATTGATGAGACTAGAGATGGAGTAAATGAGAAGCTTGAGGTCTGGAGACATATATTGGAGACTAAATGATTTCGTATAATTAGGACTAAGATTGAATATATGGAGTGCACTTTTAATGGAAGCAATGGTGAAGGAATTGAAGTGAAGATTGGTTACGATAACATTCAGAAGAGAGATTCATTTAGATACTTGGGATCTATTTTGCAACATGAGGGTGAAATTGATGGAGACGTTACAAATATAATAAATGCAGGTTGGCTAAAGTGGAGAGGAGCTTCTACTGTTCTTTGTGATAAGAAAATTCCTTTGACAATCAAAGGAAAGTTTTATAAAGTAGATGTGAGACCTGCTATGCTCTATGGATCTGAATGTTGGCCTGTGAACCATACATATGTGCAAGGAATGGTTGTAGCAGAAATGAAAATGCTAAGGTGGATGTGTCGACACACACACACACACGTAAAGATCAGATTCGGAATGATGTCATCATAAAGAAAGTTAGTGTAGCTCCGATCGAGGATAAGATGCAAGAAAATCGCACAAGGTGGTTTGACCATTTGCAAAGGTGGTCAACTCATGCATCGGTGAGATGATACGAGTTTTGGGATGTTCAACTGCTAAGAGAGGGTGAGGAAGGCCTAAGAAGTGTTGGAATGGGACTATACGAGGGGATCTTAGTTTTTTTGGATCTAAGCCTGAGAATGACCGAGATAGATTTGAATGGAGGCAAAGAATCCATGTAGCCGACCTTAGTTAATGTGGAAAAATGCTTTGTTGTTGTTGTTGATCAATATCATGATTTATTTGGAGAATACTTGTTAAACAGATGGGAAAACCGCAAGACGGGATGCCTTGGCGTATACAAGTATCTAGGGTTTTCTTTTTTGTTCTTAAATGTAGAAAAAGGGGGAGGGGTGAGTTGCATATATAGCCCGACATATTACCAGATATATTAACTATTTTAATCTTAGTAGTAACTATAAATTCTTAATCCCTTCGCTATGTGGTTAGGTGGTTCCCAGTGGCGAATGAGTTAAGTCATATGTATGATATTGATAATTTGGAGACCTTTGAACCTGTGCAAAGATGAACATTGTGCATATTATCTTTCCAATGCTATTATTTTGATATTGTGGGGTTTCATCAAGTTGATGTCAAAAATAATTTTCAACTCGTGATCCCTAAGAAGTTTACACGCATATACCTAAACAAGAAAACATTGCAAAATAAATAAATTGTATGGACTAAAACAATCAATAATGGACTGGGTTGAGAGTCTTGGGGTGGTGATTGTTAGTCTTGAATATTGCCAAGGCAATAAAGATAATATTTTTTTGTATAAATTCATGAGTAATGGAGGCAAGGTGTTGGTCCTATTATTCTACCTCACCTTGATCAGATTGAAAAATAAATATGTTGTCAACGAGGCAAGTCAGTTATGCATGCTTCCATTGATGTGATATTAAGGTTCTGGAATGTATTCACTCCTACTTAAAGAAGAAACAGAGAAAGGATTCATTTTCGTCAAAGATGGAAAGCTTGGGATTGAAGGTCAAGTATTGAAGCTGAACACATGGCTATTACGATAGGAGTTGCAGAGATGCTATGCATTAAAATCATTTTACAACAACAACAAAGCCTTTTCCCACAATTAAGTAGGGTCGGCTACATGGATTCGCCTCTATTCAGATCTATCTTGGGTCAATCTCGGACTTGTATCAAAAAAACTAAGATCCCTTTGATAGTCGACATTTTGACATATTAAATTGTACTTGACTTACCTATGAGAGTATTTTGTTCAAGCTTAGATAATTCGATAGTCGACACCCAATCAAATGGGTCATTTTGACAAAATTAATTCACAATGAGGCAACTAATCTGATTTAGTTTGTTTTAGTAGGTTTGTATTTTTCACATTTATTTAAATATACTCTTATATTTTAATATATATTTGGACATTTTCAATACTACCATTATGAAATAAAAAGTCGCAAGTGAAATCCATCTAATTATCATGCATCTTATTATTAGTTTACTTTAAAAAATAAGAAAATTGGAATCATATTACACTTCACAAATCAATCTAAAATTTTATTTATATATTTAGGAAATATCGACCTTGGGGATGTCTAGCGGGAGCGAGGGTGGTAGTGGAGTAGGAGCGGCGAGAGCGATGGAGGGAGTGAGGGTGGTAGAGGAGTAGGAGCGGCGAAATCAATCTCTTGCTCAGGTGGTAATCCAGGTAGTTCCTCTAGAAATACATCAAGAAACTCACACACTACAGGTACATCTTCTATTATTCTGTCTGACTCTGATGTTGTGGTTACATAAGGTAGATAGCCTTAGCACCCTCTCTCTAACAATTGTTGTGCCTTCAGAGTAGTGACATTATCATTGGATGTCTTTCCAATGAACTGGAATTCTATCGAGTTAGGAAAGTGAAAAGTTACTGTCTTATGAAAACAGTCAAGGCATGCTTGATGCCTTTCTTGCCAGTCCATCCTTAGGATGAGATCAAATTTATTCATATTTCAATAAATACTAGAGAAGCTAATAAATGATGTCCTACAATCTATACCACACAGTCATCTAAGATCTCTTGTATTATGAATACTTTACCTCCTTATGTCTTAATCAAATAATTGTTTTGTGCTTTTACCAGAATCTTCTCCTTACAATGGGAATTGAATATTCTTCTTCTTTTCTTTTTTGTGCCTAAGAAGCGCCTCCTCCATTGCTCCTTCAAATGGAGTAGGGCAAACAAATTCTATTGACTTATAGGGTGAATAGAACCCTCGACTCTAGCATCCAAGGGTCTGGATGACTTGGATTTCTCATCGTGGCATTAAGTCTTCACTCTAATGCGTGCTACCTTTGCCCCATCTCGTAGAGCATTGCCATCACAGCCGCTAATTTCCTAGGCACATCTTGATCTGTCATGATCCTGTGATGAATCAAGGCCAAAGGTTAGGTCCTATACGTTTTAGGATGATGTGCACATGGGACAATGACCTGTGAATGGTACTGCAGTTACTTATTAAGATCAAAGGATCTTAAGACAACCTTGGTTTCTGAATACTGCTCATAGTTATCTATTATTAAGTACATTATTAGAGTAACCGAGCTCTGATACCAATCTGTCACGACCCCAATTCCGGACCGTCGGATCTCCCATATTCGAATCTGGTTACTCAGCAATAATTTATTCAGCAATCACAACTAACATTCAGAAACAGACTGTAATTAAAAATACTTAAACGAAGTATTACAACACTTTTCCATTCATAAATAAAGTCACATGATACATTGTCCCATTAAAACCATTCACAGGTACATTAGCTGGCAAGAAAATACACGAAAAGATTACTAACTACCTTATAGAGTAGATGACTAGATGACTATATTAGCTGGCTGGATTATTATTGTCATTGTGATGGCTGACCGACACCTGTTGGGTTTTTCATAAATCATATGATAACAATTAGCGATTACTAAGTAGTGAAGAAGAGAAAAGTAACAAATGTGTAATTTTTCAAAACATGTTATCACAAAAAGTTTCATTTATTCTCATTAGCTTAAGTCCTACTCATTTCTATTCCACGTCAGGGATTAGCCCCGGAGAACCCCACCATTAATGGATTCCGAAGCTGTGGACACTTTGAGATGGGATATTGCATTGATCTGGTGAGCTTATTCCGCCTCACGTTGCCTCAACCAATCCTCCAATACTACCTTAACAATTTCCTTCTCATTTGTTATCCAGGGTTCCAAACCCTCAGCCTGTCAAACAAAGAAGCACACCGTCCTCGAGGACGCGGTAGCTTAAAACCTCAGGCTAACTTTTAATAACATTAACCTACGGCTTTAAGAACATGTTATCGTAATCCAGCGCTATCAAACCACCCGTGCCTCCACATAGTACGACAATATCTTTCGTCGTTTAACCCGAATATATTGGTGCCTGATAGCACGTGTTGCTCGTGCGCACTTATCAAAATAGGTCAACCGTGTACCGCCTAGGTAGGGTCACACTAATACGGGTTCCTTCCGACAAACCTACAGGTTGTATGTCCGACCTTTAGTTCTACTCCCAGTCATTTCTTAACGTAACATACGATCCTTTTCAGGATCCAACTTAATACACATCAATTCCCATGATTTTCGTTAAGTCTTCGATTTGCATAATCATAAACATTGAGTATAGCATGGCATATATATTAATTTATATATTTATGTACTCATATTTATGCTCATTTTAACTTCCAAACCCCAACTTTTCAAGCCACTGCATCAATTCGATGCTTAAACCTTATTTTAGTTGAAATCACAAAGCAACTTTTAATATTTTCTCAAAAAATAGCCAAATTAGATTTTTTTCATAGCGAAGATCATAAAATCAAGAATCTCAACGATCTCATATGAAAATCCAACAGTAAAAGGAAGGATTTCGTTACCTAATCGATCTCTCTCTCGCGTAGGCAGTGTTTTGATTTTTTTCAGAAATGATGATTATGGCTCATGAAATGATCGATTTCTTTTTTCGTATAAAAAACGCTAAGAAGGTGCCAAGAATGCGAAGAACGAACGAAGAACAAACGAAGAACACGAAGAACATATTTTCTCTTGGAATTTCAGCAGAGCTGCCCCTTATACATGGTGATATTTGTAGGAAAATTTCGACAGAGTTTCCTCTTATATCGGGGCATTTTTTTATAAAAGTTTCGGCAAAGTTTCCCATTATATCGGGACATATTTAAAATTAAAACGGAAAGTGTTTCCTCGATAAAATCAACGAGAGGGAAACAACAACGAATCTGAAAGAATATAATCAAACTGCAAGAGATGAAGAAACGGTAGACACGCCATGCCTTAGGTTAGTGAAGGTGTGACGAATCACAGGGTTTACTGACGTGCATAACCGCCCGCACCTAAGTAGGGTATTGTACAAATTTCTCCATCAAAACAATTGTAAAAGCGAAATCAAAATTGAAAGAATAAAAGCGTAAGCGATGGAGAATCGGTAGACACCACGCGTCTTACGTGAGTGAAAGTGTGACGAATCACTGGGTTGACTGACGTGAATAGCCGCCTGCACCTAAGTAGGGTGTTACACATATTTCTCTTCGAACCACAACAGAAAATGAATTGAAAAGAAAGATGAATAAAAAAACAAAGCTGGAAAAAGAAGATGAATCGAAAACTTAGCTTGCGAAGCAAACTAGGAGAGGATCGTACCTTCCTCTTCCTCGTTCTCACGGCAGCGCTTCGCTAGCGTTTCTTCCCCACCTCCCTCTCCTCATCCCGACCTCTCGACCCTAGCCCTTGGGGTAGTGGTGGTAGTGGAAATCGTAGAGAATGAATGGGTGGGGAGGTATTTATAGGCTCCAGAAAACCACAAACCATGGTTTGTAAACCATGGTTTAGACCTTAACCGCGGTTAGCAGCACATGGTTTTGGTCCATGGTTTTGGCCAAGTCTTATCCTAAACATAAGGTTTAAGTTAGAACTTTCCAGAGTATTCTAGATTCATTAGCGACGTATAATTAATGCTAATCGTGATTAACTTTCGCTAATCACGATTTATCTTTAGCCGCTCACGCTTAACTTTTGCTAACAAATGATTAGTGTTTGCTCATGGTCATTGTCGGTCCGTAACTATCATTAGTTTCTTTAGTCATGTATAATTAGTCTTAATGACGGTCATTACGGGTTAAAGACGTCTTAAACCTCCTTACTTCTCTTTCTTCTGAAAATCATAACAAATTAAAACGAAGTCTGATTCACACGAAACAAATTCCGTTGGTTTCCTCTTGACGAGCCGAATCGTATGATATAGGATCCGAATATGCCCATGTTCAAGGCTTTACAATGGTGGTCTAAGTGGAAGATACAGAAGGCTTCGAGGCTTAGAGACTATTAGAGCAGGAGATAACACATAGAGTTGGGGGTTTCTTGGCGGGGGCAACCTCCTTGGATAGCCAATGAAGATCTTGACTTGGAATGTAAGGGGTTTGGGCAGATCGGTGAAGCGATTGGTAATTGCATCACAATTATAAAATCGTATAAGATTTTCATTCTTCCCCATCCTATTTCAAGTCTCAATGATTCATTAATTCTTTGATTTATTAGAATGCTACTATGATCGAGGTGATCTAGATCTCTTTTCGTTGTTTATGAGTCATGTGGATGGAACTTAGTAAGTGTAGATGATGTATCTCGTATTCTGATTCTTTTCTTGTTAAATTTCTCAAACTCAGTGGATAGTCTGTGGTCTTGGTCTGAGTGAGACCTCACACTATTACTCTAAAGCAGTAAGGAAGCCTTATGGTTGGGGGGCCTCCGAAGGCATGCGGTGGAATGTAATGCATTCTAACTAAGTTTCCAACACATTCACTAGCTTCTATAACAACCGTGGTAGTACCTCTGAGTTTGATAAGAATGATTTTCATAATGTGATCTTTTCTTTTCTCCAAGACCTACTGACGGAACAATAACTAGCTCAACTGAAATTAAGCTCAACTGTAACCAAGCTCAATTTTATCCAACTCAACTGTAACCAAGCTCAACTGTAACCAACTAAAATGTAACTGATGGGAGAAAAGAAATCGATGCTTTAGACGTACCCGAGGGCTCTCTTATATAGGAGAATAGCACTGGGTTAATTGCGTGATAAGTACAATGAGAAAGAGAAATTGAAATAAGACATACATAGTACGATATTTTATCTTTACACTCCCCCTCAAGCTGGAGCATATATATCTATCATGCTCAGCTTGGACCAACATTTCTGAAAAGGACTTCGTGTTAGAGCTTTGGTGAAGATATCTGCTATCTGATCTCCTGTAGATACGTGAGCTGTAGATATGAGCCCCTTCTGGATCAGATCTCGAGTGTAATGACAATCTACCTCAATATGCTTCGTTCGTTCATGGAAAGCTGGATTATTTGCGATGAATAATGCGGCTTGATTATCACATAATAGCTGCATAGGAAGAGGAACATCTATAGAGAGATCAGTCAACACCGATCTAACCCACATCATCTCTGTACTCACTTGAGCCATGGCTCTGTAATCTGATTCTGCACTTGATCTGGCAACTACAGTCCGCTTCTTGCTTTTCCATGAGACAAGTGAGTGACCTACAAAAACAACAAATCCTGAAGTAGACTTTCCGTCCGTGGGGCATCCTGCATAGTCAGCGTCTGCACACGCTGTTACCTTCAATGAACTGCCCCTACTGAATAGGAGTCCGGATCTAGGTGAGTTCTTTAGATATCTCAAGATCATGTAGATAGCATCCATATGAGTTTTCCTGGGACACTCCATAAATTGGCTAACCTTGCTTACTATAAACATAATATCAGGTCTGGTGATAGTCACATATAGAAGTTTCTCCACAAGCTCCCTGTACCTCCTGCTATCAACTTCTTCTGTGTCATCATCATAAAATTTCACATTTGGATCCATAGGCGTCATGGTTGGCTTGCACCCAGTCATACCTGTCTCAGATAGGAGATCCATGACAAACTTCCTTTGGGTCATTACTAGACTCCAATGATTCCTGGCAAATTCTAACCCCATGAAGTAACGAAGGGTGCCAAGATCCTTGGTCACAAATTCTTTGCCTAGGAACTTCTTGGCTACCTGAATGCCTTGAGCATCATCTCCTGTTACAATAATATCATCTACATAGACAAGAATGGCAACTGTACCTCGCTGTGTCTTCTGAACAAATAGAGACTGGTCCGCAGTGGGCCTCTTGAATCCTTGTTGCTCAATCAATTCGGACAGCTTTTGATACCAAGCTCTAGGACTTTGCTTAAGTCAATATATGGCCTTATGTAGCCGGCATACCTTCTGTGACTCCCCCTCAACAGTAAACCCAGGTGGCTGCTGCATGTAAACTTCCTCGTGGAGATCCCCATATAGAAATACATTCTTCACATCGAGCTAGAATAACGGCCAATCACGTAAAACAACAACTCCTAGTAAAATGCGGGGCGTCGAGTGTCTCGCCACTGGGTGAAGCCACCGGCCACCAACCTTGCCTTGTAGCGATCCACAGTCCCATCTGCATTATGCTTAATGGAAAATATCCATTTGCAGCCTACTATGGAAGCACCCTGTGGAGGAGGAACAATAGACCATGTCCCACGAGATGTTAAGGCTGCCATATCCTCTTCCATCGCCTGACGCCACCTGTTGTCCTGTAATGCCTCCTTATATATTCTGGGTACAGTAGCCACGAAAAGGCCAACAACAAACCTCTTATACTCATCTGAAAGATGATCCAAAGAGACATGCGCTGCAATTGGATATTTAGCACATTGACGACGTGGCTTTCTCAGCGCAATAGGAATATCCAGATCGTCCTCCACAGTATCCTCTACAGCAGAGTCTTCCTGTAAAACTTCAGGGCCATCAATAGAAACCGTGTTATCATGACATACCTCAGGCGTGCTGGATGATGTGGACGGTTGATGAGCATAAGTGCTAGTAGAAGACCTGCGCATGTAACAATGGGTAAAAATGTCGATGGAGGTGGTGGTGATGGTGGCATTGGTAGTTGAGTTTGATTTTCTGGGTCAGCTGATGAGGTAGATGGAGGTGGAGGAACAACAATATCTTTTGCATTGTCAGTGGATAACCTGTCACATGCAGGAGAGAAGTACATGATGGACTCAAAGAAAGTGACGTCCGCACTCACATAGTATCTCTTATTTGTTGGATCATGACAACGATATCCTTTTTGAGTGCGAGAGTACCCAACAAACACACATTTGATAGCCCTTGGAGAGAGCTTATCACGACCAGGAGTACAAATATGCACTAACGCAACAGACCCAAAGACACTAGGTGTGAGGGAGAAAAGATCCTTCTTGGGAAACGCAATCAAGAAAGGGACCTTTTCTTCCAGAACAGTAGACGACATGCGATTCACCAAGTAGCATGCAGTGAGAACCACATTCCCCCAAAAGGAGTGAGGGGCATGACTATGGATCAACAGAGTCCGGGTGACATCAAGAAGGTGACGATACTTGCGTTCCGCCACATCATCAAAGCGAGCTGCTGGAAGAGGTCCAGTTGTAGGCTCAATTTGCTCTGCCACCCGTGCAATGGCGGGATACCCATGTTTGTGAAAGCACGTCTCCTCAGAGTGGCCTGGTCGATGACAGTGAGTACATGGGCCAAGGTGTCTGCCTCCTCCTCTACCACGAGGTCCACGACCTCGAAAATGTGACGCTCCTCTGCAACGAGTGGCAGCCATAGCTATAGGAGTAGGCTGGGATGTAGATGCCGATGTAGTAGGAATCCTACTCAATCGCTTATATACCTCCTCCATTGGTGGGATAGACTCGCCAGTCAGGAGTTGAGTATGTGCAGCATCGTACTCTGAATAAGGGAAGATAGAAATACTCTAGTCATCGTAGTATTTCTGTAAGCCTGATGTTGCTCCGTACTGGTAGTGATTGGCATGAAGCTATGCAATCTCTCAAACATGCCCCGTAGATGAGAGAAATGGACATGTAATGGCTTCCCATTCTATTTCGTAGAAAAGATGTCGAATTGTAACTAGAGAATTTTGCTTTCATTCTTGGACTGCCCATATGTCGCAGCCAGGATATCCCACATAGCCTTCGCTGTGGGTTGGTTCACAATATCATTTGCAATCTCCGTAGTCAGCGTCCCAGATAACCAGATACGAGCATATGCATCATCTTGCTTCCATGTCGCATTTGTTCCAGTCTTGTCCTCCGGCTCAGATTCAGTCAGAATGTGCTCCTTGTTGTGGCATTGCATAAGGGTGCGGAACTGCATGGACCATAGTTCATAGTTGGTCCCATCCATCTTGATAATAGGAGCTGGGCCTTTGGAGGCCCCCGAAGATGTAAACACGTCACCCTTGTTGTCTGACATGATTGATGAAGTGCCTAAGACCGACGCAGAGAACGAATTAAACGGTCTACAGAATCATATCAGGGGAAGGTTGTATGTGTAGACTCATACAACCATCCCGATGTCTTGTTGAGGCGCCGACCTGAGTTATGAACCTCCGGGAGAGATCGACTAGACCCGCAATGGCTGAGAAGACATCGAGACCTCTTCGGAGTTCAAGACGGTGACGCTAGGGCCACTGGGAGTTGCTGTGCGGTCCCCTCAAGGGGTGCATGTTGCCGCCAGAAACACGGCAGAGCCGCTAGGGTGACATGGAGGCGCCTGGGGAGGCAGGCTGCGGCCGCAGAGGCCTTGGACTGCCTGGAAAGGTAGGCTGGCGGCGCCTAATCGGCTTAGGAGGCCGCCTGGGAAGTCGGGGCGACCCTTGGCGCGCCGCGGGATCGCCGAGGAAGGCGGAGAGGCAGCGCGGTATCACCATGGGAGGCCTGTGGCGGCGCGGAATCGCCGAGTGAGTCGGATGGGTGGTGCGGGATCGCCGAAGACCCGCCTGGGGAGGTGCGGAAGAGAGCCCTTGCTCTGGGGCTGCGCCACCTGTGTGCCTGGGCAATGGGAGGCAGGCGTTGGGGCACGAGCGGCCGGGGGGGGGGGGGGTGGAGGGGCTTAGGGTTAGGGTTTTGGGTGGTGGTAACCGAAACCCCGGTCTAGGACCGCTGCTCCGATACCATGATGGGAGAAAAGTAATCGATGCTTTAGACGTACCCGAGGGCTCTCTTATATAGGAGAATAGCCCTGGGTTAATTACATGATATGTACATTGAGAAAGAGAAATTGAAATAAGACATACATAGTACGATATTTTATCTTAACAATAACCAATCTCAACTGTAACGAACTTTCAAGAACAATAATCAAAACTCATGTAGTGAGGAAGCTTCAAAGAGACCCTTCCGTCTCGCCCACCCAGTGGAAGTGTGTTCCCGGGGAAGGCTAGGCCTACTCCAAAACTATGCCCCTGAAACGAGGGAGAGACTCTCCGGAACAAGTCACTCTAGAAAAACTGTCCCGGCGGGTGCGGGCAAACAAGCTTGAAACACCAAAATCGAGGGCCCTCCAGCCTAGGAAACCTAATGAACACAGGGTCAACAGAACCGGTCTAAAAGAGAACCTGTAGATCCCAAAGAGGCGTAAAACTAGGAGCGATCGCGAAAAATCAAGAAAAAAGATTGGGATCCTAGACCTGCGCAATACGCGGCGGCTGCCCTACTCCCGCCAGTTCAGGGTCACCACGCCCTCGCACAATCGGGTGGAAGGATCACCATGATCGGCACTCCACTCTTAATTATCAATCAACACTAAATCACCATCACTGACTTCATTCCTCATCCTTTTCAATCCTTTCTGTGGTTGGCTGTACAGATCTAGGTCTTTTCTTAATAATTTTGTCAATAGAGATCTATATTTACTAAAGTATGTCCAAGGGATTATTTTATGAAGATGATCAGTCTTTGTGGTCACAAGTTATCATTTCCGAAATAATGAGATTAGCAGTTATTCATTAGATCTGGATCTAATTTTGATTCAATGCAGAAATTCCTCTTTTCGTATTTTACTTGTAATTTAGTAGCGTGATTATTGATCTAAAATTTATAAGTACGTTGTATGAAAATACCCCGGTGTTCTCATTTTTCAGGTTATGAGATTAAAAACTTGTTTATTAGATATGGATTCAAGTTTAGATTAATGAAAAATTTCCAATTCTTATTTAGTTATGTGTTTAATTGTTTCTCATTTAAATCTAAAATTTGTCTCAACTTGCGTTCTAATTCATCCTCAAATCGCTAAATTTTTGCCATGAGATTAGTGACTAATTAGTGCTCTTAATACTTGATTTAGTTGTATACAGTTCCTCCCAAATCTCTTCTCAATCCACATGAAGTCAGTTGCTAATTGGTCTGAAGTTGTCCTTAGTTTGCATGCTATACTCAGTTTTTAAACATTTCATTCCTAGATTAAAAGCTTAGAATTGATCTTAGATTAATCTTTATATTCTCAATCGTCTTTTATGCTAAAAACTTCAACTTTTCAACCTTTAAACTCTAAGATCAGGAGTTATAGCATTGTACTAATTTCACAATTTAGCGACTTTTGAACGGTCGCAAATCTCATATGAAATTCTTCAAATTTCAAACATAAAATCGATGGCTTATTCCGTAGAGCCCTAGGGTCTCTTATATAGAGAGAAAACCCTTGGGTAAATTACATAGACATACATGAGGTAAATAAGAAATACGCAACGGTCTATAACATAACGTAAACCTCTACACTCCCCCTCAAGATGGAGCATAGATATTGTTGGAGTATTTGGTAGTGCGCCTATTGAGTTGTAGATGGGTAAATGGATACATCCAGGATCCATTTACCCCATCCAGTGGTTTAGTCCCACATCGTCCAGTGGTGAGACTTGGAGGCCCTGTGGAGGCTATATAAGGAGCCCCAAGCGTCCTGTAACAAATGAGAAAGTTCAATAGAATATCCGCCCATTTGAGGGCTTCTCCCGTGGTTTCATCCCGCTCCTCACGGAGTAGGGTTCCACGTAAAATCCCGATGTTTATTCTTGTTTTATCTTTTCTCTGATATCCGCTTCCGCATGTTTATTTTCTAACATGGTATCAGAGCGGGTTTGATTCTCGGAGTTTTTTTTCCTTATTCATGTTCGAGATTCGTTTGTTGTTCTTGGAGATTATTACATTTGTCATTTGTTCAAGATTAGAGTTTATTGTTTTGGGGTTTTTCTGAAAACCCTAAATCTGAAGGCCGCCTGGAGCCTTTGCAGCAACAAGTGTCATGAATCTTGCGCAGACGGCGCAAGATCGAATTCCCCCCCAGGGAAGCTGCCCTAGCAGAAACCTCCATTGCGCAAGTGCGAGGGTTCCAGACCCATGGGTGACTCCATCGCAATAGGCACACGCATCTCAACCCGGCCGAAATCACCAGAGCAACACCAACCTCCTCTCAACAGAGGCGGCCAGAGCCCCTCAACAGAGCGAGGTCAGCCCCCTGCGCAGCCCATCCTTCCTCGCGCAGGTGGGCCTCCAAGCATCTTCCCCTAGGCGGAGACGCGTGACATCCCTCACGCGCGCACGAGGCAGCATCATCAGTTCAGAGGTCCCAACGTCGATCGCGCAAAGCCGCACATGCGGCGGTATCTCCAGTTGCAGGCGCAGGCAACGCTCTCTCTATTCGACCCCAGGCGATGCCCCAAGCGGCGCGCAGCCCTCCAGCAGGCCGCGCGCGCAGCCCTCGAGCCCCCAGGCTCCCTTCCTCATCATCGTCATCGTTCACCTGCGGCCCTCCGAAGAACCCTCCAATTGCATCGCCTCATCTTCCCTTTCGTGCAAATCAGGTCGCGCAGGCAGAGCTCCTGCTCCAGCGCGAGCCTCCTCCCTTCATCGCGCGCACGCCCAGGCGTGAATCAGAGATCTCCCAGGCGGAGCCCCGATCGAGGCGGCGCTCGACCCCCTTCATCGCGCGCACGCCCAGGCGTGAATCAGAGATCTCCCAGGCGGAGCCCCGATCGAGGCGGCGCTCGACCCCTACTGGCAACGACGAGCCGCCTGCGCATCCAGGTGCGACGACATATCCCATACTTGGGGGCGGCGGCGGTTTGTATTTCCAGGAGAAGAGGTTCTCCCGTGGGGAACCCTAACAAGGGTAGCGAGCCCCTGTTTGTATTTTTTTTTAAAAATAAGGGGGGTTTCTTTTGAGGGCTAGTTCGAGCCCACGTGATAAAAAAAGGGAGAGGTGATTGATTTGGGCCCAAGTGGGCCGAGTAAAAAAAATAGAGAAGAAAAAAAGAGAGGACCGTACAAAGAATAAAAAAAAAGCTGTACGCTAGAGTAAAAAAATGAATGTTTTCAAAAAAAAGGCACGTACATTTGAAAAAGCCGTATGCTGTTAAAAAAAGCCGCGTACAAAGAGAAGTCGTATGCTATTTCAAAAAAAAAGAGTTGCAAAAGGCAAAAAAAAGGTTGAAACCACTTTTATAAAAATGTTAAAAAAATTACGGCTTAAAAAAATGAAGAAAAGCTGCAAGTGATGTTTTGTCCCCTGTTTATCTTGTCTTCTCCCAACTTTGTCGATGTTCATCTTCCGACAAGTATGGGAGAAAGGGGGAGTATATATGTAGAGTCACAGGTCTTGTGCTCCAGATTCAGATGCCAGATGCAGATTATTCAGACTAGCCAGATATTCAGACTCTACAGTTGTTCAGACTCGACGTCAGAAGGTTCCGAGTCCAGTTTCAGACACGCATATGTTTACGGTCATTTTCAGATGAGCATATGTTGCCATCATTGTCAGCGGTCCCCATCATTCTTCTTGTTGTCAGGCCAGAGTTTTCATGTGAGCCATAGGGACTCCAGAGCAGAGGACCATTCCCTATGCCATTGAGGGCAAGGGTTTTCATGTGGTATCATAGGTACACCAGAGCAGTGCACCATTCTCTGAGCCAGATGGGAGAGACCCAATTCTCCGACGAGGAGACTTTAGGTGCAGTTTCAGACTCGATGGTCAGATTCCGAGTCTTCAGTTGACTCACACTCCAGCCCGTTTGTCCTCCTCACCTGCATGACATGAGAAGCAACTCCCTCGACTGCAGCAAGTGCGCGTTGGGTTGATATTGTCCGTAGTGTGAGTTGAATTTCTTTCTGTTTGTTTGTCCAAGCTGAGCATTGCATGCTCCAACTTGAGGGGGAGTGTTGGAGTATTTGGTAGTGCGCCTATTGAGTTGTAGATGGGTAAATGGATACATCCAGGATCCATTTACCCCATCCAGTGGTTTAGTCCCACATCGTCCAGTGGTGAGACTTGGAGGCCCTGTGGAGGCTATATAAGGAGCCCCAGGCCTCCTGTAACAAATGAGAAAGTTCAATAGAATATCCGCCCCTTTGAGGGCTTCTCCCGTGGTTTCATCCCGCTCCTCACGGAGTAGGGTTCCACGTAAAATCCCGATGTTTATTCTTGTTTTATCTTTTCTCTGATATTCGCTTCCGCATGTTTATTTTCTAACAGATATCAATCATGCTCAGCTTGGAAGAGCATCTCTGGAAAGGTCCTCTGAGCAGTGGCTTGGTAAATATATCAGCAGTCTGGTCCTCTGAATTGACGTGTGAAGTGGAAATCAAGCCCTTCTGGTTCATGTCTCTAGTGTAGTGACAATCCACCTCGATGTGCTTTGTTCTTTCATGAAAAACTGGATTATTGGCAATGAACAATGCTGCCTGGTTGTCACATTGAAGCTGCATGGGTAAAGAGACATTTACATTCAAATCTTCCAAGACTGCTCATACCCACATCATTTCCGTGCTTGCTTGTGTCATGGCTCTATATTCGGATTCAACACTGGATCTAGCCGCAACAGTTTGTTTCTTGCTTTTCCAAGAAACCAAAGAGCTTCCTATAAAGATAGCAAATCGTGAAGTAGACTTACGATCCTTTGGGCACCCTGCATTGTCTGCGTCTGCATAAGCGGAAATGGACAGATCTGTGTCCTTTCTAAATAACAAACCTGTGCCTGGAGAAGACTTTAGGTATCTCAATATCATATACAAGGCTTCCATATGAACTTGCCTAGGCTGCTCCATAAATTGACTCGCCCGGTTTACTGCAAAAGCAATATCCGGTCGAGTTATGGTGATGTATAGAAGCTTACCCACCATCTCTCTGTATATTCTTTTGTCCACCTCTTCAGTATCATTGTCGTATAGTCTCATACTTGGGTCCATAGGAGTGCTCGACGGTCTGCATCCAACCATTCCTGTTTCAACTAGCAAATCTGTGACATATTTTCTTTGGGTCATTACCATTCCTTGTGCATTTCTCGCAACTCTATCCCCAGAAAATATCATATTGTACCTAGATCCTTCGTAATAAACTGACTTCCTAAAAGAGATTTAGTCATCTCGATTCCATGAGCATCATCTCCTATAACCAGAATATCATCAATATATACCATGACGACCACTGTACCTCTGGGAGTCTTCTGGATAAACAAGGAATGATCCGCATTTGATCTTCTGAACCCCTGACATTCAATCAGCTGGGAAAGCTTCTCGAACCATGCCCGTGGACTTTGTTTAAGGCCATAGATTGCCTTATGAAGTCTACACACCATGTGAGTCTTCCCCTCAGTAGTAAAACCCGGTGGCTGCTGCATATAGACTTCCTCCTGTAGATCACCATACAAGAATGCATTCTTGACATCAAGTTGGAAAATGGGCCAATCACGTACCACATCAACAGATAGGAGAATGCGAAGCGTCGAGTGCCGAGCCACTGGTGAAAATGTATCTAAATAGTCGACCCCATAGGTTTGGGTGAAGCCCCGTGCAACAAGTCTGGCCTTGTACCGATCCAGACGTCCATCTGCATGATATTTAACTGTGAACACCCACTTGCTACTGACCACAGAAGCACCAGGAGGAATAGGAACTAGGGACCAAGTCCCTCGAGACTGTAAGGCACGCATCTCCTCCTCCATAGCTAAACGCCAGCTATCAATCTTCATGGCTTCTTGATAAGTCCGTGGGATCTCAATCGTCGAGACTGCTGCTGCAAACCTCTGGAAATCATCAGTAAGACGATGAAACGACACCTGAGACGCAAGAGGATAGGACGCACATTGCCTCTTCTGCTTCCTATGAGCAATAGGACGATCAAGATCATTATCCACTGTACTGACTGGCGGATCCTCCCCCCTGAAGCAAAGATTCCTGCACCGGTACATTATCTAACCCATCATTAGTTATAACATCGGAGCATACGTGAGGCGTGCTGGATGGTTGACGTGTAGCTTGAGCAGGCCCTGACCGCCTTGTGTAGAACATAGGAAATGGGGGGATGGGATGATATGGAGGCGGCGACGGCGGCGGCGGTTGTGGTGTAGACTCGGATTGATCCAGACTTGGAGGTAGAGGAACATAGACATTATCATCCGGAGATGTGGAGGAAACCAACCTGTCACCTGCAGGGGAGAAGTACATGACTGGCTCAAAAAATGTGACGTCAGCACTAACATAGTACTTGTCGTTAATAGGGTCATAGCATCGATATCCTTTTTGTGTCCGAGAGTAACCCACAAATACACACTTAACAGCTCTAGGAGAGAGCTTGTCAAGTCCTAGAGACAAGCGGTGAACAAAGGCAACTGTTCCAAAGACATGAGGGGTAAGTGAAAACAAGTCCTTATCAGGAAAAAGAACAGAGATTGGAGCTTTTTCCCCAAGAACGGAAGAAGGCATACGATTAACCAGATAGCATGCTCTAAGTATAGCATCTCCCCAAGAAGCTAATGGTGCACAACTTTGAATAAGTAAGGTGCGAGCAATATCAAGAAAGTGCCGATGTTTCCTCTCCACAACACCATTTTGTTGGGATGTGTACGCACAAGTAGTTTGGTGAATAATGCCCTTAGTGGAAAGAAACTGAGCAAGAGTACGAGTACAGAATTCCAATACATTATCCGTGCGCACATATTTAACAGTAGATGAAAAAACATTCTGCACTTCATTTATAAGATTTTTGATAACACTTCCCGCTTCAGATTTATTCTTAAGAAGAATGGTCCAAGAGACACGAGAGAAATCGTCAACCACAACAAGATAAAACCTGTATCCCTGATGATCCGGGACACGACTAGGACCCCAAATATCTATATGAAATAACTCAAATGGGGAGCGACTGCTCCGACTCTGACGACCAGGGAAGCTAGAACGATGATGCTTCCCTAACTGACAAGCTTGACAACGGAAATGACGAATTCGGAGAGATCTATGGCAGGAGGTGACGCATCTTTTGGAGCGGAAGGTGACCAAAGCGAATGTGCCATGTATACGGAGAAACGGATCCCTGAGAATGAAGTGAGACACCAGCATAGGAATTCCGTACTAGACGATAGAGGCCATTAAGCTCAGAACCACGACCAATCACCCTGCCCGTTAGTATGTCCTGAAAAATGACAGAAGATGGTCAAATATAGCACGACGGTGCAAATCTTTTGTAATCTGACTAATTGATAATAAATTCATGGAGAACTCAAGTGCATGTAAAACATTCTGTAAGTGCATGGAGGGTGATAATGAAGTCTCCCCCTGACCCACAATAGGGGAATGAGTGCCATCACTATGAGCACGGAACGACTAGACTGAATATCCCTGTAGGACTGTAGTGTATTTCTGTCACGACAGAGATGATGGGTGGCTCCAGAGTCGACAATCCAACCTGATAGATCGTGGTTATGACGAAAGGTATAATTACTACCTGAGGTACTGGCAGTAGCAAAGGTACTAGCAGACGCAGAAGCCGCAACATCAGATATATCAGCAGCCTCTGACGATGACTATGGCATAATGTCACGAAGCCGTGCAACAAGCTCCTCGAACCTGTGGTCTGGAGTAGATGTTGACGGGGCCTGAACATGATCAGCTACACGTGCCGATGGAAGAAAGCCATGCTTGGAATAGCATGTATCCTTTGAATGACCAGTGCGACGACAGAATGAGCACGTTGAACGCATACGACCTCCTCGGCCACGTGCGCTACCTCCACGACCACGAAATGAAGAGGAACTACCTCGTCCTTTGGAAGCTGCCATTGCAGAAGGAGGTGGAGTAGCTGCGCTGGAGGGAACAGAGATACGACTGAGCCTCCTGTAGACTTCCTCCATCGGAGGAATAGTGGCGTCGGCGAGGATCTGAGAGCGGGCCGCCTCGTACTTCGGATCAAGGACAACAAATAATACGCCCACCATAGTGGCATTGCGGAACGTCTTCTGCTGTTCTGGGGTGGCTGTAAGTGGGATGGTGCTATATAATTTCTCGAACATCCCTCGTAGGGACGTGTACAGAGAGTGAAGAGGCCGTCCATTTTGCTTCATGGTAAAAATATCATGCTGCAACTGCAACATCTTAGTCTCGTTCCGTACTTGAGAATATGTAGTAGCCAAAATGTCCCACATCGCCTTGGCGGTGGGTTGATGGAGGACGTCATTGGCTATCTCCATCGTGAGCATCCCTGACATCCATACCTTGGCATATGCATCATCAGCCTCCTATGAGGCATATATCCCCGTCTTCTTTGCCGGCTCATCTTCGGTAAGGATGTGCTTCTTACCACATGACTTCATAAGACTCCGGAACTGCATAGCCCAGAGTTCGTAGTTCGTCCCGTCCATTTTGACTATTGGTGCCGAACCTTTAAAGGCACCTATGGAGGGCATATCAATCTTTTGCTCTGACATGTTGCCGTAGAAGAAGACGTTGGGATGATAGACAAAGGAGCGTTTGTCTACAAAGACTGGAGTGGATTCAAGTGCATATGTAGACTTTATGCACTTGAACCCATAGATGAAGAAGTGCCGACCGACGAGGAAGAGGAGGCCGGGGGAGGGCTACTGCAGCCCCGGCGGGAGAGGGTTGTTGGCGGCGAGGGCTGTGGCTAGAGGAGAGGAGGGCGGTGGGGGCGGGGGGGGGGGGTAGCTGTTTGCGGCGGGGGCTGGAGAAGTAGGCGGCGACGGGGGGGGGGGGTAGCTGTTGGCGGCGGGGACCTCGGCTGGCGGCGGTGAATTGAAGAGAGGAGGTGGGCGACGGGGGGGGGGGTAGAAAGAAAACCCTAGATTAGGGTTTTGGCTCTGATACCATGTTGGAGTCAAGAATACTCTATTGTGTTATTCCATAGAACCCTAGGGTCTTATATAGAGAGAAAACCCTTGGGTAAATTACATAGACATACATGAGGTAAATAAGAAATACGCAACGGTTCATAACATAACGTAAACCTCTACAGGTTTGAAATTTTAAAACAATTTGCATGTTAATTCATTCTCGAAATATCCTTATTCATGTCAATTTACCCCTAAATTTCTCATCTTTTAAGCCTAGGAACTGAATCTAATTAGTGGTCTGAATTGAGACTTCATTTCGTGCTAATTCATCCCTAATTTTCTCATTTTTCACAAACAAGATATAACTAATTAATATTCTGAAATTAGATTTTAATCATAAGTCAATCACCCCGAATTTTTTTTATTTTAACATGAAAATAGTGTCTAATTTGTAATTAAAAAAAGGGTCTTAATTTGTAGTAAATTGCATGCAATACATTTCGAATTTCTCATTAAATCCAACATGAAAACTGTAGCTATTACAGGTCTGATTTTTAGACTCAATTTATAACATTTTATCCTCCAATTCTCTCAATTTTAAGACAAACAGTATCAAAATAGTGGTCTGTTTTTGGGTCCTAATACCTATAAATCACCCAAAATTTCTTAGATTTTTATCATAAATTTAGGGCATTTGCAGTGGTTTGAAGTTAGGTTGAATTATATGTAATTCAACCCCAAATTCTTCACATTTCATCATGAAATCAAGTATAGCAGTGGTCTGAAATTGAATCTAAAACATGCATGGAAGGCAGAAAGAGAGGGGGAAAGATTGTACCTGTTTGAAGATCTTCAAAATTTGAACGAAGATCCTGCATGCTTCAGCTCGAGGATAGCAGCTTGCAACAACTATGGAATTCTTTGGTAGCTGCTCCTATTGCAATAGGCACTGCAGCAAGGCTTCCTTTTTGGAGCAGCATAGCAGCAGCTGTAGCTGCTTGGGAGTGGTTGCAACTGCAAGAATGGCTGCTGTAGCAGCAACCCAGCTCTTGTTAGGAGCAGCAACAACACTCCCACTGCTTGGATAACCCCTTTTTTGCAGCAACAAGGAGCAGCAACATCTAAATTCGCTGCTGGACATTAACTAAAAGAGGGAAAAAAGTTTTCTAGGCCTTCAATTGTGGCTGGAAGTTGATCTCCAGCAGCTGGTCTTTAGAGCAGCAGGGGGGCTTTCCAGCTGCTTGGACAACAGCCTGTGGCTGTAGCCGGAGGCTCCTTCCTTGGATCAACAGCAGTTCTGCACCTTTGAGTAGCAGTAGCAGCTTACAATGGGGAAATATAAGGACAAGGATGGGTTTGGGCTCCACCTTCGGTGGGGTTATGAAGAGTTTTGTTGGTTCTTTTGGGGAGAAAATTAAGAGGAATAGAAAAGGGAGTTCGTGTTGTTTATATAACCAAGGAAGGTCTTTGGAGTTTGATAAGTTGAGATAAAAGGGTCAAATGGAGGGACATGTGCTGAGACAACAACCACTGTTTACTGTTCAAAAAAAATTGAATTGATTTTTATTAAACTTTCTCTATCTCTTAATTAAAATATCAAAGTTACCAACATTCACCTCTTGTGTCTCGAATTCTAATGTATATTAGCTCGTTTTGACTGTCTTTAAATGACGATCAAAATGAGTATAATATTCATATTCTTTGGATCGAAGATGAATTCTCGAAAATTCCGAGATACAATCTTGGTTTAAGGCGAAATTTTGTGATTTTAAATTATCAAACGATCTCCGATCGGGCAATGGTTTTTTTCGTTGGTCTTATTTTGTTGAATCAGATTTTCTGGTGGTCTTGGTTTGTTTTGTAGTTCGGATTTTCGCATCACGGCTTTTCTGATGGCACATATTAAGATGCGATTGACTTTTGGACGATTGCGTTCGAACGAAGTTTGATCTGCTATCTATGGATCGATATGTGGTTATTTAAGTTTAATTGAATATTAAATGTACTTTCTTTTGGTATGCGAACCCTTAATCGGGTCGGGTTCGAGTTATTCGGATCTGGATGTCATACAATTTCACCTTATATGCGGAGGATAGGCCCAGGGGGAGAGGTGCGTGGGACATTGGTTCGCGACTTTCGATGACATGGTGGAAGACCTTGCACTGGAGGTCTTGTAAGCCACAATTAGCAAGTATATTTGGAGAAACTCCTCATCTCGGTCGTGCATCGATCAATTTCTTCTCTCGACAGAGGCCCTGGAGATGTTTTGCCTCATGAATGTGACTTCGCTTCCTCGATCCAGATCAGATCATACCCCCTTGTGCCTCGACACTCACAATGGCAAGGGGTCGTCATCTTATTTTAGATTTGAGAGATGCTGGTTAATAGAGGTAGGTTTCTGGGATATGGTATCTGCGTTTTGGTCGGGGATTGAGGTGGTTGGCTCGCCCACGGTGAGATTTGCTTTAAAGCTTGCGGAGCTCCGGAAGGGGCTGGTGTTATTTATAAGGGAGAGTCATTCTGTGTGTGAATCGTTGAGGAGTCATGCCTTGGAGGAGGTGGGGAGGTTGGATCATCTGGAGGTCGGAAAGGAGAAGAATAGGGAAGAGCTATTTAACTGAGGGATGGTACAGAGAATTCTGGAGGAGGATTGAAAACACGAATGTGAATGGAGGTAGCGATTGCGTTAGAATTGGCTGAAAGAAGGCGATGCCAACACCATATTTTTTTCATAATGTGGCAAACTGTTGACAGAGGCAGAACTTGTTGTGCTCGATGGGTTGGAGGTGGTGTGTTTCAAGGCGAGAGGGAGGTGGCATGAGCGATTACAGATTACTTCAGGGGCATGAGAAGAAGGCACGGGAGCTCTGGTTTGCGTTGGTTGGGGGTAAGGGTGACATTTGTTTCGGACCAGGTTGCCGCTGTGTTGACGAGGCATGTCCTGATGGGGGAGGTGTGTGATGCTATGTTTGGTCTTAATGCTGATGGCTCCCTTGGACCAGACGGCTTTCCGATTCTTTTCTACAGGGAGTTCTGGGTTTTAATTGCGAAGGACACGATGGGTGTGGTTGCAGATTTTGAGGAGGGAAACCACGGTTTCGATCGACTGAATCGATCTTTCATTTTCTTTCTTCTGAAGAAGGACGTGCCAGTAAGAGTTGAGGATTTCAGACCAATTGCTTTATCCAATGCGATATATCTGATAGTGACTAAGGTAATGACCAATCGGTTGAGGAGATGGACAATAAGATAATCTCACCATCTCAGTGTGCTTTCTTGCCAGGTCGGCAACTCATGGACAACGTGGTGTTGGCATTTAAGATGGTGACAGATTGGCGTAGGAAGAAAGCGAAAGGGATTCTTTGGAGGGTGGATTTCTCGAAGGCCTATGACTGCGTTGATTGGCGTTTCATTTGGACGTCTTTACACAGGAGGGGATTCCCGGACCATTGAATTGTGTGGATGAAGAGATGCATCACGACCACCTCTTGCGTTATGTTGGTGAACGAGCAACCGAGCGGGTGTTTCTTCCAGCCTCAGCGCAGGGTCCATCAGGGATGCTCTCTTGCATCGATTTTGTTTGTCCTGATTTCTGATGCTCTATCGATCGTTGTGGATCAGGCCGTATCAGGTAGTTTCTGTAGGGGGTATGAAAGGGGGGAGATCAGTATACCCATTCTCCAGTATGCTGATGACACAATTTTGTTTGCTGAGGGTGGGGCAGCTAGCTACATGGGCCTATCAGTAGTCCGTGGTATTTTTGGGGAGGTTTTGGGTCTGAGGCTGAATAGAGACAATTTTGAGTTTGTTCCTTTCGATCTAACGAAAGTCGAGATTGGGCTATGCGTAGATTGGTTGCGCTCACCGCGTAAGGAGGTGCCATTGAGATATTTGGTGTTCCTTTGGTCACTGGCAGGATGAGGGTCGTCGAGTGGCTACCTGTGATTGAGAAGATAGAGCAAAAGTTGGCAGGGTGGAAGTCGGTCTGCCTATTCTGGTGGGTAGACTTGTGTTGCTGAGGTCGGTTATATCGGTTATTCATGTTTTCTACCTATCCTCGATGCTGATTCCGATGGGGGTGAGGAGGAGGCTCGAGACCATCATGAGGCACTTTTTCTGGTTTTCCACTGATCAGTCTAAGGGTCTTCATCTGGTGGACTGAAAGACTATGACGTCGCCAAAGGAGGATGGGGGCCTGGGTGTTCGTGGGTTGGAGGAGATGAACAAAGCTTTGCTTGGTATGTGGGGTGCTCGTATTTGGGCTGACTGTGATAGTCTGGTTTGCAACCTTATTAGGAAGATCTATGAGCCTGGGCTTTCTTTTCTAGGCCACAATGGCTTCTACGGTGGTGTGCCGTCCTATTTCTGGAGGGGCGTCTGCAGTGTGGCGTAGGAGATCCGCGCTTCGTTGAGACCCATGATTGGCGATGGAACTGGTTTCCAGTTCTGGACGGATGACTGGAGCGAAGGAGGATCATTAGACTTGCTTTTTCCAAGGCTGAGGGTGCTGGCAGAGCAGTCGGATGGTACATTGGCTGAGACCTTGGATGGACATTCTTTCTTCCCGCGGTTTAGATCCGACCTTTCTGAGCAGCACGTAATGGAGCTCATGACCATGATCTCGGAGATTGAGGATGTTGGGGGTCCTACTCACGGTCGAGATTATTGGACTTGGCGGGATGTGTCCTTCTCATTTTAAAAGGCGTATAGGGCCTTTAGGGGGGTCCACGACGTTTGACCTTGGGGGATGTGAGGCAAACTGCATGTGTATCTGGAAATGGAAGGTCCCTACCAAGGTGAAGGTTTTCCTATGGATCTTCAGGATGGGAAGACTACTGGCAAGGACGAGCTGGCATGCTTAATCCAGGGGATTGATGTTGAATGCCCAAGATGCCATGAGGAAGCAGAGGAAGCAAATCACCTCTTTTTCAAGTGTGAGAATTTAACAGGGATTTGGGACCAGCTTTGGATTCGGGCGTTACAAAATGATATTGTTGAAAGCTTCTGGCGATCTATCGGTGCAGACTGGACTGGGTCAGACATGGATTGGTCAAGGCTTTCGGTAGCAATCTGTTGGGAGAAAACTGAGATTAGATTATTCAGAGAAACCCTAGGCTCTCTTATATAGGGAGAGACCTTAAGGGTAAAGTATAAAGTAGTCTAGAGAAAAAAAGAAATAACAAACAGGTACATAACATAATAATATCTATCTCTATACTCCCCCTCAAGGTGGAGCATAGATGTCTATCATGCTCAGCTTTGATGAACATCTCTGAAATGGTCCTCTGAGCAACGGCTTGGTTAATACATCCGCAGTCTGATCCCCTGAGCTCACATGAGTTGTAGATATCAATCCTCTCTGGATCAAGTCTCTAGTGTAATGGCAGTCAACTTCTATATGCTTGGTTCTTTCATGAAAAGCTGGATTGTTAGCAATGAACAAGGCTGCCTGATTGTCACACTGAAGCTGCATGGGTAGAGGTACGGCTACATGTAGATCCTCTAGTACAGATCGAACCCACATCATCTCCGTGCTGGCTTGCGCCATGGCCCTATATTCGGATTCAACACTGGACCTTGCGACAACAGTTTGTTTCTTGCTTTTCCAGGAAACCAGAGAGCTTCCAACAAACACTGCGAATCATGAGGTTGATTTTCGATCCTTAAGGCATCCTGCATAATCGGCGTCTGCACATGCTGAAATAGACAAATCTATGCCCTTCTGAAACTACAACCCTGAACCTGGAGAAGACTTCAGATACCTTAGTATCATGTGTATAGCATCCATATGAACTTGTTTTGGCTTCTCCATAAATTGACTCACCCTGCTTATTGCAAAGGCAATATCAGGTCGAGTTATGGTAATATAAAGGAGCTTACCACCATTTCTCTATATCTCCTTTTATCCACTTCAACAGTATCACCATCATACAACTTCATGCTTGTATCCATTGGAATACTTGATGGTTTGCATCCAGCCATGCGTGTTTCAATCAAGAAGTCTGTAATGTACTTCCGTTGGGTCATCACCAAACCCTGTGCATTCCTGGCAAATTCCAACCCAAGAAAATATCTTAGGGTGTGTTTGGATAGTGGGTTTAGGTGGGTTAAACTGGTTGCAGGTAACCCATTTTTAGGTTTTGGTGTTTGGATAGAGGGTTAAACTGGGGGTGGGTTAGAAGTGGGTTTATTATGATATGATTGTATTGGAGTTTGAAAAAGTGAGTAGTTATTGTGATGTGATTGTATTGGATTTTGAAAAAGTGAGTAGAAGTGGAGTAGTTTATATTTTTTATATGAGATGATGGTATAATATATTATTTTTTGATAGGATTGATGATGTAAAATTTATTTGTTTAATTTTATAAAAAAAGAATAAAGTGGGGCCCACATGGAGGGAGAAAATATGGGTTGGAGTAGTTAAACCACCCCGGGGGTGGTTTAACCTTGTATCCGAACAACCCCTTAGGGTTCCAAGATCCTTCATAACGAACTGACGGCCTAGGAACGCTTTCGCCCTTTCTATGCCCTGAATATCATCTCCTGTAACGAGAATATCATCAACATAGACCATGATAACAACCGTACCTACCGATGACTTCTGAACAAACAACGAGTGGTCTGCATTTGACTTCTTGAATCCCCGTTGTTCAATAAGATTGGAAAGCTTCTGGAACCACGCTCTTGGACTCTGTTTGAGGCCATAAATTGCCTTATGAAGTCTACACACCATATGCTTTTCCCCCTCAGCAGTAAACCCTGGTTGCTGCTGCATGTAGACTTCCTCCTGCAGATCTCCATACAAGAAGGCATTCTTGACATCCAGTAGAGAGAGATATTTTCTCACCAAGAACAGAGGATGGCATACGATTGACCAGATAGCACGCGGTAAGAACAGCATCCCCCCAGAAAGAAATTGGAGCACAACTCTGAATCAGTAGGGTTCGAGCTGAGATGTGTACGCACAAGTGGTTTGGTGAATAATGCCCTTTGATGAAAGAAATTGAGACAGGGACCATGTGCAAAATTCTAGGGCATTATCTGTACGAACATATTTAACTGTAGAAGAGAACACATTTTGCACTTCATTAATTAAATTCTTGATCACATCTCCTACTTCAGATTTATTCTTTAAAAGAAAGACCCAAGATACACGAGAGAAATCATCCACTACCACTAGATAAAATTTGTGCCCCTGATGATCGGGTATTGGACCCCATATATCTATATGAAACAACTCGAACGGGGAGCTACTGCTCCAACTCTGACGACTAGGAAAGCTCGACCGATGATGCTTTCCCAACTGACATGCTTCACAACGAAAGGACGAACTGAGAGAGATCTGAGGTAGAAGATGGCGCATCTTCTGGAGCGGGAGGTGACCAAAATGTAGATGCCAGATGTACGGAGAAACTGGTCCGGCAGAATGAGAGGAGACGCCGGCATAAGAATTCTGAACCAGTCGATATAGACCATTCTGCTCAGAGCCACAACTAATCACCCTACCCGTTAGTATGTCCAGAAAAATAAGAGAAGACGGGTCAAATATAGCACGCCAATGCAAATCCTTCGTAATCTGACTAATAGATAACAGATTCATCGAGAACTCAGGAGCATGTAGGACATTCTGTAGATGCATAGTAGAGGATAGGAAGACCTCCCCCTGTCCAACAAGGGGGGAATGAGTACCATCTGCGATCTGCACTGAGCGGCCGTGAGGAATGTCCCTGTAGGACTCAAGTCTATCTCGATCTCGGTAGAGATGATTTGTGGCACCTGAATTTATAATCCAATCAGAGATATCATGAGATGGGGTAAATGCAGTAGATCTACCTGAGGTACTAGCAGCTGCAGATGAACTGGCGGAGGCTGTAGCAGCAACATCTGAAGGTCCACCAGAAGAATCACCAGATGATTGTGGCATAAAATCACGGAGACGTGCCACAAGTTCCTCAAAACGGTTATCTGCAGTAGATGCCAACTGGGACTGAGAGTGCTCTGCAACACGTGCCGATGCTGGGAACCCATGCTTAGAATAGCATGTCTCCTCCGAGTGTCCTGTGCGGTGATAATAGGAACATGGTTGACTAAAGCGACCACCCTTTCTCTGAGGTCCACGTCCACGTCCACGTCCACGACCAGAAGACGGGCCACCGATCCCACGCGAAACTGCCATCGCCGATGGGGGTGGAGTAGAAGTACTGGAAGAAACTATAATGCGACTGAGTCTCCTGTAGACATCCTCCACTAGAGGAATAACTGCATCGGCTAGGATCTGAGAACGGGCGGCGTCAATATTCACAAAGGCCGCAAATAGGACGCCCACCATGGTGGCATTCCGAAATGTCTTCTGCTGTTCGGGAATCGCTGTGAGTAAGATAGTACTGTATAACTTCTCAAACATCCCTCAGGGATGTGTATAAGGAGTGAAGAGGTCTGCCGCTCTGCTTCATCGTGAATATGTCATGCTGAAGCTGTAACATCTTGGACTCATTTCGCACCTGCGAATATGTAGCAGCTAGGATATCCCACATCGCCTTGGCAGTGGGCTGATGGAGGACATAGTTGGCAATCTCCATCGTCAATGTACTTGACAACCAGACCTTTGCATAGGAGTCATCAGCCTCCCACGAGGCATATATCCCTGTCTTCTCTGCTGGCTCATCCTCGGTAAGAATGTGCTTCTTACCATTCGACTTCATGAGGCTCATGAACTGCATCGTCCAGAGCTCATAATTCGACCCGTCCATCTTGACGGCGTAGGACCTTTGAATGTGCCTATGGAGGGCATATCAACCTTCGATTCTGACATAGTGCCGCTGGAGAAGAACTAGGGTTTGTAGAAAAAGTGATAGATGTCTGCACAGACTACATAGGATTCGAGTGCGTATGTAGACGTTATGCACTCAAATCCATCTATCCGGAGGAAGAGACGAGTACGGGCACGCCGGGGATAGCCGAGGATCGGCTAGGGCACGCCTGAAGATCGGCTAGGGCCGCCGGGGGGGTGATGGCGGCGGGACTAGGGGGCAGCCGGGGCGGTGGGCGGCGGGACTAGGGGCCGCCGAGGGGGGGGTTGGCGGCATTATTGGGAACCGCCGTGGGGTTGGCGGCGGGGATGGGAACCACTAGGGGGTGGTTGGCGGAGATCCGATCCGGCGACGGCGGGTGGGATGAGCAAGAGGAGAGAGGACGGCGGGTGGGGAGAGGGAGAGAGCCCTAGGGCTTGGGCTCTGATACCATGTTGGGAGAAAACTGAGATTAGATTATTCAGAGAAACCCTAGGCTCTCTTATATAGGGAGAGACCTTAAGGGTAAAGTACAAAGTAGTCCAGAGAAAATAAAGAAATAACAAACATGTACATAACATAATAATATCTATCTCTACACAATCTTGGCGATCTAGTTGGTCTGAAACGATGTTATTTTTCGTTAGGAGTGTTTTTATGTTGAAAATGTAGTGGCACATACTAGTGCACTGGTAGTGAGTTGGAGTCATTTGTTGATTGTGATTTGTAAATACTTTAGGTGTGTAATATTTGCTTGGTAATCTATGGTGATGTTTTTGGCATGCACATTTACGATACATGCCCTTTTTTCTTTAAAAAAAACTCGGTCAACTACTCGGTTGATTAATCGGGCCAACTACGAGGACGTTGTCTAGTTAGTCGACTAGCCTATTGGGGTCGAACATCACCCCTCCTTGAATTTGACTAGTCGAACATGCTAATTAGCCTAATTTTGTTGACTTTTGCGAGCTTGATTCTATGATACAAGAGAACAATAAATTGCTAAATAATCTTGTTATTCATCAAAGAATGGTTTGACTCAAAGGAGTTTATGCTCTCTTGGATAAAATTTGAAGAGTGAGTTCGCGTCGTATTTACCAAGGGCCTTCCACAACTAATTCTGTGAAGAATGTGGGCGAGTTGGGCACATTTAACCTTCCTGCCTAACTTGAAGGGGAGCCTTGAGTTCTTTATGTATTCATGTAAAATGAGTCACATGTGCGGATCTATTTAAACTGAACCACTTGACTACCTTCCCATATTGAGTATCAATTTGGTGGAGATAACTTTTTATAATTCTAAATACTTCTCAAGGTTTTTGAGTAGGTAAGCAAAAGTACTTATAAAAATATCACTTAACATAATCAATTACTTATAACCATTGTACGACAACAACAAAGTCTTTTCCCACAATTAAGTAGGGACGCAGTTTTTTTGCCTCTATTCAGATCTATTTTGGATCATTCTCGGGCTTAAATCCAAATAACTAAGATCCCTTCGGATAGTCTCATTCCAACACTTCTTGGGCCTTCCCCACCCTCTCTTAACCGGGTCACCACCCCGAATCTCGCATCTTCTAACATGTACATCAACCAACCTCCTTCGCAAATGGCCAAACCATCTTAAGCGGTTTTCTCTCATCTTATCCTCTATCGGAGCTACACCAACTTTCCTTTTGTTCATACGATTATGAATCCGATCCATTCGTGTGTGACTGTACATCCACCTTAGCATTTTCATTTCTGTTACCGCCATTATCTGCACATGTCTATAGTCCACATGCCAACATTCTGATCCATAGAACATAACATGTCTCACAGCTTTCTTATCGCAAAGAACATTAGAGGTAACTCCCTACTTTAGCTAACATGTATTTATTTTGTAAGTAACATAACCATCAATTTCCCCATCTTGTTGCAAAATAGATCCTAAGTATTTAAAAGAATCTTTCTTCTGAATGTTATCGTCTCCAATCTTCACCTTCTGTCCTTCACCGTTGCTTCCATCAAATGTGCACTCCATATATTTAGTCTTAGCCCTACTTATACAACAAAATCCTTTAGCCTTTAAGGCATGTCTCCAAACTTCTAACTTCTTATTTACTCCATCTCTTGTCTCATCAATCAACACAATATCATTGACGAACAACATACACCAGGGTATTTCATCTTGAATGTGACTAGTCAACTCGTCCATAAACAAAGTAAAAAAAGGAATGGACTTAAAGCCAAACCTTGATGCAGACCGATGATGATGTTAAAATAGTCATTCTTCCCATATTGAATCCTTATTCAAGATGAAACCCCATCATACATATCTTTTATATGGTTAATGTATAGGATACATACTTGTCTCTTCTCCAAAACTCTCCACAGTATGTCCCTTGGGATTGAATCATAAGCCTTCTCCAAATCAATAAAAATCATATGGAGGTTCTTCTGTTTAGCTCTATAAATATCCATTCTCCTCAACAAGTGGATAACTTCAATAGTTGAGCAATCTGGCATGAATCCGAATTGGTTTTCAGTTATTTTGTAGACTTACCTCAACCTTATTTTCAATTTTCAATCACACGTACCAAATTTTCTTAATATGACTCATCAATTTGATACCTCTATAATTTGAACAATTTTGAATGTCTCTTTTATTCTTATAAAGAGGGATCACAATGCTTCTCCACCATTCTTCAGGTATTTTTTGCTTCACCAAATAAAATTTTATAAATTTGGGAGCCAAGTCAAACCACGTTCACCTAAAACTCTTCAATAAAGTGACTCTAAACATAACAAGAAATAACTTAAACACATCCTTAGCCTTTTTTGGGAAGACATAAGTAACAGAATTGTGCTTAATTTTCAAGTAGGCATGACAAATTGAGTTTTCAAAATGCTGATACCACTGCTTTGCCAAATGACTAACTCCATGACATCTCTTTTTCGTTATTGTAGTCTCCAAACCACAGCAACATTTGTTGATATGGAATTGTTGGAGTATAAGTTGTATGCTCCCATTCTGTTGTAGCAGGGTAAATGGATCCTGGAGGAGATCCATTTACCCCATCCAGTGTTTAGTCCCACATCGTCCAGTGGTGGGACTTGGAGGCTCTGGAGAGGCTATATAAGGAGCCCCAGACCTCTTGTATCCATTGAGAAAGTCAATAGACAAACACGCCCCGTTGAGGGCTTCTCCCGTGGTTTCATCCCGCTCCTCACGGAGTAGGGTTCCACGTAAAAATCTTTTGTGTTCTTCATGTTTATCTTTATTTCTATGCTCTGATTATCGTTTCCGCTTCCGTTTCCGATTTTCTAACATGGTATCAGAGCGGGTTCGTTTCTCAGGGATTTTATGTTAGTTTTATTTCGTGAGACAATTCTTGATTATCGTTGAAGTTTTATTTGAGAAGATTAGTGGTTCAAGATTGATCAAAAGATCGAGAGGTTCTACAGTTTTCTTTAACCCTAATCAAGTTCTAGGGTTTTCTTTATCGTCCAAGAGCTGCGGCATCTTCCAGGCAGTGCCCTTGCCGCTGCCGAACCCTAGGCATTCCATTTCGGAGCCTTCGCGCAACCTCCATGCGCTCCTTCCTCCAGGCGCATCGAAGACGCTCCTTTCTGTGGAGGATGCAGCAGGCCTCCTTCGTTCAAACCCGTGCAACTGGAGCTCGAGGCCCCCCCCTTCAACCCAACGTGTGGCATCACTGTTTGTGGTTTTTTTATGATTGATTCCAACAACCTATCAAGTCTCCAGGCCGAAGCCAGAAGCCGAGGATTATCATCAGGTGGCGCATAGCGCAAGGAGGATGCGTTCCTCCAAAATCTCGCCGCAAACATCTCTGTGTTCTCTCTGGCGGCGCCGCACAATCCAGGCGCAGGCGGCGCGAGACCCCCCCAGGCGCGCTGCAGCATGTCCGCCGCAAAGCCCAGGCGGCGGTGGCTTCATCCCCGTGAGGCGGCGCATCCATCCCAGGCGCGCATATCGCGCGTGTCCCATAAGCTAGGCGGAGGTCTCGCCCTCGTGGTGCTCCTGTCGCACCCCCACTGCGGTGTCGAATCCCCTTCCCCCGATCTCGGGATTACTCCCCAGGTGGCGGCGACATTTCATTGGAAGGGTTCCCAACGGGGGAACCCTAGTTGGGTGTTATAAAAAAAATGTTTTGGGGGCATGTAGCCTACGGTTGGGCTGAAAAAAAAGGTACTGGCCCAAGTGGGCTGCAGCATTCAAAAAAAAAAGAGGGGCTGTTACGTAGAGAATGTTGGGCCCTTTTTGGGCCGAAATAAAAAAAAAGAAGAAAAAAAAAGAGGGGAAGAGAGAAAGAAAAGTTTTTGGGCCCAAGTGGGCTGAGTAGTAAAAAAAAGGCGCGTACAAGAAAAAGCCATACGTAAGTATTTAAAAAAAAATTGATGAAAAGCCATAAAAAAATGTTGCAACGGCTTATGTTAAAAAAAATCATCATGGTGGCTATTAAAAAAAAAGACAAATCCGCAAGTTTCACATTCTTGTTGTTTACCCCCTATTTTTGTTGTCTTCTCCCAACTTTATCGATTTATCTGTTTTCCGACAAGTATGGGAGAAAGGGGGAATATTATGTAGAGTCACATGTCTTGATCCAGATTCAGATACCAGTCTCCAGACCAGCCATATTTTCCAGACTCTACAGATGATCAGTTGTTCAGACTCGACGATTGATTCCGAGTCCAGGTTTCAGACACGAACAAGTTTGCGGTCAGTTTCAGATGAGCATATGTTGCCATCATCAGTTCGAGGTCCCCATCATTCTTGTTGTTCGGACAGAGTTTTCATGTGAGCCATAGGGACTCCAGAGTAGAGGACCATTCCCTATGCCATGTTGGCTAGGGTTTTTATGTGGTATCATAGGTACACCAGAGCAGTGCATCATTCTCTGAGCCAGATGGGAGAGACCAGTTCTCCGACGAGGAGACTTCAGGCGCAAGTTCAGACTCGACAGTCTGATTCCGAGTCTTCAGTTGACTCACACTCCAGCCCGTTCGTCCTCCTCACCTGCACGACATGAGAAGCAACGTCCTCGACTGCAGCAATGTGCGCGTTGGGTTGATATTGTCCGTAGTGTCTTGTAGCGTTGAGTTGAGTTTATTTCTGTTTGTCCAAGCTGAGCATTGCATGCTCCAGCTTGAGGGGGAGTGTTGGAGTATAAGTTGAATGCGCCCATTCTGTTGTAGCATTGTAAATGGATCCTGGAGGAGATCCATTTACCCCATCCAGTGTTTAGTCCCACATCGTCCAGTGGTGGGATATGAAGGCTCTGGAGAGGCTATATAAGGAGCCCCAGACCTCCTGTATCCATTGAGAAAGTCAATAGACAAACACGCCCCGTTGAGGGCTTCTCCCGTGGTTTCATCCCGCTCCTCACGGAGTAGGGTTTCACGTAAAAATCTTTTGTGTTCTTCATGTTTATCTTTATTTCTATGCTCTGATTATCGTTTCCGCTTCCGCTTTCGATTTTCTAACAGGAATATAGACTTTCAGTTTCCAAATAGATTGCAACCCTCCGCCATGTCATTAAATCCTGCAAGTAACGATCATGAGAAGAGTAGTTCACAATAAAACTCCTTATTTAGTTTGCTAATATTGGTAACATGAAGGGCATTATGAACCCAAAATTGAAATAGGGGTACTCCTTTACTCGCAACACTAACATAACATCTATCGACAATGACTACGTGATGTTTGCCAGCAACAAGTTTATTGGGTCTGGAAGAACTTGGGATCACCGGTCATATAGTTAGTAGCATCTCTCTCTTATCCACTTCCCGTTGTTAGTATTATTACTCACATTTTTCCGAGTGGCAATAACAAGAGCATTGTGATCGTATCAACCTCATAAGAGTATTCCTATCAAATGCTTATCTTGCTATGGTAAGATTGAAGATCTTTTAATCGCTTGAGGTAATTTCCATCCTATTACCATCAGGTTGATTATAGACACTTGCAATAACCTTTCTTTAGCTCTGTAGGCTTCTTCTCAGGATGGAGCACCCAATAAAATTCAACTGTGGTCAATCTTCTTGCAATGACTACGCAAAAGTGTGGTCTGGTCATCGTCTTGACTTCATTATAAGGACTAGCCATTGCAACTGTTGTGAATAAAAATAAACTAACATATCAATGAAGAGACCCTAGGGCTCTCTTATATAGGAGAAAAGCTCTGGGTTAATTATATAAGAGGTACATGAAGAAAACAAAATAAGAAATGAATATAAAAAATACAAATATCTCAACACCCCCCCTCGAGCTGGAGCATATATGTCTATCATGCTCATCTTGGAACATCTCTGAAATAGATCTCTAGCAAAGGCTTTAGTGAAAATATCATCAGTCTAATCTCCGGCAGAGACATGGGATGCTGGATTATTGGTAATAAACATAGATGTTTGATTGTCACATAAAAGCTGCATGGGTAGAGGTACATCCACAACAAGATCAGTCAAGACGTATCTAAACCACATCATCTTTGTGCTCCCCTGAACCATGGCTCTGTACTCAGACTCTGCACTGGATCTAGCAACCACTGTCCGCTTCTTGCTTTTCCATGGCACGAGTGAGCTCCCAGCGAAAATAGCAAAGCAAGAAGTTGAATTCCTGTCTCTAGGGCATCCTGCATAATCTGCATCTGCACAAGCTGTTACCTAAAGAGACATTCCTTTGCTGAATAAAAGACTAGTACCTGGTGAAGTCATCAAATATCTCAGAATCATATAAACAACATCCATATGAACCTCCCTGGACTTCTCCATAAACTGGCTCACTTTGCTTACATCAAAGGATATGTCTGGTTTGGTGATAATAGCATAGAGGAGCTTCCCAATGAGCTCCTTGTATCTCCTCTTGTTTACCTCCTTAGTGTCATCATATAATCTCATGCTCGGATCCATAGGGGTACTGGGTAGTAGCAGGCTTGCACCATGTCATCCCTGTCTCTAGTAGATCAGTCACAAACTTCCTCTGCATCAACACAAGACCACTATGGTTCCTGGCAAAATCTAGTCTAAGGATGTAACGAAGACTACCAAGATCCTTAGTCACAAACTATTGTCCTAGGAACTCCTTGGTAGCCTGAACTGCTCATCAACACCAGTGACAATAATATCATCAACATAAACCAGAATGGCAACGGTACCTCTCTGTGTCCTTTGAACAAAAAGAGAATGATCCGCAATGGACCACACAAACCCTTGGTGCTCTATCAACTCTGATAGCTTCTGGTACCAAGCTCTCAGACTCTGCTTCAGGTCGTAAATCACCTTGTGGAGCCTACACACCTTCTGAGACCCCCCCTCAGCAGCAAACCCTAGTGGTTGTTCATATATACCTCCTCATGTAGATCTCCATATAGAAACGCATTCTTTGCATCAAGTTGATAAAGAGACCAGTCTCGAGTCGCAACGATTGATAGAAGAATGTGCAATGTCGAATGTCTGGCCACTGGTGAGAAGGTATCCTCATAGTCCACCCCATAAGTCTGGTGAACCCACGTGCTACAAGCCTTGCCTTGTAGCGATCAACACTGTCATATGCCCATTGATTGACTGTAAAGATCCATTTCACCCCACAATAGAGACACCTAGAGGAGCAGAAACAACACTCTAGGTACCACGAGACTGTAATGCGGCCATCTCCTCCTCTATGGCAAGGCGCCAACTACTTTCTTGTATAGCCTCCTCGTATGTTCATGGAATACTAACATCAGAGAGTCCCACGACAAACCTTTTGTACTATGAAAGATGATCCAAAGAAACATAAGTAGCAAAAGGATAAGTGGCACAGTTACGACGCGATTTCCTCAAGGCAATAGGAACATCAAGGTCACCATCCTCTCTGTTTTCTGGTATCAGCACTTCCTGTATAGTATCCTGTGGTACAAATATATCACCAGTGCCATCAGTAGAAACAGTGTGGTCAGTACATACCTGAGGCGTGCTGGATGATGGGAAAGGTACATGATCAGAGGAGCGAGTAGAGGACCTACGAATGTAGAATCGTGGTAGGAACTATGTCAGGGTAGATGGAAGTGGAGGTGGAGATGAATGTGACTCAACATGGGTTGTTGTTGGTGGAGATAACAGAGGTGGTGGAACAAAGACATCCTCTCCAGAGTCAGAGTTAGACAACCTGTCACCTGTTGGAGAAAAATACACAATAGACTAAAAAATGTGACATCAACACTAACATAATATTTTCTCACTACATGATCAGAACATCTATGCCCTTTTTGGGTGCAAGAATATCCAATGAACACACATTTGAAAGCTCTTATAGAGAGCTTGTCACGAACAAGAGTAAGATTGTGGACACATGCCATAGACCCAAAGACTCTAGGAGTAAGGGAGAATATGTCCTCGAGAAACACAATCAAGAAATGAACCGTTTCTCCAAGAATAGTAGAAGGCATGCGATTTACTAAATAACAAGCATTGAGAACCACATCACCCCGGAAAGAATGAGGAGCTTGACTCTGGATCGAAAGAGTCCTGACATCCAAAAGATGACGGTTGATGCAGCGCGGAGTCAAAATATGGGGCCGAATATTTATCAATCAATTTTATTTATGTTTATTTAAATTGTCGTGTCTTTAATTAAATAAATGAGGTCGCCTGTTATCTCAATAAATCAGTTAGAGATTTTTGAATTTCAAATTAGGTGGTTAGTCGGTTAATTAGTTAGAGTTAGTTTAGGATAATTGGTTGTCAATTTAAATTAATTTCTATTTTTGTAATATCATCCCTCCTATATAAAGGGATGAGGGTCCATTGTTATTAGGCAGTCCATTATTAATGAAAAATTGAGATCTTTATCTCCTTCTCCCTCTCTCTCCCCACACGACCTCCGCGTCTCTTCTCCTTCAACCTCGCGCGATAGGCATGCTCTCTTCTCTCAACCCCTCTATTTTCTCCACCAAAAATCCACCAATCAAATATTCGATTTTTTTATCGTCGCACTGAAAACCTATTTGCATCAACGGTGTTTCCATTCAACAACATTGTTTGCTGCAAAGTGTAGGCACAAGAAGTCTGATGAACAATACTAAGATATCTAAGAAAGTCAGATAGCTATTAAATGGAAAACTCAAAGGCATTGTCAGTGCAAATAAACTTGATATTAGCAGAAAAATGTTCTCAATTTCAATAAGAAATGATTTAATGATAGGTCTCGCTTCAAACTTATTCTCTAGCAAGAACACCCGAGATAATTCCCGAGATAATTTAGAAAAATCATCCGCAACAACCATATAGAACCGACATCCTCGATGATTGGGAACACGTCTGACACCCCAGATATCAAAACTAAACAACTCAAATGACTGACTACTGTGACGTCTCGGAAAGGAAGAACGATGGTGTTTCCCAAGCTGACATGCCTCACACTCCAAGATAGTACGAGTAGAGATCTAAGGGAGAACATGAACCAACTTCTGCAGAGGAAGGTGTCCAAAGCGAAGATGCCACATGAACGGAGAAACATAGCCAGAAGGAATGGTAGCAACACCAGAGCACAGAGGTTGGACCAGTCTGTAAAGCCCTCTCTTCTCACAACCACATCCAATCACCCTGCCCGTGAGTATGTCCTGAAACACAAGAGAAGACGGGTCAAATATGGCACGTCATGTAAATCTTTTGTAGTATGACTAATAGACAAAAGATTCATCTGAAATGCTGGAGTACGTAAGACATTTTGCAGGCGCATTGAGGGGGTTAGGACAATCTCCCCCTGACCAACAATAGGTAGATGAACCCCATTAGCAATCACCACTGATCTACTAGTAGGGACAGATCTATAGGAAGTAAACTGAGCTCGATCTTTACACATATATTGAGAAGCTCTGGAGTCCATGATCCAATTTGTCAAATCTGAACTGCTACAACTGGTAAGTGCTTACGCAATATCTGACGAACTTGTAGAAGCTCTAGTAGCGGCTGCAACATCTGAAGATCTTGATGCTGGTGTGGGCAGTGTAGTCATCTTCTCTCTCAGTCTAGAGGCAATATCATCGAGCCCTACATCGTGAGGAGCCGGAGTAGTCTGCCTGCTCAGCTACATGGGCAGACACATGATATCCATGCTTCAAATAGCATGTCTCCTCCGAATGTCCTGGACAGTGGCAATGTAAGCATGGGCCACGCTGACGTCCTCCTTGACCACGGGATCCTCACCCGCGAAACTGTGAAGTACCCCTCTTCCACGAGAAGCTGCCTTGGTAGAGGGAGTCAGGGCTGTGTTAGTAGATGAAGTGGTGATCCTACTTAGCCTCTTGTAGAACTCCATCGGTGGTATCGTCTCTCCAGTAAGAAGTTGAGTACGTGTTGCATCGTACTCAGAGTCAAGGGTGGATAGAAAGATTCCGGTCATAGTGGCATTCCGATATGCCTACTGCTCAGTGCTGGTGCTGGTAGTAATGGGCATAAGGCTATAGAGACTCTCAAACATGCCTCGAAGATGCGAGAAGTGAGCATGAAGAGGTCGGCCATTCTGCTTGGTCGAAAATATGTCATACTGTAGCTGTAGGATTCTGCTCTCGTTCTTGGTTTGCCCATATGTAGCTGCTAAGATGTCCCACATAGCCTTGGCCGTGGGTTGATTGACGATATCGTTGGTAATTTCCATGGTCAGCGTCCTGGAGAACCAAATCCGTGCATAGGTATCATCTTGCTTCCAAGAAGCATTAGCCCCGTTCTTGTCTGTTGGCTTAGATCTATCAAAATGTGCTCCTTATTATGGCACTGCATAAGGGTGCGAAACTGTAAGGACCACAACTCGTAGTTGGTCCCATCCATCTGTAGGATGGGAGCCAGGCCCTTGAAGGCACTGGACGATGATAAAATGTCACCGTTGTTCTCTAACATAATAAAAAGAATGCCGAAAATCCGCAACACGATTGGGGAGTAGACTACTCTGTGCAAGCCTACACAATCATATGGAGTGGTTGTACGTGTAGACTCATACAACCATCTTCTTCATTCCTTGTTGTTTAGGATTAGAAACCATAATTTATATGTACGAAATCACGAAATCCGATGAAACTCAGACCTAATAGGCATGTAGAAGCGGCCGAAATGCAGCCCGCAGAGTGAGCGACGGGCCACAAGGGTTTGTGAGCAACATGGGTCATTAGGAGGGACCATCCAGCGGCTGGTACGATCGGCTAGTGGGCCGCCGATAATCGCTGGGTCGGCTACAGGGCGGCGGCAGCCCGTTGGTGCGGGCGGTCGGCTGGGACGGCGGCCACCTGGGGCAGGCGCGGTGGCTGGTTGGGGCAGGGCGGCGGCCAGCTGGGGGGGGGATAGGGTTAGGGCTTTTGGTGGGATATTGGAATCTCGGTCTAGGACCGTTTCTCCGATACCATGTTGGGGAGAAAAATAGAATAGCATATCAATGAAGAGACCCTAGGGCTCTCTTATATATGAGAAAACCCCTAGATTAATGACATAATAGTTATGAGAAATGAATATAAAGAGATACAAATATCTCAACAACAACCATTTTCAGTTCCTCAACTTTAGTTTGATAATAAACTTCCCGAGTTCTTGAAATAATTCTTCGATTCTGGATCTGACTCGAGAATCTGATTACTGACGTTTTCAAACTCGCTTTTCAAATCATCAAGGAAGATGCAGATTCTGTTTTCTACTCTTTATCCCAGAATATTTTCTGATATGTAAATGTAGGGCATTTCTAGAACATCTCAAAATGGCAGTCTAAATCTTCCTACTTGGACATCAGAAGACTGTAATAAGCTACGAAAAACAACTCTCCTTTTTATAAAATATGTATCTGATGAGTCAATTGATAGATCCACACATCCTTGTACCTCTGACCGTATATGTTCTCAACAATCATCCACATATCACAAGCAGTTTTTTTAAGGATAAGATGCTAGTCGAATTGGCAATCCAGGTCTTCACTTAAAATCTTCATCTTTAAAATACCTGCAATACATGTTGCTATTACTAAGAAAGATCATGTATACTTTCTGTGGGAAAAAAGAAAGGCCAGCACAACTAGGGATGCGGACGGATGAATATGGATATAAGTGTTACCATATCCTTATCCAATTTTAAATTCGAATACTGATGCGGATATTGACAGATATTAAAAATACATTACCATATCCTTAAAAAACGGCTACAGATGTAAAATGGATACTGATCGCTTACGAGTAATATTAGAAATACTCTATATATTGGCTTAAATATACATGTAATGGATGGAAAGCATATGATATAAATATATTAAATGTATTTATATCATAAAATATATACCAAATCTGGTGAAAGAAGGTATATAATTATGTTATATATGGTTAAAAATAAATTTACTATTATATGTATATATAATTAATATTCGTATATAGATACAGATGTTTGAGGATACTGTATCCATTTTAATGGAAAAAGATGCCACATTGCTGATACTCCTTGTTAAAGAAGCTTGACGCTAATGGACAACATAATGTTGGGGATCTGCTTGCAAATTGCTGAAAAACTGCACTCAAGAAAAGAAACAAATCCGTGCCCATATCATGCACCCAAATATATAGAGATTAATCACTTCCGGAACAAATCCAAAATACTAGCACATGTAGAGGTTGAAAGTGATGCTCGCAAGAATCACTCTATGAGTATATGATTATATAAGACCTTGATTTTGCACCAAATCTTCAACTTTGATACCATGTTGGATGATATTGAAACTATGAACATAATGATTTGCATGGAAACCACTTCTTGATAGAAGGGAAAACAAAAATCACTGGAAGAATGCCCTGGCACATTGATGCTTCTTTTCTTAATATAAGAACAAAAGTGGGATGAGTTACCAGTATAGTCGTACAAGGTTGAATAGATCCTCTCCTACACCCATTTATTCGTATATATAATCAACTCAACATTGATCATTCTTTTATCATATATTTATTAGCAATTATTTTTGTATTAGCGGTAATGTTTCTTCCTCTGTGATATCTAAGAATCACACTATATTTAATGTCACCTTGTTCGTGGTTGACAATTCTCGGATTAGGGGGGGGGGGGATCAAGATAAGGGCTCTTTGGAGATCTTGCAGACCATTTAAGAGCTCCAGCCGATGGTGTTTGATGCGTCAGGTTTCTGCTATACTTAGAGGGACTTTGGATCCAAGTCGAGGTTGGTCATTTTCTCTTTTCCAGCGGGCTGTTAGCCGCTTTCCTGTTGGCACGGGTATCCACTTTATCCCATTCCAGATTGGATCACACACCCCTTGTTGTGTTCGTCGAGGGAGCCATCGATGATGTCCTTTTTTTATTTGAGAAGGAATGACTACTTGAGCTAGGATTCTCAGAGATGATAGGTGACTTCTGGTCTTCCTTCAATTACGACGGCTTTTCCAGATTTTTCCGCAAGTTGGAGGTCCTATGCCTGAAGCTTTGTGTTTACAGAAAAGAGACTCGTGAAGCTGGTGGGGCTCGTCGGGTAGAGGAAACATGGATTTTGAGGCTATTGAATTGACCACGTAAGCGAACCTGCAGAAAATTATCCTGAAAGAGGACTGAAACAAGAGATTTGAATGACATCATTAGTCGATGCATTGTTGGGTTAGTGAGGGAGGTGCAAATATGTGTTTTTTCCACTCGTAGCCTATGGTAGGAGGAAACAGAATTGCATTCAGTCCCTCTTGGTGGACTTTCACCTCGGATGCCTTGCCTACTCGCCCTTCGGAAATAGTTCACCCCGACCAAGGGGCATCAATGTTATCTCCGGAAAAGGCATGGGAGCTTAAGAAAGACTTTGGCAGCACAAAAGTGCAAGAGACAGTATGGGACTTGAATGCAGATGGAGCACATGTGCTTGCTGGGATGTCATGGAGATGATGAATGAATTCTCTTCAAGTAACCACGCATTTGAGCAACGTTCAGGACATCGGCTGCATGAGCTGCATATGCAGTCGTATATGCTAACGTGGTATGCAGATCGAACCGATTTTATGAATCGATGCATTATGCACTCCAAGTGCATATACGACTTGCATATGTACCACATATCTAGTATATGCTCCACGTATCCCACATATGCCTCGCATACTGCTTTAGCAGCTTGGTGGCTCGGCCTAGCAGCTCCAACTCTCCAATTCTGTCATTTGAGTGCTCAATTCCGTAGTTATGCTTCTTCCTCCATTCAGCTGTAAGAATTTGCAATGTATTTGTATACAATTGCAATGTATTATGCCATTATATCTGTGCAATGTTGTATGTTTTACTCATGTATTATTTTCATGAGTTTATGCAATGTATCGTCTAATTTTATAATATATGTTGATTGAGGTTTTGCTCGTATATTCCAAATCTGCATGTATATATATTGAAGTTTTGTTATTTTGAATCATCTAATATGTAAAGTTTTTATGGCTAGTTTTATGTGATTAAACATTAGGCAATTAATGGTATTTGCTCAACCATCTAACTTGAACCGTTTTTCTTAAATCTTCTTTAACTCCACTTTGATACATAACTTCAATAGTAATATTACATACATATATACATATATATATATATATATATATATATATATATGGAGAATCCTTCTCCCACTATAAGTAGGGGCGACTACATGGATTCTTGCTCAAATCTATGTTGAAAGATTCGACTATTTTTTACGCTGGTTGTCGACTGCCTAAAGCAACCCCCACAAGGGAGGCTTTGGACCCATATCTTTTGGGTGATAGGCACACTACACTACCACCAGGCCATTTAAGTGGGTACCGCATCTATGGAAGTTCGAGTTCTCAAAGGCGTATGATTGCTTCGATGGAGCTTCCTTTGGGCATCTACGGTGAAGCGAGGCTTCCTAGATCTTTGGATTTCCTAGATGAAGAAATTTGTTTCTACAACCTCTATGTTTGTTCTGGTTTATAGTAAACTTGAAGGGGTTTCTTCCAGCCACAAGGAGAAGTTAGGCAAGGATGTCCTCTTGCCCCTCTAATTTTTGTGCTAGTAGAAGATGTATTGGTAGTTATGGTAAGTAGGGAGCTGTAGAGAGGCATGATGTGGGGCTACAATCTTGTTGACATATCCTTCCCTTGTTACAATATACATATGATATGATCTTTATTGAAGGCAAGATTTCAGATGTTAGAGGCATGAGCGCAGTGTTGGATATTTTAACGAGCTTTCAAGGCTAATAATTAACAAAGCTAAGTCCACTTATGTCCCTTTTGGATATTCAGAGGCTGAAATAGAAGAGTGCAGGTTGGTTATTTCAACCACCTAGAGAGGCATGATGTGGGGCTACAATCTTGTTGACATATCCTTCCCTTGTTACAATATACATATGATATGATCTTGTTGGCCCATATACATTAGTATCCGTACCTGTTCGTTATTTTATTTTTGGTTGTATGCTTTATGTAATTTACCCATAGGCTACTCTCCTATATAAGAGAGCCTAGGGCTTATGGAATAGAAAAGCCATTCATTTTTCCCAACATGGTATCAGAGCGACGGTCCTAGACCGGAGTTCTCAAAACCCTAACCCTAACCCCACCACACCCGCCGGCCCCTCCTTCTTCTTCTTCTCCTTCTCGCTACATCGGCGCCGCCCGAGCTCCAGTCGGTTGATCCATCGGCGACGCTTCTCCAGTCACCTACGCAATCGCGTGTGCGCGCCTTCTCCTTGCGCCAACGTGTGCGCAGGTGTGCGCCTCCGCCTTGCGCACCTGCGCGCCTCGCTCGCCTCCACCGGGCTGCGCGCATCCTTGCGCACCGTCATCTTGTGCGCAATCATCTGCGCATCCTTGCGCACCGTATGGCAGACCTAGCGCATCGCCTGTGCGCCCCAGTGCATCGCCTGTGCGCCCCTTGCACATCCCCTGCGCGCGCGCTGTAGCACCAGTGCACGCATCTTCTGTGCATCCTGCGCGTGACTCCTGTGTGCGCACCTGTGCCTGTGCGTGACCCCTGCGTGCGTGTAGGGCTTAGTACGAACATCTTCATGGGGATAGTTGCTTGAGGTCTACAAATGCAACTACCCCCATCTATGTTATTGTAGACAAAGCTCATCTTCGGTCAATCGCTCCAGTCTTCCATCTCCAGTATGTCAGAAAGCAAGGCGGATATCCCATCTATTGGCGCCTTTCGTGGTCCAGCGCCTATTGTCAAGAAGGACGGTACAAACTATGAACTGTGGGCAATGCAGTTCATGAGTATGATGAAGTCTACAGGTAAGAAGCACATTCTTACCGAACCTGAGCCTGCAGAGAAGACTGGAGTCAATGCCTCTTGGGAGGCTGATGATGCATATGCTATGGTTTGGCTATCTGGTATGTTGGCTATTGAAATTGCCAATGACATCCTACATCAACCCACAACCAAGGATATGTGGGATATTCTGGCGGCAACATACTCTCAGGCGAAGAACGAGACGAAGATTCTGCAACTTCAGCATGACATATTTACAATAAAGCAGAATGGTCGCCCCTTACATTCTCTCTATACATCACTGAGAGGGATGTTTGAGAAGCTTTATAGCTTCATGCCGCTCACTGCCACGCCAGAACAGCAGAAGACGTACAGGAATGCGACAATGGTGGGCGTGTTCCTGGCTGCACTCGATCTAGAGTATGAGGCGGCACGATCACAGATTTTGGCTGACTCAACTATTCCTCCCATGGAGGAAGCTTTTCATAGATTGAGTCGGATCACATTTCCTTCCACAGTCGCGAGTCAGAATTCTTCAGCCATGGCAGCCAATAGAGGTCGTGGGTTTCATCACCAGACCCGTGGACGTGGACCTCGTGGAAGAGGTGGCCGCACTAGGCCAACATGTACTTACTGTCACCGAGTTGGACACAATGAAGACACATGCTACTCGAAGCATGGTTTCCCTGCATCCGCACGAGCTGCTGAGCAGATAGAGCCCCCGTCTGCTGCTACTTTGGATCAACGGTTCGATGATCTAGTTGCCCGTCTGAGGGGCATTATTCCACCATCTGGTCCAGCACCGATTACAGAGAGTCATTCTGATGCTGCTGCTTCTGCCTCTGCGTCTACTAGTGCTTCAGGTAGTATACTTGCACTCCACAGTAGTAGATCAGATACATTGCCATGGATTATGGACTCGGGCGCTACACATCACCTATGTGGCGACCAGAGTCTACTTATAGGATACACTCAGATCCCTCCGGGACGGACAGTAGTTATTGCCAATGGCACACATTCCCCCATCACTGGTCAGGGGGAGATTAGATTGACATCTTCTATGCAGCTCAAGAATGTGCTACATGCACCTGATTTTTCAATAAATTTGTTGTCAATTAGTCAGATTACGAAGGATCTTCATTGTCGGGCAATTTTTGATCCATCTTCTTTGATTTTTTAGGACATCCATACGGGCAACGTGATTGGTCGTGGCTATGAGCAAGGAGGCCTCTACCACCTGAATCAGACCCCATTTGCTGGAACCACAACCTCTCCTGCTGGACAAGTATCTACTTTACTGTGGCATCTGCGTTTTGGTCATTTACCGCTTCAGAAGTTGAGTCGAGTGTTACCTTATGGTCTTCCTCACACACCTATTCAGTGTGAGGCATGTCAGTTGGGAAAGCATCACAGGTCGTCCTTTCCCAGTCGTCCAGGTCGGAGTAGTACTTCCAAGTTTGAGTTATTTCATGTTGATGTCTGGGGTCCGAGTCGTGTACCTGATCATCAGGGACACAGATTCTGTATAGTATTTGTGGATGATTTCTCTAGAGTGTCATGGGTGTTTCTGATGAAAAATAAATCTGAAGCAGGAAATATAATTATCCATTTTCTGAATGAAATACAAAATGTCTTTTCCACATCGGTAAAATTTGTGAGAAGTGATAATGCATTAGAATTGTGCACTAATGTTCTTTCCAGTTATTACTCCTCAAAAGGGATTGTTCATCAAACATCGTGTGCTCATACATCTCAACAGAATGGAATTGCTGAAAGGAAACACCGTCACCTCCTTGATATCACGAGATCACTCCTTATACAGAGTCATGTTCCCTACTACTACTGGGGTGATGCAGTTCTCACTGCATGTTACCTAATTAATCGTATGCCCTCTTCTGTCTTAAATGAACAGATCCCGTTTACCATCATTCATCCCGACAAGGAGTTGTTTTCTCTTACACCTCGTGTGTTTGGGTCGGTTGCATTTGTCCATCAGTTGTCGCCTGGTACTGACAAGCTTTCTCCTAGGGCTGTCAAGTGTGTTTTTGTCGGAAACTCCAGAACTCAAAAGGGGTACAAATGTTTTGATCCTCTGCGTCGGCGGTATATGATCAGTGCAGATGTTACATTTTTTGAAGATATTATGTATTTTTCAGCATCAGGAGACAAGCAACTACCACCTCTATCCACTGATGCCATATATATGACACCACCACCTCAAATGCCGTCACCAGCACCACCACCACAGCTGCTGTCACCACCGCCACCACCACCACCACCACCACCACCGCCACCACCAACTATATCACCGCTACCGTTTCATTATACCCGCAGGCCTCCTCCCGCTCATGGTCATGACTCGTCTACTAGCTCGCCTATGGTATGTAATGAAAATATTCATGTTGATGGCTCTGACGACATTTCTGAACAGGATATGTTGCAGGGGCCAGATGAGACTACAGTTGATTTAGATGTTCCCATTGCTCTGCGCAAGTCGAAGAGAAGCTGTGCTACATATCCAATATCAGCATCCGTATCTTTTGATAGGCTATCTGGAGATTTCAGGTCTTTTGCTGTGGCACTTTCAACTGTCGATATTCCAAGGAATCATCATGATGCTATGCAGGATAGTAGATGGCGGCTAGCAATGGAGGAAGAAATGGCGGCACTTCAGTCCAGAGGAACTTGGAGTTTGGTTCCTATACCTCCAGATGTGAACCCGGTGAGCTGCAAGTGGGTGTTTACAGTGAAGCATAATGCAGATGGTTCTATTGACAGGTACAAGGCACGTCTGGTTGCACGTAGCTTTACACAGACATACGGGGTGGATTACCTTGACACTTTCTCGCCTGTGGCACGTCATTCCACTCTACGGATCTTGTTGTCAGTTGCAGTTGCTCGAGACTGGCCGCTTCATCAGTTGGACGTGAAGAATGCATTCCTATATGGAGATTTGCAGGAAGAAGTTTATATGCAACAGCCACCTGGTTTTGCTGTTGAGGGGGAGTGTTCCAAGGTATGCAGGTTACATAAGGCTATCTATGGCCTTAAACAGAGCCCCAGAGCATGGTTTCAGAAGCTCTCAGATCTCTTCGAGAAACAAGGATACAAGCGCTCCAATGCTGATCATTCCTTGTTTGTGCAGAAGACTACTAGAGGTATCATTGTAATCATGGTTTATGTTGATGACATCTTGATTACAGGAGATGATGAGCATGGCATAAAGCAGGCGAAAGCAAAACTGGGAACCGAATCTGTCACCAAGGACTTGGGAGTCCTTAGATATTTTCTGGGGCTGGAGTTTGCTAGAAATCCATATGGATTAGTAATGTCGCAGAGGAAATATGTTACAGATCTATTGAGTGAAACAGGTATGCTAGGGTGTCGACCTGCTACGACACCAATGGATCCCAACATGAAGCTCTATGATGATGACACGGAAGAGGTGGACAAGAGAAGGTACAAAGAACTGGTAGGCAAACTACTATATGTCACGATCACTAGACCTGATATATCATTTGCAGTGAGCCGCGTGAGCCAGTTCATGGAGCAACCACGCCAGGTCCATATGGATGCTATACACATGATTTTGAGATATCTAAAATCATCTCCCGGTGCGGGCTTGCTATTTAAGAAGGGAAAGGAGATCTCTATCACAACGTGTGCTGATGCAGATTTTGCAGGATGCCCCAAGGACAGGAAGTCCACCTCAGGATTTGCAGTCTATGTTGGAGATGCCCTAGTCTCGTGGAGGAGCAAGAAACAGACAGTGGTTGCTAGATCCAGTGCTGAATCTGAATACATGGCTATGGCCCAGGCTAGCACAGAAACGATGTGGGTGAAAGCTCTACTTACAGATCTATGTCTTGATATACCGCTCCCTATGAAGCTGGAATGTGACAATCAGGCAGCCTTGTTCATTGCAAACAACCCAGCCTTCCATGAGAGGACCAAGCACATTGAGGTTGACTGTCACTACATACGTGACATGATTCAGAAGGGGTTCATTGCTATAGCTCACGTCACATCAGAGAATCAGACTGCTGATATATTCACCAAGGCATTACTTCGAGGCCCTTTCCAGAAGTGTGCGTCCAAGCTGAGCATGATTGATATCTATGCTCCATCTTGAGGGGGAGTGTTGGCGCATATACATTAGTATCCGTACAAGTTCGTTATTTTGTTTTTGGTTGTATGCTTTATATAATTTACCCATAGGCTACTCTCCTATATAAGAGAGCCTAGGGCTTATGGAATAGAAAAGCCATTCATTTTTCCCAACAGATCTTTATTGAAGGCAAGATTTCAGATGTTAGAGGCATGAGCGCAGTGTTGGATATTTTAACGAGCTTTCAAGGCTAATAATTAACAAAGCTAAGTCCACTTATGTCCCTTTTGGATATTCAGAGGCTGAAATTAAAGAGTGCAGGTTGGTTATTTCAACCACCTATGTGGTAATCTCTCCTTCCCTTCTTTGGGACTGACACTCTCCATTGGAAAGTTGTGGTAATCAGATTGGAAGGTGGTGGTTGAGAGAGTGGAAAGAAAGTTGGTAGGGTGGAAGGCTTGCTGCCTCTCTCAGGGTGGTAGGATTGTCTTGATTAAGCTATGTTGGCAGTGATTCCCGTTTTTTCATGTCCACTCGCCTTATTCTTGTAGGGATTCGAAGGAGGATTGAGACATGTATGTGTAAATTCCCTTGGAGTTTGTTTAATGGTGTTACAAAAGGAGTTCATCTTATCAATTAGAAATTGTGACCCTTCCCATGGATAAGAGAGGGGGGGGGTCTTGGGGTTCACAAATTAGAAGATATAAACAAAACTCTCCTTTTCAAATGGTCTTCTAGATTAGGGGGTAGTGAGACGAGCATGTCGTGTCACCTGGTTAGATGTATTTATGACCTCACACCCTGCTTTTCCATCCCACAATGTTCATGTAATGCGTCGATAGCTTTCTGGAGTGGCCTTTGCGTAGTGTTACCTAATTTTTGGGCACTAGCTTGCCCAATATTTGTGGATGTACCTTCTTTCGGTTTCTGGACTGAAAAATGGACAGGGGATGAACCCTTATGAGCCAAATTTCCTCGGTTATTTGGTCCTGCGTTGACTTGTGGAGCTACTGTACAAGAGAATTGGGTTGACAGTCAGTGGTTACCGACGTTTGCTTCAATCTTTTTAGAGAAACAATTAGTTGTCTTCATGTAGTTGTTGGCCACATTTTCGATTGTTTGACCCACTTCTGGTCATGATCACTAGGTCTAGCGTGATGGTTCTTTTTTTGTTAAGAAAGCTTACCGTGTGCTACTAGATACCCATGCTAGCCATCTCTGAGGAACATAGGAGCGAGATTGCGAATTTATTTAGGCTCTTCATATACTCATGAAGGTAAATATTTTCTTATGGATTCAACTATGGGTGGAGTCCTTAACCAAGGTCCCTCGGGGTGTTTATCGTCCAGCGGAGGATCCTGTTTGTGTTCATTATGGCCAACTGCCTGAAGATCTCCACCACCTATTCTATTGTTCTGGTTGCACGCGCAGGGTCTAGGCATCAGTAGACATTACTTGGATCGACATATCCAACCATACCAATTTCTGGGAAGGTATCCTAGTGAACCAGTTCAGGTATGCTGAAAACTTATAGAAACCACGAGCAATTTTATGGGTCGTTTGGTTATCCTGCAATGGGGTTATTTTTCGAGAGGACCGATTTTATGTTTAGAATGTATTTTTTTTGCTAGATCTCTCCCCGAGACATGGCTTCTGTAATTTTCGTTGTTTCTCTTTTAATATAATTTCAGGTGGGGACCAATTCGGGTGCTTCCCCATTATTAATTAAAAAAAGAATCACATTATAATTCCTTTAATTGCCTTAAATGTATGAATAATTGTATAATACTATAGGTTTCTTAATTTAAATGCAAAAGTTTTGGTTAAATAGCATATTCCTTTGGAGACATAATTAGAATTATGCCTCGATCCATCGAGGTTACATCTCGCTTCAATTCGTGGAAATTGCCTTGATATATCTTTTGATTTTTTACTAATCCTCCAAAGAAACTACCTCTTATTATGAGATATTGATGCCCTTGAGATGAAAAGAAAAACCCTTTATAGGGTTTCTATGTTTCTAGGCATACGACAATGATCATGGTTGTACGTAGTGCTATCACTGCTTTGTTGATGGTGGCATTTACAAGCAAAGAAATGACGATGATCCTCGAAGTTGAGTTGGCTATGATATTGGTTACCAAAATACATACTTTGTAGAGGTTTGAAGATGAGGCGACGATAACATTGTTGCTCGAGGATGATGCAACAACATGAATCGCTCGAAACCCAATGGATGCAGTTGATGCAACATTTCTTGAAGCTTTGATTGATGAAGATGTCATCTTCGAGACAGTGTTATCAAACTTTCAAGATTATGCAGATGGCATGAATCTATAAGGAGTGTGCCAATGTTAATGGGCACTCAAGTCTGAGTGATGACGACATTTAAGGAAATGGTAATGGAGGTGTAGGGATATTAGTCATGGTGGTGGGGAAAGGAATTTGCGGAGGGTTTATTGCCTGTGAAGGGGGATGGGAGGTGGCGGCAGTTCTAGCACGTGGAAAAAGGGCCTTACATTGACGGGGAAAGTGATGGCGATGCTGGCACATGAGAAATAATTATCGATTGTGGAGTGATCATGGCTTCGCAAAGGGGAGGTGGTGGCAACGGTATTGACGAAGATTTGATGGTGACTTCAATAGAAGATATGGCAGAATGTGGTTGCACATCTTCAAATTTTGATGAGGGTAATGAAATGCAACATCTTTGGAGATCAATATCTGTCTTATGACATAACGTCACCGTTTAGCAATCAAGATTTAGATCTTGCATTATCTTTAATGTATTTTGTATACTAAATAATGGTTGAGAATATTTGAAAATGACTTTTCCATCGCCACATACATTTGATGAAAATTTAAATAGAACTATCTTGATGAGTGCTTCCTCGAATGCGTTGATGGATCATTAAATCGTGAGAATGGTATGGACACCATGTTATGATACCTTTTGATGTTACCAGAATTGCGCAAAGAGAAGGGATTTGGGGTTGGGATGAGGATGAAGATGGCATTCTTGTTGCATAGGATTTGAGAGAAGTAGCACGAAGATGCGAGAGAGAGAAGATGAAAGAATATCGGAAATTCCGTTTTTAATGAAAATTCCAGTTTTTTAATATAACTTGAACTATCTTATAATCCACCCATTAGCTTCTTTATACATATATGACACAATAATACTTAAAATTATTTAAGTAAAACGAAACCTTAACAATCCAAACTTAACCCTTAGAATTACTTAAACTTATAACTAATTAGAGATCAAATTCGATTTTATTATTTAAATAAAAGAAAAGTTAGGGACTCAAATTTGACAACTATCCCTAGTTTTAATTAGAGAGTCTAATTGGATGCTGGGTTTAAAAAATCGTGATATATATCGACAAAATATTGTTGATATATCAACATCAATGGCCTAGCTATATCGGTATCTCCTTCTCTTTTAGTTTCTCAGATGCCACCCGATATGAGCCAATATATCGACGATATATCGTGTATTGCTGATATATTGCTAACAGTGGGAATCTGTGAGTAGGAAATTGGCCCAACTTGGGTGATGTGACCAAAATTTAGGCAATTTCACCCCATTTTCAGGCAAAATCTGCAACATGACTCTTCTCCAAGTTTCTCCATGCTTTGTGCCTTGCTTCTTTGAGTAAATTCCCAGATTTTCTCCATTTTTTGATGATAATTGAGTAAAATGTTTTAGGGGTTTTGTTCCTTTCGTTTAGATATTGCTTGACCTTGATTTTTTTGGAAGGTTTGTATTATTTTGTGAGATATAGATAGAATTGTTGAGATATTTGTATCTCTTATCATCTATTTCTCATTTCTATTTTCTTTATGTACCTATCATGTAATTAACCTATGGCTTTTCTCCTATATAAGAGAGCCCTAGGGTCTCTTATAATGCATGCAATTCTTTTCTTTCAACATGGTATTGGAGCAAAGGTCCTAGACCGGGGTACCTACATCCCACCAAAACCCTAACCCTATCCGCTCACCCTCACCCCTCTCCCCACCACCATCGGAATAACTTGGGGATTTTTGATATTTATTATGGAATCAAGTTGAGTTATCAAAGGAGGAACTTGAATCTCATGTTCTACATATAGAAAACATAGTTTTAAGAACTTTTTTGTTAACTAAAAAGTATTAATTTTAATTCCGAGAAATAAATCTTAAATCTATATTTGATTTTCGTGTTTTTGTCTCATGTCTGGTTTTTCTCTAAATTACTCGCCTAAACTCTAGTTGGAAGATGTTTTTTCTTACAAATCGAAGCATAGAAACCTTGATACTATGTTAAACACTTTATATTCAAGATTTTATGCATATTAAGCATTTTAAAAATTACAAATAGAACAAATTCGAAAATTGAAACAAAAAATAAGTAGTAAATAGTTGATTGTTCTCATTGTATGTCTATTGAATGTTTGTTTGTTCTGTAATTCCTTGACAGATTTCAGTAGTCTACATCATGGGCTCATACTCCAGATCACGATCTGATGGTTCTAAGGATTAGAGGGACACTTGGGAGATTAGTTGAAGGTATGCCACCGCTCCAGATGACAACCAATTGAAACCATAGTCCAACTTATGTGGGAAGAGGTTAGGATAAGGGGGATACAAGGATGAAGCATCATCTTGTTGGCAACAATACGAATGTTGCTAAGTGCACGTGTTGTCCGAAAGATATAAGGGACATGATGAATGCTAACTTGGACAAGAAGAAGGACGTGGATGATCAATTCAAAGATTTCATATTCGAGAAAGAGTTCAATGCCCTCTCTGATTCAACTGACAATGACTTTGTCTACCCCCTGATATTTAGGTTGTAGTTGATAGTAGGGTATACATGAGGGAAACAGAGGAATCCCTGCAACCGTGTTCGAGAAGAAATAACACGGTGGTGTACGAGGTGACTTCTATGGTGCCAGAGGTAGTATGAGTGGTTCTGCCGGTGCATCAGTACCACCACCCACCAAAAAACACAAGGGAAAGAAGTTGATCCCTTCTTAACGATGAGTGGGTCCATGCAATACAAGCCAAGCAAGTACATGAGGCAGAAGACAATGAAGGACTTGTTTATAAATGCTAGGGAGAGAGTGGGCAAGACCATTAACAATCTCTTTGGGGATAGCATTCCGGTGAACATTGCCAGTAGACCATTTTTGCAATATGTCATCGACAAGATCGTCGCTATGAAACGAGAGTGAAGGCTCCCACATCTTATGAGATAATTGTGGAAAGGGAGAAAGGAAAAAGTTCTATTCATCGTAGTCATAGAGCTCTCGTATATAGGAGAAAGCTCTCGAGTAAATTACATAGATAGCTGAAAGAAATAGGAAAAATTACAGAATAACATCTAAAGAGATAAATATCTCAACACTCCCCCTCAAGATGGAGCATAAATATCTATCATGCTCAGCTTGGAACAATAACGGTGAAATGACCCCTTAGCAAGGGCTTTGGTGAACATGTCAGCAATCTGATCTCCTGAAGTAACATGAGAAGTGAAGATAAATCCTTTTTGAATCAAATCTCAGGTATAGTGGCAGTCAACTTCAATGTGCTTTGTTCTTTCATGAAAGGCTGGATTATTTACTATAAATAGTGCGACGTGATTATCACATTGTAGATGAATAAGAAGAGGCACCTCCATAGTTAGGTTAGTTAGAACGGACTTGACCCACTTCATTTCTGTGCTCCCTTGGGCCGTTGCCATATACTCTGATTTTGCACTAGATATGGCTGCAACATTCTATTTCTTGCTCTTCCATGAAACCAGTGAGCCTCCTACAAACACAATGAAACCTGAAGTTAACTTCCTGTCCTTGGGACACCCATCATAGTCTGCATCTGCACATCCTGACACTGTAAGTGTTGTATCTCTCCTGAATAGAAGTCCTGCACCTGGAGAAGACTTGAGATACCTCAAGATCATGTTGACTGCATCCATGTGAGACTGCCTAGTTTGCTCCATAAATTGGCTAACCCTGCTGATAGCAAATGATATATTAGGATGGTAATTGTGACGTACAATAGCTTTCCTACCAGCTCTTTTTATTGTCTCTTATCTACCTTTGCAGAATCATCATCATATAGCCGTGCATTGGGATTCATTGGAGTAGTGGCATGTCTACATCTTGTCATACTCGTCTCAGATAAGAGATTGGTGACATATTTCCTTTGCGTCGTTACCATTCCCTATTGGTTTCTTGCAAATTCTAGACCAAGAAAGTACCTTAGCTTACCAAGATCCTTGGTCACGAACTATTGTCCAAGAAAATCCTTGGCTGCCTGAATTCCTTCATTATCACTACCTGTGACAACAATATCATTCACATAAATCAGAATTGCAACAATACCCTTCTCCGGCCTCTTAACCATAAGAGAATGATCCGCAGTCGATCTGACAAAACCCTGTAGTTCAATCAACTCTGAGAGCTTGTGAAACCAAGCCCTCAGACTCTGCTTAAAGCCAAATATGGCCTTATGAAGTTTGCACACCATACTAGACTCCCTCTCAGCAGTAAACCCCGGTGGCTGCTCCATATATACTTCTTAGTGCAAATCGCCATATAAGAATGCATTCTTGACATCTAGTTGGAAAAGCCAAATATGGCCTTATGAAGTTTGCACTCCATGTGCCACGAGATCGTAAAGCAACCATCTCTTCTTCCATAACAAACCGCCAAGGGCCACTCTGTAATGCTTCCTGATAGGATTTCGATATCTGCACCGCTGATAAAGCAACAACAAATATCTGAAAGTCCCCAGATAACCGCGCCAGAGAGACATGAGAGGAAAGAGGATGCATCGTACAAGCATGTCGCTTCCTTCGTAGAGCAATAGGCACATTCGGATCCTCTGTATACTCAGAAATAGTACTATCCAAACCATCCTGCAAACTCAAATCAACAATGCGATCAATAGAACTCAAATGTTCATGACATACCTTGGGCGTGCTAGATGTTGGTGTAGGCACATGAGCATGAGGCCGACGCGCATACACTTGAGGAAAGAAAAGCGGTGTGGCAGGAAGTGGAGGTGGAGGTGATGGTGGAGTAGATGGAGTATTTGGTGGTGGTGGTAATGGAGTACGATAGACGGGAGGTGGTGGCATGTAAACCTCTTCTCTACATTCTGAAGGAATGAGCTTGTCACCTGTAGGAGAAAAATACATGATGGATTCAAAGAAGGTGACATCAACACTAACATAATACCTTCGTCGAGCAGGGTCAAAGCAACGATACCCCTTTTGGGTCTTAAAGTACCCAAGAAACACACACTTGACTGCTCTAGGAGAGAGCTTGTCAAGTCCAGGAGACATCTGATGAACAAAATCGAGACAACCAAAGACACGAGGAGTGAGAGAAAAAAGATCCTTCTCAGGAAATGCAAACAAGAATGATATCTTTTCTCCCAGAATCGTTGAGGGCATACGGTTCACCAAATAGCGCGCAGTGAGAACAACATCCCCCCAATACGAGTGGGGAGCACAACTCTAAATCAGAAGAGTCCTGGTGATATCCAATAGATGACGATGTTTCCTCTCAACCACCCTATTTTGTTGGGATGTATAAGCACATGATGTCTGATGCACAGTACCATACGATCAAAGAAATTGAGAAAGTTGTGTACTACAGAATTCAAGTGTATTATCAGAACGTATATACTTAACATTTGCAGAATAGATATTTCTTATTTCATTAATAAAGGACTGAATAATAGGACTTGCATCAGACTTGTTCTTAAGCAAAAAGACCCATGACAATCTAGAGAACTCATCAATAGCAACAAGATAAAAACGATGTCCCTGAAGATCATGAACACGACTGGGACCCGAAATATACAAATGAATCAACTCAAAAAGACCATGACTGCTTTGACCCCGATGACTCTGGAATGTGGATCTATGATGCTTCCCAAGTTGGTAGGCCTCGCACTGGAAAGTAGAGCGAGGAGAAATCTGAGGAAGAACATGACGCAGCTTTTGCAGAGAAAGATGACCAAAACGAAGGTGCCACGTATGCGGAGAGACAGAACCAGTGCGAAGAGAGGTGGCAGCAACATACGGAGTTTGCGCCAGTCTGTGTAGGCCCCCTTGCTCACAACCATAACCAATCACCCTGCCCGTTAGAATGTCCTGAAACACAAGAGTAGAAGGGTCAAATATGGCACGACAATACAAATTCTTGGTGATTTGATTAATAGATAGTAAATTCATAGAGAATTCAGGAGCGTAAAGAACATTCTGAATCCCCATTTCAGGGGTTAACTGCACCTCCCCCTGACCAGTAATGGGAGAGTGTGTCCCATTAGCTATCATCAAAGATATGCCTGACTGAATCAGGCTATAGGTACTAAACTGACCTCTGTCACCACAAAGATGATGGGTTCCTCCTAAATCCATTATCCACTCAAACAAGTCTGCTCTGTAACAACTAGTAAAGGCATATGCTGTACCTGATGTGGATGCTGAGGCTGCGACCTCTAAAGATCCTGACTGTGAGCTAATTGACTCTGGAGATGGAATAATCTCCCCGAGCCGAGCTACTAACTTGTCAAACCTCTGATAAACTGCAACAGAAGAACTACTACCCTGTTGGATCTGTTCTGTTACACGAGCTGAAGCTGGAAACCTATGCTTAAAATAGCATGTTTCCTTAAAACGACCTGGCCTGTGGCAATAAGTACAAGGCTGACGAGGGGGTATACTGCTCCCTCCTCTTCCACGGCCTCCACGACCGCGAAAGTTTGTAGTGCTCCCCATACCACGAGATGCTACCATGGCTGAAGAGGTTTGAGACACGGCCGAACCACCTGAAGATATGGAGAGTCTGCTCAACTGGCGATATGCTTCCTCCATTGGAGGTATAGTGGCATCGGTCAGAATTTGTGCTCTAGCTACATCATACTCATGATCCGGTGCTGCTAGAAAGACTCCTGTCATCACTGAATCTCTATATGCCTTGAGTTGCTCCGGTGTAGCAGCTAAGGGAATGTACCCATGTAACCTTTCAAAAATACCCCTTAGTGAGGTGTAAAGGGTATGTTGAGGACGATCATTCTGCTTCGAAGTGAAGATATCGTGCTGATGTTGTAGAATCTTTGACTCATTCTTCGCTGGAGAATATGTAGTAGCAAGAATGTCCCACATAGCCTTTGTTGTGGGCTGACTCAAAATGTCGTTGGTTATCTCCATGGATACAGTTCCAGAAAGCCATACTCGTGTATACGCTCATCTGCCTCCCATGAGGCGTTAACCCCAGTTTTGTCGACATGCTCCTCCTGTGTGAGGATGTGCTTTTTGTCATTGCATTGCATTAGACTCATAAACTACATGACCTACAGTTCATAATTAGTTCCTGTCGGGAAAATGAGAAAACATATTTATTTCATACGCCCTAGGCTCTCTTATGTAGGGGAATTGCCTATGGGTAAAATACATAGAGTCCAACATGAAAAAGGAAATATGAGAAAGGTACAAACGAGAATATCATAGATTAAAATATATCTCTACACTCCCCCTCAAGGTGGAACATAGATATCAATTATGCTCAGCTTGGACGAATATTTCTGGAACGACCCTCAAAGTAATGCCTTGGTAAAGATGTCTGCAGTTTGGTCCTCTGAGCTAACATGGGATGTAACAATAAACCCCTTCTGAATCATATCACGTATGAAATGACAATCATCCTCAATGTGTTTGGTTCGTTCATGAAATGCTGGATTATTCACAATGAATAGAGCCACCTGATTGTCACATTCCAGAGCCATAGGAAGCGAGACTTCTATATATAGATCTGTAAGCACAGTCTTTACCCACATCATTTCTGTACTGACCTGGGTCATATCCCTATATTCAGACTCAGCACTAGATCTTGCTATAACCATCTGCTTTTTGCTTCTCCATGAGACTAGAGAATCTCCAACATACACAACAAACCCAGTGGTGGACTTCCTATCCTTAGGACATCCTGCGTAATCTGCATCTACACATGCTGAGATAGTAACCTCCTTGCCTTTCTTAAACAACAGACCTGCACCTAGAGATGACTTAAGGTACCTGAGTATCATATGTATAGCATCCATGTGTATCTGACGTGGTTGCTCCATGAACTATCTTACTCGACTCACAGCAAAAGAGATATCGGGTCTGGTAATAGTAACATAGAGGAGCTTGCCCACCAGTTCTCGGTACCTTCTCCTATCCACCTCATCAGTGTCGTTATCATATAATTTCATACTGGGATCCATAGGTTTAATGGTAGGTCGGCAACCAAGCATTCATGTTTTACTCAGCAGGTCAGTGACATATTTCGTCTGGGTCATTACCAACCCATGAGGATTTCTGGGGAATTCCAGTCCCAGAAAATATCTAAGAACTCCAAGGTCCTTGGTGACGAATTCACGTCCCAGCATTTCTTTTGCCCCCTGAATTCCCTGTTCATCATCACTTGTAATCAAGATATCGTACATACATCATAATTGCAATAATACCTCTGGGTGTCTTCTGTACGAACAAGGAATGATATGCATTAGAACGTCTGTACCCCTGTTTCTCAAACAGGTCTGAGAGCTTCTGGAACCAAGCTCTGGGGTTCTGCTTAAGGCCGTAGATAGCCTTATGAAGTCTGCACACCTTAGGATACTCCCCCTCAACCGCAAAACTAGGTGGCTGTTGCATGTAGACTTCCTCTTGTAAGTCACCGTATAAGTATAATTGCTATAGTGGCCAATCACGAGTAACCGCAATAGAGAGGAGGATCTGTAGGGTGGAATGGCGAGCAACCGACGAGAATGTATCAAGATAATCCAGCCCATATGTTTGTGTAAAGCCACGAGCAACCAGGCGTGCCTTGTAACTGTCAATGCTGCCATCTGTATTCTGCTTAACTGTAAAGACCCACTTGCAGCTAACTATAGACACATCAGTAGGTGCAGTAACAAGGCTCCAAGTGCCTCTGGACTGAAGAGCAACCATTTCTTCCTCCATGGCTAAACGCCATCGACTATCCTTCAACGCATCTTGGTAATTCCGTGGAATATCTACTGCTAATAGTGCAATGACAAAATTCCTGAATTCTCCAGTTAGGCGATCAAAAGACACATAAGATGCTGTAGGATATGACGCGCAGCTGCGCTTCTGCTTTCGAAGAGCAGTAGGTAGATCTAAATCATTTGCCTCCTCATCTGGCCTCTGTAACACATCCTGCTCCAGATCCATTAATATTAATATTCTCAGAACTTACCTCAAGCGGGCTAGATGATGAGCGGTGACCATGAGCAGAAGCAGGCCGACGTGTATAATGAAATGGCAATGGTGAAACATGCACAGTGACAAGAGGTGTAGGAGATGGTAGCTGTAAACATATATTATTTACTTATATACTCTTTTGTTATTTTCCGTTCCTGCCGTACTTTTTATTCAATTTACCCATAGGCTACTCTCCTATATAAGAGATCCTAGGTCTGATGGAATAAACATGTTCTTTTATTTTCCCAACATGGTATCAGAGAGACGGTCCTAGACCGGAGTTCTTGAAACCCTAACCCTAGCCCCACCGTCGAGCATCCCTCTCTCTCTCCGCGCGTCGCTGGCTGTGCGCCTCGACCCCCCGCGTGCCGCCTGTCGTGCGCCTCATGCGCCCCGCGCTCCGCGCGCCTCGCCTGCGCTGAGCCTTGCGCCCCGCGTGCCTCGCCTGCGCCCCGCGCGCCTCGCCTACGCCCCGCGCGCATCTCCAGCACGCTTCGCGCGCATATCCAGTGCGCTTCGCGTGCATCCTCTGAGCCAAGCGTGCATCTCCTGCGCATCTAGCGCTTCTCCAGTGCTCCCTCTCGCGCGACCAGTGCTCGCCTGCGCTTCTCCAGTGCTCGCTTGCACGCCCTTTCGCGCGACCTCTCGCACACTCCCTGTGCGCCCTATCGCGCGCTCCTTCCTGTACGCCCTTAAGCCGTGAATCAGCCCTGCACGTTTTTCTAGCGCGCACAACACCAAAGGAATGGGTTTGGTTGCTTGAAGTCTACACTTGCAACTAAACCCGTCTATGTCCGTGTAGACGATCTTATCCTCAGTCTACTACTCCTGTCTTTGGTTATAAGTATGGTCTGAAAGCAAGGCAGATATCCCATTCGTAGGCGCCTTTCGAGGTCCGGCGCCGATTGTGAAGATGGATGGTTGGAACTATGAACTGTGGGCAATGCTGTTCATGAGTATGATGAAGTCAAGCGGTAAGAAGCGCATTCTTACTGAAGAAGAGCCTGCAGAAAAGACTGGAGTTAATGCCTCGTGGGAGGCAGATGATGCATATGCTAAAATATGGCTATCTGGAACTCTGGTAATCGAGATTGCCAATGATATTCTTCATCTGCCCACAACCAAAGATATGTGGGATATTCTAGCCACCACATATTCTCAAGCGAAGAATGAGACAAAGATTTTGCAACTCCAGCATGACATATTCATTATCAAGCAGAATGGACGTCCTCTACACTCACTGTACACATCTCTACGAGGGATGTTTGAGAAGCTATATAGCTTCATGCCCCTGACATCCACACCAGAGCAACAAAAGACCTACCGCAATGCTGCTATGGTAGGAGTTTTTCTAGCTGCCCTTGATCCTGAGTATGAGGCAGCACGGTCTCAGATCTTGGCAGACTCTACTATTCCTCCTATGGAGGAAGCCTTTCTCAGGTTGAGCCGGATCACTGTTCCCTCTACGACTACGAATCAGACTGCTTCCGCCATGGCTGCCAACAAAGGTCGTGGAGGTCACCATCATACCCGTGGCCATAGCCCTCGTGGTAGAGGAGGTTGTATTCGTCCAACATGTACCTACTGCCATCGCACCGGACATACTGAAGACACATGCTACTCTAAGCATGGATTTCCTACATCTGCACGAGTCGCTGAGCAGATAGAGCCTCCATCTGCTGCCTCTTTGGATCAACGCTTTGATGATCTTGTTGCCCGTCTAAGGGGCATTATTCCTCCATCCGGCCCAACACATACTACTGAGAGTCAGTCTGACGTTGCTGCATCTGCCTCTGCTTCTACCAGTGCATCATGTAGCTCACATGCATTTACTACTAGTGGATCAGATACTTTAGCATGGATTATGGACTCTGGCGCCACACATCATCTATGTGACGATCAAAGTCTACTTACAGGGTACAGACAAATCCCTCCAGGTCGAACAATAGTCATTGCCAATGGCACACATTCCCCGATTACTGGTCAGGGGCAGATTAGACTGACACCATCTATGTAGCTCATGAATGTGTTACACGCACCTGATTTTTCAATGAATTTGTTATCTATCAGCCAAATTACAAAGGATTTACAGTATCAGGCGATTTTTGATCCATCTTCTCTTGTTTTTCAGGACAGCCTTACATGCAATGTGATTGGGCGTGGCTATGAGCAAGGAGGCCTCTATCGCCTCAGTCAGACCTCTTTTGCTGGAACCTCATCTCTACCTACTGGACCCGTCTCCCCTTTGCTATGGCATATGCGCTTTGGGCATCTACCACTTCAGAAGTTGTGTCGTGTGTTACCCCAGGTTTTGCCTCACACATCTATCCAATGTGAGGCATGTCAGTTGGGAAAGCGTCATCGGTCTACCTTTCCCAGTCGTTAGTGTTGGAGTAGTACCTCCAAGTTTGAGTTATTTCACATTGATATCTGGGGTCCGAGTCGTGTTCCTGATCATCAGGGACACAGGTTTTATATAGTTATTGTGGATGACTTCTCTCGTGTATCATGGGTGTTTTTGTTAAAGAATAAATCAGAAGCAGGGAATATTATTATTAATTTTCTTAATGAGATTCGTAATGTTTTTTCAGCATCTGTTAAAATTGTGAGAAGTGATAATGCCCTGGAATTGTGTACTCTTGTCCTAGCCAGTTATTTCTCATTGTTAGAAAATAGGAAGCGGAAGCGAAAACATAGAAGAAGATAAATAATAATAAGAACAACGGGATTTTACGTGGAACCCTACTCCGTGAAGAGCGGGATGAAACCACGGGAAAAGCCCTCAAAGGGCCGTGTTTTGCATTGCACTTTCTCATCTGATATAGGAGGCCTGGGGCTCCTTATATAGCCTCCACATGGCCTCCAAGTCCCACCACTGGACGATGTGGGACAAAACTTTTGGATGTGGTAAATGGATCCTGGAGATATCCATTTACCCATCTACAACTCAATAGGCGCATAACCAAATACTCCAACACTCCCCCTCAAGCTGGAGCATGCAATGCTCAGCTTGGACAAACATAAAGAAACTCAACTCAACGCTACAGGACACTACGGACAATATCAACCCAACGCGCACATTGCTGCAGTCGAGGACATTGCTTCTCATGCCGTGCAGGTGAGGAGGACGAACGGGCTGGAGTGTGAGTCTGCTGAATCTCCTCGTCGGAGAGCATGTGCTCTGATCTACGTCTGATAGAGTCACTGCAATTGGAAATGAGTCTCATCGACGGAGTACTCTGGCCCGCCACAATACTGTGGATAATTGCTCCATCTCTGAAAAAGGGCCAAACTGAAAAGACCGTGGATGTGCAATCCTCGTAGGAGTCTACGGTCGCTGGAGAATGGAGTCTGAAAAGTCTCCTCGTCAGAGAACTGGGTCTCTCTCATCTGGCACAGAGAATGGTGCACTACTCTGGTGTACCTATGATACCACATGAAAACCCTTGCCAACATGGCATAGGGAATGGTCCTCTACTGTGGAGTCCTTATGGCTCACATGAAAACTCTGGCCGACAAAACAAGAATAATGATGGGGACCACAAAACTGAAGATGGAAATCGTGCTCATCTGAAAATGACCGCATGGAAGTACGTGTCTGAAACTGGAGACTCGGAATCAATCGTCGAGTTTGAAATCGAACTGTAGTTACTGATCATCTGGCTGGTCTGGAGACTGACATCTGGAATTTGGATCAAGACCTGTGACTCTACATATGTACTCCCCCTTTCTCCCATACTTGTCGGAAAATATGGACGTCGATCGAGTTGGGAGAAGACAAAATAATGGGAAAAAACATGTGCATTCTCAAAAATTTTCGCGGTTTTTCATTTTTTTATAAGCCGTCACATTTTTTTAAAGCCATTTCAATCCTTTTTTTTTCGGCTTTCTTTCTTTCTTCTTTTTTTTTTGAAAACCTTTTTTTTGGAACTTTCCTCTTTTTTTTAAACTCTAGGCTGCCCTCAATTTTTCTTTATAAGCCCATTGTTGGGCTCTTACATTCCCCCTCTTTTTTTTTTAAATTTCGGCTCATCACTTCTTCTTTTTTACAGCAAGCCCCTCCTCTCCCCCTCTTTTTTTAACGTTTCCCTTTCAGCCCAGCTGGGGCCCTTACAATATTATTTGTAAAAAAATTCGTGGGCCATAACACGGGAGCCCCCCTTGGCTCTTATTTAGGGTTCCCTGTGGGAACCTCCTTTGAACACAGAGCGCCGCCAGCCTGCTCTTGGGGAGAAGATGTAGCACCGAAGGGGGAGGTGCACCACGTGGATCTTTGGGGCAGGAGCTGCTTGCGCCGCCTCCTAGGTCAGATGAATGCGCTGCCGCCGGTGCGAGGGAGGAGCAGTGTGGCGGTGGTCGGGGCTCCGCCTGGGAGCAGCGGGGCTAAAGTGGTTGCACCGCCTGCATCCGGATGTCTGGATTGCGAAGTCGCGAAGGAGGCGTGTGAGGATTGGAGAATCGCGCGAGGTCTGGATACTGCTAGGGCCCGGCAGTGTTCATGCTAGGCTGGAGGCCATATGGAAAAGATGGGAGAGATGCGCGACGAGATCTCGCGCGAACCTCCACCAGGAGGTTTGGGTGCTGATGTCGATGAGCTTTGCCACAGAGGACGCCGCCTGGAGGGTCGATGAAGATCAGTGGGGCGCGATCGGAGTTTGCGCGCAGGCGATGTAGAGAGGAGGTCGGCGACGTCGCTTGGATCTGGGATGCACCATCGCACGAGAGCGATCTGGAGGGGAGAACCATCGCCCGGAGGAGCTCGGCTGGAGCAGGGCTTCAAGCAACACAAGGTGGGCTGAAGGAGACGCCTTGCAGTTTTGGAGGGCTAGGGCACATCGATAGGGCACGGTGCCCAGCCTGGAGATGATCGGCAGAGGGCAGGAGGCCTGCCTAGATTGCTGGAGATCACACATCGCCTGGAGATGTGAACAGGGTTTCCCACAAAACCCTAAAAATCAAACTGCATAACCTCCTTGGATGAATCACAACACTTGAACACCTAATCTTTGCAAACAAAGAAAATGAATCTCGAACAGAAATGATAACTTGAAATCCTCGAGAATCGACCCGCTCTGATACCATGTTAGAAAATAGGAAGCGGAAGCGAAAACATAGAAGAAGATAAATAATAATAAGAACAGCGGGATTTTACGTGGAACCCTACTCCGTGAAGAGCGGGATGAAACCACGGGAAAAGCCCTCAAAGGGCCGTGTTTTGCATTGCACTTTCTCATCTGATACAGGAGGCCTGGGGCTCCTTATATAGCCTCCACAGGGCCTCCAAGTCCCACCACTGGACGATATGGGACAAAACTGTTGGATGTGGTAAATGGATCCTGGAGATATCCATTTACCCATCTACAACTCAATAGGCGCATAACCAAATACTCCAACACTCATCAAAGGGGATTATCCACCAGACATCCTGTGCTTATACCTCCCAACAGAACAGGATTGCTGAAAGGAAACATCATCACTTACTAGATGTCACCAGATCACTCCTTATACCGAGTCATGCTCCTCATTCTTACTGGGGTGACGTTGTTCTTACAGCATGTTACCTAATCAATCGTATGCCGTCATGTGTTCTAGGTGATGAAATTCCGTTCTCCCTTATCTTCCCTGGAAAAGAGCTATTTTCTCTCACTCCTCGTGTGTTCGGCTCGGTTGCCTTTGTCCACCAATTGTCTCCTGATACTGACAAGCTCTCTCCTAGGGCTGTCAAGTGTGTGTTCTTTGGGTACTCCAGAACTCAGAAGGGGTACAAGTGCTATGATCCATTGCGTAGGCGGTATCTTGTTAGTGCAGATGTCACATTTTTTGAATATGTTATGTATTTTTCTGCATCAGGTGATCAGTTGATACCTCCATCTAATACTGATGCCATTTACATGTCACCACCACCACCATTACCACCATCACCACCACCACTACCACCAGAACCGTTACCATCTTCTGCACCTCCCATTACTATACATGTTTCACCACTACCATATCATTATACCCGAGGCCTGCTTCAGCTCATGGTCATTGCTCATCACCGAGCTCGTCTAAGGTATGTTCTAAAGATATTATTATTGATGGATCTGATGATGTCTCTGAGCAGGATGTGTTACAGAGGACGGACGAGGATACAACTGATTTAGATGTTCCTATTGCTATATGAAAATCGAAGAGGAGTTGCGCGTCATTTCCTTTAGCAGCTTCTGTGTCGTTTGAACGACTAACTGATGATTTCAGGAACTTTGCAGTCGCATTATCAGCTGTAGCTATTCACCGGAATTACCAAGACGCTCTGAAGGATAGTAGATGGCGTCGAGCAATGGAGGAAGAAATGGCAGGACTCCAGTCTAGAGGAACTTCGAGTCTAGTTCTTATACCTGCTGATGTGTCACTAGTGAGCTGCAAGTGGGTATTTACAGTCAAGCAGAATGCAGATGGCAGTATTGACAGATACAAGTCTCGCCTTGTTGCTCGTGGCTTTACACAGACATACGGGGTGGACTATCTTGATACATTCTCGCCAGTGGCCCGCCATTCTACTCTACGGATCTTGCTGTCAGTTGCAGTTACTCGTGAGTGGCCGCTATATCAGTTGGATGTGAAGAATGCGTTCTTATATGGTGACCTCCAAAAGGAAGTATACATGCAACATCCACCTGGATTTGCTGTTGAGGGGGAGTGTTCCAAGGTGTGCAGACTTCATAAGGCTATCTATGGCCTTAAGTAGAGCCCCAGAGCGTGGTTTCAGAAGCTCTCAGACCTCTTTGAAAAATAGGGATACAAACGTTGTAATGCTGATCATTCCTTGTTTGTACAAAGACTTCCAGAGGTATTATTGCAATCATGGTTTATGTAGATGACATCTTAATTACAGGTGATGATGTACAAGGAATAAAGGAGGCGAAAGAAATGCTGGGTCGTGAATTTGTTACCAAGAACCTCAGAGTTCTTAGATATTTTCTGGGGTTGGAGTTCGCCAGAAATCTGTATGGGATAGTAGTGTCTCAGAGAAAATATGTTACTGATCTGTTGAGTGAAACAGGAATGCTTGGATGCCGACCTGCTACCACACCAATGGACCCTAGTATGAAGCTATATGATGATGATACATAGGAGGTGGATAGGAGAAGATACAGAGAACTGGTGGGCAAACTTCTGTATGTCACTATCACTAGGCCTGATATATCCTTTGCAGTGAGTCAAGTGAGCCAGTTCATGGAGCAACCACGTCAGGTTCATATGGATGCCATACGTATGATACTCAGGTACCTCAAGTCATCTCCAGGTGCGGGTTTGCTGTTCAAGAAAGGCAAGGTGATCTCTATCTCAGCATGTGCAGATGCAGATTATGCAGGGTGTCCCAAGGACAGGAAGTCTACCTCTGTGTTTGCTGTATATGTTGGAGATTCCCTAATCTCATGGAGGAGCAAGAAGCAAACTGTGGTAGCAAGGTCTAGTGATGAATCTGAATATAGGGCTATGGCCCAGGTTAGCATAGAAATGATGTGGGTAAAGGCTGTGCTTACAGATTTATATATAGAAGTCCCACTTCCTATGGCTTTAGAATGTGACAATCAAGCAGCCTTTTTCATTGCAAACAATGCAGCACTCCATGAACGAACCAAGCACATTGAAGTTGACTGTCACTTTATACGTGATATGATCCTGAAGGGATTCATTGCTACATCCCATGTTAGTTCAGAGAATCAAACTGCAAATATCTTTACCAAGGCATTACTGCGAGGCCCGTTCCAGAAGTATGCATCCAAGCTGAGCATGATTGATATCTATGCTCCATCTTGAGGGAGAGTGTAAACATATAGTATTTACTTATGTACTCTTTTGTTATTTTCGTTCCTGTCGTACTCTTTATGTAATTTACCCATAGGCTACTCTCCTATATAAGAGAGCCTAGGGCTGATGGAATAAACAGGTTCTTTTATTTTCCCAACAGTAGCGGTGGAGGTGGTAGAGGTGATGGTGGTGGTGGCATGTATATAACATCAGTAGTGTCAGAGGATACCGACTGATCACTTGTAAATGAGAAGTACATTACAGATTCGAAAAAGGTAACATCAGTACTAACAAGATACCTCCTGCGCAGTAGATCATAACACGACGAAGGCATACTTGACAGCCCTAGGAGAGAGTATGTCAATCCCTGGAGACAACTGGTGGACAAAGGCAACTGAGCCAAACACACAAGGAGTGAGGGAGAACAATTCTTTGTCAGGAAAAACAAGAGAGAAAGGAATATTCTCACCTAAGATAGATGACGACATACGATTAATGAGATAATATGCTGTAAGAACAGCATCGCCCCAGAAAGAATGAAGGGCATGACTCTGTATAAGAAGTGACCTGGTGACATCAAGTAAATGATGATGTTTCCTTTCAGCAAACCCATTCTGTTGGGAAGTATAGGCGCAGGATGTTTGGTGGATAATCCCTTGAGATGAAAAGTAATTGGAGAGGGCATGAGTACAAAACTCCAGTGCATTATCACTTCTCACAATTTTAACAGATGCCGAAAAAACATTATGAACTTCATTAATGAAATTGATGATAATATTCCCCGCTTTAGATTTATTCTTTAACAGAAAGACCAACGGCTCACGAGCGAAATCATCTACAATAACTATATAAAACCAATGTCCCTGATGATCAGGAACACAACTAAGACCCCAGATATCGATATGAAACAACTCAAACTTGGAGGTACTACTCCGACACTGACGACTGGGAAAGGTAGACCGATGATGTTTTCCCAACTGACAAGCCTCACATTGGATGGATATGTGAGGTGAAACCTGGGGTAACACATGACGCAATTTCTGAAGCGGTAGATTTCCAAAGCGCAAGTGCCACAGTAATTGGGAGATGGATCCAGCAGGTAGAGATGAGGCTCCAGCATAAGGGGTCCGACTAAGGCGATAGAGGCTACCTTGCTCATAGCCACGCCCAATCACGTTGCCTGTAAGGATGTCCTGAAAAATGAGAGAAGATGGATCAAACATTTCTCGACAATGTAAATCCTTCGTAAGTTGGCTAATGGACAACAAATTCATCGAAAAATCATGCGCATGTAACACGTTCTTGAGATGCATGGATGGTGTCAGTCTAATCTCCCCTTGACCAGTAATCGGGGAATGTGTCCCATTAGCAATAACCACAGTGCGGCCTTGAGAAACCTGTCGGTATCCTGTAAGTAGACCTTGATCACCACACAGATGATGCGTGGCACCAGAGTCCATAATCCACTCTAAAGTATCTGATCCACTACTGCTAGCGAATGCGTAAGTGCTACCTGATGTACTGGTGGATGCAGACGCAGCAACGTCGGAGTTACTCTCAGAAGTAGGCGTTGATGCGGCGGGACCAGATGGAGGAATAATGCCCCTCAGACGGGCTACAAGGTCATCAAAGCGCTGATCCATAGATGAAGCAGATGGAGGCTCAATCTGTTCAACTACTCGTGCAGAAGTAGGAAACCCATGTTTAGAATAGCATGTGTCTTTGGTATGTCCAGAACGATGGCAAAAAGTACATGATGGACGAACACGACCTCCTCTCCCCCGAGGTCCACGACCACAGAACTGATGATAACCCCCACGACCTCTATTGGTTGCCATGGTTGAGGCGGTCTGATTTGCAGTAGACGAAGGAACAGTGATACGACTCATCCTATGAAAAGCTTCCTCCATAGGAGGAATAGTGGATTCTGCCAAGATCTGGGAACGTGCTGCCTCGTACTCTGGATCAAGGGCAGCCAGAAAACAACCACCATAGTGGCATTCCGATAGGTCTTCTGTTGCTCTGGAGTGGCTGTGAGAGGCATGAAGTTATAAAGCTTCTCAAACATTCCACGTAAAGACGTCTACAATGAGTGTAGAGGCTATCCATTCTGCTTGATTGTAAAGATGCCATGCTGAAGTTGCAGAATCTTCGTCTCATTTTTTTCCTGTGAATAGGTGGCAACCAGAATGTCCCACATTGCTTTGGTAGTGGGCTAATGGAGAATATCATTAGTAATCTCAATTGCTAATGTTCCGGAAAGCCAGACTTTGGCATATGCGTCATCTGCCTCCCAAGAGGCATTAACCCCTGTCTTCTCAGCATGCTCTTCCTCAGTAAGAATGTGCTTCTTACCGGTTGACTTCATCATACTCATGAACTGCATGGCCTACAGTTCATAATTTGAACCATCCATCTTTACAGTAGGCGTTGGACCTCTGAAGGCGTCTGTAGATGAAATATCTGCATTGCTTTCTGACATTATGATATTGAAAGACTAGGGGAGTAGACTGAAGATATTATTGCCTACACGAACATTAACGGGTTTAGTTGCATGTGTAGACGCAAGCAACCGAACCCATTAATCTAGAAACGCGTGCGCGGAACGAGGCTGGAGCCGCACGTGCGCTGGCCTAGGGCTGCACGCGCATGGAAATCACACGCTCAGATGCGCGTGCAGGATCACGAACAAGGACACGCACCGAGGCGTGCATGGCACAGCTTCATGCACAGAGTTTCATGCGCACAGGCGTACAACTTCATGTGCACAGGTGCACAGATGCACAAGTTCACGCGCACAGGCGCACGACTTCACATGCACCATCGCACAACCGCACAGCCACACATCTTCACACGCACAGGCACGTGCGCGATCGAGTAGGCGCGCACAGGCGCGTGCGCGATCGAACAGGAGGCGGCGCACATGAGCGCTAACGCCGGGGCAGAGCGAGGCGGCGCGCGGCGCGTGCGGAGGGCTTGAGGGTGGAGGCTAGGGTTAGGGTTTGGTTCGAGAACTCCAGTCTAGGATCGTCGCTCTGATACTATGGTTAGAAAATGAGAAAACATATTTATTCCGTATGCCCTAGGCTCTCTTATATAGGGGAGTAGCCTATGGGTAAAATACATAAAGAGTCCAACAAGAAAAAGAAAATATGAGAAAGGTACAGATGAGAATATCATAGACTAAAATATATCTCTATTGTTCCAGCCATCTTCACAATGGATGCTGGTCCTTTAGAGGCCCCCTGGGATGGAACATCTGCTTTGTTGTCTGACACGATGACAACTATTTCTCAAACTGGGGTTACAAACTTGGACATAGAACGTCTACACAGACATATGGGAAGATGATTGGGGGTGTAGACTCATACCACAACCCCTTCCATTCTTTGAAGACTCCTTCAGAAGGCTAGGGTGTCTTTAGATGATCAAGACACACCTTAGACGATCAAACCGAAGCCCAACCAGGGGCTTGAGGCAGTGCAGCAAAGGTGCAGACCCGAATAGGCGTACTGGCGCGCAGATGCGTAGCACGAGTGCAGACCTGCACAAGTGCGTGCATCAGGGTCCAGACCCGCACAGAGGCGCGCAAGTGCATTGGCGCGCAGATGCGCGAGAGGCAGAGGCGCGCAAGCGTGCAGACGGAGGCACGCGAGCGTGCTAGGCGCGGAGGCGGAGGCGCGCTAGGCGCGGATGCGGAGCCGCGCAGAGGGGGGGAAGGCCCGCGGACGCATAGGGTTTTGGTGGGGGAAGGGATTTAGGGAACAGGCTTCGGTCTAGGACCGTTGCTCTGATATCATGTGGAAAGGGAGATAGGAAAATTTTTTATTCATTGTAGCCCCAGAGCTCTCTTATATAGGAGAAAAGCTCTCGGGTAAATTACATAGATAGCCGAAAGAAATAGGAAAAATTACAGAATAACATCTAAAGAGATATAAATATCTCAACATAATGAATAAGTATCTCGAAATGAAAGAGGAGATAAATGACTACATCACTGAGCTGCGAAGATGACCATAGTTTTTGGTGACACTGATGTGCGATGGTTGGATGAGCTATACAAGGAGCCATATCATCAACTTCCTTCTTTACTGCGAGCGAAAGATGATTTTGGTGAAAACCATCGATGCATTTGCTTACGTGAAGGACCACAAGTACTTGTTCAGGCTACTAAAAGACATCATCAAGGATGTTGGGAAGGATAACATTGTCCAGATGTCATGGACAATAGTAGCAGCTTCAAGAAAGTTGGTTAAATGATCATGACCTCTAGCAGCTACAATATTTTTTGAAGGTCGTGTGCTGCAAATTGCATTGATTTGATCCTGAAGGACTTCAACAAGTGGAAGTTAGTGTCAAAGGTAGTGGAGCAAGCACTGATGATCACCACCTTCGTTTACAACCTTCGTAAGTGATGGCTTTTATGATGCCGATATGCAATGACGAACTGGTCTCGCATGTCATCACTTCTTTTGCAACCAATTTTATAACGTTGCAAAGCCTTAAACAACAGAAAATGGCATTGAAAACCATGTGTTGCCAAGGTGAATGGTTTGAGATACCCAAAGCTCGAACATAACGAGAGAGGGAAGTGGAGACATTGATCAATGATCTTTACTTTTGGGATTGACACGAGTCACGAAAATAACAGATCTGGTTGTGTCTGCATTGCGGATCATGGATGGTGATAAAAAGCCAACCATGTGAGTAATCTACGAGGCAAGGCACTGCATGAGAGAGAATGTCATACACAGGGCCTAGTTGGGCATCATAGATGAACATTGATCCAAGATACTCTCGCATCCTCTCCATAAGGTTTATATGTAGTAAATCTATTCTTTATTTTTTGATACCACTTTTGCTAGATTAAAATGTGAGAAATATGTACGCTTATGTCCAGCTTATTACTGCAATCCCAAGTACCAATACAAGCATGGTCTTGGTATAAATACTGACCTTTTAGCCGTGGTGGAAAAACTCGTGAAAGATGAGAAAACGCAAACAATGTGCCTGAATGAGGTAATTTAGACTTCCTTTTCTAAGTAGTTTGACAAAATATTCTATGGAAGCTTTATGTGACATTTTAGGACGTCACACGTTGTGCAAGTCAAGTGTTTACGGGATGCTTCGGGGTCGTTCGTTAGAATTACTGTGGCCAATGCACATGGCAATACTCTTCATGGTAAGGACATAAAAGTCCATTGATTGCAACGTACTATTCTATTTATTATTATTATTGATTTATCTCCTTCGAATTTTCTACCATCCAAATGGTGGTTACTATACAAGATTGAAGCTCCCTACCTAAGAAAGCTAGCAGTAAAAGTATTGTCTCAAACCACATCTGCTGGGGGTTGTGGGAGGAATTGGAATACATTCAACCTGATTCATCCAAGGTTACTATTTTAGTGGCTGTAGTTATGTTATCTTTCTCGATTACTACATGATCGTCCCTCCTCCGCAGAGACTGTCTCCCACTTCATCATCATCATCCTAGGGTTTTCAAGCTAGTACTTTACAACCTCGTCATGCCACTCGTGATATCGGATCTAATGTTGCTTATCCTCGTCTTGGGATACTGTTGGGCACCGATGACCATCGATACATGCAATACGCGATGTATTACAAGGCCATGTATTCATACATGACATGGGAGAATTATTGCGAGTTTATTGAGTCAGCAATTGCTATGAGGAAGGGGGGTGATGCGGATCCACTGTACAACTCTTGTTTCTGATCTCAGGTGCATGCAATATCTTTTACTGCATTAGATGTTGTCATTTATTCTTATGAATAGATGCATCTTTACTTGTTGTAAGTATGTAATTAATTTTTTAATTACTGGAACCTTTTCCACGAAAGTTATTTTTATGAACAAAATATTATCTCATTAATCATTATCCACATTTTAGAAGAAAATATCTCATCTGTAATGCCCTTCACTGTCTTCGACGAACAAAAGATGTGTTTTAAGTGCTAGCTATTTTATTTGCATTTCCAATATCTACCAGTCAGCAATCAGCATTAACAACGATGTGTTCGATATGACCGATATGTGCGATATAAAGGGTATGGATGATCGATGTGTGATATAAGTGTATATTTGTAAGTTATTTATTGTTTTAAGAACTTGGATGATCTCCATTTCCAATATTTATCATCCAACAATTAGCATTAACTATGATACGTTCAATATTACCAATATGTGCGATATAAGTTGTATAGATGAGAGATATGTGTGATATAAAATCTATCAGCCAACAATTAGCATTAACAATGATACGTTAAATATAACCAATATGTGCGATATAAGTTTTATAGATGAGAGATGTGTGTTATATAAGAGTGTATTTGTAAGGTATTTATTGTTGTAATAACTTGGATAATCTTAATTTGCAAAAAAATGGTAAAAGAACATTTTTTTAATCTTTTCCGAGATTTCTACCGAATATATTTGATATAACCCTATACATCCCCGGCACAATTTTTCAGGAAGACGATACGATATCGATATTTCGAACATTACTTGGATGGAAATAAAAGTATGTCAAGCTGTAATTTTAATAATAAACCCTAATTTTACGTTAATTCACAACTTCATGCTTCATCAATTATCTCTTGCTTCGAAGTACTCATATCCTGATGAATTGCATGATTATTGAATGGGATATGGAAGATCTGACATGGCTTAATCCTTCGTTTATTTTCTTGGTGGTTTGTTGACCTCTTTCCATCCCTCAATATTCCTTGAGTAATTTAGAAATGGAATCTTAGTTGTAAATTATTTACCTCTTCAATGAAATGTGCTCTCTAGTTTACTTTTCCTCTAACTTTGATCTTGGGATATAATATTTTTCGGTAGAGAAAGTATTTACAAATCTTCCAAAGCAACCGTCTCCTATTGTGGCACATGGATCCTTTTGAAATGAAAAAAAAATCCTTTACAGGGTTTCTCCTCTTCCAAGCATATGCCAAAGATGACGACAATTGCAACTAGTGCAGATCCGATGGAGGCGTTTGCATGCAGGGCGATGATGATATTCCCTAACGTCGAGTTGTTTGCAGCATTGGTCTCTCAAATTCATGCTTTGTCGATGTTTGAAGATGAAGGGGCAATATCAATGCTCAAGGAGGAGACATCGTCAACATAAATTGCTCAAAACCCAATGCATGTTGTTGGTGTAACAAGTTTTGAATCTTCGATTGATGAAGATGTCATCATTCAGATGATGTGATCAGTGATCCAACTCTTGAGATTCTACAGCAGTAGGCGTCCACAACGAGCAAGTGACGATCAAGATGGACACCTAACCCGAGTGACAATGACTCATACAGAAGTGGCCACTGAGGGTTAGGGGTATTGGTGGTGGTGGTGTGAGGGAATGGGATTGTTGTAGGATTTGTTGGTTGTGAGTGGGAATGGGTGGTGCAACATTGTTAGCGCAGGGAAAGGGATTATGATTATGGTGGCAGGGAAGGTGGTGGCGTTGTTGGTGTAAGGGAAAGGGTCATCGTCGATTGGGGAGCGGCGATTGCTTGGCGAGGGGGAGATGGTGGCAGCTATGTAATGGAGGTTTAATGGCAACTTCAAGGAATGATATGGCAGACTTCAATTGTTGATATTCAGATCCTGGCGATGTTAGTAGATATGCAACATCCTCAAAGATCATTGTCGGTTCTAGTGAAATGGTTTCACAGTGCATGAGATTCAGATCTCACAAAGTGGAAGATGACACACGTGTTGTGCTGGATTTTCTAAAGAAAGAAGAGTGAACATGCGCGTGGGAGAATGTGGAAGAAGATGGAGAAACTCCAATTAATTTAATATAACTCAAATATATTAGAATTCACTCATTAGCCTTTTTATGTTAGAGTGGATGTGATTCCATAATAAAATATAATGAAGCCTTCCCACTATAAGTAAGGTCGGCTACATGGATTCTTGCTCAAATCCATGTTGAAAGATTTGACTATTTTTTACGCTGGATGTCAACTACCTAACACAACCCCCACAAGGGGGGATTTGAACCTTGGTCTTTTGGGTGGTAGGAACATGTGATTGCATAACAAATAATTAAAATAAAAGGAAACCCTAACAACCCTAAATTAATCTTAAAATTACTCAACCTCATAACCCTATCACTTGTTAGAGTGGATCACGTGTGATATTGCTATTTAAATACAATCAAAATGCAAGACCCAAATTCGATGATGAGCCTTAATTTTAACTAGACTCTGATTAGTTGAAAAAAATGAATAACAAGCCCTAATTTTAATCAAAACCTTAATTTTGCACTAATTCCCAAATTCATGTTGCGTCAGTTATCTAGCGTTTCGAAAATCCAATGTCCCCGATGAGTTGCATGATTATTGAAATTGATACATGAAGATTTCATGTGGAGCAATGCTTCATTTATTTTTAAATGGTTTATTGACATCTTTCCATCCCTCAATATTTCCTTTGTTATTTGCAAGGGTGCTTAGTTGCAAATTCTTTACATTTTTAATGGAATGTGCTCTCCCTTTTACTTTTTCCTCCAACTTTAACCTTCGGATAAACTATTTTTTGGTTGCAGTCTGTTTTACAAATCTTCTAAAAGAACCATCTCTTAGTATGAGATACACATCCAATGAGGTGAAAGACACCCTTAATAGGGATTCTACTATTCTATTCATTCGACAAAGAGTATGTTGTTGCAGGTACTGCATTGTTGATGCTGACATTTACAGGCATGACAATGGTGATGATCCCCAAAGTCAAGTTAGTTGTGACTTTGGTCTCCCAAATTAGTTCTTTGTCAAGGTTTGAAGATGAGGAAGCAATATCACTGATGCTCAAGGATGTGGCGACAACCTAAATCTCATGGAACTCAACGGTTGTTGATGTAATAATTGTTGAAGCTTCGATTGACAAAGATGTCTTCGTCGATATGGTGCGATAAAACTCTCGAGATTCTACATTGGTAGGTGTCCACGAGGAGTGGCTAACAATGGAGATGACCACCGAAGTTTGAGCACTGATGACTGTGTAGGTGGTGATAGAGGGGTAGGGGCATTGGTGGTGGAGACATGAGGGAGAGAAGTTGGTGTATTGTTCATAGTTATGGGCGGGAAGGGGAAGGGGTAGTGGTGTTGGCATGGGAAAAAGGGGATTGCATTAGCGGAGAAGGTAGTAGCGGTATATGCGTATGGAAAGCAAGCGATGGGCTCACGACGGAGAGGTGGTGGCAACATTGTTGATAGAGGTTTGACAACTACTTCATTGTAGGATATGGAAAACCGTGCGTATGTTCATCCTGATGATTGTCTCAATCTGCGGTTGGTAGTCCCGTGCACGAGTCTTAGATGGCACTTTATAGTTTAGAAGACACTTAAAATAAAACTCTCTCAAACGATGCTTCTTCGAATGCCTTGAAGAATCGCCAAATTGTGAAAACACTCTGTACGCCATTCTTCGTTACTGCTTTGTGCTATCAGAAATGCACATGGGGAATAAATTGTTGGGGGTGGGTGAGGAGGAAGAAATGTGCGTGTTTGTGGAGATTTTTGGGAGAAGTGTGAAAATGTGCGAGGGAGAAGAGGGGGGTGGAGACAGAGAAACTCCATTTTTTAATGTATGTCGAACCGTCTAACAATCCTCCCATTAGATTATTTATATAGAGACGATATACAACCAATGTTGATGTCAAAATAGTCAGTCTTCCCTGACGGGATCCCATTAGATTATTTATATAGAGACGATATGATTAGAAAAAAATAAATAAAATAAGAAGAAACCCTACCAACCCTAACTTTAGCGCTAAAATTACTCAACTTAATAACTAATTGGAGACTGCATGCATCTCATTATTTAAATGAAATCAAAATGCAAGGGCTCAAATTGGTTGTGACTCCCTTATTAATTTATATACTTTAATTGGATTAAAATAAATTATTGACAAACCCCAATTTTTCCATAATGCCTAAATTCATGCTACAATAGTTCTCTCTTGCTTTGAAAAACTCATCTCTTGTTGTGTTACATGATTATTGAACACAACACATGAAGATCTGGTGTGGCTCATTCCTCTATTTTTCTAATGATTTGTTGAACCTTTCCATCCCCAGTGTTTCTTTTATAATTTAGAGGGGTGTAATTGCAAATTCTTTATCCCTTCACTGGAATGTGCGCTCCTTTTAATTTTCTTCCATCTTTAACCTTTGTATTAACTATTTTTTTGGGTCGGACGCCTTTTGTCATGGAACAGATCCCCTTGAACTGAAAATAAAAACCCTCGATAGGGTTATCCTCCTCAAGGCATGACCATGATGATGGTAGTTGTGAGTAGTATGACATTAGCAAGCAAAGCATCAACAATTATCCTCGAAGTTGAGTTGGTTGCAACACCGGTCATCGAAATTTGTGTTGTGTCGAGGTTAGAAGATGAGGCAATGATAGCATTGTTGCTTGAGGATGAGGCAATGACCACGGGAATCGCTCAAAACACAATGGTTGTAGTTGATGCAATAGTTCTTGAAGCTTTGATTGATGAAGAGGTCATCGTCGAGATGGTGCGATCGAACTCTCGAGATTCCTCATCAGCTGAAGTCTTGTGCATACTCTTATAGAGGTGCTGATGGAGGGGTAGGTAGGGTGAAGCATTAGGACGGGCCGCGACCCGGATCCGACCCCAACTCGACCCGCAATAGCCCGGGCCCGGCCTGAACCCAATGTAGATATGGGCTGGGCTCGGGCCCCCATCTTGCATAAATATTGAGCTCGTACTGGGCCCAGCCCGAACCCATGTCTTGAGAACCCAGGTTAGCCCAATCCTGCCCGTCTCTGACCCACATTATGTTGGTTCTGCTATGCATATGCAAGCCCACACCTCCCACATTTGCCAAAATAAAGGAACTTATTGTTTATTCGAGATCTCTAGCTTTCTGCAAGCCTCATATTGCTGTAGGAAGAAATTATTTACATGTACCGGTTACGTGACCTTCAGTCATGAGACATATATACATGCAAATAAGGAACCCTACCTAACGTATATGCTTATTGTAAAGTTGGGCTTCTGCTGCTTGTTATCAAGTTGATTTTTAGCAGTTCATGCTCATCTGTTTGATGTAGAATGTTAATTTCATCTATTGATGTATAAGACAAGAGTTATTATTATCTGTATATATTAAGTGTAAGAACATGTACTACCATGAGTGGAAACGAAATCCCAAAATTAGTAATTAACAACGTACGTATAGACATGAGAATAGACATGTGGGGATTCTGGGAAGGTATGTAGCAAGATTGGGCGAGCTGATCAAAGCTAAAAATGCTGCATGATTTCCCATACGGACTAATTACTTCCACGCAATAATACTATGTCATCAACAACAACAACAAAGCCTTTTCCCACAAAGAGGTTTGGCAATAATACTGTGGCATAGTAATATAAATTCTATGATATATATTATTTGGCGATTGAATAATGCACACCTCTCTCTCCATCTCAAATATAGTCGTCATCGTTGTCCTCTCCTTGACATTGTAAGCAAGAGATTTATACTATTTTGGTGGACGATTTGAGGACAAGATAACTCTATTTTTTAGGTGAGCCCAGCCCCAACCCGAGCCCAACCCTGTGGGCCTTGGGCCAGGCCCGAGTCCTCAATTTAACAAAAATGTGAGCCTCAATCAGGTCCAAAGCTCAAGGAAAATAACTTGGGCCTAGGCCGGGCTTTCCCGCGATGGATCGAGTCGAGATCCATGCTCCACCCTAGGGGTAGGGGCATTGGTGGTGGAATTATAGGGAAGTGGAGGTGGTGGAGATTTTGCTGCCTGTGGGGGAAGGGAGATTGCAACGATGCTGACGTAGGGAAAGGGGCTTGCGTTGGTGGGAGGTGATGGCGGTGTTGATGCATGGGAAGGTGTCAACATTTGTTATAGAGCAACGATGGCTTCCCTTGGTGGTGGTGCTGGGTGGGAGGACGACGTTGGTGGAGGTTTGGCAATGACTTACATGGAAGATATGGCACACACACACTGCTATTGTTAATCTTCAGATTTAGATTCTGTTGGTTTAGCAATTGGACGAGATTTAGATTTCGCATTAGTTTTGTTGGTGGAAAAATGAACTTCGGATATCATTATTGAGATACTAGGACTCTCTTATATAGGAAAAAAAGCCTTGGATAAATAACATAGGTGGTACATGAAAGAAAGAGACATACGAAATAAATATAAAGATATAGAAATATATTAACATTCCCCCCTCAAGCTGGAGCATATATGTCTATCAAGCTCAGCTTGGAACATCTCTGAAAAGGGCCTCTAGCAAGGGCCTTGGTGAAGATATCAGTTGTTTGATCTCCAGTAGAAACATGAGAAGTGGATATGAGACCCTTCTGGGATCATGTCTCTGATGTAGTGGCAATCTACCTCTATATGCTTGGTTCGTTCATGAAATGCAGGATTATTTGCAAAAAAAGAGCTGCGTGATTGTCACATAAAAGCTGCATGGGAAGAGAAACTTCAATTGCAAGATCAGTCAAGACCGATCTAACCCACATCATCTCTGTACTCCCATGTGCCATGCCCCTGTACTGTACTCAGATTCTGCACTGGATCTAGCAACCATTGTCTGCTTCTTGCTTTTCCGTGATATAGGTGAGCTCCCAACAAAAATAGCAAAGCCAGAAGCGGACTTCCTGTCTCTAAGGCATCCTGCATAATCTGCATCTGCACAAGCTGTCATCTCAGGAGTTGTATCTCTGCTAAAAATAAGACCTGTACTAGGTGAATTCTTCAAATATCTCAAAATCATATAGACCGCATCCATATGAGCCTTCCTGGGTTGCTCCATGAACTGGCTCACCTTGCTTACAGCAAAGGATATGTCTGGCTTTGTGATGGTATAGGAGCTTCCCAACAAGCTCTTTGTATCTCCTTTTATCTACCTCCTCAATGTCATCGTCATATAATCTCATGCTTGGATCCATAGGAGTAGTAGCAGGATTGCACCATGTCATACATGTCTCTAGTTGAAGATCAGTAACAAACTTCCTCTAGGTCATCACAAGACCACGCTGGTTCCTGGCGAACTCTAATCCAAGTATCAAAGATTTCCAAGGTCCTTGATCACAAACTGCTGATCTAGAAACTCCTTGGTCACCTGAATGCCTTGCTCATCATCACCCGTGACAATAGTATCATCAACGTAGACAAGAATAGCAACCATACCTCTCTGTGTCCTATGAATAAACAACGGGTGATCCGCAGTGGACTGAGCAAACACCTGGTGCTATCAACTCTGAAAGCTTCTGGTACCAAGCTCTCGGACTTTGCTTCAGGTCGTAAATCGCTTATGGATCCTACACACCTTCTGAGACTCCCCCATAATAGCAAACCTCGATGGCTGCTGCATATAAACCTCCTCCTCTAGATCTCCATATGGAAATGCATTCTTCACATCATGTTGGTAAAGAGGGCAGTCCCGTGAAATAACAACTAAAAGAAGAATGCTCAATGTCGAGTGCCTGGCTACTTGAGAGAAGGTATCTTGACAGTCCACCACATAATTCTGGGTGAACCCACATGCTACAAACCTTGCTTTGAATCGATCCACATTGCCATTTATCCGCTCGTTCACCTTAAAGATCCATTTGCACCCCACAACAGAGGTACCTGGAGGGGCAGAAACAACACTCCAGGTACCACGAGACTGTAAAGAAACCATCTCCTCCTCCATGGCAAGTCGCCAACTGCTATCCTGTATGGCCTCCTGATATGTTTGTGGGATATTAATAGCTGAGAGTCCCATAACAAACCTCCCGTACTCCTATGAAAGACGGTCCAAGGAAACATGCGCAGCTAAAGGATACGTGGCACAGTTACGACGCAACTTCCTCAAGGCAATAGGTACATCGAGGTCATCAGCCTCTCTGTTCTCTTGTATCAGCTCCTCCCTTATAGTATCCTATGGAACAAACATATCACCAGTGCCATCAGTAGAAACAATGTGTTCATTACATACCCGTAGCGTGTCGAATGACGGGGAAGGCCCATAAGCAGAGGGGCGAATAGAGGACTTGCAAATGTAAAACCGTAGTAGGAATTCTGTCAGGGCAGACGGTGGTGGAGGAAGTGGAGGTCACTGAAACTCAACATGGGGGGGTTGTTGGTGGAGATGATGGAGGTGATGGAACAAAGACATCCTCACAAGAGTCTGCATTAGACAACCTGTCACCTGTAGGAGAAAATTACATAATAGACTCAAAAAAATGTGACATTAGCACTCCACTCACATAATATTTCTCCCAATAGGATCAAAACATCTATACTCTTTTGGGTATGAGAATAATCAACGAACATACATTTGACAACTCTAGGAGAGGGCTTGTCACGACCAGAAGTAAATTGTGTACAAATGCCACAGACCCAAAGACCTTGGGAGTAAAGGAGAATAGATCCTCAGGAAAACACAATAAAGAAAGGAACCTTTTCTCCAAGGATAATAAAAGGCATGCGGTTCATCAAGTAACCTGCGATAAGAACCGCATCATCCTAGAACGAATGAAAGAGCTCGACTTTAAATCAAAAGAGTCCTCATGACGGTGTTTGCGTTCAACAACACCATTCTAATGCGAAGTGTAAGCACAAGAAGTCTGATGAACAACACCAACATATATAAGAAAGTTAGACAACTGTAAAGTAGAAAACTCCAGTGCATTGTCAATCCGAATAAACTTCATATTAGTAGATAAAATGTTCTTAATCTCAATAAGAAAAGATTTAATAACATGACCAGCTTCAGACTTATTCTTTAACGAGAAAACCCAAGATAATCTCGAGAAATCATCCACAACAACCATATAGAACCGATGTCCCTGATGATCAGGATCACGACTAGGACCCTAGATATCAAAATGGACCAACTCAAACAGCTAACTACTGTGACGACTCTGACGAGTCGGAAAAGAAGACGATAGTGCTTCCCAAACTGACATGCCTCACATTCCAAGGTAGTACGAGTAGAGATCTGAGGGAGAACATGATACAACTTCTGCAGAGGAAGGTGTCCATAGCGACGATGCTGCATGAAAGGAGAATTAGATCCAGATGGAATAGTAGCAGCACCAGCATACGGTGGTTGGACCAGTCTGTACAACATTCTCTGTTCACGGCTACATCCAATCACCTTGACCGTGAGTATGTCCTGAAACATAAGACAAGAAGGATCAAATATGACATGACAATGTAAATCTTTTTTAATCTGACTAATAGGCAAAAGATTCATCTAAAATACTGGAGCATGTAAGACATTCTGCAGACGCATTGATGGAGCTAGAACAATCTCCCCCTGACCAACAATGGGTCGATGAATCCCATAAGCAATTACCGCTGATCTACAAGGAGGGATACAACTGTAAGTAAACTAAGACCGATCTCCACACAGAAGATGAGAAGCTCTGGAGTCTATGATCCAATCAGTCTAATCTGAACTGCTACAACTGGTAAGAACGTAATTAATACCTGAGGAACTCGTAGAGGCTCTGACAGCAACTGCAACCTCTGAAGACCCTGCTATTGGGGTGGGTGGTGTAGTCATCATCTCTCTCAATCTAGAGACAATATCATCAAACCTTGCATCATGAGAATGAGCTGGAGTAGTCTCTGTCTGCTCAGCTACACGAGCAAATGTTAGATACCCATGCTTCAGATAGCATGTCTTCTCCGAAGCCCTGAACAGTGGCAATGTGAGTATGGGCCACGCTGGCGTCCTCCTCCTCGACCACAAGGTCCACGTCCATGAAGCTGTGAAGTACCCCCTCTGCCATGAGAAGCAACCATTGTAGAGGGAGTTTGAGCCATGATAGTAGACGGAGTAGTAATCCTTCTCAAGCTCTCGTAGACCTCCTCCATCGGAGATATCGTCTCTCCTGTAAGTAGTTGAGTACGATCTACATCGTACTTTGAGTCAAGAGATGGCAGAAACACTCCTGTCATAGTGGCATTCATGTATGCCTTTTGTTTCTCTGTGCTAGTAGTAATGGGCTTAAAACTATGGATACGCTCAAACATACCTCGGATATGCGAGAAGTGGGCATGAAGAGACCGACCATTCTGCTTGGTCGAGAAAATATCATACTGCAATTGGAGTATTTTGCTCTCATTCTTCGCTTGCACATATGTGTCTGCTAGAATATCTCACATGGCCTTGGTTGTGGGTTGATTGATGATGTCATTGGCAATCTCCGTGGTGAGCGTCCCAGAGAGCCAAATCCGTGCATATAGGCGTTATTTTGCTTCCATGAAGCATTAACCCCAATTTTGTCCATCGGCTATGAATTGGTCAAAATGTGCTCCTTATTATGGCACTGCATAAGGGTGCGAAAGTGCATGGACTACAACTCATAGTTGTTCCCATCCATCTCCACTATAGGAGTCGGGCTCTTGAAGGCATCGGACGACGGAAAAATGCCACCCTTGTTCTCTGATATCATGGATTAATCGTTGAAAATCCGGATCAAAACTGGGAAGTAGAATTATTTGAGCAAGTCTACACAATCATATGATGGAATGTTTATGTGTAGACTCATACAACCATCCTCTCCAATTCTTGTTGTAGTCTAGGGCCAGAAAACATGATTTATATGGCAAAAATCATGTATTCCAATTAAGATCAGGCCCTATGGGGCGTGATGTAGCTGGTGAGGCCAGCAAGGGGCGGTCGACGTCGGTTGGGGTGGCCGGCGACGGCTAGGGTGGTCGGCGGGGGTGCGCAGCAGGGCGGAATTGCTGCTAGAGGCGGCTAGAATAGCCACTAGGTGCAGCCGTTAGGGGTGGCGGACCTGCTCGCCGGAGGTGTCGCTAGGGGCGGCCGGGCCTACTGGCTGGGGTGGGGTCTGTAGGGTTAGGATTTATTGCGATATCGGAACTCCGATCTAGGAATATTGTTGTTATACCATGTTGGTGGAAAAATGAGCTTCGAATATCATTATTGAGACCACATGGCTCTCTTATATATGAGAAAAACCCTTAGTAAATAACACGGGAGGTACATGAAAGAAAGAAAATGTGCTAAGCCTTCTCCCACTATAAGTAGGGTCGGCTACATGGATTCTTGTTCAAATCCATGTTGAAAGATTCGACTATTTTTTACGCTGGCTGTCGACTACCTAACACAACCACTGCAAGAGTGGGATTTGAACCCTGGTCTTTTGTGTGGTAGACACACTGTACTACCACTAGACCATTAAGTGGGTTCTATGAAAGAAAGAAACATAAAAAATAAATATAAAGAAATAGAAATATCTCAACAAGCTTTAATGTATCTTGTATACTTGAATTGTTGAGATATTTCTACATTCCTATGTATCTTTTCCAGTCATTTTATTTCTTTTATCTATCTTATGTAATTTATCCATAGGTCTCTCCCCTATATAAGAGAGCCTAGGGTTACAGGAATATACATCTCTTATTTTTCTCCGACATGGTATCAGAGCGACGGTCGTAGAACAGAGCTCTCGTATCTGAAACCCTAACCCTACCCGGCGCCCCCTCCCCTCTGCCCGCCGCCCTTCCCATCTCCGGGCATCACCCCCTCCTACGCGCACCAGCCTTCGTGCGCAGCGCCTCCCTTGCGCGCAATAGCGCCGCCCCCTCACACGTCCCTACCTCGCGCGCTGCGCCCCCGTACGTGTTCTGCCGCCTCACGCAACGCCCGCACAAAGTCCCTTTACGCGCGGACCATGTTCGTGTGCTGCGTCTAAGTGCTCCGGCATCGGGGTCTCCGCTTGGTTAATGGATTTGAGCACATAAGTCTACATATGCATTCAAATCCATGCATGTTTGTGTAGACCTTGATTTGTTGGTCTACAACACCGTAGTCTTATACATCCGGCAAGATGTCTGGAAATAAAGTCGATGTACCCGCCACAGGCGCATTCAGAGGTCCAGCGCCTATTGTCAAATTGGACAGGACAAATTATGAGCTCTAGGCTATGCAATTTATGAGCCTGATGAAGTCAAATGGTAAGAAACATATTCTTACCAAGGAAGAGCCGCTGGAGAAGACGTGGGTAAATGCCACGTGGGATGCAGACAATGTTTATGCCAAAGTTTTGCTCTCTGACACATTGACGATTGAGATCGCCAATGATGTGTTACATCAGCCTACTGCTAAGGTGATGTGAGATTTCCTCGCAACAACATATTCTCAAGCTAGGAACGAGATGAAGATCCTCCAACTTCAGCATGACATATTCATTATCAAGCGGAACGGGCGCCCTCTGCATTCACTGTATACATCATTGCGTGGGTTGTTTGAGAAGCTCCACAGTTTCATGCCTCTAACGGCAACTCCAGAGCAGCCGAAGACATATAGGAATGCTACCATGGTTGGTGTATCCTAGCAGCCCTTGACCCTGAATATGATGCTGCTCGTTCCCAGATTCTAGTGGATGCCACCATCCCTCCCATGGAGGAAGCGTTTCGCAGGCTCAGCAGGATTACTATTCCTTCCTCAGCCTCTAGTTAGACTTCCTCGGCCATGGCAGCTTCTTGAGGAAGAGGAGGCCATTCTTCATTCAGTGGACGTGGACCTCGTGGTAGAGGAGGCCGCACACGTCAGCCCTGTATTTTCTGTCATCGCCCATGTCATACCGAGGAGACATGCTATTCCAAGCATGGGTTCCCGGCATCAGCCTGCGTTGCAGAGCAGATTGAGTCTCCTTCTGCTTCTACTTTAGATCAGAGGTTTGATCACCTCGTGGCCAGACTGCGAGATATTATACCTCTTTCCGCTTCACCATCTTCAGGAGATCATTTAGATGTGGCAGCCTCTGTTTCTGTTAGTACCTCTGCTACAGCTAGCACCTCAGGTACTTATACTTCTACATCTTGTCATGGCCCTGACATTACAGAATGGATTATGGACTCCGGTGTGACACATCTATGTGGAGATAGACATCAGCTTACGTCACATAAGCAGGTTCCACCAGGGAGAACAGTTGTGATAGCTGATGTGACTCATTCCCTGATCACATGACATGGGGAGATCATGTTGACGCATTCGATGCATTTGCAGAATGTGCTACATACTCTGGATTTCAATATGAATTTGCTTTATGTTAGTTAGATTACTAAGGATTTGCACTGTCGAACTATTTTTGACCCATTGTCTCTTGTTTTTTAGGATAATCTTACGGGCAAAGTGATTGGGTGTGGCCATGAGCAGGGCGGCCTTTATCGTCTGGTTCGGACTAAATATGCATACATATCTTCTCATTCGTTAGGATCAGTCTCTCTGTTTACTTGGAACCTTCAGTTTGGTCATCTCCCTCTTCAGAAGATGTGTCATATGCTGTCGCAGATTTCACCTAGTATTTCCTTTCTGTGCGAAGCTTGTTAGTTGGGAAAGCATCATCGGTCTGCCTTTCTAGTCGTCAGAGTCGGAGCAGTAGCTCCCGTTTTGAGTTATTTCATGTTGACATTTGGGGTCCGCGTCGTGCGCCTGATCACCAGGGACATATTTTATCTTGTTGCTGTGGACGATTTTTTGCGATTGTCATCGGTGTTTCTTTTGAAAAATAAATTTGAAGCAGGGGATGTGATCAAAACCTTTATTACTAAATTGCATAATGTTTTCTCTACCTCCGTGAAATTTGTGCGAATTGATAATGCTTTGTAATTATGTACTCGTGCTCTATCTCATTTTCTTTCATCTAAAGGGATTATCCATCAAACATCTTGTCCTTACACCTCTCAACAAAATGGCATTGCTGAGAGAAAGCATCGCCATCTTCTTGATGTTACTCGGACTCTTCTCATTCCAAGTCGTGCACCACATTCATTTTGGAGTGATGCAGTTCTCACATCATGTTATTTGGTGAATCGTATGCCATCGTCTGTCTTGGGTGAGAAAATTCCTTTCTCCATTGCCTTCCCTAAGGAGCTATTCTCACTCACTCATCGTGTGTTCGGATGTGTTACTTTCGTTCACCAGTTGACTTCTGGTCTTGACAAGCTCGCTCCTAGAGCTGTCAAATGTGTGTTTGTTGGATACTCCAGGACTTAGAAGGGATACCGGTGTTATGACCCTTTGCGTAGAAAATACTATATCAATGCTGATGTCACTTTTTTTGAGTTTGTGATGTACTTCTCTCCTACATATGATATGTTGGCTTCATCGGACTCATATGATGAAGTCTACATGCCACCTCCTCCCGTGCCGGTTGCACCAACTCCACCGCCTCCTCCACCTCCACCACCACCCCCTCCTACTACCCAGTCACATGCGCCACTTGTTCCATCTTTACCTAAATTCTACACTCGTCGGACTGCTTCTGCTAGTGGCCATTGCCTATCATCAACGAAGCCCCAGGTTTGTTTTCATAACACAGCGTCTAACGATGGGTCTGGAGATATATCTGTGCAATAATCATTGTAGGAACAAAGCACACAGATGGAGGACGTTCACTCTGATCTGGATATTCCTATTGCAGTTCGAAAGCAGAAGCGATCTTGTGCTTCCTATCCCCTTGCTTCTCATGTCTCTTTTCATCGTCTAACAGGAAACTTTCAGTTGTTTGCAGCAGCCCGATCTGTCGTGGACATTCCACGAAACTATGAGGCATTGAGGGATAGTCTTCGGCGCTTGGCTATGGAGGAGGAGATGGTCGCGCTAGAGTGTCGTGTTACATGGTGGAGTGTTGTTTCTGCTCCAGTTGACACATCCGTTGTGGGATGCAAATGGGTGTTCACTTTGAAACACTGTGCGGATGGCAGTGTGGATCGCTATAAGGAGAGACTTGTGACACGTGGGTTCACCCAGACATATGGGGTGGACTATCAAGATACTTTCTCTCCAGTGGCCAAGCATTCTACTCTGTGTATTCTTCTTTCCGTTGTTGTGACACGAGATTGGCCCCTGTATCAGCTTGATGTGAAGAATGTCTTCCTTTACGGAGATCTACAGGAGGAGGTCTACGTACATCAGCCACCATGGTTTGCTGCTGAGGGGGAGTGTTAGAAGATTTGCTGGCTACACGAGGCTATTTATGGCCTTAAGCAGAGTACAAGAGCATGGTTCCAGAAGCTCTCGGACTTGATCGAGCAACAGTGGTTTGTGCGACCGACTGTCGATCGTTCCTTGTTTGTGCAGAAGACCCAGAGAGGTACTTTTGTCATTCTTGTGTATGCTGATGACATTATTGTTACAGGGGATGACAAGCAGGGTATTCAGGATGCCAAGGACTTCCTAGGTCAACAGTTTCTGACCAAGGATCTTGGATTTCTACATTACTTCCTTGGGTTGGAGTTTTCCATGAACCAACGAGGTCTTGTGATGACCCAGAGTAAGTATGTTGCAGATCTTCTTTCAGAGACATGCATGGTAGATTGCAGACCTGCCACCACTCCTATTGACCCGAGCATGAAGCTATATGATGATGACTATTAAGAGGTCGACAAGAGGAGGTACATGGAGCTGGTTGGTAAGATACTATATGTGACCATCACCAAGCCTAATATATCCTTTGTTGTGAGTAAAGTAAGTCAGTTTATGGAGCAGCCTAGACAGGCACATATGGATGCAGTCCATATGATTCTGAGATACATGAAGACTTCACCTAGTACGGGACTTCTTTTCAGCAAAGGCACATCCCTCTCGGTTACAACATGTGCAGATGCAGACTATGCCAGATGTCTAAATGATAGAAAGTCTACCTCGGGCTTTGTTGTGTTTATAGGGAATTCCCTGCTTTCATGGAAGAGCAAGAAGCAGAATGTGGTTGCTAGATCGAGTGCTGAGTCAGAATATAGGGCTATGGCGCAGGCTAGCACAGAGATGATGTGGGTTAGATCTATTCTTATTCATCTGACTATAGAGGTGCATCTTTCCATGCACCTCCAATGTGACAATCAGGCTGCTCTTTTCATTGCCAACAACCCTGCATTCCGTGAGTAAACAAAACATATTGAGGTAGACTGCCATTACGCTAGAGATATGATCCAGAAGGGTCTGATTTCTACCTCTCATGTTAGTTCAGGAGAGCAAACAACATATATCTTTAGCAAGGCATTACTCAGGGGGCCATTTCAGAATTGTTCGTCCAAGCTGAGCATGATTGACATCTATGCTCCATCTTAAGGGAAGTATTGAGATATTTCTACATTTCTATGTATCTTTTCCAGTCATTTTATTTCTTTTATCTATCTTATGTAATTTATCCATTGGTCTCTCCCCTATATAAGAGAGCCTAGGGTTTTAGGAATATACATCTCTTATTTTTCTCCGACATGGTATCAGAGCGACGATCGTAGAACAGAGCTCTCGAATTTGAAACCCTAACCCTACCCGCCGCCCCCTCCCCTCTGCCCGCCGCCCTTCCCATCTCCGGGCATCACCCCCTCCTACGCGCACCAGCCTTCGTGCGCAGCGCCTCCCTTGCGCGCAATAGCGCCGCCCCCTCACACGTCCCTACCTCGCGCGTTGTACCCCCGTACGTGTTCTGCCGCCTCACGCAATGCCCGCACAAAGTCCCTTTACGCGCGGACCATGTTCGTGTGCTGCGTCTAAGTGCTCCAGCATCGGGGTCTCCGCTTGGTTAATGGATTTGAGCACATAAGTCTACATATGCATTCAAATCCATGCATGTTTGTGTAGACCTTGATTTGTTGGTCTACAACACCCTAGTCTTATACATCCGGCAATATGTCTGGAAATAAAGTCGATGTACCTGCCAAAGGCGCATTCATAGGTCCAGCGCCTATTGTCAAATTGGACGGGACAAATTATGAGCTCTAGGCTATGCAATTTATGAGCCTGATGAAGTCAAATGATAAGAAACATATTCTTACCAAGGAAGAGCCACTGGAGAAGACGTTGGTAAATGCCTCGTGGGATGCAGACGATGCTTATGCCAAAGTTTTGCTCTCTGACACATTGACGATTGAGATCGCCAATGATGTGTTACATCAGCCTACTGCTAAGGCGATGTGAGATTTCCTCGCAACAACATATTCTCAAGCGAGGAACGAGATGAAGATCCTCCAACTTCAGCATGACATATTCACTATCAAGCAGAACGGGCGCCCTCTGCATTCACTATATACATCATTGCGTGGGTTGTTTGAGAAGTTCCACAGTTTCATGCCTCTAACGGCAACTCCAGAGTAGCTGAAGACATATAGGAATGCTACCATGGTTGGTGTATCCTAGCAGCCCTTGACCCTGAATATGATGCTGCTCGTTCCCAGATTCTAGTGGATGCCACCATCCCTCCCATGGAGGAAGCGTTTCGCAGGCTCAGCAGGATTACTATTCCTTCCTCAGCCTCTAGTTAGACTTCCTCGGCCATGGCAGCTTCTTGAGGAAGAGGAGACCATTCTTCATTCAGTGGACATGGACCTCGTGGTAGAGGAGGTCGCACACGTCAAACCTGTATTTTCTATCATCGCCCATGTCATACCGAGGAGACATGCTATTCCAAGCATGGGTTCCCGGCATCAGCCTGCGTTGCAGAGCAGATTGAGTCTCCTTCTGCTTCTACTTTAGATCAGAGGTTTGATCACCTCGTGGCCAGACTGCGAGATATTATACCTCTTTCCGCTTCACCATCTTCAGGAGATCATTTAGATGTGGCAACCTCCGTTTCTGTTAGTACCTCTGCTACAGCTAGCACCTCAGGTACTTATACTTCTACATCTTGTCATGGATCTGACATTACAGAATGGATTATGGACTCCGGTGTGACACATCTATGTCGAGATAGACATCATCTTACGTCATATAAGCAGGTTCCACCAGGGAGAACAGTTGTGATAGCTGATGTGACTCATTCCCTGATCACATGACATGGGGAGATCATGTTGACGCATTCGATGCATTTGTAGAATGTGCTACATACTCCGGATTTCTTTATGAATTTGCTTTATGTTAGTTAGATTACCAAGGATTTGCACTGTCGAATTGTTTTTGACCCATTGTCTCTTGTTTTTTAGGACAATCTTACGGGCAAAGTGATTGGGTGTGGCCATGAGCAGGGCGGCCTTTATCGTCTGGTTCGGACTAAATATGCATACATATATTCTCATTCATTAGGATCAGTCTCTCTGTTTACTTGGAACCTTCAGTTTGGTCATCTCCCTCTTCAGAAGATGTGTCATATGCTGTCGCAGATTTCACCTAGTATTTCCTTTCTGTGCGAAGCTTGTCAGTTGGGAAAGCATCATCGGTCTGCCTTTCCAGTCGTCAGAGTCGGAGCAGTAGCTCCCGTTTTGAGTTATTTCATGTTGACATTTGGGGTCCGCGTCGTGCGCCTGATCACCACGGACATATTTTATCTTGTTGCTGTGGACGATTTTTTGCGATTGTCATCGGTGTTTCTTTTAAAAAATAAATCTGAAGCAGGGGATGTGATCAAAACCTTTATTACTAAATTGCATAATGTTTTCTCTACCTCCGTGAAATTTGTGCGAATTGATAATGCTTTGTAATTATGTACTCGTGCTCTATCTCATTTTCTTTCATCTAAAGGGATTATCCATCAAATATCTTTTCCTTACACCTCTCAACAAATTGGCATTGCTGAGAGAAAGCATCGCCATCTTCTTGATGTTACTCGGACTTTTCTCATTCCAAGTCGTGCACCACATTCATTTTGGAGTGATGCAGTTCTCACATCATGTTATTTGGTGAATCGTATGCCATCGTCTGTCTTGGGTGAGAAAATTCCTTTCTCCATTGCCTTCCCTAAGGAGCTATTCTCACTCACTCATCGTGTGTTCGGATGTGTTGCTTTCGTTCACCAGTTGACTTCTGGTCTTGACAAGCTCGCTCCTAGAGCTGTCAAATGTGTGTTTGTTGGATACTCCAGGACTTAGAAGGGATACCGGTGTTATGACCCTTTGCGTAGAAAATACTATATCAATGCTGATGTCACTTTTTTTGAGTTTGTGATGTACTTCTCTCCTACATATGATATGTTGGCTTCATCAGACTCATGGTGAAGTCTACATGCCTCCTCCTCCCGTGCCTGTTGTACCAACTCCACCGCCTCCTCCACCTCCACCACCACCCCCTCCTACTACCCAGTCACATGCGCCACTTGTTCCATCTTTACCTAAATTCTACACTCGTCGGACTGCTTCTGCTACTGGCCATTGCCTATCATCAATGAAGCCCCAGGTTTGTTTTCATAACACAACGTCTAACGATGGGTCTGGAGATATATCTGTGCAAGAATCATTGTAGGAACAAATCACACAGATGGAGGACGTTTACTCTGATCTGGATATTCCTATTGCAGTTCGAAAGCAGAAGCGATCTTGTGCTTCCTATCCCCTTACTTCTCATGTCTCTTTTCATTGTCTAACAGGAAACTTTCAGTTGTTTGTAGCAGCCCGATCTGTCGTGGACATTCCACAAAACTATGAGGCATTGAGGGATAGTCTTCTACGCTTGGCTATGGAGGAGGAGATGGTCGCGCTAGAGTGTCGTGTTACATAGTGGAGTGTTGTTTCTGCTCCAGTTGACACATCCGTTGTGGGATGCAAATGGGTGTTCACTTTGAAACACCGTGCGGATGGCAGTGTGGATCGCTATAAGGAGAGACTTGTGACACGTGGGTTCACCCAGACATATGGGGTGGACTATCAAGATACTTTCTCTCCAGTGTCTAGGCATTCTACTCTGTGTATTCTTCTTTCCGTTGTTGTGACACTAGATTAGCCCCTGTATCAGCTTGATGTGAAGAATGTCTTCCTTTACGATGATCTACAGGAGGAGGTCTACATACATCAGCCACCATGGTTTGCTGCTGAGGGGTAGTGTCAGAAGATTTGCTGGCTACACGAGGCTATTTATGGCCTTAAGCAGAGTCCAAGAGCATGGTTCCAGAAGCTCTCGGACTTGATTGAGCAACAGGGGTTTGTGCGACCGACTGTCGATCGTTCCTTGTTTGTGCAGAAGACCCAGAGAGGTACTTTTGTCATTCTTGTGTATGTTGATGACATTATTGTTACAGGGGATGACAAGCAGGGTATTTAGGATGCCAAGGACTTCCTAGGTCAACAGTTTCTGACCAAGGATCTTGGATTTCTACATTACTTCCTTGGGTTGGAGTTTTCCATGAACCAACGAGGTCTTGTTATGATCCAGAGTAAGTATGTTGCAGATCTTCTTCCAGAGACATGCATGGTAGATTGCAGACCTGCCACCACTCCTATTGACCCGAGCATGAAGCTATATGATGATGACAATTAGGAGGTCGACAAGAGGAGGTACAGGGAGCTGGATGGTAAGATACTATATGTGACCATCACCAAGCCTAATATATCCTTTGTTGTGAGCAAAGTAAGTCAGTTTATGGAGCAGCCTAGACAGGCACATATAGATGCAGTCCATATGATTCTGAGATACATGAAGACTTCACCTAGTACGGGACTTCTTTTCAGCAAAGGCACATCCCTCTCGGTTACAACATGTGCAGATGCAGACTATGCCAGATGTCCAAATGATAGAAAGTCTACCTCGAGCTTTGTTGTGTTTATAGGGAATTCCCTGCTTTCATGGAAGAGCAAGAAGCAGAATGTGGTTGCTAGATCGAGTGCTGAGTCAGAATATAGGGCTATGGCGCAGGCTAGCACAGAGATGATGTGGGTTAGATCTATTCTTATTCATCTGACTATAGAGGTGCATCTTTCCATGCACCTCCAATGTGACAATCAGGCTGCTCTTTTCATTGCCAACAACCCTGCATTCCGTGAGTGAACAAAACATATTGAGGTAGACTGCCATTACACTAGAGATATGATCCAGAAGGGTCTGATTTCTACCTCTCATGTTAGTTCAGGAGAGCAAACAGCATATATCTTTACCAAGGCATTACTCAGGGGGCCATTTCAGAAGTGTTCGTCCAAGCTGAGCATGATTGACATCTATGCTCCATCTTAAGGGGGAGTGTTGAGATATTTCTACATTTCTATGTATCTTTTCCAGTCATTTTATTTCTTTTGTCCATCTTATGTAATTTATCCATAGGTCTCTCCCCTATATAAGAGAGCCTAGGGTTATAGGAATATACATCTCTCTTATTTTTCTCCAACATGAACAAATAGTGAGTATATATGAAAATGACTCCTCTGGCTATACATACATTTGATGGCATTTTAAATACAACTCTCTCGATCGGTGCTTCCTCGAATGGCTTAAAGGATCATCAAATTGTGAGAACGATCTGTACACCATACTCTAATATTACTTGATATAATAAAAAATGCACGGGGAAGAAATTTGTGATGTGGTCGAGGAAGAAGACTATAGGAGTAGAAGCATGAAGATTCTTGGGGAGAAAGGGGAAGAAGATGGAGAAACTCCAGTTTTTTTAATATAACTCGATCTCTCTTACAGTCCACCCATTGGCCTTTTTATATATAGTGGATGAGATTACAAAATAAATAATTATTATAAAAAACCCTAAGAGTCCTAACTTATCTCCTAAAATTACTAGTTTAATAACTAATTGGGATCATAGTCCATCTTACTATTTTTATAAAATGAAAAAGCAAGTTGGATACTATAATTGGATGAAGACAAGTAAACAAGAAACCTTGATTTTATTTAAAACCCTGATTTTTTGTTACTTCCCAAATTCACACTTTATCAGTTAGTTATCACTTCAAAAACTCTTCTTGTAATGAGTTGAATGATCATTAAATGTGATTCTTAAGGATTTGTTAATGATTTGTTAACATCCTTCCGTCTCTCAACATTTCCTTGGTAATTTGGAGGTGGGGGTAGTTGCAAATTCTTTACCCATTCAATAGAATGTGCCATCTCTTTTATCTTTCCTCCAACTTTAACCTTTGGATAAACTATTTCTTGATGGCAGACACCTTTATAAATCTTCCAAGGCAATTAATTACCTCTTATTATGGGAACTTGAAGTGAAAATAAAACCCTTAACATGGTTTTTCTTTTCTAGGCATACAATGTCAACGACGGCAATTACGGGTAGTGCGGTGTCGATAGAGTTGGCTTGAGCATTGGTCTCCCAAATTCATGCTTTGTTGAGGTTTGAGTATAAGGCATCTGTTGGGAGAAAAACTCAGATTATTCATTCAGAGAAACCCTAGGCTCTCTTATATAGGGAGAGACCTTAAGGGTAAAGTACAAAGTAGTCCATAGAAGACAAAGAAATAACGAAGAGGTACATAACATAATAATAATAATAATAATAATAACTATCTCTACACTCCCCCTCAAGGTGAAGCAGAGATGTCTATCATGCTCAGCTTGGATGAACATCTTTGAAAAGGTCCTCTGAGCAACGGCTTGGTGAATACATCCGCAGTCTGATCTCCTGAGCTCACATGCGTAGTAGATATCAATCCTCTCTAGATCAAGTCTCTAGTGTAATGGCAGTCAACTTCAATATGCTTGATTCTTTCATGAAAAGTTGGATTGTTGGCAATGAACAAGGCTGCCTGATTGTCACACTGAAGCTTCATGGGTAGAGGCACAGCTACATGTAGATCTTCTAGTACGGATCGAACCCACATCATTTCTGTGCTGGTTTGAGCCATGGCCCTATATTCGGATTCCGCTCTGGACCTTGCCACAACCGTTTGTTTCTTGCTTTTCCAAGAAACCAGAGAGCCTCCAATTAAAACTGCGAATCCTGAGGTTGATTTTCAATCCTTAGGACATCCTACATAATCGGCGTCTACACATGCTGAGATAGATAAATCTGTGCCCTTCCTGAACAGCAACCATGAACCTGGAGAAGACTTCAGATACCTCAGTATCATGTATATAGCATCCATGTGAACTTGTCTTGGTTGCTCCATAAATTGACTCACCTTGCTTACTGCAAATGCAATATTCGGACGAGTTATGGTAATATAAAGGAGCTTTCCCACCATTTCTCTATATCTCCTTTTATCCACTACAGCAGTATCACCATTATACAACTTCATGCTAGGGTCCATGGGAATACTTGATGGTTTGCATCCATCCATGTCTGTCTCAATCAGGAAGTCTGTAATGTACTTCCGTTGGGTCATCACCAAGCCCTGTGCATTCCTTGCAAATTCCAACCCTAGAAAATATCTTAGGGTTCCAAGATCCTTTGTAACAAACTGACGGCCTAAGAATGCCTTCGCCCTTTCTATGCCCTGAACATCAGCTCCTGTAACTAGAATGTCATCAACATAGACCATGATAACAACCGTACCTGCCGATGACTTCTGGACAAACAACGAGTGGTCTGCATTTGACCTCTTGAATCCCTGTTGCTCAATAAGGTTGGAAAGCTTCTGGAATCATGCTCTTGGACTCTGTTTGAGGCCATAAATTGCCTTGTGAAGTCTATAGACCATATGCTTCTCCCCCTCAGCAGTAAACCCAGGTGGCTGCTGCATGTAGACTTCCTCCTGTAGATCCCCATACAAGAATGCATTCTTGACATCCAGTTGAGATATACTCCATTCACGAACCACGACCACAGATAAGAGAATGCGAAGGGTAGAATGTCTAGCCACTGGAGAGAAATTATCCATGTAGTCTACACCATAGGTCTGTGTAAAACCACACGCGACCAAACGTGCTTTGTACCGATCCAAACTGCCGTCTGCATGATATTTAACTGTGAAGACCCACTTACAGCTCACAATAGATGCGTCAGGAGGAGCAGGAACCAAAGACCATGTGCCACGAGACTGCAATGCACGCATCTCATCTTCCATAGCTAATCTCCAACAATCACTCTTCAACGCCTCCTGGTAGGTCCGTGGTATATCCACGGAAGACAAGGCTGAAGCAAATCTCTGAAAGTCACTAGTGAGACAGTGAAAAGAAACCTGTGACGCAAATGGATAAGAGGTATACATCTGTTTCTGCTTCCGAATAGCAATCGGAATATCAAGATCACCTTCTGCTGCACTGGATGGTCTAGTGTCTTCCTGCACTGAAGAATCCTGCACATTTACCAAATCTGACCCGTCAGTAGTAATGCCATCTGAACATACCTGAGGCGTGATGGGTGGCTGACGTGTAGCCTGAGCAGGACCTGACCGACGCATATAGAATTTTGGTAGAGGTGAAATGGGAGGTCATGGAAGAGGTGGAGGAGGAGGTGGTGGTGGTGGAGCTGATGTGAAGGCAGGAACAGGAGGAGACTCAGGTGAACTCCAAGTAGGTGGTGGAGGAACATAGACATCATCATTGGTAGTGGATGGTACCAGTCTGTCACCTGCAGGAGAAAAATACATAGCAGACTCAAAGAAAGTGACATCAGCACTCACGAAGTACTTTTTATTTATAGGATCATAACACAGGTAGCCCTTCTGAGTCCTGGAATAACCAACAAAGACACACTTGACCGCTCTAGGAGAGAGTTTGTCAAGTCCGGGAGACAGAAGATGAACAAATGCCACAGTACCAAAGACACGTGGAGTCAGTGAGAATAATTCCTTGTCAGGAAAAATGAGAGAAATAGGTATCTTCTCACCAAGAACGGAGGATGGCATTCGATTGACCAGATAACATGCAGTAAGAGCAACATCCCCCCAGAAAGAAATAGGAGCACAACTCTGAATCAACATGGTTCGAGTAATATCTAGGAGATGGCGATGCTTTCTTTCCGCCACACCATTCTGCTGAGATGTATACGCACAAGTGGTTTGGTGAATAATGCCCTTTGATGAAAGAAATTGAGAAAGTGACCGTGTGCAAAATTCTAGGGCATTATCCGTACGAACATATTTGACTGAAGAAGAGAAAACATTGTGCACTTCATTAATTAAATTCTTGATCACATCTCCTGCTTCAGATTTATTTTTGACCCAAGATACACGAGAGAAATCATCCACTACCACAAGATAAAATCTGTGCTCCTGATGATCGGGTACACGACTCGGACCCCATATATCTATATGAAACAACTCGAATGGGGAGCTACTGCTCCGACTCTGACGACTAGGAAAGCTCGACCGATGATGCTTTCCCAACTGACATGCTTCACAGCGAAAGGATGAACTAGGAGAGATCTGGGGCAGAAGATGGCGCATTTTCTGGAGCGGAAGGTGACCAAAACGTAGATGCCAGATGTACGGAGAAACTGGTCCGGCAAAATGAGAGGAAACACCAGCATAGGAATTCCGAACCAGCCGATAGACCATTCTGCTCAGAGCCACAGCCAATCACCCTGTCCGTTAGTATGTCCTGAAAAATAAGAGAAGACGGGTCAAATATAGCACGACAATGCAAATCCTTCGTAATCTGACTAATAGATAATAGATTCATCGAGAACTCAGGAACATGTAGGACATTCTGTAGATGCATAGTGGAGGATAGGAAGACCTCCCCCTGTCCAACAAGAGGGGAATGAGTACCATCTGCAATCTGCACTGAGCGGCCGTGAGGAATGTCCCTGTAGGACTGTAGTCTGTCTCTATCTCGACAGAGATGATGTGTGGCTCCTGAATCTATAACCCAATCAGAGATATCATGAGATAGTGTAAATGCAGTAGATCTACCTGAGGTACTAGCAGCAACAGATGAACTGGCGGAGGCTGTAGCAGCAACATCTGAAGGTCCACCAGACGAATCACCAGATGAATGTGGCATAATATCTCGGAGACGTGCCACAAGTTCCTCAAAACGATTATCTGCAGTAGATGTCAACGGGGACTGAGAGTGCTCTGCAGCACGTGCCGATGCTGGGAACCCATGCTTAGAATAGCATGTCTCCTCCGAGTGTCCTGCACGGTGACAATAGGAACATGGCTGACTAAAGCGACCACCCCTTCCCTGGGGTCCACGTCCACGTCTACGACCAGAAGACGGGCCACCTCTCCCACGCGAGACTGCCATCGCTGATGGGGGTGGAGTAGAAGAACTGGAAGAAACTGTAATGCGATTGAGTCTCATGTAAACATCCTCCACTAGAGGAATAACTGCATCGGCTAAGATCTGAGACCGGACAATGTCATATTCAGGATCAAGAGCCGCAAGTAGAACACCCACCATGGTGGCATTCCGAAATGTCTTCTGTTGTTCAGGAGTTGCTGTGAGTGGGATGGTACTGTATAACTTCTCAAACATCCCTCTCAGGGATGTGTATAAGGAGTGAAGAGGTATGCCGCTCTGCTTCATTGCGAATATGTCATGCTGAAGCTGTAACATCTTGGTCTCATTTTGCACCTGCGAATATGTAGCGGTTAGAATATCCTACATCGCCTTGGCAGTGGGCTGATGGAGGACATCATTGGCAATCTCCATCGTCAATGTACCGGACAACCAGACCTTTGCGTAGGAGTCATCAGCCTCCCATGAGGCATATATCCATGTCTTCTCTGCGAGCTCATCCTCGGTAAGAATGTGCTTCTTACCATTCGACTTCATGAGGCTTATGAACTACATTGCCCAGAGCTCGTAATTTGACCCGTCCATCTTCACTATTGGCGCAGGACCTTTGAATGCGCCGATGGAGGGCATATCAACCTTCGATTTTGACATACTGCCGCTGGAGAAGAACTAGGGTTTGTAGACAAGGTAATGTATGTCTACACAAACTGCATTGGATTCGAGTGCGTATGTAGACGTTACGCACTCAAATCCATCTATCTGGTGAAAGAAACGAGGGGCGGCTAGGGCACGCCGGAGATGAGGGCCGCCTAAAGGGCTAGCGGCGGGACTGGGGACCGCCTAGGGCTGGCGGCTGGACTGGAGTGCCGCCCGGGTGGTGGCGGCGCGGCAAGGGGGCCGCCTGAGGATCGACGGCGGGGCTGGTGGGGTCCGTTGGGGGCTGGGTGGCGGTGGGGGGGGGTCCGCTGGGGGCTGTTTGGCGGCGGGGAGGGGTCCGCTGGGGGCTAGTTTGCCGCCTAAAGAGTGGGAATCGCCGGGAGGCGAGAGGGGAACGAGCCAGTGGCGCGGGGGTACGGCGGCGTGAGAGGAGAGGGCGGCGGGTGGGGAGAGGGAGAGAGCCCTAGGGCGGCTCTGATACCATGTTGAGAGAAAAACTCAGATTATCCATTCAAAAGAACCCTAGGCTCTCTTATATAGGGATTGACCTTAAGGGTAAAGTACAAAGTAGTCCATAAAAGACAAAGAAATAACGAAGAGGTACATAACATAATAATAATAACTATCTCTACAGCATCAATAACATTAATACTCAAGGGTGAGGTGGAAACAACATGAATTGCTCGAGACCAAATGTTTGATGTTGATGCAATAGATATTCAATCTTCGATTTATGAATATGTTATCTTTAAGACGATGCGATCGAACTCCTGAGGTCTGATGCAAGAGTCCACGAGGAGCAGTTAACAATTGAGAGACCATCCATGTCGAAGTAGCGATGACTCTTATGGAGGTGGCGACAAAGAGGTAAGGGTATTAGTAATTGTTGGAGTATATGCGCCACATTTATGTAGATGGGTAAATGGATCTCTCCAGGATTCATTTAGCACATACAGTTATTATAGTCCTACATCTACTAGTAGTGGGATGTGGAGACTCAGTGAGGGCTATATAAGAAGCAAGGAAGGAGAAGCAACAGAGAGGGATCCTAGAGAGAGGAGGCAAGGGCACCGTCGGGCGAAAGGGCGACACTGACTGTAGATCGAGGAGGCCCGATAGCGCTGCTACCTTCTTGGAGACTGAACTCAAAGGAGGGGGGTCGTCGGCTGGAGGGTGGCGGAGCCCTGGGAGGCAAGGGCAGCACCCAAGCGAAGCTCGAAGTGGCTAGGCGGAGCGCCGCTTGGGCTTGGAGAACAAGGCGGATATGCACCACCGCCATGGCCTGGAGAGGTGCCCGCAGCCAGAAGAGGCCACCACCAACTAGGAGGTCATGCGACCTCTGCCTAGAGTTCGTGATCGGAAGCGGGACTTGAAGGTGCGCCGCCTCTTAGAAGAATTTTTTTTGATACAGCCTGGAGCTTCGATTGGAGGAGGAAGGCGGAAGGTACGTTGCCATCACCAAGGGGATCTGCTGCTGGATATGTGCCGTAAGGAGATGGCAGCTTCGTGAGGGACCCGAGCTCCACCATGGAGCTCCGCTTGAGGCGGGAACACAAGGGCGACTATGCTGTTGGGAGTGCTCTTCGAACTGGAATAGGGATATGCACCTCTGATATGTAGCATGGTAGTCTACGTTACATGAGATCTGCGGTGAAGGGGCATGGGAGAAGAACCCAGGCCAAACCCATAGCCAGTAATGGACTTGGAGATTTACGCAAGGTGGCCTGAGATTGGCGATGCCCGAGCTGTGCCAAGAAAGACGCTGCTAAGAAGTATGGTAGTGCAACCGCTGGAAGATCGTTGGACTGGAGTAGACGAAAAAAACTTAGAACCAAATTAGGGTTTCAAAAGAAACCCTAGAATCCCCTTCAAACTTGAACAAATCATGAACATGATTTTCATAAAAAAAAATTATCTTCCATAACGAAGAATAATTGACTCGAATCTCGAACAAAACGCGAATATAAATCTCTAACAATAAATCCACAAGAATCGACCGCTCTGATACCATGTTAGAAAATGAAATATGGAAGCTAATATCATAGAAATGATAAAAACATTGAGGAACACTGGGATTTACGTGGAACCCTATTTCCTAATGAGCGGGATGAAACCATGGTAGAAGGTCTCAAAGGGTCATATGTTGCATTGTACTTTCTCATCTGTTACAGGGGGTCTGGGGCTTCTTATATAGCCTCAACAGACCCTCCAAGTCCCACCACTGGTAGATGTGGGACTAAACACTTGATGTGGTAAATGAATCCTTGAGAGATCCATTTACCCATCTACATAAGTGTGATGCATATACCCCAACAGTAATGGCAGCGTGGGGGAGAGGAGTTGGTATAAGTTTGTTAGCTGACAAGGGGAAGGGGGGTGGAGGTGGTGGTGTTGTGGTAAAAGGGGCTTGTACTAGCGAGGAAGGTGGTGGCAGTGTTGGTGCAAAGGAAGGGGTTAGTGCCGCTATGAAGCATTGGGTTGAGGTACTCGCAACGATGTTGGAGAGATTTTATGGTGACTTCAATAGAAGATATGTATGACTACTGTTGATCTTCATTTTCTGACGACGTTAGTGGAAATGCAATATATTCGAAGATCAGTGTCGGTTCTAGAAAAATAGCTTTACATATTGGATGAGATTTGGGTCTCGCATTAACTCTAACATTTTTTTGTATACCTTAACAAATGGTTAACATTTTAAAACTAACTCCATTTGCATATACATTTGATAACATTTTGAATAAAACTCCCTTGATCGGTGATTCCTTAAATGCCTTGAGGGATCGTCAAATCATGAGAATGATAACACCATACTTTGATTCCACTTGATGCAATCGAAAATGCGTCAAGGGAAGAAATTCGATAACACCATACTCTACGTCTTTGTATTAATTTTTATTTTATTATATCTTTGATATTATTTTTTATTGATTAGAGAAAGATTATGATTCAGTCCCATGGGAGATATTGTGGAGAGTTTTGGAGAAGAGACAAGTACTTGTCCTATACATTAACTTTATAAAGGATATGCATGATAGGACTTCATCTTGTGTAAGGATCTAGTCTGGGAAGACTGATTATTTTAACATTAGCATCTGTCTGCATCAAGGTTCAGCTTTGAGTCCATTCCTTTTTATTTTGATTATGGATGAGTTGGCTAGTCACACTCAAAATGAGATACCTTGGTGTATGTTGTTCGTTGATTGTATTGTGTTGATTGATGAGACGAGAGATGAAGTAAATAAGAAGGTTTGGAGCCATGAATTGGAGACTAAAGGATTTCGTATAGATATGGTTAAGAATGAATATATGAAGTGCACATTTCATGGAAACAACAGTGAATGACTCGAGGTGAAGATCACATGCGATAACATTTAGAGAAAAAGTTTTTTTAGATATTTGGGATCTATTTTGCAACATGATGGGGAAATTGACGGAGATGTTACTCATAGAATAAATGTCGGTTGGCTAAAGTGGAGAGGAGTCTCTACTGTTCTTTGTGATAAGAAAATACCTTTGAAAGTCGAAGGAAAGTATTACAAAGCAATATGAGACCTCCTATGTTTGTGAATCAGAATGTTGACTGTGAACTATAGATGTGCAAAGAATGACTGTAACAAAAATGAAAATGTTATGGTGGATCCGTGGTCATACATGAGAAGATTGGATTCGGAATGTTATGATCAGAAGGAAAGTTGATGTATCTTCAATGGAGGATAAGATGAGAGAAAGCATCTCTTATAATGGTTTGGCCAATTTACAAAGGAGGTCGGTTGATGCACTAATTAGAAGATGCAAATTTTGGGATGTTGAGTTGGTTAAGAGAGGGTGAGGAAAGTCCAAGAAGTACTGGAATGAGACTATCTGAAGGGATCTTAGTTTTTTGGATTTAAACTTGAGAATGACCCAAATTAGATCTGAATGAAGACAAAAAGTCCATGTAGCTGGCCCTACTTAATTGTTGGAAAAGACTTTGTTGTTGTTATGGAGAAATTGCATGCGGTGTTATTATTTAAATAAAATCAAAATGAAAGGACTCATATTAGACAGAAAATTTTAATTAATCCTAATTTTAATTAGACTCTAACTGGAAATAAATTATGGACAATAATCATATTTTTAATCAAAACCCTTCGCACTGCATCAATGAGTGCAGCTATCATAGTCCGAGTTGCTGGTCAGTTTTCCTTCTTACCACAGTTTGCACAAACTTCTTGATGGGAGGCGTAAAGCTGAAGCATATTTCCACCCCTATGGAATGGATTTGGATGAAATCACAGTCCGATTTCTAGCTTTTCACCTTGAAGGAGAGACTTCAGATTGTTATGGGTCCCTTATGCAGTCTTGTCCATCCACTTCATGGATTGACCTTATTGAAGGACTTGGTGGGATAAAGGCTAGGGGCAATTTTGATTAAACATGTCGCTGCTTACATCGGAAGATATCCAAAAATAACTCTACACGGCTTGCCCATCTCTAGTCAGTGTTGAATTTTCTTTAGATGTTGGCCAATGCATGGTTTGTCCTCCAGATGGAAATTAAAACAAGAGGGCTAAATCATCTTCACCCCATGACGTACAATTTGGTTTTGGGATGCATTCCAATGGAAATAGACATGGCCAAAAAGTCATGGAAAATTATGGTTATCATGCATAATAAGTTGTGTTTATTTGAAGCAACTTGTTTGTTTTACTTGGTCGCTATTCAATCTAGCTCTCTATTAACATGAATGATAAAAATCTGCTAAAGATTTTAGAATATTAAAAGAGTACCTTGCCACTATTTCTCTAGAGCTGCCACCCTGGTGCCAGCACTAATGCTGAAGTTCACTTATTTAGCATTTCAGCTGTATCTTTGTCACATTCGGAGTTTTATTTTTTTCCTGCATTACAATGTTCCAAATACGTGAGTCAGACCTTTGGCGACAAGGTCTGTTTGAAGTAGGGGAATATCATTATGTATATGGTATGGAGTTAAGATATGTTTGGTATATAGATTTATTTGCTGAAGTTTGTTAGGTATACAGATTTTTCAACATCGCTATTGTCAAGATTCCATTTTTATATCAACAGTCAACCATCTGCTCAACAAATTGTATGGCGAAATTTTTTTTTCTAGCGATGTTATGTGTCTCCAACGTGTTCTTGCAATCATCAATATGCCCTTATACTAGTTAGATTGAGCATGTATCAGAGCTGGAATATGATCAAGACTGTTTTTATTGATGCAGGTTCTCGTTAATTGTTTGCGCTACTACCTTCGAAGGCCAGAAACCGATGAGGGCAGTTACTGATAGCAATGCTTCTACAACTTAAAAATTATTATTAAAAAATGGACTGGCTTCTCTACATGGTCGGACACACCTTTGTCTCTGAAATGTGAAGCTCAATCCCTGTATTTCCTATATTTGCATTAAAAGGCTATTCCTTTCCTGATTTGTCAATTCTCACTCCTACTGAACGTAAATAAAGCTTACTCATAGGGCTGGCTATTGAATCAAGGCTCGATGTGTCAGGCTCGGGCTCATCTCGATAAGGGCTCGTGAGCGTGGGTCATTAAGCTATTGAGCCGAGTCCGATCCAGAATTTTGGGCTCATAACTTAATGAGCTGAGCTCGAGTTGAGCTCTGCTCGGCTTGATAACTCGATTTCAATAATTTGGAGACCGTTAAAATTTGATGGAGATGATAGAAGTATCAAATTTAGTTGAAATTGGCATGATATCATGGTGATATATGATGATTTAAATCCCCCTAGGCTTCAATTTAAAAACACAAAAAACTAATGAAAAAATGGTCGGATGCAGCTTCCCCATCTCCTATATATATATATATGTGTGTGTGTGTGTGTGTGTGTGTGTGTGTGTGTGTGTGTGATCCTGTGAGAGTCAAAATTGGTGAGAGCATGAGAGGAGTGATTCAACCAAGAGAGAGAAGACAGAATCTTGTGGTCTAGAATCACTCTTCTCATGCTCTCACCAATTTTGGCTCTCACAGGATCGGCCCTATATATATATATATATATATATATATATATATAGAGAGAGAGAGAGAGAGAGAGAGAGAGAGAGGGCTTATCCAGTGAGTCTTGAGCCCATTTGAGTTTTGGTGAGCACCAAATGTAGACTCTCCATGAGTACTTTTTTTTAAAGGTTGCCTATTTTGAAGGAGCATGGTTTTGGAAGGATGTTAATATGTTTGAACCTTTAATTTTTCCAATTATGTCGAATCCTTAAAAAAAAAGAAGACGGTTATGGAAAGATAAATTCAAATCTTTAATTTTGGATCAAAGAAATAGTCATTATAATTATTTGTTGCGAGATCAGTAATATTGAAAATAATTGTCAATAATTTACATTTGTAAATTACATTGTACAGAAATTAGTCATTCATGCATGTTACTCAAGTAATGCATATTAATAAATCAAGTAATGTTTGTTGTGAGATAAGTATTATATTCAAACGTGAAGGTAAAAATTACTAATGTTCATATAACAAATACTAATTACAAATATCCATATTATTGAACTCATTTTGATTGTTACTGATTTATAATTGCTTAATACTTTACGTGTTACTGAGGCATTCCTTATTTACTTATATAACCATTTAAATTATTTGCAATGCGTCAAGTGCTACTGATAGCAATTCGTAAGTTACTGGTCTCGAGTTTTTTCATAACTATTCGAAGTTAACTGATTCCATTGTTTTCTCTTACTTTACAATTTGTTACATGTTACATTTGCATTTTGCTCAATCTTACTTATTTTATATTTTTAATTACTATCAAATTACCCCCTCTTTACTTAGGTAACTTATTTTATTACTTGTAATATGACAAGTGTTAGTGATAGTCACACCTAATTACTAAATTATATGAAATCAAAATGCCTTGAATAAAAAAATCAATTCTGACTACAAATCATGAATCAAGTTCTACCGAATACATTTTGATTGTTACTAATGTTATATTACTTAATGCTTTGAGTGTTACCGACGTGCTTCTTATTTACTTTTATAACCTTTTAAATTACTTATAATGCAACGAGAGTTACTGATAGCAATACATAAGTTATTGGTCACATGAATGGTTTTCTATAATTATTCCAACTTACTGGTTCCCTTGTCTTTTTTTTACGTACAATTAGTTACAGGTTACTAATGCTTCTATATATCTTATTTATTATATTCTCTGGTTTGAATTACTATCGAATCACACCTTCTTTACTTATGTAGCCCATTTAATTACTTGTAAATACGTCAAGTGTTAATGATAGCCACACATAAATAACTTAAGATACTTAAGTAACTATGAATGGAATTTAATTAGTAAGAATAATAAAATAGAAAAGTAATACATGATATATTGTCAGTAACATATGCAAATGCCATCAGTAACTAAGTATATTTTTTTAAAAATAATGTTTTCGCTATCCAAATCCAATTGCAAGATATCCATCTTCTCTCCTTCTGATGCTATCTTTTCAAAATTCAAATCCATCCAAGGCACATCATTCATCGTTGCTTATAAGAAACCACCATCAATTTCTAGTCACATATGATCCATTGTGTTTGAATTGAAATCGAAAATAAAAAAACAAACGATCAAACTCTACAAATGAATAATAAATAAGTGTCTAATACGCAGCGAAAAAAACATACAAATCGAGGACTTGAAGACGATCTTCTTTCATCGTTGGAGATCTTGAGATTTCGCAGCAAGAGGAAGATAGAGATGATTTTGGAAATATCAAAAATAAATACAATGCATTGTCGGGCAGACTTAATTGCAAATCAAAAAAAGAAATCAATTACGAGGAGAATGTGGAGGGAATTTGTTATGGTAAGGATTGGCGCTAAAAAAAGGGAATGGATGAGATGCAATATGATCATTGGATCATGATCTAAAGGATGAAAACACAGGCTCATCTGATCTCAAATGGCCACATGGCTCATTGGATAAATTTCCTATATATATATATATATAGAGAGAGAGAGAGAGAGAGAGAGAAGGGATCCTACTTCATGGAGTAGGTAACTTATCTACTTCATTTTCTTCTTTTCCACTTGTTTTATTTTTTAAAAAAATGCTTCCATGGATTTTCATAACTATATCCATCTAACATGTCATTCAAATTTCGTCAAAAACAGAGACTCCTACGGCCTCCATCCAGACAGTCATTTTTTAACGGTCACAGATTTATTGTATTTTTCATGTTCTGGATGGAGGCCGTTGGAGTCCATGTTTCTGACGAAATTTGAATGACATATTAGAGGGATATAATTATCCAAATCCATGGAAGCATTTTTCAAAAAAAATTGAAGAAAAAGAAAGTGGAGTAGGTAAGTTACCTACTCCATGGATTAGGATCCCTTTCCTCATATATATATATATATATATATATATATATATATATATATATATATATATACATATATATATATATAGGGGCTGGGAAAGCTGCATCGGCGGGTGTAGCTAACTAGCTGCACCCGGCCATTTTTTTCATTGGTTTTTTTTGTTTTTGAAATGAAACTTTAGGGGATTTAAATCACCATATATCACCACGATATCATACCAATTTCAACTAAATTCGACATTTCTATCATCTCCATCAAGGCTATGACATTTAAACGGTTTCAGAATTGTTGAAATTGACCATATCTAGATGGGCATGCTACGAGTGTTTTTTTGCGTGAAATTTGAAACAGATATTCTTGTCAATAAACTAAGTATATCTCCATAAGTTTTTTTCAAAAAAAAATAAAAAACCAATAAGAAAAATGGTCGGGTGTAGCTAGTAAGCTGCACCCACCGGTGCATACTCCCTTTTCCCATATATATATATATATATATATATATATATATATATATATATATATATATATATATATATATATATATATATATATATATATATATATGGGCCCTTTCAAATAGGATGCAGTCCTTCCTGAGTTCAGGAAGGCCGGCCCTTTTTTGTATAAATCGCGAACACTTTAGTAAAATATGTATACAGTTTGTATTATAGGTGCACAATATAAATACAAAGCCGCATACAAAACTGCACCTTATAATACAAACATTAAAACTTCACATTATAATACAAAACTGTATATGTATTCTACTAAAGTCATCCTGTTTTATACAAAAAAGAGGCTTGGTCCTTCCATCCCTAAGGAAGGCCAGCCTCTTTTTTGTATAAAACAGGATGACTTTAGTAGAATACATATACAGTTTTGTATTATAATGTGAAGTTTTAATGTTTGTATTATAAGGTGCAGTTTTGTATGCGGCTTTGTATTTATATTGTGCACCTATAATACAAACTGTATACATATTCTACTAAAGTGTTCGCGATTTATACAAAAAAGGGTCGGCCTTTCTGAACTCAGGAAGGACTGCATCCTATTTGAAAGGGCCCCTATATATATATATATATATATATATATATATATATATATATATGATATCTTTCAAATGAGACATGGTCCTTCCATTCATAAGGAAGGCCAGCGATCTCGGCCATCCATAATTGATCCAGTGGTTGTTATTAATGATATATTAATTTTCTTTATAAATTAAGCAAAAACCCATTTTGGTCTTTATACATTATCTAAATATAGTATGTAATCAACTCAATTATCTCCTCCATTAATATCTTCTTAATTGTTTATTCAAATTTGGAAACGGTGTGCCCTAACCAAAAGGGGGCCGCCCCTTTTGTTTTTGTGTGTGTTTGTTGAGAGAGACGGAGATTGAGAGAGATGGAGACGGTGTGCGTGATCGACGGCAGCGGCTTCATCCTGAGCCTCGCATGGCCGGCGGACGTCGTCAAGGGGGAGGAACGCTGGACAGATGGTGAGTATTGGTATTAGAACGATGTGACACCATTTTGATGTTCGTTTAAATTCAGATTTCGAAATACATTATTTTTTAATGTTATATGATTCAAGATTGATAGGAATCTCTGGTCGCTGCAACCTGCGGGTAAGGATATGTAGTATGATTTATATATTTTAGTGAGCATTGCACCCCTGCATCGTCGATCTTGTCGGCGACCCCGAGCTTCGGTGCAAATAGGTCTGTACGCATCGACTTTGATGGATTCTCTGATCGTGGTGCGTAGTTGACGACGTCATGTGCGGCCTCATTGGCAAGTTCTTCATGCGGACTCCAACGACAACATCTCGGTCTGATCTGGATGGTGGTGGATGTGTCCAAGGACTACGCGGGAATGGTGGTGACTATCGTAGAAGTTCTTCATGCATGCGATGGCGATAAAAAAGTGCTGCACCCAGTCCTGGATGAAGAACAATTCGCAGTTTCATACAATATTGATGTGTACTATACAATATTGATGTGTATTACACAAATATGATATGTATTATACATATTTGTTATGTATTTTTACATTTCAATTGGTTGCGAATGAAAAATGCAATTTTTTATATGTTGTATATTTGACGTGCATTATACATCTTGGATGTGCATTATACATTTTAGATGTGTATTATACACATTTGGTTCGTATTTAATCATCAAATAAGCATGAAATGACTACTGCATTTTTACAAAGAATCATACAAGTTTTATTATACAAAAACCATACAATCGTTACAAATGACCACACATTAATTGAGAATATGAATTGTATTATACAAAGAACCATGCAAAATTTACAAAAAATTGACGACTTTTTAATTGAACCACAGATTCTACAAAAGAACATACAGTCGTTACAAAAAGAACACGGATTATACAAAAAAACGTGTGAGGATACGAATATATGCCCCACGTAATGTCGTCCGACACAAAACTGGATATTTTTTAAATATAGTATTACGAAAAATACCAAAAATAAAACTAGCTAAATTTAGTAGTTCGAAATATTAATTAATGTGCATAATTAATGCAAAAATTGATGACCAAAATACCCTTTTGGACAACAAAATTGAAGGTACCGTTGGATTTGAATCTGATGGCCCAGATCGTTGGCCTTCCTTAGGATTGGAAGGACCATGTCCTATTTGAAAGGCCCCCATATATATATATATATATATATATATATATATATATATATATATATATATATATATATATATATATATATATATATATATATGGGGAAGTTATCCAATGAGCCCTATGCCCATTTGAGATGGGATGAGCCCACTCATTTTTTACCATTATTTCCTATCATTTTGAGTTCAATGCCTATTTATTTACAGTTGTTATATCATATTCTTACTATTAGTAACTATTTTCATGCAAAGAAAACCTTAGATTCATACGAAATGATTGTATGATTATTCGTATTACTAATGTCGTTTTTATTCTTACTAAAGACTATTTCCTATGAATCTAAGGTTTTCTTTATATGAAAATAGTTACTAATAGTAAGAATATGACATAACAACTATAAATAAATAAGCATTGAACTCAAAATGATAAAATATATTGGTAAAATATGAGTGGGCTCATCTCATCTCAAATGGGCACAGGACCCATTGGATAAGTCCCATATATATATATATATATATATATATATATATATATAGAGAGAGAGAGAGAGAGAGAGAGAGAGGGCTTATCCAATGAGCCCTGTGTCCATTAACGTTTCAATGAGCACCCATTCTTGGCTATACACGTGTATTACCAATCACTATATTTCTAATTATAGGCTACCGCGTATTTTAAAAAAATCCTATATTTCCTATTATACAACGTCCTTAAAATTTGGAAGACGGTTTTGGAAAAAAACGATTCAAATAAATGATTCCACGCAGATGATTAAGGATCCAAATGCTATGATAGTGATACATATATTTCGGTCAAGTAAATGCTTATTGTGAGATCAGTAATATCAAGACAATGATCAGTAATTTACATCTAAATAGTTATAGGGATATTTACCCAGCGAACCCTGAAATCTTTCAAAATTACCTCTACGGCCTTTGAAACATCGATATTCCTCCCTAGACCCCGTAATCTTGCTTCGTCTTACCCTATAGACCCTACCGTTAAACTGAGATTTTTTAAGTTAACTTGTTTGGGTTTAAGTTGAGTTAATCTAACCCTAGCAAATCCAAGGGCCCTCCTTTCTTCTTCTCTCCCCCTCCTCTCTCGCTCCGACCACCACCTTCATCCGCTCCCCCCAAAGTCTTTCCTCTTCGCCGTCAACCTCCAGATCCCCTCCCGCTCCGACCACCACAGCGTCGTTTTCTACTTCGCCTCCAACGGCCCCCTCCCTGCCGGCTCCCTTCTCCACCGATACTGCACCTGGCGCTCGGGGCCGTCTCGATGGTGACGATCGACATGGGGTTCGTGGTGGAGGCGCAGGAGGAGGAGGATCTGCCGGAGAGGCTCATAGGGGCCGTGAGGATCGCGCAGATGGAGATGGGTGCCGCCAAGTACGTGGACTGGAGGGGGTTGACCACCAAACACGTCAAATGGATGGTGTGTTGGCACTATCGATGGTTGCCCTCCTGCTGTTTCCACCTCTGTTTCCATCTCTTTCTGGCATGGAAACAGAGGTCCGTCGCAGATCTGAGGCGATGTGGGTCCATCTCTTTTTGGGTGGAGGCGATGTGGGTCTAGCAGATACACCGTCGCAGATCTCGCGAGTGCGACGAGGAGTTCTCGGAATCCATCGGAAGAGGTGGGTCGGGGGTGGTGTACAAGGGGGTATTCGGTGACGGCACTACGGTGGCGGTGAAGTGCGTGGAGGAGACGGATCTACTTGACATCGAGGTAGAGTTCCGGAACGAGATGGGTAGGCCACCGATGGTAGCTGAGGCACGCTAGGGCCGGCGGGGGAGCAGGGGAAGCGACGTCGGGGCTTTGGACGGCACGGTAGGGTTGAGGTTTCGAGGAGGACGGCGGGGAGGGCCAAATCCAATGGGAAATGGCAATGAATGTAAATTTAACAAACAAATTGGGTATAATGTAAACAAATATAACGGAAACCGGTTAGTTTTAACGGACAAATGGATGGGAGTTAACCACTGCACGGTAATGGTTAGCAAGATTACGGGGTCTAGGGAGGAATATCGATGTTTCAAAGGTCGTAGAGGTAATTTTGAAAGATTTCAGGGTTCGCTGGGTAAATATCCCATAGTTATATTGTATAGAATTTAGTAATATGTATAAAATGATCAAGTAAATGTGTGTTATGAGATCAGTAATAACATAACAAATGGTTAGTAATATAAAAGAATGTTAGAGGGAGGCCGTAGGAGTCTCTGTTTTTGATAAAATTTTAATAGAATGTTAGAGGGATATAATGATGAATATGAGCAGCCCGTTTGCTCCTCCCAGAGAGCAGCCATATATATATATATATATATATATATATATATATATGGGTAAAATGGGGCTACCCCCTGGGAGTAGCCAACTTGGCTACTCCCACCACTATTTTTCCCTCATTTAGTTGGCTACTCCCACCCCTATTCCCCTCATTTTTTTATTTCTTTGGAAAATAAAAATTGTATATTCAACGCTATATCCCTCTAATATTCTACTAAAATTTCGCAGAAACAGAGACTCCTAGGCCCTCCATCCAGACGTCATTTTTTTAACGGTCGCATGATTTTTTAAATCGACCCTGTTTGGATGGAGGCCGTAGGAGTCTCTGTTTCTGACGAAATTTTAATAGAATGTTATTGGGATATAATGATGAATTTACAAATATTTTTTTTCTAAAGAAATAAAAAAATGAGGGAAAAATAGGGGTGGGAGTAGCCAAGTTGGCTACTCCAAGGGGCAACCCCATTTAACCCTATATATATATATATATATATATATATATAGGGTTGATAGGGCTCCCCCATGGGGGCAGCTGATGAATACCCATTCATCACTCTTTATTCTTCTATTTTAGCTACAAAAACCTTTGCAAATACATGTAGATATGTGTAAATACCAATAAATACCAAAAGCATGCATTGTGTAAAAACTTATAATTAGCATGTTTTTGTGCACAAAATAAAAGAATAAAGAGCAAAAAGAAAAAGAGGGAAATATTTAGAATAAATATTGAGCAACCTAACCCAAGGGAGGGCTCAGCATGGGCCTGACCGCATAAAAGCCAAAGTAGAGGGAGATAGGAGCTCACTTGTTTATATTTGTAAATAAATTAAACTATATATTTTCCTCACCCAAAAAGAAGCTTGTACATATTGTATGTATATTTTATTAAAAACAAAATAAAAAGATAAAAATCAAAAATTCCAAAAATACCCTTCCTTCACCTTGTGTATAAACCACACCATTGTATTTATTTCACCTTGTAAATAAACTCAATTATTTTCCAAAATTTTTGTAAATATTCTTTGTTACATGTTGTAAATAAAATAAATAACAAGAAACAAAACAAAAATCAAATAAAAATTACAAAATTGAAAATACCAAAAATACATTGTATTAATACCATGTATATAAATGTATATATTTATTTATTTCACCCTTGTATAAAAGTGACAAAAATAAAATAAAAATATTCTTTTATTCCATATTTCATGTTGTAAATAAATAAAATACAAAATGGGCATAAAAACACATAAAAATAACAAATAAAAAATCAAAAATAAAAATCCATATAGTGTACATATACCTATATATAGAGCTAACCTATTTTTATTTCCAAAAATTAAATAAAAATCACCAAAAAATAGAAAAAAATAAAAGAAAAATATTTCATGTTTTAAGTTTTTCCTAATTCGACCTATTTCTACCCTAAAAAAATAAAACAAAAATCGCCTACACGTGGCCGCTCCTGATTGGGCCACGGGGGAATGTTGACCCCAGTCAACTCCCCCGCGCCTCCTTCCTTTTCTGGCCAACGCGCGTCGCGCCCATCTTCCCCGATTTTTCCCACGCGCTCCAGGCTGTCACCCACTCAACCCCCGCGCCCGGATCCTTCGCCGCACATCCCTCTCCCTCGCCGGATACTTCGCCATCGAATCAAAGCTTTCCTTCGCCGTCCCCACTCAACCCTAAACGCCCCGGTCACATTATAAAACCATCACCTCCGCCGCCTCCGCGCCGCATCTTTGGCCCATCTCTTTCTTCCCCGTGACCTCCATCGGCAAGGCGAGAGTGACAGCAAGCTTTTGCCCGTGTTGCAGTGAGGCGAGAGGGCGATTCCATCGATCCGGCGTAACCTCGCCGTCCTTGCTCCGCCGCCGCGTCGAGCACCGAGCTTCAGGCCTTGACGCCCTTCGAAGCTACGACCCGGAGATAGCCCATCTCCACCACAGTCTCCAGCATCCATCAGGTAGCCGTAGTTTCCTCTAGTTTAGTTTAATTTTCGATTTCCCCCAATTTCATCTCCAACGCATTTTCTCCGATTCCGGCCACTCCGATCACCCATCTTCCAATCCGACCCGAGCATCACCTTCACCGTGTCCCCACGCATCTTCTACGCCCGATCATTCAACCCAGATCGCACCGGATCTGGGATTCGAGTTCCACCGCCGTCGCCTCGCCGGAGCTCGTTCGCCACGCCGCACAGACCATCTTCTCCCCGCCTTCTTGGGTCGAGGCACTTTGCCCTCGACCCGCGAAGCTTCTTGACTATTTTTCAGGTCCAAAGGAGGTGTCTGAGCCTCCTTCCCAGTTCAGCCAGGAGCTTCGAGCAGCCAGGTCTCGCCGGAGCCCCTCCAGGGTTCGGTTGGACCCTTGGCCATCACCAGCAGCTGCGGGCAGTCACCAGGAATCTTCTCCGACCTTCAGGCGCAGCTGAGGAGGACCGGAGTACACGCAGGAGGCCGGCGAACTTCGCCGGCGTCGAGTTCTTCCTCCACCTTCCAGAGCCGTCCGATGAGGTCCTCGCTCCAGATCTAATCCTGAGCGTCCATCCTTGGAGGAGCAGTAGCCGTTGATCTATCTGAGATCTCATCTGGGCCGTTGAGCAGCGAGGTTAAGCCACGACGTCTCTCAGCCGTTCGATTATACACGTGGCTGCACCTCGACCATCCGATCTGAGCTTGATTACCTTCGAAGAGCCAAGTCGCACCTGCACCGTCCGATCATCCACGTGGACGCATCCCAGCCGTCGGATCAGGCCAGCGTTTCAGAGTTAAAGGCGCGTTTGTTCTCTGCCGTCCGATCATCCATGCGTCATCATCTGGGCCGTCGCTATTAATAAAGGGGTAAATTTCATAGGACCCCCTCGTAGTTTGTCGTTTTCATTTTAGTCCTGTAATTTTGAATTTTAGTTGTTTATTTTCTGGGTTATTTGCATCAAGGACCTCGCGCTTTATTTTAATTGCGATTATACCCCTGCCAGTAGAGACCCACGTGCCTTGGCACGTGTTTTGTTGGGTTATTTGCATAGAACCCCTTGTAGTTCTGGATGTTCTTCAATGAATAAAATGTTTTGTTTATTTGCATATATACCCCTGTGAGCATTGATTTTGCACATGTGCGAATTATTTTGGGTAAATTGCATATAAGCCCCTGGACTTTTGGTACTTGTTACCAATAAGCCCTCGGAACTTATTTTTATTACATTTAGGTCCCTGTGTGCCCCAGACACGTGCTTGGCACGTGATTTCTTGGGTATTTTGCACCAGGACCCCAGAACTTTTGGGTATTTGCACATAGGTCCCTGTGCACAGTGCCCCCTTGTTCTTTTTGAATAAAATATCAAACGACCTCCAAATCCAATGAGATTTTGACACATGGCTCCTGCCATGGTGTAGGAATTTCTATGATTTTTGGGGACATTTTTGATTTCATTTATTATTTTTAAAAATTCAAAAACCCCTCTTTTCGCCACTGTTTGACTTTAAAAATACCAAAAAAATATTAAAACTCAACTAAAAATTCTAAAAAAAATTAGACATTGTTGTTTACTGTTTGCTTGATTTTCTAGCCAATTTTGGCTACTTTTCATCACTTAAAAACCCTAAAAATTGAAAAACCCCTAAAAACCCATAAAAATTGTAATAAATAAATTAAAAATCCAAAAACAATAATTAGGGTGCCTAAATTTTCCTTATTCTTTCTAGAATATAGGAAAAATACCTTTAGGGCTTTTTGAGATCCAAAATTATTTTATTTTTGGGTCTTTAGCCTTGCTGGACAGTTCCCTATTTTTCTTGCATTGTTTGATTTTTAATAATTATTTTATTCATTAGAAAAATCCCAAAAATTCACCAAAAACAGTAAAAAACATAAAAAACCTAAAAACCAATTTTCTGGAATTTTTGCATCATTTTTGTGTGTTGTATAAATTGTTGAAGTTGCCTTGCATTCACTTTTTCTCATTTTCTCATCTTTTAAAAAAAAATATATAAAAATATAAAGACAAATAAAAACCATAAAAAGACTCTTTTGGATTCTTGACTACATCGTAGGCCGCAAGGCCAATCTGTGCTCCTTGTGTTCGACCCTGGGAGCTATACCAGGTTAAACCTATAGCAGACCGCTCTTTCTTGTGATTGCTTGATTTTATCCGATATTTGAGTGGTTCATTATTTTTCTTGATTCACTTAGCCCATTTGATTGAGGTCGCAACGACATTGTGATTTATTTCTTTAGACCTTTTACCTCTGTCATTTGGGCGGCGATCAGAATGGCGCCGTTGCCGGGGAGCACGGCTTTGTAGTCATTTTTCCATATTTTCTCTCTACATTATAACTGTTATCTGACACTTTCTCTTTCTCATTTTTTGTGCGAGGTACTGCTTGGAATTTGGAGTACACTTTTTGAGGACCCGCACGGGAAGAAGACAGGAAGAGAGAGAGAGAAGAAGAAATTTTATTTTAGAGAGAGAGAGAGAACATTATTCTTGTTGTAATAATTTAGGACTTGAACCTTGGACATTTGTGGACATTTGTAACTTAGCGGGTCTGTTTCGCCGAGCACCGGTGTGCTCGGGGGACCCATCTGATTTCGCGGCTTTATCGTGGTTCTCATAGCTAGCTGCCTTTTCCGGTGTTTACGCGGTTTTCCTCGAGCCCCTAGATTTAGGAATTTATGTTGATTGTGACGTAGATTTTTAAGGCCCAACACCTAATAGAATATCTGTTCCTATAGAACGTAATTGGACCTTAATAAAATTCATTGAAAAAGTTAGTGAAATTGGATTTGAGACCACGTGCCGTGAGGAGTCACATACAGCGCTGGCAGGACCCGTTGTGGCGGGCACCGAGTGACTCCCAAGATCGGACTCCGGACTCAATTCGATTAGCTAACTATTGTTCTTCACGATCAATAGAAATTGCTCATCTAGGACTCGGCTTTTTCCCGCTGCACCATTTAGGTAGTTTTAATTCTGTCTTTAAATTCTGCGCGGATCACTTGCATGTAGAGTGCTGGAGACAAGGTACGCATTTCTTTCTCTGCATGCATCATTGATTTCTCCGTGCATCGGCTTTTTCGTCTTCTCCCTCTGTTTTTGGATTAATAATCATCAGGAGAATCGGAAAAACCGTTAGGCCGCTTGTATTTATTTTTTTGAAAAATATTTAAAAAGAAAAACAAAAAAAATTGGGACTGGATAACATTATTGACCCTAAAAGAACACTCACCAGAAAAATTTGTCTTGGGGAGAGCAACCCCCTCATTGTTTGTTTGATTGTGCGAGAGAGTGACCCGAACACTAGGTAAAGCCCTCCGGTGCTCATCTCGACTGATTACCGACTCTTCTGTGCGGGACAGTCGGTTGAGAGAGTATCGGGTATCCCAGCAGGTCACGTAATCGCTCTGATATCTTGGATGTTCACCAAATAAAATTGACAAGATAAATTGACCGATCTTTCACGGTCTTCACATTGTGTTGTGTTGGTGAACCGGGGGTTTGCTTGTGATCATATTTTCTCCAGATCCCATCCGCCTAACTCGCCAAGATCAAGATGATGGGTAGACGATCTCTTAGGCAGCCTCTGGCTGCACCGCTTTCAGGCGCGTCTACTCCATCATCTAGGTTGGCCCGTGAGAGTCGAGACCAGCTCTCCGGGCCCGAGTTCGAATCCACCCTGTTCCCCCTCGATCCCCTTTCTTCTGTTCCTGAGAGACATGAGCCCGAGGAGAGACGAATTCATTTGACCGAACCTGAGTTGGGCTCTTCTGATTTTGCAGACATCCCTATGGCTGGAGCCGGTAGTTCAGACGATCGCCAGCCCGAACACTTTGTTTTAGACCAGGGAGCGATCAACTCCACCCTGATCGCATCATTAGAGACAGTTCAGAACCCAGTTACGCGATCAGGGGGCATTCATGATAGAGATGAGGAGGGAGTTGGAGAGACTCCGAAGAGAGCGAGAAGAGCCGAGCGAGCCGGAGGACATTCCTGATGCTGACGCAGAGGCAGCAGCCGCAGCAGCAGCCGCCGCAGCAGCGGCAGCCGCCGCAGCAGCGAGACCGATGCGGGAACTTCACAACCCCGGATCTACACTGATGCACCAGTGGGTAGTGATTCCTGCTATCGTGGGGGATTTCAAGTTCCCTCCGAACACCCTGCAGATGCTTCCTCATTTTTCATGGACTCGCCACTGAGGAACCACACCTCCATCTTCAGGAGTTTCTGATGATCTGCAGCACTGTCCACGACCGTCGTGTGGACCAAGATACGATTCGAATGATGGCCTTCCCTTTTTCACTGGCAGATAGAGCAGCCGCCTGGCTGAAACATCTAGGGAAGTTTGTGTACACCTGGGATCAGCTCCGCACCGAGTACTTGAACAAGTACTATCCACTCGGGCGGACGAATGCAGCGAGGGCCCTGATCAACAACTTCTCCATGCAACCTAACGAGCAATTTCACGAGGCATGGGAGAGGTTCAGAGAGCTTCTAGATAGATGCCCCCACCACGACATTTCGAAGCCGAACCTAGTTCAGAGCTTCTTCAGTGGGCTAACGCCAGAGCTTCAGGGTTTGGTGAATGCTTCTTGCGGCGGGTCCTACTTTGCCAAGGACCACAACCAAGTCTGGGCCATCTATGAGGAGATGTCCGAGAAATTACATGGTGATGTCCCAGACTCGGTTGTACACACAGAGATCTCAGCAGCCGCCAGGACCCGTGCAGTATCAGCGGATAGCACGGGTTGATGCAGGTCCTTCCAGTTCATCCACAGTTGCAGCCGCACAGGCAGAGTCGGCCGCTGCGGACATGGGGATTATTAGTGAGAAGTTGGACCGCATGGAAATCATCGAGAAGAAGCAGTGCCAGGGCATAACTCAGATGGAGGAGATGGCACAGACTCTGAGCGACATGAAGACCCAGCTCTTGTGCCTTCAGGAGGCACAGACGGCTCCTCAGCCCCGTCTTCTGTCGCGAGGCGATTCCGGTGGCAGCCGCAGCTCGTCCCAGCGCTCCAGCTCCTTGCAGCAGCCTAGACAAGTTCACCTTGTACAGGCGGAGCCGTACCAGCAGCAGCAGCCCTCTTACCAGGCACCACCATCTCCAGACTTACAGATGGTGGTATATCAGCCGGATCAGCCTCTGGATGTACTCCCACCCGCCCCATACGATGCAGAGCCGTTGATGGATGTCAACGGAATTTGGTATGACCGTCCTCAACCTGGAATCCGACGAGACCATCCCGGATTCAGGTGGGGGAATGGGGGTAACCAACCCCAGCAGCAGCCAGCCGGTCAGGGAGGGCAGTACGCCCAGCAGAGGGATCACCAGCAGCACCCAGCACACCAGCCATCATCATTCGTATCTCGTCCCTATCAGCAGCAGGGACAGAGTTGGAGACGTGAGCAGCAGGCTCACCAGCAGCAGCATCATTCCTCTTACCCCTCTCAGTCACAGCAGCACCAGGTCCAGCAGCCTCATTACCAGAGAGGCAACCCGTCGGGCTCCCATGAGAGCCCCGCCATGGATGATATAGCCCGCCTCTTCACAGAGCAGCAGGCTACATTTAGACGGGAGATGGACGAGTTCCGCCAGGAGATGCGGGACCTGATGAGAGGGAAGGCCGCCATCCCTGCACAGATCGAGCCTAACCCGAATAATTTGAAGAGGAAATCTGAGCAGGTAGTTCACACTGAGCCTACCACTTCTAGTGACTCATTTGATGTTATCTCGTCGGATTTATTTGATGCTGATTTTGTCACACTTAGGAGCGGTAGAAGACCAGCAGGAGGCGCCTCATCTGAGCGACCACACGAGGATTCATTTAGAGCGCCAGATGAGGAAGAGGAGAGCGGTACTGAAGCCGCACATCCCGATGAGGGTGGTACTGATGCCACCCGAGATGCTGATTTACCCGGCGGTACTGAGGCCGCCATTTCACCACATAGAGGAGGTGGTACTGACGCCACCAGGAGAGCCGAGCCAGCCCGCGGTACTGAGGCCGCAAGACGTTTAGTTGCAGAGCCAGCCAGAGGTGGTACTGAGGCCACCAATATTCATTTTGATAGAGATGTTGTCTTTCCTCGAATAAATGTATCTCAGAATTATGATTTGAATAAAGGAAAAGGTTTAGTTTATTTTGATTCCACTGTGATGAATGATGTTTGTGAGGATCCAGTCATTGAAGCGTCTAGACCTATTCCTAGTCCTTCATCTGAGAAGGACCCTGTGATCCCCTTTCCTAGAGCCCTTGAGTTGGGGAAGGGGAAGAAAAAAGAAAAAGACCCAAAAAAGAGAGAGCAGGAGGAGTTCGGCCAGAGCATGATAGACCGATTTCACATCCAGCTGACCCTCAATGAGGCTTTGCAGCACATTCCTCTTCTTCAGCGATCCCTAAGAGATAGGACCACAATCAGGAGGAAGAAGAGGAACAAGACCGCAGAAATTCATGTGCTGACCAAAGCCACGTGTTACGCGATCCAGAACCATCTGCCGACTAAGAGGCCAGATTTAGGGGCCCCGTATGTCAGATGTCAGATTAGTGAGCAGATGTTCGACCGTACTCTCTTAGATAGCGGATCGTCTATCAACCTCCTTCCGGCAGCCCTTCTCGACCACTTAGAGTTGGGCACTCTTGTACAGAGCAGGACATACCTTCAGTTTGCTGATCGGTCTGTCAAGAGGCCAAAGGGGTTGTTACGAGACGTTGTCGTCACGATTCAGGGTTTGCAATTCCCCGTGGACTTCGTAGTGCTGGACATGGAGACCCCTGATTCGTTGACCGATTCCCCCATCATCCTCGGTCGCCCATTCTTGGCCACAGCCAAGGCGGTGACTGACCATGATAGTGGGAAGGTATACTTTCGCGTCCAGGGCGAGAGTATACAAATAGAGACGGTTAAGGACCACAGAGCCAGATCTAGATCCCGCTCACATGGGAGTACAGACTCAGAGCAGCTGACAGACGTAGAGCCGGACATCCACCAGGACTGTGATTTTGTGATCACAGATGATGAGGCAGCTTGGGCAGATCCTGCAGCACAGACCATCCTCTCATATTCAGATACATCTGATGCAGAGATGATAGCAGAGGATAGTCTGGAGAGCACAGCCTTGGTTCAGGATACTATTGAGTCAGCAGAGTCGGACCTTGATCGCGACACGATTTCCAGTGATGGTGGTACTGAGGCCACCCTGCTCTATGGTGGTGCTGATACCACCTTGTTCTCCAGTGGTACTGATGCCACTGAGTCTGATATAGATCCCTCGGATTCAGAGTCTGATTGGGCAGATTGTAGTGATCAGATGCCAGATCTGGATCCACCTGAGCCTATAGATGAGGAGGAGGTAGAGGCAGAGCAGATCAGAGACAATGTAGAGGACCCGCCTTCTCCAGATCCAGTTTGTGAGAGTTCGTTATCATTTTCCCAGGCAAATTTGGCAGAATTATCCGCATACACACATCTTCTTAAGAAGCCAGATTTGCCAGCACCTAGCTGTCCAGAGCTAAAGCCGCTCCCTACTTCGCTGAAGTATCGATTCCTTGCGGGAGAGTCTGAGATGTACCCAGTCATCATCTCTGCAGATCTGACTGGAGAACAAGAATCCCGTCTGATGGAGGTTCTTGAAAAGAACCGCAAGGCAATTGGATGGAGCGTAGCAGATCTCCATGGGATTAGTCCCTCATTGTGCTCCCACCATATCTATCTTGAGGAAGGGGCGAAGCCGTCGCGTGAGTTCCAGTGGCGACTGAACCCCAACCTAAGAGAGGTTGTTATGAAGGAAATATCAAAATGGTGGAGTGCAGATTTTATTTATCCCATTTCCGACTCCAAGTGGGTGAGCCCCTTGCATGTGATGCCCAAGAAGACGGGCATCACGACTGTGATCAGTGAGTCGGGAGAGGAGATCGCTACACGAGTACCCACCTCTTGGCGGGTCTGCGTTGACTACAGGAGACTCAACCAGGCCACCAAGAAGGACCATTTCCCCCTGCCCTTTATAGATCAGATCATTGAGAGACTGGCAGGGAAGAGCCATTATTGTTTCCTAGATGGGTACTCGGGCTACAACCAGGTGGCCATCGCTCCTGAGGATCAGGAGAAGACCACCTTTACCTGTCCCTTCGGTACTTACGCCTTTCGACGCATGCCATTCGGGCTATGTAACGCCCCTGCGACTTTTCAGAGATGCATGCTGTCGATATTTTCGGACATGGTAGGGGAGTGTTTGGAGGTCTTCATGGACGACTTCTCGGTTTACGGCGACGATTTCGATTCCTGTCTTGACTGCCTGGACCGAGTGCTCCAGCGATGCATTACTACCCGCTTGGTGCTATCTTGGGAGAAGAGTCACTTCATGGTGACTCAAGGGACGGTGCTTGGCCACATCATCTCCAACAGAGGCATGGAGGTTGATCCGGCCAAGGTCGATGTCATTAGAAAACTCACACCGCCGTCCAATTTGAAGCAGTTACGGTCATTTCTGGGGCACGTTGGTTTTTATAGGAGATTTATTCATGATTTCAGCAAGATTGCCCGACCGTTGACTGACCTCTTGACAAAAGACACCGAGTTCCTTGTCGATGACAAGTGTCTTTCGTCCTTCGAAACTCTCCAGCAATGTGTTATTGAGGCTCCTGTCCTTCAGCCACCAGATTGGTCTCTCCCATTCGAGATCATGACGGACGCCTCTGATTTTGCCGTAGGGGCCGTGCTAGGACAGAGGAGGGATGGAATTCCGTTTGCCATACACTATGCTAGTCGCACATTGGATTCCGCCCAGCGGAATTATACAGTCACAGAGAAGGAGATGCTAGCAGTAGTGTTTGCCCTAGATAAATTCAGATCATATATCATTGGATCTCGAGTGACCTTGTACACAGACCACACCGCCATCAGGTACCTCATGTCAAAGAAGGATGCCAAAGCCAGACTTACTCGATGGATCCTTCTACTCCAGGAGTTCGACATTGAGATCAAAGATAAGCCTGGAGTCAAGAATGTGGTGGCGGATCATTTATCCCGATTAGAGCAGCCTGAGGATTCTGAGCAGATTGATCCCATTTGTGATACCTTTCCAGATGAGGCGATCCTTGCTATCGCCTCACTCCCATGGTATGCCGATATTGTGAACTTTCTCGTTGCTGGGAAAGTCCCACAAGATTGGCCCAAGCAGAAGATTGAGACCTTCCTTGCGAAGGCCAAGTCCTACCACTGGGAGGATCCCATCCTTTACCACGAAGGAGGGGATAGCATCTGGCGTCGGTGTATTCCTCAGGAGGAGCATCATAGCGTCCTCACTTACTGCCACAAGCTTGAGACAGGAGGACATCATTCTGGGAGGAGAACGGCACAGAAAGTGCTTCAATCCGGCTTGTGGTGGCCTACCCTCTTCAAGGACTCAGATGAGTTCGTGAAGAGATGTACTGACTGTCAGAGGATGGGCACTTGTGGACAGCGTGATATGATGCCGATGCAGCCCATTCATTTCTGTGAGGTTTTTGACGCATGGGGCATCGATTTCATGGGTCCATTCCCTAAGAGTCAGGGATTTGAGTACATTCTGTTAGCCGTAGATTATGTTAGTCGTTGGGTTGAGGCTATCCCCGCCCGAGCCGCAGATGCAAAGACAGTTTGCAAATTTTTGAAGAGGAACATCATTATGCGGTTCGGGGTTCCACGAGTTCTGATTTCTGATGGGGGATCTCACTTCATTAACGACCAGGTGAAGGCACTTGCTAGAGAGTTCGGCATAGACCATCGTGTTGCCACACCATATCATCCACAGACAAATGGTCTAGCCGAAGTATCGAATAGGGAGATCAAGAATATTTTGCAGAAAGTCGTCCGCCCTGACCGAAAGAATTGGTCACAGCTTTTGGACTCGGTCTTGTGGGCATATCGGACGTCTTTCAAGACTCCATTGGGTACATCTCCCTTTCGCCTCGTGTATGGCAAACCCTGTCACCTACCAGTTGAGCTGAGGCACAAGTCACTCTGGGCAGTCACAGATATTTTGATGGATCCAAATGGTATAGGAGACCAGAGGAGGGCAGAGTTAGCCGCCTTGGAAGAGCTTAGAGATGCAGCTTTCTCAAACAGCCTACATTATAAGGAGAAAGTCAAAGAGTGGCATGATTCTCATATCAGCCACAAGCGTTTTGAGATTGGACAGAAAGTATGGCTGTTTGATGCAAGGCTTAGATTATTTCCAGGGAAGCTACAGAGCAAATGGAAAGGACCCTATTTGGTCAGGAAGGTACACGATAACGGTAGCATTGATATATCCGAGTTATCTTCTGAGAGTACCTTTCGAGTGAACGGCCAGCGGCTCAAACCATTTCTAGATCATGAGCCGCGGGACGTTATTATTGCTGCTATTCATTTTGCGTGAGATGTGGTCCTTTGACTCACATCTTTTACATCTCACGCCTGATTTTCACTGTTCCTCCGCCTGTATAGATCCAGTTGTCCATATCATTCTATTCTTTAGTCCCACATCCCATTTCTCATCTTATGATTATGCTATACTTAGGGTGTACTTTACCCTAAGTATAGGGGGGATGTCGGACCTGTGAGTATTCTTTTCATTCTTTCTGCTCTTGTTTTTGCTGCCTATACTTAGGGATATTTTACCCTAAGTATAGGGGGGGCAGATTCTGTATATTCTTCACTCGGATTTCCCTTCATGTACAGCTTTCTATACTTAGGATTAGTTAACCCTAAGTATAGGGGGAAACCACCGAGTTCATCTCATTCTATTCATTTATTCGTTCCTGTACTTAGCCATTCCTTTTCACTTCCCTTTTACTAAGCACGAGTTATGTCTTCTTCATCGCTCTTGATCACTCTGAGGACATCGTTCGAGCTAAGTATAGGGGGGGTGTGTATATATTTCATATATACTTTAGCCATAACTCGTACTTTGTGTGAGTGTGTTAATAAATAAAATGGCTAAAAATCACAAAAATTAAAAAAAAAAAAAATTATGTGTACATAAACCTCTTTTATTCTTGCACATACATAGCTAGTGTACAAAGTATTTTTGTAAAAATGATTTCAAAAATCTTTTGTGTAAAGCTTGTGTAAAATATTTTGTATCAAAATTATGTATATAGTACAAAATTTTTCCAAAATGTTTTGAAAATCAAAAGTTTGCAAAAATCTTGTGTAAATGTGTGTAAATATCTTTTTGCAAAACTTGCACTTCATGCATCATTCATTCATGATTTCAAAACATTTTTTTTCTAAATTTTTTGCATGATTGTAAAATATTTGTAAATAGCATCTTGTGTACATATATGTATATAGTTTTTCCTGGATAAGAGTTGACATTTAAACTGAGCCTGGAATTAAATTGAGAAATGGAGCTTGAATAAGATCTTAATTCACTTAACTTCAAGAGGAACCTTGTAGGACTTAGGGTTAAGGCTTTTCAGGTCCATAAGGACTTAATTCTTTGAGTCCACTAGGCTATGAGCATATGTCATCTTGATGAGCCTAAGTAGAGCACTTAACAACACACGCATGACTCTCATAGACAATGGCTTAACTTGCACCTGCACTTTACACATGGCTCTCCATGGATGAGGTGGTGAGGAGGCAGTTTCCTTTGGCTTGGGGTAGCATATGAGGGTAGTACTTCTAGGCGGAACCTCTCTTCTTCTTATAGTGAAGGAAGTGCACCTCAACTTGGTCTAGTGGTGTTGAAAGCTAAAGACAGAAGCTGTGGGTTGCAATAAAGCTTCAAAAGAGGGATAGTCTACTGGCTCAAGGGGAAATTTCTTATATATGCTGCACCATGTAGATGTGTTGTACAGAAGTTGTTGAAAAAAAAAAAAAATGCAAAAATGCAAAAAGAACTCCAAAAAAGTGGTGGGTCGGATTGAAAATTTAATAACCCCACCGGAGTGTAAAAATCTCATGAAGCTTGCAGCGGGAGACTTAGCTACACTGGCTAAGCTTCCAAAACTCTATACTTCTACCCCCTCTCCTTGAGCCGGTTGCACTTGAACTTAGAAGGGAATACCCCGCTTCTCGAGGAAAGAGTTGCTAGACCGAGGCATTAGAGTTACCAGGTTGAGGGAGGTTGTTTCTTTGTTACTTCTGAGGTGGGGAGCCACATATCACTTACACTGCATGGAAAGATTCATGGTCATTAGAGTTTGTGTATGTAGACTTGTTCTGATCTGGTTTATTGAGGAGTCTTGCCCATAGATTGGTGGAACTTGGAGGCTGTTGAGTTTTAAGCTTAAGTCCAAATAAGGTTCCGACACATTAATAATCCAAAGATCTAATCGAGCTCCATATTTCAATTTAATGAAGGAAAATTTAATAAGTCAACCTTGATCCATGTACATCCTCTTTTTCTTTTTCTTTTTCTTTCTTTTTCACTTCTTTTTCAAATAAGTGTTTGCTAAGGGACTAGCAAAGTTAAGCATAGGGGGGTGATGAATACCCATTCATCACTCTTTATTCTTCTATTTTAGCTACAAAAACCTTTGCAAATACATGTAGATATGTGTAAATACCAATAAATACCAAAAGCATGCATTGTGTAAAAACTTATAATTAGCATGTTTTTGTGCACAAAATAAAAGAATAAAGAGCAAAAAGAAAAAGAGGGAAATATTTAGAATAAATATTGAGCAACCTAACCCAAGGGAGGGCTCAGCATGGGCCTGACCGCATAAAAGCCAAAGTAGAGGGAGATAGGAGCTCACTTGTTTATATTTGTAAATAAATTAAACTATATATTTTCCTCACCCAAAAAGAAGCTTGTACATATTGTATGTATATTTTATTAAAAACAAAATAAAAAGATAAAAATCAAAAATTCCAAAAATACCCTTCCTTCACCTTGTGTATAAACCACACCATTGTATTTATTTCACCTTGTAAATAAACTCAATTATTTTCCAAAATTTTTGTAAATATTCTTTGTTACATGTTGTAAATAAAATAAATAACAAGAAACAAAACAAAAATCAAATAAAAATTACAAAATTGAAAATACCAAAAATACATTGTATTAATACCATGTATATAAATGTATATATTTATTTATTTCACCCTTGTATAAAAGTGACAAAAATAAAATAAAAATATTCTTTTATTCCATATTTCATGTTGTAAATAAATAAAATACAAAATGGGCATAAAAACACATAAAAATAACAAATAAAAAATCAAAAATAAAAATCCATATAGTGTACATATACCTATATATAGAGCTAACCTATTTTTATTTCCAAAAATTAAATAAAAATCACCAAAAAATAGAAAAAAATAAAAGAAAAATATTTCATGTTTTAAGTTTTTCCTAATTCGACCTATTTCTACCCTAAAAAAATAAAACAAAAATCGCCTACACGTGGCCGCTCCTGATTGGGCCACGGGGGAATGTTGACCCCAGTCAACTCCCCCGCGCCTCCTTCCTTTTCTGGCCAACGCGCGTCGCGCCCATCTTCCCCGATTTTTCCCACGCGCTCCAGGCTGTCACCCACTCAACCCCCGCGCCCGGATCCTTCGCCGCACATCCCTCTCCCTCGCCGGATACTTCGCCATCGAATCAAAGCTTTCCTTCGCCGTCCCCACTCAACCCTAAACGCCCCGGTCACATTATAAAACCATCACCTCCGCCGCCTCCGCGCCGCATCTTTGGCCCATCTCTTTCTTCCCCGTGACCTCCATCGGCAAGGCGAGAGTGACAGCAAGCTTTTGCCCGTGTTGCAGTGAGGCGAGAGGGCGATTCCATCGATCCGGCGTAACCTCGCCGTCCTTGCTCCGCCGCCGCGTCGAGCACCGAGCTTCAGGCCTTGACGCCCTTCGAAGCTACGACCCGGAGATAGCCCATCTCCACCACAGTCTCCAGCATCCATCAGGTAGCCGTAGTTTCCTCTAGTTTAGTTTAATTTTCGATTTCCCCCAATTTCATCTCCAACGCATTTTCTCCGATTCCGGCCACTCCGATCACCCATCTTCCAATCCGACCCGAGCATCACCTTCACCGTGTCCCCACGCATCTTCTACGCCCGATCATTCAACCCAGATCGCACCGGATCTGGGATTCGAGTTCCACCGCCGTCGCCTCGCCGGAGCTCGTTCGCCACGCCGCACAGACCATCTTCTCCCCGCCTTCTTGGGTCGAGGCACTTTGCCCTCGACCCGCGAAGCTTCTTGACTATTTTTCAGGTCCAAAGGAGGTGTCTGAGCCTCCTTCCCAGTTCAGCCAGGAGCTTCGAGCAGCCAGGTCTCGCCGGAGCCCCTCCAGGGTTCGGTTGGACCCTTGGCCATCACCAGCAGCTGCGGGCAGTCACCAGGAATCTTCTCCGACCTTCAGGCGCAGCTGAGGAGGACCGGAGTACACGCAGGAGGCCGGCGAACTTCGCCGGCGTCGAGTTCTTCCTCCACCTTCCAGAGCCGTCCGATGAGGTCCTCGCTCCAGATCTAATCCTGAGCGTCCATCCTTGGAGGAGCAGTAGCCGTTGATCTATCTGAGATCTCATCTGGGCCGTTGAGCAGCGAGGTTAAGCCACGACGTCTCTCAGCCGTTCGATTATACACGTGGCTGCACCTCGACCATCCGATCTGAGCTTGATTACCTTCGAAGAGCCAAGTCGCACCTGCACCGTCCGATCATCCACGTGGACGCATCCCAGCCGTCGGATCAGGCCAGCGTTTCAGAGTTAAAGGCGCGTTTGTTCTCTGCCGTCCGATCATCCATGCGTCATCATCTGGGCCGTCGCTATTAATAAAGGGGTAAATTTCATAGGACCCCCTCGTAGTTTGTCGTTTTCATTTTAGTCCTGTAATTTTGAATTTTAGTTGTTTATTTTCTGGGTTATTTGCATCAAGGACCTCGCGCTTTATTTTAATTGCGATTATACCCCTGCCAGTAGAGACCCACGTGCCTTGGCACGTGTTTTGTTGGGTTATTTGCATAGAACCCCTTGTAGTTCTGGATGTTCTTCAATGAATAAAATGTTTTGTTTATTTGCATATATACCCCTGTGAGCATTGATTTTGCACATGTGCGAATTATTTTGGGTAAATTGCATATAAGCCCCTGGACTTTTGGTACTTGTTACCAATAAGCCCTCGGAACTTATTTTTATTACATTTAGGTCCCTGTGTGCCCCAGACACGTGCTTGGCACGTGATTTCTTGGGTATTTTGCACCAGGACCCCAGAACTTTTGGGTATTTGCACATAGGTCCCTGTGCACAGTGCCCCCTTGTTCTTTTTGAATAAAATATCAAACGACCTCCAAATCCAATGAGATTTTGACACATGGCTCCTGCCATGGTGTAGGAATTTCTATGATTTTTGGGGACATTTTTGATTTCATTTATTATTTTTAAAAATTCAAAAACCCCTCTTTTCGCCACTGTTTGACTTTAAAAATACCAAAAAAATATTAAAACTCCACTAAAAATTCTAAAAAAAATTAGACATTGTTGTTTACTGTTTGCTTGATTTTCTAGCCAATTTTGGCTACTTTTCATCACTTAAAAACCCTAAAAATTGAAAAACCCCTAAAAACCCATAAAAATTGTAATAAATAAATTAAAAATCCAAAAACAATAATTAGGGTGCCTAAATTTTCCTTATTCTTTCTAGAATATAGGAAAAATACCTTTAGGGCTTTTTGAGATCCAAAATTATTTTATTTTTGGGTCTTTAGCCTTGCTGGACAGTTCCCTATTTTTCTTGCATTGTTTGATTTTTAATAATTATTTTATCCATTAGAAAAATCCCAAAAATTCACCAAAAACAGTAAAAAACATAAAAAACCTAAAAACCAATTTTCTGGAATTTTTGCATCATTTTTGTGTGTTGTATAAATTGTTGAAGTTGCCTTGCATTCACTTTTTCTCATTTTCTCATCTTTTAAAAAAAAATATATAAAAATATAAAGACAAATAAAAACCATAAAAAGACTCTTTTGGATTCTTGACTACATCGTAGGCCGCAAGGCCAATCTGTGCTCCTTGTGTTCGACCCTGGGAGCTATACCAGGTTAAACCTATAGCAGACCGCTCTTTCTTGTGATTGCTTGATTTTATCCGATATTTGAGTGGTTCATTATTTTTCTTGATTCACTTAGCCCATTTGATTGAGGTCGCAACGACATTGTGATTTATTTCTTTAGACCTTTTACCTCTGTCATTTGGGCGGCGATCAGCAGCCAACATGGCTGCCCCGCCCCATTTTTGGACAATTTTTTTTTATTTTTTTTTGAAAAATATTGTCATGTAAATTCACCCCTATATCCCTCCTATATGCCATTCGAATTTTGTCAGAAACAGAAACTCCTACGGCCTCCATCCAGACATGGTCGATTTAAAAAATCTTGCGACCGTTAAAAAAATGACGTCCGGATGAAGGTCGTGGGAGTCTCTGTTTCTGACGAAATTCGAATGACATATAGGAGGGATATATGGATGAATATACATGGTGATATTTTTCCAAAAAAAGTAAAAAATTTAAAAAAAAATGGGGTGGGGGCAGCCATGTTGGCTGCCCCTAGGGGGCAGCCCCATTTTTCCCTATATATATATATATATATATATATATATATATATAGGAGAAACTTCAAATGAGGCGGGGTCTCACCATATATATGGTGAGCCACCCTCAATTTAGGCATCTTTCTAATATATTTTACAATTTCCTATTTCATACATATAATAATAAATATTAACACAACATGTATAATGAAATAAAATTATGAAAATATTATTATAATGGATGGAAATATTGATTTGAATTTAGATGCTATATTTTACAAAATTCATTTTTTTACAATGTGCAGTTTATATTTTACAAAACTGTTACAGAGTTTTAATAAATTTGCAGTGGCTTTTACAATTTCAGAAAAGCCCCCACCTCATTTGAAAGGTCCCCTATATATATATATATATATGTATATATATATATATGTATATATATATATATATGTATATATATATATATGTATATATATATATATATATCTATATATATGTATGTATGTATGTATATAGTACACAAGAGGAGTTGCATGCTCAATAATCGATATCTATATATTTAGTTGTTTATGTAGGTAGTAATTAGATATGTATATTATACCAAACCAAACTGTAGATATAATTTTGCTTTCGTGGATGCCTTGGAACTATATATGTCTGTATATGTGAATGTGAATTCTAACGTGGCAATGTTAGATATATGTTAGATTGTAGATTTAGTTACGATATCATGTTGTTATGTCTTTAAATAGGAACATATTTGATAGTATATATTATCCACTAACGTGCTGACTAATATTATGTTGTTTAATAAACTTATGACTATATTTATATTTATATTTTTCTAGGCTATAATTAGCAAATTAGTATTTTTTAGCAAACAGAATGTTGTAATATATAATATAATTTAGTTTTTGAATTACAGTTCAGATAGTGATCTACTGGTAAGGAAGACATTCACTCAAAGAAGAAGTTACTGGCTCAAACCGCACTTTTGTACAAAAAAATGTCATTTCAATTAACAAGCCAAACTTGGCTCAAGCCTAGACCATGCTCAATAACGTGCTCTTATCGAGCTTGAGCTGGCTCGATAAAAGGCTCGAGCTCACCGAACCCGAGCCAGCTCGATTTGGCTCGAGCTCGAGCCAGAGCATGGTTCGACTTGTTTGGCACGATAGCCAGCCCTACTTACTTGCAACTATTTTGTTAATCGTAGTTAGTTCTCCAAGATAAGGCAGCCAAACTTTAAAATGTTTATGGAAATTAAGAAATATCCATTTATTTATTATGTTAGGAAAACAAAGTCTTTTAGATGACAGAAACAATTTAACTACATGATGACGCTCAGTGACCTTATCAGGCACTGCTGGTGTATATTTAATATGCCATATTCGAATCGATTGCTTTTGCAGGTCATTCATAACAACCATAGCATGTACAGTGGTTTTGTTCTCATTCATAACAACCTTGAGTTATATTTAATCACTATTGATTTCTTGGTCAGGTTGACTGAAATTAAGTCTCTACTCTTTACCGAGGTTAGTCGGCTCAACCAGAGCAAATAAACGAGGCATTGGTTTAGAATAACGGGCTAAGCAGTTCAGTGGGGATGCCGTTCTATCGATCGAGAGAGAGAGAGAGGGAATGGGGGGTGGAGGGTGAGGGAGAGAGACTAACAGCATTGGCATCCCTATGCCACATTGTATCTTACTTGTTCGACCTTAATTTCTATTTTATTATCCAAGAAGATGAGAAGTCCACTAATGTGAAACGAGAACACATAAACAACTAAGTGGTCATGCAAGTAGCAAGGAAAAAGATGAAGCTGAAAAGATTGGGAATGTTGCAGGTAACCATATTGCTTAAATTGGTGATGTTAATAATGTATCGGCAGTGTGTCTTTGTAGGATGGCTTTTCTTCGGCATCCAAGTGATATATTAAGGTCTTATTTGGTAGCTGGAGCGTTCTTAGTACTTACTAGTTCTGTTAATGAATTATAAACGAATAATCTGTAATTGAGGTAAAGAGGTGCGAGAAGTATGTTTTCAAGTAATTAGCTGGCATGCTTAAATCCAATTAGATTAAACCGTCGACGGCTTTTGCAGTTTTTAAGCATTTGTATTGCATTGTAAGTGTAACCATTTGAATTCCAAGAATGGTCTCAGATAGCTCATTCGATGCCCCATTAAATCAGCCTTTCCAATCTGGAGATCCGACCTCTCCCACCTCTCGAAGGATTGTAAGTGTAAGCATTTGCATCGTAAGTCTAAACCTCTCTTGCCTCTCTAGATCTAACCTCTCCGAGCTCATTGGGATCTAGTGTCAACCTCTCCAGTCTCAACCTCTCCAGCATCTATCCTGCTCAACTCCTTTTTTTCAATCTTTATCTAAGGGATTGCACCCAGGTATATCACTCCTTACTTTGCTATATTCTCTGCCTTGCAGGTGTCCTCTTTAGATGGTACCTCTATTTGACTCTGTCTTCCAGAGGGAGACATTTGAAGCCCTTCACATTATCGCTCCTGTTGATTCGGGCGATTTAAGAAGGAAAATTTGACGCCTTCTTTATTCACCCCCTCCCCAAGAATTATATACCGAGAGGGGAATCATTGTCTTAAAGCTATTGGACACTTCAAAATCTCTTTCATAATCACTACCGAGATGGTGGAAAGTTTGGCTTGATCTCTTTCTGATGAAGTTTGCTTTCCATCACTGCCCACATCGTCTTCATCAATCTTGATTGCTTTTTGCGCACATTATTAATGCAGTCAAAGAGCAGGAAAATGCTTGTAATAATCTCGATAAACATCTAGAGATTGTTTACCCAGGAGAAAGTAATCCCTTTAAGCTATCGCTCACAAAAAAAAATAGCATAGAGCCATGCATCTCGATATTCTTTGAAATGGCCAACGACCATAATATTCAAATTGAAAACCGGAAGACTCTTGTGTCTTGACTGATCACTACCAACGTATGAGACCATCAGACCAGTGTCAGAGCACTGCGAAGGTTTGAACCCTTCTAACCCGAACACGGTATACTTGACCTGTACGAGCACTTACCGCTTCCACTTTGCATGATTGTAGATGGTTCCCTTCAAAAGAATCATCCCATGCAATTCCTCTTTTCATATCACTCGAGATGGGCTGTCGTTTTCAAAAAGATTTTGGGAGTCCTCTTGGTGGCTACCTATCTTTCGAAAAGATTGCGTGTCATATCGAAAAAACCCCTTGTCCTATAGGAGCGGTACGTGCTTCGTTGTGGACTATTGGCGCATTATCATAATTTCAGCCAGCACGCTAAATGATGCTTTCGTTGTAATCTTGAACGGCATATTGCAATAATATTGCCATACACAATCGCTTCTACAAACGGTCTTCTTCACACTAAAAACCTAAATAACTCCCGAACTATCCCGATGGAGGCTGCTCCGATGCCATGGAATGATTCTCCAAGTCCCCATGTGGCTCCGTGGCACCTCGAACAATACAAGGAAATCAAAGACAATGAAGAGAAACTCAAGTCCTGCATTATTCTCTCGACCTCCACGGTCCTCACCTTCCCCAATTAGGCTCTGATCCATCTATACTCTAACATCTGGGGATGCCAAGTTCGAACCCTTGGCAATCATGGGTATGAACAGGTACTCCCAGAGCTTGGTGACTAGATGGAGCCTGATGACATCCGTCCCTACTGCTCTCTTGCTCCTTGGTCTCCAGAGTTTGGAGCCGCTATCGAGGGGAGATATCTTTTATATGTGGTTACAACGTTATGGAATCCCTCTACACTCGTGAATAGCTCCTCTCTTTAGCTTATTCGTTAGGGAATTTGGCAAGCTACCTAGGTTTCGAGTGCCTGGACGTGCATGACATGAACATTTCAACTCTTCGTCTGCATGTTGATCTCCTGGACTCGGCAAATATTCCCTGCCAAATTCCCATTCCGTAATTACCAATTTAATGTTTGCTTTTTCCTGGATAGGAAACCCAAGCCGTTGTTCTCCTTCACGTCATCCCGGTAAATTATCTCTTCGTCCTCGAAATATGGGGACAAGAGACACACTGAGAACTTCTTCTATTCTAAGAACAAATATTTCAGGTTCTCAATAAGAAATGATACAAACTCCGAGAGAGGTAAACACACTGATGTCATATTTTGCAGTATGGGGTGTTAAAGACGTTATGAGCTCCATGATTTTCTCAAAACTGATGGGACCCGACTTGCTGTTATTATCTCTGCTCTAATATTAATTGATGAGGACACCAGCCGGTATCATCTCTATTCAGACACCGGTTGGTAGGGATACAGACCATCTGATACAGATGTGGATGCACTACAACAAAAATGGGTTATTGTGACAGTTTTTACGTGACAAAATTAAACGTGTCAGAAATCCGACACCTAAATCTGTCGCCTAAAAGCCCCTTACATAACAAACTAACCTCATGATCCCTATTGGTTAGGAGTATGGCCCATACTCATCGTCCCTTTTTTCTTAAAAAAACCCTAACCCTATATAAGATGAAAGCATCGATCGTCGTTTGACTCGCCTCTCACAAATCGATTTCTCACTCAACCTCTCGACACTTCACAGCAATGGTGGTGGCTGGACTTGGCGGCACTACCGGTGATGCTGGCGGTAGTGTTGGGGGTGATGCTAGCAGTGGCATTGGGGGCGGCGTTGGGGATGGTGCTGGCAGTTCCATTGGTGGAGGTCGAGGGAAATGGTGAAGGCTGATGCATGTTGATGATGGTGATCGTAGATTGATTGATAGTGACGTTGATCGGCAATGGGTAGAGCGTGATGGTGCCGTAAGTGGAGGTCGGTGGGCCAAGGGTGTGGATGATGGATGGAGGGAGAGGGATGTGGGTGGTGGGCGAATGTGTGGCGGTAGAGGTAAAATGTAGTGGACGAGGACGAGAGCAGAGAGTGGAGGTCGATGGGTTGAGGCTGAGGATGATGGGCATAGGGAGAGGACTATGGGTGGTGGGTGGATGATGAGTGGTGGTAGAGGTGAAGTGCAACGGATGAGGGCGAGATCCGAGAGTGGACCATCCGTCGAATGCAATGTTCATGATTGAGGGCAGAGCGCGATGATACTAGGTGAGAAGTTTTATCAATGGCATTAAAGTTTTTTTGAATTGCCCTCCTGCTTCCAACTCAACTGGATGTTCGTAAACATGTATCCAAAATATTATGTACAGGAATTTGTAATCCTCTATGTAGAAGAAAGGAACCTCTTCTTCCACAATAATCAAGTGTCCTTCAAAATGCCAAGGACCCTTGTTGATAATAACAGCTTTATGTTCCTGAGATTAGAATATAGCCTTCGAACATCCTTTGTCTGCTTCTTTAATAATAGCCTTTTTTCCAAATGTTGTGAACCAATTCTTTAAACCCTTTCATTATATTAGGTCTAAAATACTGGATTTGGGTGTTTTATACATCAACCATCACTTTGCTTGAGGCATCTTCTTCCTACTTTCCCATATTGTTGCTTCTTTGTATTTGGATGGGGTTTCTTATCTTTGTTGTTTATTTTCCAATTCTTTAGATGGCTCTGTAACCAGCTTCTTCATTTCCAAGCTTCAACATTCAACTTGCTGAGGGATCCAAGATAAAATATAAAATGATATTCCTAAGATCGGATCTTAAGAGCATATGTGGGCTTCTTTGATTTTGGGATACTAAGGCTTTCCCAGAAATTCCATCAACTTTGAGACTATATGTTTAAATTTTAGGAACAAATCTGTATCTAATTAGTTTTGATGCAAGTTAGGTGTTCTTGCTAGTATGTAGACAGTGGGTAGACATCTCTTCCTTTTTCATTGACAAAGATTTGATCGATCTTGGCCCACGATAATTGGTCAGTAGATCATTATGTAACCTTTCCACAGATAATTCTTCTAATTATGCACTTATCCGTCAACTTACAGTCTCGGGATAGGCCCAGTCATGTAACCTTTCCACATATGGTTCTTCAAATTCTACTATCCTAGATATGTAGCCGTATACAGCCTTGCAAGATCCTTTTGATTTCTATCATGCTTACCCCATTTACTGTTTGTATTATTACACACATAGACCAATGGATAGATGAGATTCTTTATGAACCTACTTTTTTTAGATTCTAAATGTACACCAGTAGTGTTTATAGTTCAATGATATCCACACTTCCTCCATCAGATTGTATATCAAAAGCATCACTATTCTTTTGCATCATGTCCTTTGATTCGACAATAGTTTCAAGACTTCCATCCTTCGGAATAAAGCAGTTGTGCTCAATCCAAGAAGGAAATATAAATGAAAAAAAATCTAGACAAGGTCTAACTCTAGTGCACACATTAGATTGATGTGCTCACCTCCCATTAATCATGCATAGGCTCTTCCAATCCCAGCTCTCACATCAAAAGAAGCAGCTCAATTGTTTCATCTAATGCAAATTAAAAGAACTTCTATTGTGCATCTCCATCAGATAAACAAACCTCTCTTGTAATTATTGTTGGTGGCTCACAGGAGTTCCAACACAGAGGTTACATTTTATTTACTTGCAACTGCCATTCGTTTGTTGTTTACTTTGGTGGTTTGATGTTTCTTGTGTGTGTGATGTCATTGATTGGTTGGTTCTTGTTTCGAACCTATTGTTTCATGGGTATGATTAAGTTGCAGTAGCATGGCTCAATATCACACGCATTTTGCGTTCGTCTACAAATAAGGAGTGTTATGCAAGGATTACTACAATGTTCTGTTCTTGCTGTAGAATCGGTATGTAGAAGTTGTCATGGAATTGTCATTCTATAGATTTGTATTGTTAAGGGACCTTTTTCTAATAAAAAAAAAAAGAACAATTCTAGAGGTAGAAGAAATATTTCAAGTTAATTGTTTAGCTTATTTGGTAATGAAAAAAATTCGATATTACCTAATCTAAAAATGTTCATTCAATTTTAACTCAATGGGAGACCATTATTCCCTCCACCAAAGGTGTCTGTTTTGCATGATATAAGTATCATCAAAATGTATCATGGTCGGATGGCTGAAATTGGAGAAGCTTGATTTGGATAAAAGTTGGACCACCTAGTTTCTCTTGTTAGTCATCAGAAATCCACAAATTCACAAACAAAACTGATTTTTTAGATAAACCTGATTTAACAAACCTACATGATCCAAAAAAAGTAGTTTCAAACGTTGAATCTCTTCTAGAGGGTTGGATTTGAATATTGAGTTGACTTGGTTATGTAATTTCAATTTTGCATCATTCATAGGATCATGAGTTGACTCGATTAACTTTTTGTTCTGAATCTCATCCAACTCTGTCTCCTTTGAAGTTTGCAGAAGTTCAGTACTTCAAGTACCACACTATACTTAAATTCTTAGTTACTCTATATGGACGTATTTATTTTAATATAGACAATTACATATTTTATTTTTTAAAGAGTCCATATGTGCACATAAACTATACTTCATTATAGGATTCTAAGATGCACTGTGGTAGTTATTTTAATTTACAGTCATCGTTGGTGGCTCGAATACATTAAATCTTAATTTGGTCTACCAATTTCATTGTGCTCATTTTGTATGCTTTCCTATTCTATTATTTTCTAGCCAATAGAATTCTGCAATATAATAATATTCACGCATGGTTATGTGACATCTTATGCAACCCATAGATTCATTTCCATAATAATAGAAAGATATTATTCTGAAAAATGTAGTAGAGGCATGACTTTTTCTTAATTCTTTACTTCTGGTAAATGATGCGGAAATTTTGGCTGAATTTCCTAAATGAATGCAATTTTTGAAATATCTGTTTGGATTCATAAATGCAGTTTAAGAAATACTAACTTCACTTTCCGCTACTTCCACATGTTCTGCAGAGATATGAAAGCAAAATCGCTTTGTTAGAAGGTCTAGTGGTAGACCTTCTAATATGACATTCCTAAATGCAACCATTGTTACGACCCATTATGCAATGAATTTCAGGTTAAAAAGTAATGTTGGATCCTTTTGTTCACTATTCTTATTCTTATGCCAATACTTTTGAAAGGACTTTACTATTTTGTTGTCCAAGAGCACATATGATCACTTAATGGTCCATCTTCAAGTCTTCTTTTCTGTTATGTATTGATTATGTGTTATATCAGATGGATTTTGGACATGAGCAATTATGATTCCAAAGAATTATATTTATCTAATTTTCATTTATTTTTGCTTTCCTCCAGGGAAGCACTAAAGAGCAAAAATGAGAGATATGGGGGTTTAGAGAAAAAATACTTTAGACATATTTTATAAAGCAGAAAGTTCAGAATTAGCTAGCCATATACCTTCAAAATGAAATTAGCTAGCCATGATATTTTTTTAGGCATCGATTTACATCTCTTCTTTGTAACCCCATATTTTATGCTCGAATAACTAGATTGAAGCTCTTAAATCCATTGGTGTGTCAGAAGTAGTATTAGCTATTGATTACCAACAAGAGGTATAACAGTCCAAGTTTCTAATGGTCTCCAATATCTTTGAGTAGAACTTTAGGAGAATGACGTGTTTTTTCTTTTGGTTTGATTATGCAGCTTCGATTAAAATGAGGATGGAAGGATCACAAAGTTTGAAGCAAAAGAGGTGGACCATTTAATGCATTCATTTTTTAGTATATATTTTAATTGAGATTAAGATAAAGCAACATTTTAGTCTTCACCTCCCCCTTTAATCATGCATCCATATATGTTGTTTTGAACATATATTGATGTTCCTTAGTTAATCCATTTTCTATTTGGGCATGTGTTAGTACTTCATAGATAAAATCTATTTTTTATATATTGCATCCATTTAAATCTAACGTTGAGGTGACTTGGCTCCAATTATTCTCTTATCATTAACAATGTGAGGTGTTTAAGGATATTATAACTCATTTGAAAGAGTGGCTAAGTGAACTTCTAGTTTAATATGTATGCTTTGTTTATGTCTCACAAGTAGGACCATAGCGCAATTCTCAACTTTGTAGGTGGATGCATGATGCTCATGATCATTGGAGGTTTCCCTTCGTAGGAAATGTCAATGTAGTCATGTATACTTTTCCTTCGAGAAGATTAATTCTTGAATCTTTAACATGGAGGTGAAAGACAATTTCTTTTATTTATCATGTTGTAGCATATTATTCTTATTAATAGTCGTGTGTCTTTGTGTTTGTATATGTGTACTTTTAGCATTTATAATGCATCATTTAGTGTGTGCAAGACACAGATTAGCACATAACTACTATGTATACGCGAGAGCATATGTGTGTTTGAGTGTTTGCATGAATATGTGTAGCATGTATGTGTGCATGAAGGTGTGTTTGTGAATATGTGTCTTTGTGTAAATGTGTGTGTGAATTTGTGTGCATGTAAATGTTTGTTTGTCTACATGTTTGTGTGATATTGTCTACACGTGTGAATGTGTATATGTGTGTGGGAGTATTATTATTTGTAGATACACGTTTGTTTGAATGTTTGTATTTGTGAATGTGTACATGTGTCAATGTTTGTTTGTGAGAATGTTTGTCATAGTGTGTGCATGTGTATTTTTGTGAATGCAAGTACGAGTATGCTTATGTGAATGTGTGTATGAGAGAGAGGGGGTGTCTGTCCCTATGTGAGTATGTGTAGATGTGCATGCCTAAAATGATGACGTGACATTGTAAAGAAAATTAATTGATGAGATTATGCTTTTTTATGGAGGTATATATAGTGGACTTTTTTTGGCAAATCAACTAATGAGTCATATGACTTGATGCTACATTTGACATAGTTTAAAGTCCAACTTCATTTCCTAAATAGACATATAAATGTGTAATCACACATTATTTGTTCAACTTTGAATATCCACGAGTTACGTATCTAATTTCTTTAATAAACAAATGGTTTGACGTAGTTTTCACATGTGAAATATGTTGATGAAATCTACTATAGGAACATGTACTTTTCACCTGCAAAATATGTTGATAAAATCTAGTGGTGGAAAGATCGAATTGTAGACTGCAGTTCGTTTCTAACCTACATGTCAGTTTTGAGCCTTTTATTTTACAGCTATTTAAATTTACAAGTGATGGTTTTTTTAATACTAGCATCGTTTTTAAAGTTCCAAGGATTACAATGAGGTAACACTTTTAAAGGATCCTTAGGCTACTGAGAAATATGCGCCGAAGAACGTCCAAGAATACATAAAGTCGGTCATTCTTCCATTGGGTTTCAGGATCTCAGAGTTGCAGATATATGGAGACTCAGGTTCAGATTGTGGAAGTCCCAACATAGACCATGTCAGGAGTTAGGGATGTCGGGAGAGCTATCCATATGAAGCATGAATGTTCACTTGTTTCAGTTGTTTATCATGGTGCAAATGGGATCATTGTGCATTTTTTGGAATTGAAGGCATGGTTTAAACATCAGACACTCATCTATTTCTAATAGGTTTTGTTTCTTATATTTGCACTACGAGAAGTTCACAGATATACTTTCAGCTCAATGTGCTTCAGTTGTTGTTGATGCATATCCACCCGGAGCTTCAAAAGTTCAGATTTAAGTTTCTATCCTTTGATGATCACAGATTCTGTTCAAAACATCTACTAATTGTGCATGGTACGGTGTGATTCTCTTTGAACATTCAACCACTGATGTGGGCAACTGCGAGAATGACAAAGGTTGAATATATATGTATATATATATATATATTATATAAATATCCATGATTTCTTCTCAAACATGGTGTGTCATTCAATCTATTTGTATTCATCATCATATTAAATTTTCATCAACATATCTCGCAAGAACAGGTGTGTTGTTCTTCCAATTTGGAGTGAGATTTTGAGAGAAGAAGTGCCTGGTTCATCTACTAATATGCCTATAGTATTGATTTCACATCATATATATTCTACAGGTGATTTCTTTGCCTCTTTTAGAATATTTCTTTTTTTTTGTCAAGTAAGTTTGGCATCATTCAACTACATGCATCTATAGTATGGAAAAAGAAGACTAAGATATAGCAAGTTTCCTTTTTCTATCAGCATCTTTCTATATGACATTTTGTGCAACTTATCTCGCCATATAATCTTCAGTTCAAATAAGATTGAAAGAACTACAAACTCAGACATAGCTGTGAATCTCATGTAAGTTTCTATGTAAGATTGAAAGACATCCAAATATTGATGCTCAAAACTTAATCATGTCGTACAATGTTTGCCTTGTTTTAGAAAAAAAATCGAAACGAGTCTTTTCATTGTTAGGGGTTGCCTTTTAAACTATAATATAACATCACATAGCTTGCACTTAGCCATTCTTATATCTGTTCTGGCTAATTTTTCCTTTCATTTTGAACAATTGCTTCTGCTTAGAAGCAGTCACCAAGTGTTGGTATCATTTCACCATATGTTGCACGAGTTGAAGAAATTTCAGGTAAAATTGGGAAGAAATATGACAAGAATGCACATTTTTCTGTGAAGGTTAGTTCTATTGATGGGTTTCAAGGCAATGAGGATGATGTTATAATATTTTCCACTGTAAGACCAAACAACAATAGCTCCATCAGCTTCCTTGACAATCCACATCAAACTAATGTGGCTTTGACAAGAGCAAGGCATGTATCTCTTAAAAAGTTCCCCCTGCCATCCCAAATTTAGTGCTTTAATTTATAAAAATGTATCCTCATCTAATAAATTCTGATATCCATTTTTTTCCCGTACCTCAGATTCTGCCTCTGGATAGTGGGGAACCGAGATACTCTAGTCAACAGCCGCATAGTTTGGTAGAAATTAGTTCACAATGCGAAGGATCGAGGATGCTTCTTTAGCGCATATGAGGATAAAGGTATTTCTGAAGTTTTGACCAACGATACTCTAGTTAACAGCCACATAGTTTGGAAGAAATTTTCACGTTAAGACAACTCTTTTTTCAAGCATTTCTTTTTCTTTTATAATTATATCAAAGATAATATCGACAAGATTTCTTGTGTTTGAAGTTGGAGAAAACCCAGGGAAGGTTGGCGTCGCAATGTATTGGATTGATGCAAAATTTCAGGTTCATATAGCCACATATTTAACATTTTGGTATACTGCTTTTAAATTTAGAAGAACGAATCTATGGATCTTAACAAATGTGTTCTGATCGATTATAAGTGGAAAGTAAATTTATAGCTTTACAATTTTCCAACTTTCAAGGATTTCCCAAAGGGTACACGTGAGAGGTGTCATCAATTGTCGACTTCATGTTAGAGATAGGTATATTCGCATACATAACAGTGCATTAAATTTCCTAGTGATATAATTATGGAAGTATATATGAACTCCTCAGGTTTGTGTTGTGGGCATGGATGCCAACAATGCTTGTGTAAGATTGGTCCATGTAGGACATCTTAATCTCTTTCATCCAAATATATTTTACTTTAGGTGGCTCGATGCTCATGTTATTATGTTGTCATTAACAATGTTAAGTATCTAAGGGGTTTAACGATACATTAACTCCTTTGAAAGATTAGTTAAGTGAACTTCTAGTCTAACATATATTTTTTGTTTATGTCTCACTCGCAAGAACATATCGCACAATTCTCTAGTTCATAGGTGTATGCGTGATGTATGTGTGTGCATTTGTATTTGTGCATTTTTGGGATTTATAATTCGTCCTTGGGTGTTTGCACACATGTGCATCACCACGTATCCACTGTGTGCGTGTTTGTGTGTTTACGCATGCGCATTAATGTGTAAGCATGTATGCGTCATGTGCAAGTGTCTGTGCGTGAAATTGTATGTATGTTTAGATTTGTGAATGTGTGTTTGTGTGTGAATTTCATGTGTAAATGTTTGTTTGTGTATGTGCATGTGAATCTGTATGCATGTGTATATGTTCATTTGTGTGACTGTTTGTATGAACTAGAGTACATGAGTAAATGTTTATTTATGTGAATGTGTATACACCTATATGTAAATGTGTATGTGTGTGAGAGTGTGTATATTTGTTGTGTATATGTAAATGTGTATATGTAAGAGTGAGCATGTGCTAATGCATAACCATGTGTATGTGCACACACTCATGAATATGCGAATGTGTGTGTATGTCTAAATATGCATACATATGTATAGATGCTAAGAGTGTGTAATATGCTCATGTTGGATTTGATGCTAAATTAAGATATTTATGTCATGTTTGTATATGATCTTATGTCAGGGTCTCTATCCACGACTATTTCATAGTTTTAAGTAGATTATTTGTTAAAAACTACTGCTAGAAAATTCAGAAACAATAGCAAGCAAATAAAGATAAGGAAGGCGATCTGTAGATATATGTCACTACAATAAATAGGATTTAGATCTAAGGACTGATATTTTGGACACAATTGGTGATTAATCTGATGTTTACTATATAAAAATGAGTATAATTTACTCTTATACTTGCAAATCTACAGGTATTTCTTGGTAATTTGATCAATTGATTGTTTGGTGGGTTCTACATGCGGATATTCTACAGGGATTTGCCAGCAAGTGATCCGGTGTTCGTATACGGCACAAGGCACAAGTGCAGCAATGGCGATGTTCCCAGGGCCTACGATAGGAGATTGGAGTACCCACCTACATGGGGGGGGGGATCACCTCCCTAGCAAGCACATCCTCCAAGGTATCACACCATCCCCACGACCATCCCAAGAAGGGAGGCGTTCTGTTGTGATCCACCTGCACGGTGGCATCCACGAGCCTCAAAGAATCCTAAAGCAGAGGACAGGAGAAAGTTATTTGAAGCACAAGCTAAAAAACTAAGTCACGAAACTCTTTTTTGCCTTGTAGATTCAAAATATTCTGATTGTTTTTTGTTTACAATACCACTCTGGCATTAGTTCAATACAACATTTTTGTTGAATGCAATATACAGTTGTAGTGAAAAAGTTGGAATTTTGTTACTGATTCATTTTTAAAATGAGGTGTATTAAAATTTTCATGTCAAATCTCTCATCAATCAAAATAGGGGATGTTGCTTGTTTACAAAAATGGTCTATTTATTCGATTTTCTAAGTAACGGATTTTCTATCATGTAGTTTTATGGTGACGGATTATCTGTCACGAAGTCTTTGGTGACGAAGGTTTTGATGTCCTCTTTTCGGTGACGGAATAACTGTCGCAATACTCAAATCTGTCGCCGCAGTTTATAATTCTGTCACCATAGATCCGTCATCAAAAACCCTTTTTGTTGTAGTGATGCACAATAACCACGGAAGCACATGAAAGAAAAAACAACCGGATATAACGGTGTTCGATTACCTCTCGCAACAACCGGAGAAGAAAATATCACTATAAATTAGAATGAGTACAACTCCCTCTTTTCCCTCGCTCTCTCATCTCTTTTCTCTCTCTCTCTCTCTCTCTCTCTCTTTCTCTCTCTCCTTTCTCTAGGGGTTACATTGTTCTTATGGTGGTATGGAGGCAATGCCTCCCACCCCCTCTATATATAGCCCAATTACGACCCCATAGTCCTAATCTCTTTAGGATTGTAAATAGAATACAACTCAACCGTTATTAGGATTAGGAATCCAATCACATTAGGATTCCCAATCCTAACATAACCCTAATCCTAACAATCTCTCCATTGAGTTAAATTTCATCACGATCTCTTCTTCATCTTGGGTCTGCACTGGGCTATCGTCGTCATTTGCAAGCCTCATTAGCAGGAACTCACTGCCTCTAGGTGACGCACACGTTGATGGGTGTCCTCAACGTGCCACCATGCACGATCTCCTGCAAGACGCTGCTAGTGGTATTCTTTGATGCCTCAGGTTGATTTATCCAAGAGACTACCATGTCACGACTTCTTAGGATTGCACATCTGTTACATCGCGTCTTCTCGTCGACATCGATCCTCGCTCTGATTCGTCGCATTGTATCCCTTCAACAGTGTTGAACCCGACTCCATATTCCTAATTCCTTTAGGACTATAAATAGAATACAACTCAATCATTATTAGGATTAGGAGTCCAATCCCATTAGAATTCCTAATCCTAATATGACCCTAATCCTAACAAAAACAACCTATCATGGGGGTTAGAATTGAGGACCAACTCCAATCACCCGAAGGGTTCGGACAACTTCTTATCTAATGTCAACAAAATTGAATCTGCCGCTAGTAATCAAAATGAAAAAAGAGAACTCTTCGGAAACACTCAAGAGATACACTCCCCACTGACCGCAAAGATGTTGGGTATGTCCTGATACTCTTGGAATAAATCTTTCATATCTTATACTGGATTTTATATATGTCCTTCTGGAAATTCACTTAAATGGTCTGATGGTAGTGCAGTGTGGCTATCATTCAAAAGACCAGGGTTTAAATCCCCTTGTGTGGAGGTTGCATTAGGTAGTTCAAATCCAACATAAAATGTAGTTGAATCTTTCAATATGTATTTGAGCAAGAATATATATAACTGATCCTACATATAGTGGGAGAGGCTTTACCATCTTATATTGGATTTTCTATTTCTGATGGTAAGTAGATTATTAATGGGGTCTACAATTTAGATTGTCATTTCTTCCCCGGAGTTTTTCTTCATTTGCTATGTGCTATACGGGAAAACGTTATATCTTGGAATACAAGAGACCTTAATGGCAGACTAACTATTGATAGAGTATTGTGACTCCTCTCTAAACATTCGGTGGATATATTCCTAATCCATGAAACAAAGTTTAGGCTACCCCCACCCTAGCTCACGCATAATCTTCCAATGGGATTTTCCTTATCCTGCAAAGAGGCTATTGGAAAAAATTGGTAGGTCGATCTCCACGTGGAACTTTGCCACATCCCAAATTTTAATCAGTATGACTATGATTTTGGGAGTTTCTCGACATTTAGCACCGATACACATTAAATTACGGTTATCAATAGCTAGGCGCCACCGAACAAAGCTATTAAAGATTGATTCATTGATAACCTGTATGAATAGTGTCGTTTGCATAAAAATGTCTTACCCTTTGAAGACTTTAATATTATTTCTCATGCGAGTGATAGATTGTCTGGAAATATTAACCAAAGATTTGTGAAGTGCATTGAGATTGACATGATACTTTTGGCCTTCCTGAGCTAAAATCGAAAAACATCACCTTTACGTGGACCGATTTGAAGGCGAGTGTTTTTGCCTCGCACATCACAGAAGCGTGGAGATCGCACCATATGCGGGATCAACTAGTCATACTAGTTGTAAGGGACAACGAGAATTAAAAAATTCGATGAACCATGTGACATGGGAACCATGAAGGTGAGGTTTTCGCCTCACACATCACGGAAATGTTGTGACGGCATCGTAAGCAATCTAGATCGACTAGTCACACGAGTCATAAGGGTCAACGGGAAGTAAAAAATTTCGATGAAACCACATGACATGAGAAACATTTCCATATCCTTTCATCATGATCACAAACAAGTATTAGGGTTACCTCTTGTAGTGTGATCGCGATTCTCGTGTCTATAAACGAAGAGACATCCTATCTGAAGTTCGATCCGACTGAGTGAGCATTTCCATATCGTATATGAGATGTGTACTTCTGCAAGACAATCTGAGCACGGGACCTTCTGATCTCGTCTCACGAAATCCGTAGTCTTCCTAGCTCACAAGCACTGGGCACCGAAGATGGTGATCCACGAGTAGTCGATCCAACAACACAACGACATTGCGACGATGGTGAAGCTCTCACAAAGCCATAGAGTGTACGGCCACTGGGGTTGAGATGAAGAGAGCTTGGACATGTATGAGAGAGAGATAGAGTTGTGAAGAGAGCTTGGACATTTGTTGCTTCAGCTTGTGTGTTGTATTGTGTTGATAAGAGCCTGGAATTTGCCCTTCTCTTGTACAAAATTGGATGGTTGGGATGTACTTCTAATTTAAACCAATGGTCTAGATTTTGTTGCAATAATTTGCAACAACAATTAATTAATTTAAAAGAAATAAATATATTGAAGACATCCTCCAATAAATTTAATTCTAATTGAATCTATTCAATGTGGAATAATAAGGAAGGAGGAGAGCCTCCTTCCCAATTAGGGTGGATGAACATAAAGGAAATTCCCTCCATGTGGTCATCCATTCCTATTAGCAATGGAGCTCCTCTTCTTTCCTAATTGATGAGATTCTCAAATCTCAACATATTTTTCACATGTTGCAACAACTTTTATTGCTTGAATTTTCACCAAATTAATTCCAAATTATTTTGTGATAATTTCAATCATGTCATTGATAATTATGAATCATATTCATCCATCCAATATTAAATGTAAATCACATTTATATTTAATTGTATAATATACATCTAATTTTAAATTTAATTGTAATTTAATATTAATTGTAAATCACATTTATATTTTATTGTACAATTTACATCTAATTCAAATTTAATTGTACAATCTAGTCTATAGGAACATATACTCTTTTAAGGGCTTTGAACCTAATCAATTACTTGGTTCGGTCAAGAAAATAGAACCTACTTCTAAGGGCTCAAGCACATTAAACCACGACAAACAAATAAGAATAAAGGTGATGAAAACAAAAATCAGTGAGGTCCCCAAGTGCACCAGCACTTGGTGAAACAGACCCTGCATACGCAAGTGTATATAATGGCCTTAGAAAAAATAGAAAAAGCAGCAAATACCAGCAAAATAATTACAAATTTTCACATGAATAATAATGCAAATAAAAGTCTAAAAAGAAAACAAAACATTGTATGTGCAAAATTCTGCAAAATCTTCCAAGTCGTATTTTCTTCCTCCTACGCTCTCTTGCTGCTCGATGAAGAAACAAGCCGCATCGCTTCTCTTGGGTACGGTGGTGCTCCTAGGAATGTCGTCCTTGCTCGCCGGCCCTCGCAAGAAAGAGAAAAACAAAAGAGATGTCAGATCACAGTTATCAAAAATATGAGCAAAATAAGAAAAAAATAAAATAGACAATATATGAAAAGAAGACAAACAAAGATGAACAAGTAAATATGAGGCAAAATGAGAAGAGCAAGTGAAAGAGATCTCAGTTGAATCCCTAAGTTCGATCTTAGGGAGCTTTCAGTGTTCGATAAATCGGATCTTGCAAGCATTGTGTAAGCACCCTCACGGCATGCAGAATTCGAAGTGAGTGCTCACTCCTGAACAATATGCAATCCACACAATAATATATAAAAAATACTATACAAATAAATGACAAAAAACTATAAGAAAATGAAAATATATAGACATAAATAAGAAGAAGAAATAACATAAAAAGAAGATAAGAAAATATTAAGAAAAAATCAAACATGTATCTACAATCAAGAATAACATGCTATTAGAAGAAACACCTAGCGAACAATGCCGTGCCTCCCCGACAACGTCGTCATCTACTGATCACGGAAACCCGAGGTTTTTAATTTATTAAATTAGTGCAATGTCGTTGCAACCCTAAAAATCCCTCAACAAAAATTTTATTTATTTCTCAAGCCAAAAATATAAAGAAATATGAGCAAGAGAATTTGTTATTTATTTACATGTATGAGATCGAACTCAGAGATGCTAAAAAAATCCCGATGGTTATTTAATTCAATGAAAAATCAAAGAAATAAAAGAAGGAATTCTATACACACTACTCTTAGTTTTTGCGAGTTATTGTCTTTTTATTTTTTATGAATTTTAATTTTTATATTTTCTATGGTTATCTGATGCTACAAAAAAATTTATGATTTTTAGTTTTTACAAATATTTTTATATAAAAGAAAACAAATAAAAGAAAGAATAGAATAAAAGAAAGAAAGAATCTCTTTTTGTAATTTTTAAAATATAGCAAAAATTGCACATTCGTCAGTTCAAATAGGATTAAAATACAGATAAAATAAATAACAAGGTTATTTATGCAAAAGTTCAATAAAGCACATAATGACACATGTCCATAGAGGGACTTATTTGCAAAAGAATGAAATGGCAGGGCTTGAGTGCAATTTATCTACCGATCCATGTGGCAGTAAGGATGGCATCGATGTGTCTGTAGTTTTGATCGGATGGCTAATATTAGGACGCACATGAATGGATGGGATCCGATCTGGGCTTGGATGATCAACAATGGTACTTTGGGGCTTTTTTGGACGGTCATGATTCAATCTAGCATGAGGTTTCTTGATTGTGTGACTCTGAAGCTCGATGGGAGAACATGTTTGAATGTCTCCGCCAATAACTTTCAATCAGCATGAACTGAGTCGATTTTGGTCGAGGGTGACTTCTGCATGTCTTAACCACTCCTACGATGCTCCTCCTTCAATCTGATGATCCAATGAAGCATGAAGGTCATCAGGTAAGGATCTGGAGCTTCAAATGGTCGGCGATTTTGGTTGAGCTCCAGGTCCTTATTCTGAGCACCTGAAAAGTTCTCAGCACCTGCAAATAGTTGCTCTTTCTCAGAGGCTACACCAGCCAAGTTATTTGCAAAAAAACTCGGTAAAATGATGGTGAATGTGCGACTCCGACAAAGGATGGTCAGAGATGGAGTCAGAATTGCATATTTGTATGGATCTGGGGATCAGAAGATGGGGAGAAGGGTGAAGAAGAAAAAGCGAGTGTGAGGCGATGGTCAGAGTTGATGTTCGATGAACGTAGCACCTCCGACCATGGAAATCAAAGGAAAATGATGAAGAACCAACTAGGATAATTCAAAAAATAAAATGCAAATTCAAAAGTGAATGTAAAAGGGAATTACTCTAACGCTACCTATGGGGTCGGAGAAGGTGATGACTGCCTCGATCTACTGCGAAAGGTGGAGAGGCTCAACTACACCGGTTGAGTTCCGACAAGTATCTAGACCACGAATCCCAGACAATTCTCCACTCTCTTGATCACGGGGGAGCCTCGTTGCCACCATAGCTCTCTTAGATGGCCTATCTTGGGTGAATCTGCGTGAAAAACAGATAAGCAGTGGCGGGGGACGATCTGCGACTATAAATAGGAGTGGTGTCCGGTCATGTTTTGAAATTCAAAAAGGGAGGGGAACGAGGCGTGAGAGGTGGAGATGAAGGTTGGGCGACGAAGACGATTGATTGGGCTGAAAGTTAAGAAAAGGAATCGGGATGAGTTAAATGACAGATGAGTAGTGAGACATTGGAGAAGAGGCATGTGCAAGTGGAAAGTGTGGGGGAAGGTGTTGAATGGGAAGTTGACCCTAGTCAACAGACCTGGGATCAACAAATCAGAGCACACGAGGAAATAAGACAAGAACCGCTACATGACAAAAAAAGGTAAAATAAAAATAAATGAAAATAAAATAGAAATGAATTTAAAAAAGAGAAACAATGTAAAGAGAAAATGTTAGTAATTTATTAACTTATTTATGGTGATTTTTTATTAGTTAAATAAAATATATATAAGGGTAATAAAATAAAATATCTTATTTATATGTATATATACCTATATAAACAACACCATGATTTTAAATTTATTAATTTTACAAATATGCATATTGTTTAATAATGTACTAATTTACAATATTTTACAAGGATTTAAATGCTATTTTTTATTTTTATGATTACGGTAAATAAATAGTACAATTTTACAATATACATAGTGATACATGTACAATATATACAATATTTTATTTTTAATTTTTTATTTTGTGATTATATGTATTTTATATAAGTCAAATACAATATATACAAATAGTTAAAATACAATATATAAATATACATACAATATACATAGGAATAATATACAATAGCACTCCAAAAAGCCGCATTCCACACCTTAACTCTGATTTTTATGAAACAACCTCCATTTTAAAGCATATTTAATTTGGAGTACTATGAAAGTGAGTTTGCTTTATTTTGATTTTTTGTGGAGAAGATATTGATATGACAAGTTGAGCTTGGTGGCTTTTTCAAAGTGTTGTTTTCATAAATTGTACAATGATTCTTCTTGCAATTATTTTTAGTATTTACAAATGATTTTTATGTACAAGTTCCAAGAAGAAAACATTTTTATTTGGAGTGAGTTTATGGAGAAATAAAATAGTATATAGAATATGTATTATATACAGTGATATACAAATGATGAATAAACATAAGTGAGGGTTAGTTTTCTTGATTTGCTTGTATTTGTTGGACATGCGAGCCCACAGCGAGCCATTACGAAATAAATGTTATTGCGAATATCATTCCCTGATCTGAAATGAAGAATAACTAATTTGCATAATAGGCCCCTTAGTACAATTAGGGTTATGTACCATGGCCATCTTGATGATCATACAGCTGTTGATTCAATTATTGAATCATAGAGGTTGGTGCTATGATGAATATCAAAAAAGTTAGATTGGGGACTCATCAAACACCGTCAAATGATTGTTAAGAGATGATTTCCGACCTGAGTAGGAGATGGCAATCCTTTCTCATTTAGGCTGATATCTGACCGACCTCTTGATGCGGGTCCTTTGCATAAGAATAGAGATTCGGAGGTGTCAGATTACTTAGGTCAAAGAGTTGACTTAACGAGATTGAGATAACCAAAGTCCTATGTCGTAGGCTATCATGATATAGGCACACATCCTCTGACCGGAGACAGATGTGTTACTATATGTTTGAGTATGTACATTTGGCATATCAATAGGTTTATGACCTAATCAAAGTCTATACACCGACACGCTAGTGTGCATACAAGGGCATATGAGTAATACGATCTCTCAAAGGGATCATACAGGTTCATTTCCTGAACTGGAAGACATGAGCTCACTCATGAGATATTGGGAAGAATCGAATTCCGTGCGCGGTAGTCTCGCTTTGGAAGCTTGACTGAATTTGTAAGGTTTGATATATGCTTTTTTAAAGTATATGATCAACACCAAGGTATGATATATACTTTTGGAAAGTATATGATCGATACCGACCCCCAATGATCGAATGAGAAACTTAATGATAAATCCCTGAAGTAGACAGTGTAAAATTGATCTTATACTTCGGGATTATTCTAGGTCTTCCATTATGAAGGATATACATGTATTAGGAATACATGAGGGTGATGTTATCATAAACGGTTGTATAACCATGACGCTTCCATTCCTAGGGAGTGATGAAACGGGTCTGGATTTTGGTGACTCCTCTCAGAAGACAAGTAATGTGATCTTAGTCCAAATATTGGACATTGATCAGAATGTGATTCAGATACAAAGAGAAGATTAGATTTGCAGTCTTGATTTAATCAAGCATCTATGGGAGGCTCGAGATCTTGATTTAAGATGTGATCTCAATATCCAAGTCACTATACGTGGAACAATACAATCTCCATGTCCTTATCTCCCAGTATCCACAGAGAAAGCGCATTATCCTTGAAAGAGTTCAGGATAATTTCATTGTTGATATTATATATCTGAGCATTGAGAAAATTGATAATTAAATGTGATTTAATTATTATGAATAATATGAATTTGATTTATATTATAAAGAGAGTTATTTAAGATAATTAAATGTGATTTAAGTATCAAAGATGTGAATAATGTGAATGTGATTCATATTATTTGGGCACATGAGAATAAGAGATCCAAGATGATTAAATGTGATTTGATTATCATAAATATGAATAATGTGGATAGTACTATCCATATTAAACATATATATTATAAATGTGATTTATAATATATAAGAGATAGCTATTTGTAATTTACATTTGTTAATTAAATGTTGATGTGAATTGAATTCACATTGAACATTAAAATGAAAATTTAATTTACTTTTTATTTTGGGTTGTGAATGTGATTCACAATTTTTTCAATGGCAAGATTGCAATATTATCCAAATAATTATGAATTTTTTTTTTAGAATAATTTACAACAAATGTTGTTGTAAAAATCTTGGAGATTTTTATGGATTGATGCAATCTCGTGAGATTGCATGAGATTGCATCTCCCATGAGATATGGGTGGACGGTCACCATGTCCCATACGGAAATTGGTGTTCGTCCCACCTATTATCATGGGATGATGAAATCTCCATGCAAGATCTCCATGTATATTTGATTTAATTTGGGATAGATTTATATTGATTTATCAATATAGATTTAATCTAAATTAAATTAATTATTGTTGGTTTTTAACAACACAAATCTTAGCCATTAAAAGAAATGCAAATCAATGAGAGCCATTTGGATTTGTGTTACCCATGGATTGAGATCCATGGATACCAAAATATTATAAATAGAAGGACACTCCTTGCTCTTCATATGTTAATGAGAACATAAGTCTCTCTCTCTCTCTCTCTCTCTCTCTTTCTCTCTACATGCCCACACTCTCTCTCTCTCATATGGCCGTCCACCATGGATGCCTTAGAGAGAGTCTTCATCGTTGCAGCGTCGTCATTATGCTGCCCGATCGTTTGCTCGTGGATCGTCGTCTCCTTCGATGTGCCTTGCTCTGAAGAAGACATCAGATCTCGTGTGTCGAGATCAGGAGATTCGCCGCTTGGATCATCAACATGGACTGCGAGGATCATGTGTTTCATCAACATGCTTGCAAGTATCTCCTCCGTCGGATCGGACTTGAGACATGAGGTCTCTTTGTTTAGAGACTCGACCGCAACCACGCTTCAATAGGTAATCCTATTAATTGTTTCTGGTTTAGACAAAACGATCCGAGAAGTGTTCTTGGATAATGTGGTTCTGTCATATGAAAATTTTAAATTTCCGCTGTATCGAGCAACTAGTACGACTAGTCGCTCCCGATCGCATACGATGCGATCCTCACGCTTCCGTGATGCGCTTAAGGATCTCCCCATATCCTTAAAGTGGTATCAGAGCCTTAGGTCGGAGGTTTCGGATACGATCCATAAACCTAGGATAACTTGGGTTCGTTAGGATTTGCGAAAGTTTTATCGTATTTCATTTTCACATCTCTTATTTGTGATTATTTTTGGCCTTTGTTTAAATTGTTTAAACATGAAAATATTGGATTTTGTTCCCCATTAAATAAGGAAACCGTAGGATCTGAGTTTGCATGATTGCGAATCCGTTTGCTCAAGTTATGATCAAATTAGTGAACATGTATTCACTATTTCGGGGACTGCGAATCTTAACGTAATTAAGGAGTTAATACGGATTTGAAACACCTAGAAATCATACAAATCTCTTAGTTTCTGTTGTAAATCAAATTAGCAAATTTTAGAAACTTGCTTTGCTTAATTTGGATTTAAATTGATTAATATATGTTAATTTTAATAATTGAGGGTCACTGCTGGAAATTACTTTCCTAATCAAGAACCTTTGTGATTGTCATTTAATTAATTAATGAAATTAAATGGTTTAATTTCCTGGAATAATTATAGATAAATATTTGTGAAATATTTGATGATAATTATTTCCTTACATGACCTTGCCTTAGCCAATAATTGATTAGATATGATTTTGATCACAATTGGTTACACAATCCACTTTCCAACAAACAATGTTGCTTGAATAGGATTTGGAATTTGTTTAGCAAATCTCATTATAATGTTAATAAAAAATATTTTGATTATTATTATATATGGTATAACTTCAGTTGAAAGACCGATTGTAATCTCAAGTACACAATGATCAATTTGGCATTATCTTTTCCTGAGGTGGATATGTGTCTAGTAGGGGAGCGTTGAGGTAGCAGGTTGCATCGTGTGCGGTCTGTCCCACTCCCGTCGGTACTTGCCATGACAGCGGGTAGGGACTTGATAATGCAGGAGAGATCACGGTGTATTTTTCTAATTATTAAAATTCAGAATAATACGTATTTGAGATAATACCATAATTCAAGTAACAATAAAGATTGTTTGTTGGATATTAATTGGATCATTAATTTAATATGATTAGATTAATTGGAATCCAATTAAAACTAAAACACTCTATTATTATAGAGATGTTATTTCCCTTGGAAGAATTAATTATCTGAATATGATTCATGATAATTAATTAGAATATTAATATGATATGGAGGATCACATAAGTGACATCTATGGTCTCCTGTCAAGGCGAAGGGTTCCGTCGCCAGGGATTATATGTAAGAGATGCCTGTCTGAAGTGACAGCTCCTATATGCAAGTGCATCTGGATTGGGCTCTTTGCTTCTCAAAAGAGTAAGGCCGTATGCGTATCGGGTCCTCATATTATTGGGGAGATATTGGATTACACATAGTGAGTACTATTCCTGTTGACGGTTGGTTCAATTAATGACGGGTCAACATTGCCTTAGGGGTGGTGGGTCCGGGTGTTAAAGACCGAATTGGGAGTGAAAGTTGGACTTGTAAGGTGGAATGCGTTCCCGCTTCTTTTTATCAGAGTTACAGGTTCTCATATTATTGGGATGTAACAAAGATAATGAAGGAGATCTTAGATCTTGCTTGAGATATAATGGTAAGTATATCTCTTTCATTGAAAGTGTTTAAGAGAATGAACTTTCAATGTAGACAAGGTAAGACAACTTTGATATAAAAATTCTTAAATCGAAGTAATATATATATTTATGTAAATTTCTTATTTATGATAATCCTTCATTAAACCCACTCAATACTTCACTCAATAATATTCAGTAAAATGTCATGGATTGAATTCATGATCAAGATATTGTACTTGCAATTGGACACATAATGTATGTGGTTGCAATGTGCAAGTCTTCCTCATAATAATGAGGAATGACAATTAAATAGATAATAGGACTACAACCCTAGGGTTTGTATGTATCTATAATCTTGATATCTCATTGAATGTACTTTGAAAGTGACATGTCAATGATGATCGTAATTGTCAAATAATCCTTATAAAAATGTAAGAAGATATTATGACATACATATGTGTTCTCGACATTTAATCATGAATGACATGGTTCTCTGCATCATGCTGAATGGTGGCTCTATAAGAGATGATGTACTCAAAATATTTGAGTACCTACCTGAACCAATTTTTTAAGAGTTTAGATGGATGTAGATACAATGAGTGTCATCATTCTATTGTCCATACTCTGGTCATGCGTGAAGCTTCACAATATTCATATTGTATGTATTGAATGAAGCATGTATAAATGTTGAAATACTCTTACATTGAAATCTTTTGAATTCAACGTATGAGATCATTCGTCTTAAGCAATGGTTGTTTATATATAAAGGGAGCACAGTGGAAGCATGGGTTGTACCCAAGTAAGAAGGAAAGTCAAAAGAGTTGATTACACTTCTGTGACTTCCATATGACATCCAAATAGTTGGATGAATGCCAATACTACAATAAGCCGATATATTGATAGTGTGACTATCTAGTCTATCTAGGATCCTTAGAGAAGGACTCAGATAGTGCATCAGAATAATCTATATCTACATTTAATCATTGAAATTGACTTTCTTATTTGATAAGATCAAATACTAATAATTGTATCTCATTCTTCTAACTTGCAATTGGTTGTTTATGTTTTAGAAGACTAAAAAATTTGATCTTAAGGTTCAATAGTCATCCACATGGATGTTAATGCAATTATTGCAAGAACCTCTATTGGATAAATAGATTTCCTAATTTCAGTGGGAGAGACCTTAGTCTTAGAGAATGTCTCTATGACCTAGATATTAGAATACACTCATTGTTTATTTCTAAATGTTGGGAATAAACATGAACTCTAGAATACACCTATCATAAAGAGTTATGATGGAGATATTTTAGATAGTAATCTAAAATCTAGTGGACTCTACTAAATTAGAAAATTAATGAATGGTTCATAAACATTTCTAATATTGAAATTACACTTTAAAAGATCAATAGGAGAATGAAGATCATTTGACAATGATCTGGAGTCAAGCCTTGGACATTTATCTGTTGATGTGATCAATAGACTAGTAAGAGATGAAACTTTAGATTGTCTAAAGATTCAAATCTTACATACTTGTGAATATTGTATTCAAAAGTAAAAATGTCCAACACACCCTTCCTTGGAATGGTGTAAGATGTCAAGGTATTCAAGATCTCATACATATTGATGTGTGTGAATCATCTATATTAGAATAAACATTATGGATATGTGATATTTATTGATGATTATTTGTGATACGAGATTTCTTCTCTTCACTTAGAAACCTTTGAAATGTTCAAAGATTTCACAATTTTGGTTTAGAACCAAAGTTGAAGGAAGATTAAATGAATTTTGATCTAATCTAGGTAGTCAGTACCTATTAGATGAATTCATAGAATACCTTATAGAGATATCAATGTCATTTATATCTCACTCCTCCTAATAAACATAAACTCAATGGAGTTGTAGGGAGTTAGAATCAGATCATGTTGACATGATTTGATCAATGATGATTCTTAGTATAATTTCCTCTTAGTTTCCAAGGTATATATGTAGTAGAGACTACAATATATATCCTTAATAAGGTTCCAAGCAAGTAAAATGGAATTTAACACCTGAGAGTGCTACTTCATTAGGAAAATAAAGGATGGTATTGGATACCTACTTTATGACCTTGAGAGTCTTAAAATATCTCATCTATGAGAATGTAATTCTTAGAGGATGAGACTCTTGAGAATCAAGATGGAAATAAAGTGAAGAAACTCAATTAATCTTGAGAAGATAATGAGGCTCCTAAAATTGGAAACTAAAAGGACAATTAAATATGAAACACTAATACCTCTTCAAATAAGTTTGAAGATGGATTCCATGTGTCAGTTGAATCTGACAATGATCTGACTTCATGTAATGAAACTTCTGAAGATCATAGCATGGAAGAATGGATGTTAGAAATAAAGTCTAAAGTAGACTTCATATACAAATGTTGCATATGGACCCTCGAGGAACCACCTATATGGGCAAGACCCATTAAGGCGTAAATGGATCTTCAATAGAAAGAGGGAACCTGGTGAGAAAGTAGAGACCTTCAAAGCACGGTTCGTAGCCATGAGTTGCACACCGAAGAGAAGACGTCGCTGGTGATGAGATATTCTCTTCAGTGACCATGCTTGAACCCTTCATAATATTGCTAACTATAGCTACGCAACTTGACTATGACATCTTCAAGATGTGAGTCAAGATTGCATTCCTCTATGAATATCTCTCTGAGGGTATTCACATGAAGTAGCCCTAGGGCTTCATGGTTGAGGAAAGCAAGATGTGCAAGCTAAGGAATTCCATCTTTGGGCTCAAATAAGCTTCTTGTATTTGGAACATAAGATTTGATGAAATTATAAATATTATGATTTCAGATAGAATCTTGATGAACCGTGTAAAGCTTAGTAGGAGTGCCATTGTGTTCATCGTACTAAATATAGATAATATCCTAATCATTTGGAATGATATAAGGAAGATAATAATAAGTGTTTTATAATATGGTTGTTCCATACCTCGAGATATGATCTCAAGGATACCTCTTAGATCTTAGTTCTGAAGTTGTTCAGAAGCAAAGAGAAGAGGGTATTGGGACCGTCACATTAATGGTACACCTTGGACATTTCCATTTTCTGGAAAATTCCAAGAAAGGCTTCTTTCCCTCTAGATATGGTACTGGCCTATCTACAGGGATAGCACCTCAAAGAGTTGAGGAAGTGAATGCTAAAACTGGTTTCCTTTTGTGCATCAGTTACGAGAAGCTGAAAGTATGCTAGATGTTTACAAAAGCCAGTTGTCTGCCATGCAATTGGAGTAGTAAACTATTATTAATCCTACAATGGTGATAAAACACTTGATTGCAGTAAGGATGACAAGACTTTAGAGATATTGATCTCTAAGTCTTATCTTCAAGAAATCAAAACTTTACAAATGGAGATCTAAAAGGTCTTAACTACGAATACCTTAGGAGATAGAGATCTACAGGAATAAGGGTATTCTGATAAGGATAATAGAAATTACATACTGGTTATAATAATTATTGATGTGTAGTGTCAAGGAAACGATGACTGACATGGTTGAGTATTGGTTACATGAGATGCAACATTCGCATTGGATGCGAACACTGTCGCTAGGAGATATGCAAGTGCCGTAAAAGGACTTGGCATATTCTCTTAGGAACAGAGTGATTGATCAGCTTACCTAGCTATTTTCTAAATAGCCTACGATTGTCACATGAGTGTGGGTTTAAATGATTAGCCCATTAGTGGCTCTTTGGGCTAGTGGGAGATTGTTGGACATGCGAGCCCATGGCGAGCCATTACGCAATAAATGTTATTGCGAATATCATTCCCTGATCTGAAATGAAGAATAACTAATTTGCATAATAGGTCCCTTAGTACAATTAAAGTTATGTACCATGGCCATCTTGATGATCATACAACTATTGATTCAATTATTGAATCATAGAGGCTGGTGCTATGATGAATATCTAAAGAGTTAGATTGAGGACTCATCAAGCAACGTCAAATGATTGTTAAGAGATGATCTCCAACCTGAATAGGAGATGGCAACCCTTTCTCATTTAGGCTGATATCTAACCAACCTCTTGATGCAGGTCCTCTGCATAGGAATAGGGATTCGAAGGCGTCAGATTAGTTAGGTCAAAGAGTTGACCTAACGAGATCGAGATAACCAAAGTCCTATGTCGTAGGCTATCATTATATAGGCACGCATCCTCTGACCGGAGACAGATGTGTTACTATATGTCTGAGTATGTACATTTGGCAGACCAATAGGTTGATGACCTAATCAAGGTCTACACACCGACGCGTTGGTGTGCATACAAGGGTATATGAGTAATACGATCTCTCAAAGGGATCATACAGGTTCATTTCCTGAACCGGAAGACATGAGCTCACTCATGAGATATTGGGAAGAATCAAATTCCGCGTACGATCGTCTCGCTTTGGAATCTGGACTGAATTTGTAAGGTTTGATATATACCTTTTGAAAGCATATGATCAACACCAAGGTATGATATATGCTTTTTTAAAGTATATGATCGATACCAACTCCCAATGATCGAATGAGAAACTTAATGATAAATCCCTGAAGTAGACAGACTGTGTAAAATTGATTTTATACTTCGGGATTATTCTAGGTCTTCCAGTATGCACGATGTACATGTATTAGGTATACCAGAGGGTGATGTGATCATAAACGGTTGTATAACCATGATGCTTCCATTCATAGGGAGTGATGAAACGGGTCTGGATTTTAACGACTCCTCTCAGTAGAGAAGTAATCTGATCTTAGTCCAAATATTGGACATTGATATGAATGTGATTCAGATGCAATGAGAAGATTATATTTGCGGTCTTGATTTAATCAAGCATCTATGGGAGGCCCGAGATCAGGATTTGAGATGTGATCTCAATATCCAAGTCACTATACGTGGAACAATACAATCTCCCTGTCCTTATCTCCAAGTATCCACGGAGAAAGCACATTATTCTTGAAAGAGTTCAGGATAATTTCATTGTTGATATTATATATCCGAGCATTGAGAAAATTGATAAGTAAATGTGATTTAATTATCATGAATAATATGAATTTTATTCATATTATAAAGAGAGTTATCTAAGATAATTAAATGTGATTTCATTATCAAAGATGTGAATAATGTGAATGTGATTCATATTATTTGGGCACATGAGAATAAGAGATCCGAGATGATTAAATGTGATTTGATTATCATGGATATGAATAATGTGGATAGTACTATCCATATTAAACATATATATTATAAATGTGATTTATAATATATAAGAGAGAGCTATTTGTAATTTACATTTGTTAATTAAATGTTGATGTGAATTGGATTCACATTGGACATTAAATTGAAAATGTAATTTACATTTTATTTTAGGTTGTGAATGTGATTTACAATTTTTTCAATGGCAAGATTGTAATATTCTCGAAATAATTATGAATTATTTTTTTACAATAATTTACAACAAATATTGTTGTAGAAATCTTGGAGATTTTTATGGATTGATGCAATCTCATGAGATTGCATGAGATTGCATCTCCCATGAGATATGGGTGGATGACCACCATGTCCCATAAGGAAGTTGGTGGTCGTCCCACCTATTATCATGGGATGATGAAATCTCCATGCAAGATCTCCATGTATGTTTGATTTAATTTGGGATTGATTTATATTGATTTATCAATATAGATTTAATATAAATAAAATTAATTGTTGTTTGTTTTTACCAATACAAATCTTAGTCATGAAAGAAAAACAAATCAATGAGAGTCATAGGATTTGTGTTACCCATGGATTGAGATCAATGGATCCCAAAATATTATAAATAGAAGGGCACCCCTTGCTCTTCATATGATAATGAGAACATAAGTATCTCTCTCTCATATGACTGCCCACCATGGATGCCCTAGAGAGTCTTCATCGCCGCATCGTCGTCATTATGTTGTCTGATCATTTGCTCGTGGATCTCCGTCTCCTTCAGTGTGCCTCGCTCGTGAAGAAGACATTGGATCTCGTGTGTCAAGATCAAGAGATCCGCCGCTTGGATCATCAACATGGATTGCAAGGATCACAAGTTTCATCAACACGCTCGCAAGCGTCTCCTCCGTCGGATCAGACTTGAGATAGGAGGTCTCTTCGTTTAGAGACTCGATCGCAACCACGCTTCAATAGGTAATCCTATTACTTGTTTATGGTTTAGACAAAACGATCCAAGAAGTGTTCTTGGATCATGTGATATCTTCACATGAAAATTTTTAATTTCTGTTGCTTCGAGCAACTATTACTACTAGTCGCTTCCGATCGCATACGATGCGATCCTCACGCTTCCATGATGCGCTTAAGGATCTCCCCATATCCTTCAGTATTTAGGCCTTATCTCCCCTACTTTATTCCTGTTTGATTAGGTCAAGTATGAAGGATATGAAAATACCTTTAAGCACATCATGGAGCAAAGTGATCGCATCATATGCGATCAAGAGCGACTAGTCACTCTAGTTGCTCGAGGCAGCCGAATTTAAAAAAAATTAAATGCGATGAAACCACATGATCCAAGAACACTTCTCGGATCATTTCATCTAAACCACACGGGGTATTAGGTTTACCTCTTGAAGAGTGGTTGTGATCGAAGTCTCTAAACATAGAGACCTCCTATCTCAAGTTCAACCCGGCGGAAGAGACGCTTGCAAGCGCATTGATGAGACATGTGCTTCTCGCACTCCAAGATGATTATCCAAGAAACGAATCTCCTGATCTCATCACACAAGATCCGATGTCTTCTTCATGAGTAAGGCGGACGGAAGGAGATAGAGATCCATGAACGGTCGAAGCTGCGACACGACGATGTGGCGACGACAACGATTCTCTCTAAGGCACAAAGTGGACGACCACTTTGAGAGAGAGATGAGGCGTGTAGTATGAGAATGAGAGAGAGAGAGAGGTGATTCAATTGTTGTAAAAGATGAGGTAGGGCTTCCTCTTCTCTTATAGTATTTTGAAAGTCCATGGATCACAATTCATGTGAAACACAAAATCAATAGTTGAGATTGATTTGTGTTTCTCTTCAATGATCATGATCTTGTTGTATAAAAATACAACAATAATTAATTTATATTAAATTAAATATATATTGAATTATCATCAACATAATTAATTTAACTAAATCAATTTGAATAAGAGAATGAAGAATGAGTTCACTTGCTAAATATAGTGGGGATGGCCACCCTTGATCAAGTAAAGGATGGTCGTCCACCCTCCATATATGGAATTTGGATCATCCTTTTAATTTATGTGAGATTTTATATCTCACATAATCCTCTATATATTTGCAACACCTTTTATTGCAAATATATTCACAAAATTAATTCCAAATTAATTTGTGATTATTCTAATCATGCCATTGAAAAAATGTGAATCATATTCATATACCCAAAATAACATGTAAATTGTATTTTGAATTAATTATAATGTGAATCCAATCCATATCAATAACTAATTCGAAAATACTATTTACAATACACTCTCTCTAATATATTATAAATGCGATTTATAATATACAAATAATATGGATAGTGCTATCCGCATTATTCATATCCTTGATAAATAAATCACATTTAATTATATTGAATCATCATTCTTATGCATCTAAATAATATGAATCATATTCAAATTATTCAGGACAATTAAATCACATTTAATTATCAATTTCTCAATGCTCAGATGCATAAATTGTCAAATATATTATTCTTGAACTCTTTCAAAATAAAGTGCTTTATCCATGGATACATAGAAATAAGGACATGACAATTATACGTTCCACTTATAGTGACTTGGATATTGACATCATATCTCAATTCCAGATCAAGTGACCTCCTAGATGTTTGATTAAATCAAATCTGTAAATCTAATCTTCTCATTGCATCTGAATCATATTCATCAAATCTACAAATTCAGTCAAGCTTCCAAAGCGAGACGATCGCGCACGGAATTTGATCCCAATATCTCATGAGTGAGCTCATGTCTTCTGATTCAGTAATGAACATGTATGATCCCTTTGAGAGATCGTATTACTCATATGCCCTCGTATGCACACCGGCTTGTCGGTGTATAGACCTTGATTAGATCATCAACCTATTGGTCTACCTAATGTATATACTAAAACAAATAGTAAAACATATGTCTCCAGCCAGAGGATGTGTGCCTATATCATGATAATATATGATACAGTTCTTGGTTATCTCAATCTCGTTAAGTCAACTCTTTGACCTAAGTTATCTAACACCTCCGAATCTCTATTCCTATGTAGAGGACCTACATCAAGAGCTCTATTAGATATCAGATCATGAGAGAAAGGATTTCCATCTCATACTCAGGTTGGAGATCATCTCTTAATAATTATTTTACGGTGCTTGATGAGTCCTCAATCTAACTTTTAGATATTAATCCAAGCACCAACCTCTATGATTCAACAATTGAAATAATAGTTGTATGATCATCAAGATGGCCATGGTACATAATCCTAATTGTAATAAGGGATCTATTATGTAAATTAGTTATTCTTCAATACATATCAGGGAATGATCTTTGCAATAACATTTTATTGCATAATGGCTCACCGTGGGCTCGCATGTCCAACAAAGTCTTGACCTACTCTCGGAGACAGAGTCCGTTTACACACATACAGTCTTTGGTTTTCTTTAATTTTCTTTTATTTCATTATTTATTTATTTTAGGTTAAAATAGTGATAAATATTCAATACTTATACAAAAATGAGGGTTAGTAAAATGAGAGATTTATTAGTATTTACAAGTATTTTATAAGGGATTTTAAGCTAAAAAAAGTACAAAGATGATGAAATGCATATTCAGCAGCGCTCCCATTAAGCTTCTTGCATACACGTGGTTCATCAGGATTCTGAACGAAATCATAGCTCTTTATTGTTTCATCAAATCTGACGTTCCAACTAGGAGAGGCTTGTTTAAGCCCATAGATGTAGTTCTTCATCTTACAAACTTTGCTTTCCTTAGCTATGAAGCCATGTGGCTACTCCATATATATATATATATATATATCCTCCTCGAGATATCCATTGAGGAATGTGGTCTTGATGTCTATTTGCCAGATGTTGTAGTCAAGATGTGGTGCTATAGCTAGCAGTACCCTGATGGACTTAAGCATGGACATATGGGATAATGTCTCAATGTAGTCGATGCCTTCTCTCTGTATGTAGAACTTGGCTATGATATGTGCCTTGAAGGTCTCTACCTTCCCATCAGGTCCACTTTTTTTTTTGAAGATCCATTTAGACCCAATGGATTTTACCCCCTTAAGTGGATCCTCTAGGGTCCATACACTATTCTTGTGCATGGAGTCTATTTTAGACCTCATAGCTAGCATCCATCTATCCATGTCCTGATCCGCAAGTGCATCATCAAATGAAGTTGGATAATTGTAAGACTCTCCCGACACAAAGAATCCATACCTTTAAGGTGTCATAACCACACTCGAACTCCTTTGAAGAGGTATACGTGTTCATCTTCTTTTATTATTTCAGTGTCTGGCTCAGAAATCTCATGAAGGCTAGGGTTTAGGACTTAGCAGATTAGGGAAGTGTGTAGATTGCATCACATACGACCTAGGGCAACTAGTTGTACTAATTGCATCAGGCAACAGAAATTTAAAAAAAAAAATAAATGATGAAACCAGATGATTCAAGAGCCATTCTCAAATCGTTTCTTCAACAACACATACAATTACAAGGAATACCTCTTGAAGTGTGTCAGCGATCATGTCTCTAAACGAAGAGACCTTTTGTCTCGAGTTTAATCTGATGAAGATCACACTTGCGGAAGCAAGGATGAGATGCGTGCTTCTCGCAATCCAAGTTTATGATCCGAGTGAGGAGTCTCCTGATTTTGTATCACAAAATTGGATGCCTTCTTTACAAGAAAGAAGCATCAAAGATGGAGGAGATCCATGAGCAGTCGATCCGATAGCATAATGGCGTCGTGACGCCTATGAGTCTCTCTAGGTCAACAGCGTGGACGACAACATTGTTGAGACATAGAGTGGCCATGCATAAGAAATGTGGAGAGAGAGATTTGTTGTACTACTTCATGTAGTGTAAAAGGCTACGTTACCCTCTCTTTTATACTAAATTGGATGTCCATGGATCTTAATACATGTGCTCACAAATCCAGTGATTTAGATTGATTTGTGCTTTCATTCAATAGCCATGATTTTGTTGCATAAAGTTGCAACAATAAATAATAAATTTAAATAAATTGAATTTGTTGCAAATAATTTGCAACATATTCAATTTAATTCAAATCAATTTGATGTGTAAAATAAAGGAAAGAGGACAAGCATCCTTTCCTTAATAAAGTGGACGACCATACATGGAGTAGGACTCCATGGCCATCCACTATACAAAAGGGAAAGGTGGCTTCCCTTTTCCTAACTGGTGAGATCTCATATCTCTCTAAGATTCCACATGGAAAACAATATTTGTTGCATAATTATCACAAAATAATTCCAAAATATTTTGTTATAATTTCAATCATGCCATGGATAAATTGTGAATCATATTCATACATCCAAAATAAAATGTATATTACATTTACAATTAATTATCCAATTTGAATCCAATTGATTTCAACATTTAATTCGTATATATCAATTACAATTAACTCTCTCTAGTATATTATAAATCACATTTATAATATAAGATTAATATGGACAATGATATCCACATTATTCTTATCCTTTATAATTAAATCATATTTAATTATCTTAGATCTCCATTCTCATGTGTCCAAATAATATGAACCATATTCATATTATTCATAAAAATTAAATCATATTTAATTATTGAATTTTCTTAATTCTTATATATGTTATCAAATATGAAAATATTCTCGAACTCCTTCAAGAATAATGTGCTCTCTCCACGATACTTCGAAATAAGGATAAAGCGTCGGTACATTCCACATATAATGAAAGCGCGAAAAATCGGCGTGTTAAGATGTGAATTTATAGTTGTCATTGTGAGAACTCACGATTCTTGACATTCTCAAATAAATAAATAATGAACAAGCAAAATAACTTCTGGGACATACAACAACATGTTCAAGGGTCGAACACAGGGACATGATGAAAATAACACAAGTTTTGGAGAGAGATTTGCTTTGAAATAAACAAAAAGGAAAGATGAGCTCTCTTAATTTTTCTTTGATTTTATAAAACTCAAAATGCAATGAGATCCAACATATTTCAAATGTTTCCAAGATCTTGTAGGATTTTTCAGTGATTTTTTTAGAGTTTCTGGCTATTTTTAATGATTTTTCTAATATATATGTGCATAGTTTTAAATGAGTTTCTTGTACGACTAGTTGCACCTACTTTCAACCAGTATGGATGTAAGTACATAACATAAAATGACTACTTGTTACTGAAGGACCGAGCCTTATGTAGTGTCCTTTAAACCATCCACGTTGCTAAGGAAATTCAGATCATTTAGTAGCTACCTATATTTCCTCACTAAGAAGTAGCTAATCATGTTTGTAGAATCACTAGTCAATATGAAAATCCTGGCTTGGCTCTATCCTAGTGTTCATCTCTCTCTCTCATTCAAATCAATAAATGAATACAAGGACAGGGTTGCTCTCCCAACTCTTGATTTTATGGGTTTAATTAAGCCAGCGTTATTTAGCAGTCCTGGTTTTAATTTAGTTATCACTTTGAATTTAAGTGTAGATCAATACACGTCTACACGAGGATTCCAATTTCCTTTATTCCTATGTGAATGAAAACTGAGGGAGAATAAGAAAAAGCCATGCAACGGGAAACACGATGATGAATGCGAAGTTATAGATACTTAAAGTACTTTCTTGCAATCTTCGTGCAATATGCTAAACATAATTAAAATTTCCCTAGAAAAATAAATCTAATATATGCATGGGAAATTGCTCCTAGAACATGAATTTCTCTTAGCGAGTGATACAACAATTTAGTTTGGCTAGATGCAAATCGATCTAGTGCATATAACCTAGGAGCACAAAAAATCCTAATGGCTCTAATAGCAGCGGTACAATCCTAGGACTACGAACCACTCAAGTCGGGCCCTACCCTGATCAGAGAGTGAAACAAGTCCACATACCACAGGAAAAAGTCTAGTCTCTTTACACATGAAAGAACCCGATCAGAAACTGCTAGAAATGAGAAATTAATTACAAGTTAATAAAAGACGAACAGTCTCTCTCCAAAAATGAGATAACAAATTCTTCGTGCGTCTAGTCGCTTCGAGTAGTGTCAGCTTCCAAGAAAGCCACTCCAAGTTTACAGGGTACCTCGTATGAAAAATGAAAAATCAAATATTAGAGAGATGTTCACAAAAGATTATAGAAAAATAAATAAAGAATAAAAATGATGGAAAAAATAAATGGAGAAATAAATACAAAAAAACTGTGGATTAGACTACTTAGGGATGGAAAACCTAAAAACTAAATTATCTAAAAATCACCTAAGTTGTGCCTTCCCAGCAATGATGCCATTTGAAGAACCGCAAATTTACCATTCAATTGAGTTATTTTAAATGTATTGTAGTCGAGCAAATTCAGATTTTTTTACCAAAATGACCTATTAATTAAATTTAGTGATTAATAGTAAGCGGTCAATTTATATTTTTTACTTTGAAAATCCAAGGTCAAACTCAGGGAAGCTACTATCTCCTTATATCAATTTCTAGATGATTCAGAACTTAGGTTTCCAGAGGAATGTTTTTTGGTATTTTTAAATGCAATTAATAAATGAAATGCAATTTTGGCAAAGTTCGAGGACTAAAATGCAATTTTCATTCAAACTATGTCCAAAAATTATGAAACTTGGATAGAATATTAAACATGATGAAATTAAGCTATCGTATTTTTTTAGAATTTTTGGATGTAATACGAATTAACTATGAATTAAATATGCAAACTAGGTGATTTTGAGCAGCGAACCAATTTAATTTCAGAACTACAATTATCCTAGATACATCTAATGATAATCTATCTAGGAAACTTAATAAATCCTAAAAATTATTGATGTACGGCATATTAAAAATTAATTACTAAAAGCATAGTTTAATTTATTACAAACTCGATATGCGTGCAAACGTGATGATTTTTGGGAACAATGTAAAGCATCTTAAAATCTACCTACTGTGAATTTTTAAGATTTTTTGGAGCGGCATATGATTTATAGCAAATCAAAATTCATACAATTGGCAAAAAATACAATTCTCTACTCAATTAATTATATTATACCAACCACATACCACAAAAATTCAATTAAATATCCACATGATAGAGCATAAGTAATCGACAAGATACAATTTTTAGAATAATAAAGTTATGATGAATGATTATTCAAATAAACACACAAATGGAGGGGTCTAAATGCAAACAGAAAATAAAATTATCTAAATGCAGTGAACATGGACTAGGATGCAAATACCTATACCCGAGAGGGTATTTATGTAAATTTCCCATCAGCTCACATGCATCTCACGTGCCTCCTAGAATGTTGGACCTTTTGGAGATTTGCAGAGGAGGAGGGGGCATTCTTTCAATTGCACTAGCGCATCACGTGCCATGTTAGTGTGCCCGAGCTCGAGAGGAGGCTCGGATCGTCGAGGCACCACGTGGCTAGCTTGGGGCCACCCGAACCTTGGGACTTGGATAGAGTTTTGACTAGCCGATGTGGCAGATTGTGGGCCGTTAGATCTTGGGGGAACCCAAAATATATGACCGATGTAGTGGGCTTGATGACGAGGCAAATGAAATTGCAAGTGGCACAGAGTTGGCGGTGGCGCAGCTCTTGGCGTGAGTGGAGGGTGATCCAGCGAGGGTGAAGGTGCATATATCGGGCGGAGCCTCAAACAGTTAAACTGCCAGGTGCAGTGGAAGGCTGATGATAAGGGTGACAAGGCCGAGGTACAGAGCAGTTGAATCGAAGCAAGCGTGGGTGGTGGCGCATCCTGAGGTGGAGAAGCGGGGAGACTTGATTGATCAAGGAGGTGGTATGCGGAGGCACTGGAAGAGACTAGTAAAGAAATCTTGTAGCTGTTGAGGCAAGTCCAAGGTAGTGATGATCGATGGGTGAAGACGATGAAATGCAAAGCGGCGGTGCATGGCGAGTGGTGAGCAAAACAGAGGAAAGAAGCGAAGGTAGAGGAAAGGGGGAAAGAAACATGGGAAGGGCTATCGCCTGAGTGGAGGAAAAGGAGTTCTCAACTCCAATTTTTTCGCTTCGATCGAAGGCTGACGAAGCCCTCTAGAAGCTCCTTCTGATTGCACCGGTGGGTCGTAGCCAGTGCGGGGAGCCCATGTCACATGCTTCTCCTTCAACTCTTTCTCTCTCTCAATGTAGGTCGAAGGTGGTGGATGCCTCTCCAGGTCGACGGAGATGGTCTTAAATAGGGATGGTCGTGGAGGTTGCAGGCGAGTTGTTGACATTTGATGGAGCGAGATTCGCGGGTGGTTGACGAGGGAATAGAATAAGGGAGGAGCTGGTTAACATTGTTAGATGCGGGGGAGCAAGGCACGTCGGTTGCACAACCATCACGTAGGAGGGAAGACAGGTGGCTGGAGGTTGGGGTTGCATGTGTGGGGCACATGCATAGGGAGAGAGGAAAGAGAAAGTAAGTGAGGAGTGACATGTGGCTGCCCCAGGAGGTGCCACATGGCGCCCCCAAAAAAATCAAAATTTTAAAATAATAAAAAATTGAAAAGAAATAGAAGGACATCTCGATGAGATCTACAACTTTTATGAAGGGACCAAGAGCAAATGAAATGCAGAATGTAAGATCTGAATTTTTTGGGTGATATTTTATGTATACAAAATACCAATTTTATGTTTGAAATTGTTATTTGATTTTCATATCATAAATAAATGCAAGCAAAAGTCAAACGTGCTATGAAATAATGCAATGGGCTCAAATGACATTTTTTTGGATTTTTATGGTTGAGTTAATGTCAATATAAATTAGGGAGGCTAACTATGTATAAGTTGATTAGGTGAATATGGTCAAGTCAGAATTGATCTTTTTCTTTACTTTTTCTGATTTTTTATTTCTATTTTTTAATGATTTATTAAAACAATGAATGAATTAAAGAATTTAAAGAGAAAATAGTTAGAATGGATTAAATATGCACATGAGATGATAGGTCAAAATCAACAAAAATGTACAATGCGCAAACGAGGCCCAAAATCCAACTTTTACAAATGAGCTTCGATCTTTATGAATTGGTCTTTTTTTGAAGATATTTGAATGTATATTACTTAAGAAGTGATTAGAGTGAATTGGTCTTTATGAATTCGTCTTTTCTAAAATTAGGGATTGAGATTATTTTGCATGTACATGTTAGTATTTTTTTAGGATTTTTCATGATTAAGGTTAATAATATGAACACAATGAAGTTGGTTTCATGTCAATTGGAGTTATCATGTTTTAACTAAAAACATATGAAGTTAGGTGAAAATGTGAAGATGATTATGAATGCAATTATGCATGCTAAAATGCAGATATTAATTCTAAATGCATGAATGGTAAAATTGCAGAATAAATGATGAAATGCATCTAATTACTCAGGAACGAAGCTCTATTTTTAACTTTTAGTGTGATGAATCATGGATTCATCAACAGTTGACCCAGGTCCACGGATGGCATGGCCTGATTGGGCCACATCATTCGCAAAAAGATAAAAATCAGAATAAAAATCGAAAATAAGTTAAAATAAATAAGTAAATGATTTTATTAATTTTAAGTTATTAAATAAAAATTATTTATTATTGTATGCAATATTATAATATGATATTTATTTATTTTTTTTGAACTTAACTTTTTGGTGTATAAGGTATATTTACCTATGTTTTGAATATTTTATTTTTATGTTGTATTTTTTATTATATTAATTTATTTTATTAATGATATATTTATAACTTATTTTTAAATGCATAAATATATTTTATTATATTTTTATAATATTATATGTGCACTTAAATAAATACGATTATTAAATATATAGGTATATGTATAGGTATTTCATCTATGTATTTTTGTATATTATTTTTTTGTGTTTACGTTATGGTTTTATTCTATTCTAAATATGTACACATACTATAAATAATATTTATAAAATTATAACAATATAAAATTATAAAAAAATAATATGAAAATTTTATATAGGTAAGGTATACAATAGGGGTCTGAAACCTAACTTTCACATCTTAACTACAAAAAATATGAAACCACCATCATTAAATAACTTATAAAAGGTTATATATAATTAAAGTGATTTTAATATATTTTGAGTTTTTTTGGAGATATGGTTTGAAAATTTGGGATTTTGGCTTTTTATGTAGAGTATAAAATGTAAACTGCATATCTTTCTTTATGTAAACTCAGTTTTATATTTTTCTATATATTAGACCTACAACTTTCATGTACAAAGTTTCTTTATTTGAGGTATGAAAAATAGAAAATAAAATAGGTCCCAAAAATGACTTATTGAAGAATAAAAGAATGACGATTTTAATGGAAATTTGGCCCTTATCTCCCCTTACTTCATTCCTTATCATCCCAACCATCAAGAAGCCTAGGTCTCGGGGTTTAGGATCATAAAATACCATTATTATTTTATTCTAATTCTTTTATTTTCTTTATTCTATAATTTTGACATTAAAAATAGTATTTTATAATCAATAAATAGAAAAAATAATGAATGTTAATTTGTACAAAATAATATTATATACATGCATTAGATAGAGTTTTTAAGGCCAAAATGATAGAATAAAGGCGATACAATGGAGATTAATTAGTAGGGTAGATAAGGATAAAAACAACAATAAAAACCATATTTATTGTTCAATAATTCATTTTTTAGACCAATTTTATTCTTTATACATCAAATCAAAAAAATTTGTATATGAAAGTTGTAGATAAAAGTACATAAAAATAGGAACATAATTTCACACAAAAATCATATTCATTCTACATTCTACACTCAAAATAAAAATCCAAAATCCAAAATCCAAAATCCAAACTTCCCAAATATGTATCTCCTCCATATGATGTCAAAATGCACCAAAATCACATTTAATTATATATATATATATTAGCCATTTGATGAAAACAGTTTCCTTTAATTTGGAGTTATCATGCAAAAGTTTGGTTTTGGACTCCTATTGTACAATATACCTGAATAAAATTCTCAGTTTATTAATTATTTATATTTTTTCATTATTTTATTTTTTTTAAATTTTTAAATTTATATGTACATAATTAAAATAAAATAAAACTATTAGAAATGTACTAAAATAAATAATTGTATAAAATACATAGATGAATAAACTATACATATACCAATATAATTTATACCTATATTTAATTAAGTGTACAAATAAAGTCAGAAAAATACAATAAAAATTATATTTAATTTTGTTTAAATAAGTTATTAAAATATAAATAAAATAAAAAAGTGTTAAATGTAAAATAAAATATACAAAATATAGGTAAATATATCTATATTTATACATGTAAATAATAACTTATAATAAATAATCTCATAAAATTAAATACTAATACGTATTAAATACTACATAAAATAATAAACATTTTGTATTTTATACTCAAAATTTAATTAAATCATTTACTAATTATCTTTTTCCTTCTTGGTCCACGTGGACCAACTAGGACTCTCAGATAGTTGACCCCAGGTCAAATGTCCTCTCTTCCCTCTTACTCTTGTTAGATGATACGACCGCATGTCTTCTCCCTTTTTTCCTGCCTCCACCATTTCCCCTCATCCTCAAATTCTCCCATCATGTTGATATTCTATATTCCACGATTCACACCGAACCTTCCTCCATCATCATTCTTCCATCCTTCTCACACAACCGCACTTCGAACTCCTCCTGTTCACCACCTATATAAAGCCACCTTCTTCCAATTTTGGGGGTTTGTTCCATTCTTCCTCCATATTAGCCCCTCGGAGGACCTACATGCTGTTGAGGCTTGTGACAAGCTCTCCGTCGTTCTTTGTAGCGAGGAGGGAGGAGTAGGAAGCGATTCTAAGCCATCTCCATCGCTCACCGTTCCATCTTGCGGTATTCAACCATTCGAGGTCATTTTCTATCATTTTTACGTAGATTTAGTTAGTGTCTTTCATTTCAACTTTTTATTTCATGATTTAATTATGTTTTAGCGTAGACATAGAATTTAGATCCCGTCGAAGCTCTCGTGCTCCAACCATCATTTCTTGCAGTGCCACCCTGTTCCTACCACTCCCATCCACCTCATTCCCTTGCCTCATAGATATTTCACCTTCCACACCACCTATTTCACCCAGATATCATTTTATCTGGTCCACCGGGGTCCTTCCTCCGTCGTCTCATCGAACCTCATCTCCCCTGCTTTATTGCACCATGACTCCACCTAATAAAATCCTAAGCAGCTTTACCAGAGGGTCTTCTTTCTATCTATGCAGGAACCAGTGCTTGGAAGCCCCATATGAGGGGATTTTGAACTCAAGAAATGCCTCCTAGGTTGCAGAGCAATCATGTGCCCTAGCGTTGGGCCCCGGACCCTTTTGAGCACCTCCACAGCTGTGGAAAATCCACTAGAGCATTTCCACCATCCTAGCAGTGATTGAGGAGGCCAGAGGATGGAGTATCCTAGATCGAGCGATCTCCATGTGGGAGTTCATATGTGTTTTTCCAAGCAAGCAGTGGTTATTGGCTCTCTTCTCCAAACCTGGTGGAAGGACACCCGTTAGATCTAAGACACCACCAGCCGTTAGATCTGATCTTGGATCTAATCGCGAGCATCAATCGTCAAAGGGGTATCATGTGCTGAGCGACTAATACGCGTCAAGTGGATACTACAACAATCGCACAGTTGAGCATTGTAGGGAGTAAATTGCATATCCATCCCCCTCATTTTATATATTAATATTTAATATTTAAACTTTCTATAGTAGTTGTAAAAATGTGTAAAAATTACAGGTGAACCTCTGAGCTATTTGCATATTACTTATTGGTCCCTGTCAGCTCAGCTCACGTGGCCCCCCACGTAAGCTGGGCATTTTGCACTTCTACCCTCACTGGTTTTTGTAATTGGCAATTAGTATTTAAAATTCAGATTTTAGTTATAAACTTTTAGGTATTTTGCATTATATATCCTCACTTTTATTTTATTGCAAATATACCCTTGCTAGTACAATTAATTTTTGTGTTTGTTTATTAATTTTTTTAAAAATTATCCATGCTACAAAATCATAAAAAATAGAGTAATGTGTTTGATGCAATTATCTTCCATACCATACTTTTTATTTTTCATTTCATGCATTTTCCTATTTATTAAAAATCAAAAAGTGCATGATTATTTTCTGTTTGCTTCTAAAAAATCCAAAAATATAAAATTGTAATTAAAAACTCCAAAAAAATTGTACTTATTTATTATTATAATTTGTGACTCCAAACCGAAAATCCCTAAACATTTAAAAAGCTTCAAAATCCTCATAAAAATATGCAAAATCTTTAAAAAATCTGAAATTATTTATTTCTATTTTTGAAATTTATCTAATATATTTATTATGTATTAAAAATAATTTTGGAAAGTTTTTAGGATTTTAACTAGTTTTAAATTCCAAAATAATTCGACTTATTTAATTAGTCATTTTTTGTCTATTTTTGAATTTTTATATACCTTTAAATTAGCAAAAATTCTTAAAAATAATTAAAATATTAGAAAAATATAAAAAGCACAAAAATATTTTATTCTGTAAATTTTGGTTATTTTAATTATATTTATAATTATATTACCCTATATTGTATATATAGTTATATATAAACCTTAATTTTATACTAAAAAGAAACTAAAAATCAGAAAATGGTTAAAAGAAAATAAAAAATATAAAATTAAAAATCCAAAAAATATAAATATATAAAAAAAGAATTATTTTATCTATTTAAAAACCCACAAATTAATTCGTGTATTATTTGAGTGAATATTGTACAAATACCTATTATTAATTATTCATTATTTATTTATAAATAATAATTCTTGTTACCACGTATTGCTCCTTGTTTTCGATACTCTACCATACTTATGCATATACACATTTATAATAGAGATATAATAAATTTTAACTCACACACATTGATTGCATGTATTTGTATTTTCTTTGGGTTGATTGTCGATTATAGGCATACATGGTCACACAATGATTGCTAGTCATGTTTGATTAGCAGACCGGTGAAAAGCCCTCTCATAACCCTTATAGGTGGATCCTTGAGGGTCCATATATAACACTTGTATATGAAGTCTACTTTAGACTTTATTGCTAGCATCCATCTCTCCATGTCATGATCATTGGAAGCTTCATCATATGAAGTCAGATCATTGTCAGACATATCTGACACATAGTATCCATACCCTTTAGGTGGTCTTACCACCCTTAAATTAATTTGAAGAGGCATGATTGTTTCATCTTTAATGTCCTTCTAGTTTCCGATTTCAGGAGCTTCATTAACTTCTCAAGATTCAATGAGTTCATTTACTTCGTTTTCATCGTGAATCTCAAGAAAGTCATCCTCTAAGGAATCATATCCTTAGAGATGGAATCTTTTAAGAATCTTAAGGTCATAAAGTAGGTATCCAATACCATCCTTTATATTCTTAATGAAGTAGCACTCTCTGGTTGTAAAGTCTTGAACTTGGTCATCTCTCGGATCCTATATCATAAGATCTGGCTCATCAATAGGAAACCAACAAAATTTGTTTCATGTGAATCGAACTTTGTTTTGAATTGATATGATTTTCGGAAGAAAATGAAGTAAGGAGGCTTAAGATGGTATTAACCCATAATGGTCGTCATTAAAACTAATTAAACACAATTAAATAAACTAATGACAGATTGAGGACCGTTAATGACCATTTGAGAACACTAATCAATGGTTAGCAAAAGTTAAGTGTAAGCTGCGAAAGTTAAATCATGATTAGTGAAAGTTGACCTCGATTAGCATTAATAAATCATCATTAATGAATCTAGAATCTTCTAGAAATTACTAACTCAAGCCTTAGGTTTTGGACAAGACTTGGCCAAAATCATGGGCCAAAACCATGGGATGCTAATCGTGGTTAAGATTTAAACCATGATTTACTAACTATGGTTAGTGATTTTCTAGAGCCTATAAATACCCCCTACCCATTCATTCTCTACGATTTCCACAACCACCACTACCCTGAGGGCTAGTATCGAGAGGTTGGGAGGAGGAGAGGGGGCAGGGAAGGAGCGCTAGCGAAGCTCTACCGGGAGGACGAGGAGGAGGAAGGTACGATTCTCTCCTACTTAGCTTCATAAGTAAACTCTAACTTGAGCTAGTTTTTTGATTCATCTTCTTTTTCTTCATCTTCCTTTTCTAGTTCATTTTCTATTGTGGTTCGAGGAGAAATCTGTGTAACACCCTACTTAGGTGCTGATGAATCCACGTTTCATCATCTTTATTCTATCATTTTGACCTTAAAAACCCTAGTAAATGCGTGTAAATAGGCTTAATATAGGCATTTTAGCATTCATGCATATGTGTGTAAATATTGTATAAAATGCGGTTTTTAAAGCCAAAATTATAGAATAAAGAAAAGAAAAGAAAAAGAATAAAATATTGTAAATATTTTATGACCCAAAACCCCGAGACCTAGGCATCTTGATGACTCGGTCGACAAGGAATAAAGTAGGGGGAGATAAGGGCCAAAAATACCAATAAAATCCCTTTCATTTTATTCATTCTTTATTCATTTTGGGACCTATTTTTGGTTCTACTTTTTGTGCATCAAATAAAGAAACTTTGTACATGAAATTTGTAGATAATAAAATAAAGAAAAATACAAAATTGATTTTACAAAAAAATAATGTACAGATAAAAAGTTATGGTCTGAATAAGAATCCAAAATCCCAACTTCCCAGACCCGTATCTCACAAATGACAACTCCAAATGCAGCATACTCACCTTTAATTCTATATAGAAGAAAATAAGCTATTTAATGGCGGTGGTTTCGCATTTGGCGGAGCTACTGTTTGAAAGTTGAGTTTTGGACCCTCATTGTATACTTGTACATATTAAAATATTCAATTTATTATTTATTCATTATTTATAATTTTATATTTTTATAATGTTGTAAATATTACTTATAATACTTATGAACATTAAAATCAAAATAAAAACATCAATAAAACTCAAATAAAAATATTTGTATACTCAAAACATAGGTATTATACTTATATACATACCTGTATAAACTATACTTGTATTTTATTAATTATGCAAAACATCTCATAAAAATAAAATAAAAATATATTCGTGTATATAAAAGTATTTTATAATTTTATAAAATAATAATAAAAAAATAAATAAATTAAATACATACAATAAAAATAAAAGAACACAATATATAGATATAGATACCTATAGGGGTATAAATGCAAACTTGTAAAAATATGTCTCATAAAAATAAATAAAAATCATAATAAAATAATTTATAAAATTACAAATATTTTTTATTTTATAACCTAAAATTATTAAAATCGTTTACTATTTTAAAATGATTTTTTAAATCATTTTTTCAGGCTTTTTCCTGGTTGGTCCACGTGGACCAACCAGGGGGGCCGGAGAGTTGACCCGCGGTCAACTCTCTGACCCCAGCCTGTTCATTGTCAGAGATGCGTTTTTGGCATTTTTCTCCGATTTTTGGAGACCACGCCATTCATCCTTTGATGTCGAAGTCTTCACGACTTTTGAAGATCTACCATAGGGCATACTCGCCCAAGCATTTTTTCGACCTTTGGGTCGTTGTGCCACCCGTGACACGCCCTCGAAGTTCGCTCCAGAGCCTTCTTTCAAAAATGACCCAAGACCTCCTTTGTCATTTTGAACCCATTCTGGCCCCTTTTCTTCCTCTCTTTGTCAAGCTCTGGACTGGACGTGGTGACAGCACGTCCTCCAGCTCATCGGAGGTAAGGTTAGCGGTTGGATTGGCGTCTCCATCACCTCCGGTGGTCCGCCGCCGTCGAGGTTCATCTCGCCACTTTTTCGGCTTGAGGTTCTTATGTTTTCTGTGTTATTCGCGCATTTTTTTTATTTCCGTTCATCTTAGGATCAGTTTTTCGCACTTCAGCCCCCACTAATCGCACCGTTTCACTCCGCCTCCACCTCGCCGGAGCAAGCTCCGGCGAGTCCCTGTTTCTGCCACTTGCGTGTCGAGCCGTACCTAGGGGGGCGAGGCACTTTGCCCTCGTTCCCCCTTAACGAATTTTGCAGGTATCAAGGGTCCCCCGCTCGCCTGAAGGGCGATTTTGCCCGCGCCGGAGGCACCTGGCAGCCTCGTATCGTCTCCGACACTGCGAGGATAACCAGGAGCAACCCGTACGTTTTTGACGCCCCCAGATGCCGGAGGACCGCTGCAGGACCTTAGGGGACTCTCCCCGTGCTTCCCAGGTGGCCGGAGGCGGTCAGGAGGGCACTTCGAAGCTCGGAATTTCCGAGTTCGTGGGTTGTTCTTCCAGCCCTTCTCCACGCTGTCGATTGTGGTCTGTTCCCCCCCGCATAGCAGGCGCCGTTGGATGAAGTTCATCCCAGCTGTCCGATTGCCCAACTCCGATTTAATCAGGGCCGCAAGTTCGAACGGGTATCGAACAACAGGGACGCGCCACGTGTGTTAAGTTAACGATCGCGCACCGTCGGATTCGTCCTGCTGCTGGGTAATTTACGCGCCCAACCTAGGCATTTTTGTAATTGTTTAATATCTTATAATCTTTCAACTTCTGTTAGAATACTTCTGTACTATTTTCAGTAAGGCCCCCGCACTTCTATATTATCGCAGGATTGCCCCCGCCAGGCACGTGCTCTGCACGTGGCTCTGGCATTTTTGTAGGAGTGTCCTTGTTATTTCTTGTTATATTCGTGTAGTGCATGAAGTTTTTATGTTAGCTATAAAGTTTCTGGAAACATTGCACACAGGCCCTCACATTTTCTGATAATCACGCAAATGCCCCTGCCAGTATGTATGCTCTTTATGTTGTCTTTAATTCTTTCCTGCATCTATAAAAACCCAAAAATTCCACAAAAATCACAGTAGTGACCTGTTGCATAGTAGTTCATCACCATATTTTTATTTTTCATAATTATTGCATGTTTATATTTATTAAAAATCAAAACTTCCATTTTGTGCACTGTCTAGCTTATAAAATACCAAAAAAATATAAAAACACCCCAGAAAAATCCCAAAAAAATCTATTTTGCTTCTTTTATTGCGTTCTAACTCCTGACCAAAAATCATTAAAAAATACAAAACCAAACTCCTAAAAATAGCAAAACCCCAAAAACCTTCACAAAAATCTATAAAATTCATAAAAACTCCAAAAATCGTGTTTTCTTTTCCTGAATTTTCCTTGTTTTATTATCTTTAAGTGAAAATTAATTTGGAGAATTTTTGTTACTGTTTGCTATTTTATTTCCCCATTTTAGTTTCAGCCTTGTATGTTATTCACTGTTTTCTTGTATTTTGCTAATTAAAAATACCAAAAACATTCTAAAAATTACCCAAAAATCACAAAAACAGTAAAAAAGTATAAAAAGACCAAAAAGACTTTATTTGCTTATTTTTGAGTATTTTTATCTATTTTTATAAATACTCTAGCTTGCCTTTTATTACATTGCTTTTATATTCCAATATTGAAAAAGAAAATTAAAAAATATAAAATATAAAAAGAAAATATAAAATCAGAAAATTAAAAATCAAAATACAAAATTATAAAATTAAAAATTAAATAAAAAATATATATAAAATAAAAAACCCACAAAAAGCATAATAGACTCTTGATCACATTCACACATTTTGAGCATTTTTGCCCCGTTCTACCTGTCTGCTCCCTGTGTTCGACCTCTACACATACTTGCACCTATACACATCTTATTATAGAGTTATAATAAATTTTAACTCCGCACATTTACTTTCATTGCTTGATTTATTTGTCACGGGTTAATTGTTGTTTGAATTTCGGATTTCGTTGGAGGTCAAATCAGCGACTGTTGATTCACCTTGTGAGTCAACACGACCTCTGCGATTTTCGGGTTAAACAGGTGCGGGCATCAATGCACATTAGTGAACCTTGTGATTTGTCACACTTTCACTCACCTAAGACGTGAGGTGTCTATCAATTCTCCATCTATTATGACTCTATTCTTTCGATTCTGCTTTTATAGTTGTTTTTATGGAGAAATCTGCCTAATACCCTACTTAGGTGCAGGCGGCTAGGCACATCAATGAACCTTGTGATTTGTCCCACCTTCACTCACCTAAGACGTACGGTTGTCTACTGATTCTTCATCTCTTGCAGTTTGATTATATTCTTTTAGTTTCATTATTGTTTTACTCTCGGTGATTTTATAGAGGAAATTCTTTCCATTTTTCTTTTATATGTCCTGATATATGGGGGAACTCTGCCGAAATTTTCATAGAAATATATCCCGATAAGGGGAAAATTTGCCAAAATTTTCCTATAAATATCGCCCTGTATAAGGGGAAGCTCTGCTGAAATTTCAAAAGAAAATGTGTTATTCACGTTGTTCATGTTCTTCGTGTATTCTTCGTGTTCTTCATTCGTTCTTCACGTTATTGGCACATTCTCAACGTTTTTATACAAAAATGAAATTCGATCATTTCAGAAGCCATAAATCATCCTTTCTTAAAAAGAATCACGATAAAGCACTGCATATGCGAGAGAGAGCTTGATTAGGTAACGAAATCCTTCCTTTTGTTGTTGAGTTTTCATATGAGATCATTGAGATTTCTTATTTTTGCTCCTTTCTATGAATAACCCTAATTTGATTATTTTTGAGAAAATATGAAAAGTTGCTTTGTGATTTCAAGTAAAATAAGGTCTAAGCATCGAATTGATGCAATGGCTTGGAAAGCTGGATTTGGAAGTTAAAATGAGCATAAATATGAGTATATAAATATACGAATTCATATAAATGTAAGGCTATACTCAATGTTGATGATTATGCAAAATCAAAGACTTAACGAAAGAATTATATCATGCAAATTGATGTGTATTGAGTTTGATCCTGAAATGGATCGTGTCTTACGTTAAGAATGATTGGAGTAGAACTATAGGTCGGGCATGCAACCTGTAGGTTAGTTGGAAGGAACTAGTATTGGTATTGCCCTTCCTATGTGGTAAACAATTGCCCTATTATGATAAGTGCGCACGAAATGAATGATTTGCAATGTGTGGTATCAGGTGCCAATATATTCGAGTTGAACGATGGAAGATGTGGTCGTGCCATGTGAAGACACGGGTGGTTCAATAGTGGCTCGATCGCAATAACATGTATTTAATGATGCTAGGTTATGTGATTAAAGGTTAGCCAGAGGTTTTAAGCAATCTGATCCTCGAGGATAGTGTTCTCCTTTGTTTGCTAGGCTGAGGGTTTGAAATCGTGAGTAATAAAAGAAAAGGAAAATTGTCGGGGTAGTATTAGAGGATTGGTTGAGGCGACGTGTGGCGATATAAGCTCACCAGACCAGCAATCTCTAATCTCAAAGTGTCCACACCTTCGGAGTCCATGAATGGTGGGGTTTCCCTGGACTAATCCCTGAAATGAAATAGAAAGGAATAAGACTTGAACTAATTAGAAGGAATTAAACTTTTTGTTATAACAAGATTTGAAAAATTACACATTTGTTTGCTTCTCTTATTCATTGGCATTTGTTAATTGTTACCCTATGTTTTATGGAAAACCCAACAGGTATCAGTGAGCCATCACAAGGACTTTAATAATCCAACTAGCTAACATAATAGTCATCCAGTCAACCACAGTAGCTTTACTCTGTAAGGTAGTTAGTAATCTTTTTGTGTATTTCCTTTCCAACTGATGTACATGTAAATGGTTATAGTGGGACAATATATCATGTGAACTTTATTTTGTGAATGGAAAAGTGTCGAAATACTTCCTTCTGAGTATTTTTAATTGCAGTCTATTTCTGAATGTTAGTTGTAATTCCTAAAAAAATTATTGTTGAATAACCAGATCCGTATATGGGAGGATCCGACGGCCTAGAATTGGGGCCATGACATTGGTGCTAGATTCTAGCTTACTTGTATCCATGACATGGTTATGGACCAAGCAACCCTAAATCTACAAGTGTCCAACACTAGGCTTGGTTCCAAACTATAGCTTGTGAGGTTTTTCGGGCTTAGATTTGCACGGAATCTTGTAAGGATATATATTGTAGTCTCTACTACATATATACCTCGAAACTAAGAGGTAAATATGCTAAGAGTCATCATTGATCAAATCATGTCACACATGATCCAATTGTATCTCCCTACAACTCTATTGAGTTAAGATGTATTACAAGGAGTGAGATAGGAATGATATTCCTTTCTCCATAAGATATTCCTTAAATTCATCTAATAAGTATTTGCTACCTTGGTTAAATCAAATTCATTTCATCTTCCTTCAAACTTTGGTTCTAAACTAAAAACGTGAAATCTTTGACCATTTCAAAAATTTGTAATGTGTAAGGAAGTAATCTCATATCACAAAAATCATTAATAGATATCGCATATCATTAATGTTTGCTATGATATATATGATCCGCATACATCAATATGTATGAGAACTTGAATACCTTGCCATCTTACACATTCCCAGGTAAGGGTGCATTGGACATTTTACTTCGAATACGATATTCACAAGTGTGTAAGATTTGAAATTTCAGACAGTCTAAAGTTTCATCTCTTAGAAGTCTATTATTCTCATCAACAGATATATGTCAAAGGCTTGATGCCTGATCATTATCAAATGATTTTGATCCTCCTTTTGATCCTCTAAGGTTAATTTTTTTTCAGTATTTAGAAATGTTAATGAACCATTCATTTATTTTCTAATTCAGTAGAGTCCTCTAGATGTTACATTACCATATGAAATATATCCATCATAACTCTTTACGATAGCTCTATTCTAGAATGCATGTTTTTTTCCAACATTTAGAAACAAACAATGAATGTATTCTAATATCTAGGTCATAGAGACATTCTCTAAGACGAAGGGCTCTCCCACTGAAAATATGTAGTCTATCTATCCGAAGGAGATTGTTGCAACAATTGAATCAACATCCTTGTGGATGAATATTAAACCTTATAATCAAATTTTCTACTTTTCCAAAACATATGCAACCAATTGCAAGTGTTACTAGAAGAATGAGATACAATTATTAGACTTTATTCTTATTTAAGAAGCAAGGCAATTTCAATGATAATATGTAGATGTATCACATGCCGATGCACTATCCGAGTCCTTCTCTAAGTATCCTAGATAGTCTAGATGGTCATACTATCTATACATCTGCTTGTTGTAGTATTGGCATTCATCCAACTCTTTGGATGTCATATGCATGAAAATTTCAGAAGTATAATCAACTCTTTGACTTTCCTTCTCACTTGGGTTAGACCCATGCTTCCACTGTGATTCCTTCATCTATAAACAACTGTTGCTTAAGAAAAAGGATCTCTTATGTTGAACTCAAAAGATTTCAATATAAGAGCATTTCAACATTTATATATGCTTCATTCAATTCATACAATATGAATATTATGAAGTTTCATGAATACTGGAGTATAGATAGTAGAACGATGACATACATCATATCTACATCCATCTTAACTCTTTAAAGACTTCGGTTCTGGTAGGTACTCAATCATTTTGAGTACATCTTCTCTTATCGAGCAACCATTCTACATAATGCAGTGAACCATGCCATTCATGATTAAATATTGAGAGCTCATTTGTCAGCCAAAACATCTTCTTAGATTTTATAAGGATTTTCAATAATCACTATCATTGTTGACATGATACTTCTAAAGCATATTCGATGAGAGATAAAGACTATAGAGACATACAAACCCAAGGTTGTTGCCCTATTGTTTATTTAATTATCATTCCTCATTATTATGAGGAAACTTGTATATTGCAATCACATACATTATGTGTCCAACTACAAGCACAATGTCTTGATCATGGATTCAATCCAAGATATTTCATTGGCTAATATTGAATATAATTTTAAGTGGGTTTAATGTAGGTTATCTGAAATAAGATAATTTGCATAAATACATATTGGGTATAAATGGATCTTCAAGAAGTCAGAGATTGACTCCATGCATAAGAATGGTGTATGGACCCTAGAGGATCCACCTAAAGGGGTAAAATCCATTGTGTGTAAATGGATCTTCAAGAGAAAGAGGGGACCTGATGGGAGTAGAGACTTTCAAGGCACGACTCGTAGCCAAAGGCTACACACAGAGAGAAGGCATTGACTACGATGAGACATTCTCTCCTGTGGCTATGATTAAGTCCATCAGGACACTACTAGCTATAGCTACATCTCTTGACTACAACATCTAGCAGATGGACGTCAAGACGACTTTCCTCAATGGATACCTTGAGAAGGATATCTATATGGAGCAACCTCAGGGATTCATAATTGAGGAAGGTAAAGTTTGCAAGCTGAAGAAATCCATCTATGGGCTCAAACAAGCTTCTAGTAGCTGGAACATCATATTTGACGAAACTATAAAGAGTTATGATTTTGTGCAGAATCCTAATGAACCATGTGTATTCAAGAAGTTTAGTGGGAGTGCCATTATGATCATTGTGCTTTATGTAGATGACATCCTTATCAATGGGAATGATACAGGGGTGATGAACAGTGTTAAGATTTGACTGTCCAACACCTTCGAGATGAAAAATCTTGGAGAAACATCCTACATCTTGGGTTTGAAGCTGTTCATAAATCGCGAAAAGAGGATATTGGGATTATCACAACATGGGTACATTAAGAAGATTCTTGAACGATTATGTATAGATAGTTCCAAGAAAGGTTTCCTCCCCTTAAGACATGGTATCCACCTGTCTAAAGGGATGGCTCATCAAACTGTTGAGGAAAAGAAAGCCATGACCAGATGCCCATATGCATCGGCTGTAGGAAGTTTAATGTAAGCCATGATGTGTACTAGGCCAGATATCTGCCATGCAGTGGGAGTGGTAAGTCGTTACCAATCCTGCTATGGAGAACAACACTGGAATGTAGTGAAGAACATTTTCAAGTATCGAAGATGAATGCAAGATTATGTCTTGGTCTATGGAGATGGTGATCTCCAAGTCTTAAGATATACGGATTCAGATTTCCAGTGAGATGTCGATGATCGAAAGTCGACATCATGTCTTGTGTTCCTGTTGAACGGTGATGCTATGAGCTGGAGAAGCAAGAAGCAGGACACTACAATAGACTCAATAACATAAGCCAAATACATTGCCACATCAGATGTTCCAAAAGAGGTGGTGTGGTTGCGCAAGTTCATCCTGGAACTTGGCATAGTTTCCTGTGATACTCCCATCCCGTTACTTTTCGATAACATGAGAATAATTGCCCAGGAGAAGGAACCTAGATGGCATCAAAAGATAAAGCATGTCGAAAGGAAATACCACATCATTATGGAGATTCAAAAGCATGGTGATATCGTCATCACCAAGGTGGCATGTGCCGACAACGTTGCTGATCCTCTTACCAAACCTTTGATACAGAAGGTTTTCGACCAGCATGTAATGAATATGGGTTTAAAGGAATGTACCTGAATGGTTTATAGGGCTAGTGGGAGATTATTAGCCATGTGAGCCCGAGGTGAACCATTCCTACAATAAATGTTATTGTAATGTTTGATTTATCCATAAAAGTTATTGATTCTTTTCACTCCCTTTCTGAGATTGAATGATTGAATGCACTATAAGGTCCCTCTGTACAATTAGGGTTATGTACCATGGCCATATTAATGATCATACAGCTGTTGATTCAATAATTGAATCATAGAGGCTGGTGCTTGGATGAATACCTAAGGAGTTAGATAGAGGACTGATGAAACCTACTTTCATGCTTTTTATTCGCAGATATTAACCTCCTAGATTAGACTAAGTGACAATAAAAACCCAGAGTAATCCTTGTATTTATTAGAGTCATGGAATAAATAAAAATTACAAAAAATAGCAAAACAAAACTCGTAGTGTTTTTAAGCCATTAAAAACACTCTAAAAATATTCCTACCTTTGTTTGACCTCTTCTCCATTTTTGGTCAACATGACACTTGTAAATCTCATCGAGATATACTACTTTCATGTTTTGAGTTTTTCCAGATTCGGCATCCTTCTCCCTCTTTTTTGTGATTTATCTTCTGAATAATCTAATTGGGCCACGTGGTGCCTTCTAGTTGCGCCACGTGGCCGTCTCTTCATGCACCGCGTGCCTTTCCCTCCACTGTCATATCACGTCTGGAGCTCTGATCTTCACCATCCACTCTGCTTCATTTCTCAACCGTTAGATCAAGGGTCAGATGTCATCGACGCCTTCCGCTTCCACCTTCACCTCGGCTAGCCACGTGTCGCAACTCTAGCCATTAATTAGTCCCCAGTACCTTCATCCCCACCATACACTCCCACACTACCCTCAACCCTTCGATCATGCCCTCGATCTCACCACCATCATCCGTTAGCACCTTCATCACATCTCGACACGTGGCACTTCATCCTCCCCTCGATCTCGCCTCCCATATTCAATCCACACTGCTCACTAGCACCCTGCTCATGGCCGTTGGATCACGAGATCCAACGGTCGAGACTCCTTCGTCAACCTCTGGTTGATCCCCTCACCCAAATCGCCCCACCTCGCAAAACCACTTCCCCCTTCCTTTTTCCTCCGTGTCCTCGTCCACCATCTCCACTCCCTGACACCTCCACGACGTAGCTTGGTCATCCATTCTTCTCGCGGGCATCCACTCACCTCACGACTCCTTCCAGTTCGTTACCTATTCCCCGTCCAACCCACATCGTCAACCACCCGGAACTGCCAAGCTCCCCCTTTAAATTTGCCGTTGACGACCCATTTCAACTCGTCCACCTTTACACGGGGCTCGGCCAAGCCCCTCTCCTCCTCCCCGTGATAAGGGGAGGGCCGATCGAGGCGCAAAGATGGTGGTCACCCCTGGTGATGACCCTTGGCCATGGTAGGCTAGGACCGTGGTGGCTCCGCCCCACCTAGCTGCCTCCAGTTACCGCAGAGGTTCAGTGATGACCAGGGCCCTTCTCCGGAGCTCGAGTAAAGGCAATGCATCTGTCGTATCCCCAGGTAAGCCTTCGATTCTCCTTTACATTTTTCCTTTCGTTTCTCGAAATTAATTATTATTAGCCACACTTGTTCAACTTCCATTATCCATCCCTTGATCTTCAATTCACATCAACAATCCTCGCCCTACTCACAGAACACTTATTCCCCTTTCTCTTCATCTGTCCACCTCCGACCCATCTGCTCCGCCCTCCATGGCAAGGGAGAACCAAGCCTCCATTCCCTCCGCTCGCGCAGGCTTCCGTTTCATTCACAATCACCTCAAATCGCACACTTCTACTATAGCTAATAAATGTAGGTAGTGAACTTCAATAATCAGAGGCCTCGCCGTAGCTTTCTCCATGAGCTTTTTCTCCGGTGAACCAACATCAGCTACGACTTCCAGGAACACCCACTGCTCTGCCGGGCTTCCACAGAGCTATCTATGCCTTCAGGAACTGCAAAGGATCGTCTCCACGCTTGATAGGAGGTGAAGGAGCTCAAACCCCTTCGCCGGAGGCTTGGCTCCGCTGCCCGACACGGAGGAGGAGGAGGAATAGATACCATTGGATGTACCCTTCCGGTGGTCATCCAACAGTCCACAAGGAGCCACGTCGACGCCTACCACACCTTCCAGCTACCATTCGATCTTGATGATCGGGCGGCCCTTGGTCTTCCACGTGTCAACACCAGGAGGTGGTACCAGACCTCAAGGTTTGGATTCAACCAAGCCTATTTCGAGCCTCCCCCGAGCCCGAGCCAACATCAAGCCTGCATTGAGCCTTCGAGGAGCATCCGAGCCTAGACAAAGTAGCATCCGACCTTGCATAGCCACTATAGACTGGCCTCACGTGTCTCGGTCACGTGATGACTGGTAAATTTGCAGGGATCCCTTGCTAGTTTCTCCATATTGCAAATAGGTCCAGAACTCACGTGCAGACCACATGTGCTTGGGGTATTTTGTACTCCAACCCTCATGGGTTTTAATAATTGCAAAAATACCCCTGCGCATGTGGATAAATTATAGGAAATGCCTCGCATTAATTTTATTTTGCATTTTAGTCCCTCTCAGAGACCTGTTTGCTAGTTATCTTTTATGTTTTCTTGCATTTATGCCCCTGACTTCATTTGCGAATATCTTGAGCATCGCATCTTCATTTCAGTTGATCGTGGTCTCGTTTTGAAGCTCATTTCATTGTCTTCTTGATGGCATGCTTAGATTTTTGTTTAACACTAAGAAATTGGATGTATTATTTAAATTACCAAGTGCCGCTTATACAACATGTTTAATGCCTTGCCTTAATTGATTTAATGGAACTTGTTTCATAATTCTATTTTGAATTCGACTACATCTTATTGCTCAAATATTCTCACTTGTTAGGGCATATTCACATTACATTTCTTTGCATGATAAAAAATAAAGAAAATGCATTGTTTATGTTTATGCATATTGTTGTGTCCTCCTGCATTCATTGGCATACGGAGAATTAATTCAACACTTAGTTCAAATAATAAGAGTCTAAATATTACGAAAGAGGCTCGTGTCCCTGACTTCGACCTTGGGCTTGCCCAAGTAAAATAAAAATTGACCATTTAATTTAATTAACATATTATATAAATGGTCTTTGACGCATTTTATTTGGCCAACTACAACGCATTAAAACGTCTTATTAAGAGGCTGAATTATGGGTTCGTCAAGGACTCATCAAGCATCGTCAAATGAATTTTAAGAGATGATCTCCAGCCTGAGTAGGAGATGGCAATCCTTTCTCATTAGGCTGATATATGAATGACCTCTTGATGCATGTCTTTTACATAGGAAAAGAGTTTCGGAGGTGTCAGATTAGTTAGGTCAAAGAGTTGACTTAACAAGATCGAGGTAATGAAAGTCCTATATCGTATACTATAACGATATGAGCACACATTCTCTAATTGGAGACAAATGTGTTACTATTTGTCTAAGTATATACATTTGGCAGACCAATAGGTTGATGACCTAAACAAGGTCTATACACCGGTGAGCTGGTGTGCATAGGGGGCATATGAGTAATACGATCTCTCGAAGGGGTCATACTGGTTCACTAGTGAACCGGAAGACATGAGCTCACTCATGAGGTATTGGGACTGATCAAATTCCATGCATGGTCGTCGTGCCTTGGAAGCATGACAAGAATTTGTAGGTATGATATATGCTTTGTGAAAGCATATGATCGATACTAACTCCCAATGAACAAGATTGAGAAACTTATTGATAAAACCCTGAAGTTGACGGTGTTAAATTGATCTTTATCTTCGGGTTCATCATTGTTCTTCCAGTATGTAGGATGTACAGTTATTAGGAATACTTGAGGGTGATGTGATTGATGAAAGGGAGTTAGCGGAGGTCGTGTCTTTCCACAAGGAGGATCGACAGTCGCTGAGTTGACCTCAGACAGACTCCCAAATCGATCAACAATTAACCCATAGTAAATATATGCAATGAATATCCAAAAATGTGGAGTTAAAATTTATTATAACTCTACATGCAAATGTGTATAGGTGTAAGTACAGGTAGAGGTCGAACACTAGGAGGCGAATGGTTGTATATGTTGTGTAATTATTCAATCCATTGTTCGTGTCCAGTTATTGTTTTTGTGGGTTTTGGATTTTATAATTTTTCATTTTTTTATATATTTTTGTTTTTATACTTTTTATTTTGTTTTTGTATTTTATATTTTTTTAGTTTCTTTTTTATATGTTTAATTATATAATATAAATATATATACATAAAGAGATATATAGGTATATATAAGAGGAGAGAGAGAGAAGTAATATAATATATGGATATATATAGATATAAATGCTTGAAAAAACTAGATATAATATTTTTTAGCTTTTAATATTTTTCTAATTTTTTTGTTATTTTTTAGGGATATTTCTAATTTTTTTATTTTTTTAATTTCAAAAATGTCCACAATATGGACTAATTAGCTAGTCGAATGTAATTTGGGTTTTAATATTTTCCAAAATTACCCAAATTAATTTTAATACATTAATAATGATATATAGATAATTATAAAAAAGAAAATTGTATTTTTGGTATTTTTTAAGGATTTTTCTATTTTTTTATTGGATTTTGAAGCTTTCTGATTTTTTTATTTTTCTTTTTTATATTTTTAGGGTTTTTCAATTCCTGGACTCAATATATATATTAATATACCATATATGATGTTTTTGGAATTTTTCGAAAACATTTTCTATTTTTTTTGAATTTTCTAATTTAAACAGTGCAAAAAGGGCTTCTTTTCCGTTTTTAATAATTAGGGAAAATGCAAAAAATGTGAGATAAAATATGGGCGTGTAAGAGCGTCACATGAAACATCTATCCTAATTTTTCTGAATTTTTAGAAGCCTCATAGGTATTTTTAATAAATAGATAAAAGACACAAAAATAATTAAACCTGGTAGGGGTATTTTTGTAAACAAAATATCATCCAGGGGCATCAGTGCAAAAATTACAACAAAAATAAACATTTATTTATATTTTTGGGACTAATTTCCAATATACAAAAACCACCAGGGTGTATATGCAAATTGCGCGCGCCTCACGTGGGACTGCACGTGAGGCACGGAGGGACCAAAGTGCAATTAAAGAAAGTACAAGGGTCTGACTGCAAAATTTGCAATTATTTTATAACGTGAAATTTTTTTTACAGCATTAAACATTAAATAAAACAAAAAGCGAGGGTATAAGTGAAAATTACCCCCTCAGGTGCGCGATCCAACGGTTGGGCGTTCTTCACTTGACACGCGTCGCCACCTCTTCGCCCGATGCCGCTTCGCCGATGAAGGGCGGAGATTAGATCAGTAGGGCTGATCGGACGGTTGAAACTTCGCTTCATCGGACGGCTCGCTTCTGATCTGGACTGGGACCACTATCAGACGGTGAAGACGAATGCTCGAAGAACAGGGAAGAACTCCCCCTTCCCCGACCTTCGATCAGGTGCTCCTCTCTCGTCCGGCGCTCCCTCGGGCATTTGATGTTCCAAGAAGCTTCCTGGGGACATGCTCTGTCGACTGGAGCACTCCGGGGATCCAGAGGCTCACCGGAGTGGTCCAGCGAGGTCGATGAAGGATGAAGCCCCCAGGTACCTGCAGAAGAATCAAATCGACCCCAACGGGGGTCCTTTGGCGTCCCAGCACCTGCAAGAAAGCTCAGCGCACAATGACAAGGGGCTGGGGGTCTTATTTGGGTCAAAATGAGCGAGAGGGGGTGCGGGGCGGCGATCTCCGGTGAAGGGCGGAGGAAGGAGATCTGATCTCCAGATCCGGTGAAGATCTGGTTGAACGAAGGTGCCTGGGGTGTAGGGAAATGGAAGGGTAAGGAGATGGAGGTGAGAGGGTGGTCGGAACACGGTGGGGTACGGTGAATGAGCTCGCCGGAGCGTACCTCTGGCGAACTACGGGTAACCAAACCTACGCTAATTCTAACAACTAAACGCTAATTAAAATACAGAAATGAAATGCAGGAATGAAATCTAACTAAGAAATGTAAAAGGCGCATCTCTTAGACCTGGGGGCCTCCAGGGAGCAGGGCGGACGCCGGAGCTCTGCCGCGACAAAACTCTCCTCCTCCTTGGGCCGAACCGAGGTGTTGGGAACCGCCTCCTGTCACGAGGGCTACACCAGGAACTGATTCAAGCTTATTGGGAGGATGAAATTGGTCAAATTCGGCCAAGGAAGAAGAAGAAATTATTTATAGACATCCCTGGAGACCTTTATTGACTGGCTAATATCTAGGAATCGGTGGCATGTACAAGGGATCCAAGATCTCGGCGAGAATCTCGGAAGATCAGAGAGAAAAATCCGTGAAGAGATCGACGGTGACGGAGCACTGAGTCGAGCGGGAAAAATGCAAGAAAACGGGGGAAAAGACATGTCTGACGGGAGTCAGAGGCGCAGGGGGAGTTGACCGGAGGTCAACACTCCCTGGCCCCTGATTGGTCCACATCGGACCGATCTTGACCCATTTATTTAACATAATAAATGAATTAATTAGGTTTTGCATATAAAATAAAAAATGTTTATAAATTAATGTAGTATTTATTTCTGATTTTTATTTACTTTTTTGATATAATTTATTACGGTTTTATTAAAATAATGTATTTATAAGGGTTTTTATATATATATTTATTTTTATTTTGTTTATTTTATTTTATTATTTCATTTTCTTATTTTATAAATTTATAACTTATTTTGGTGAATATTAATATATTTTTATTTAATTTTTATGAATTTATTTACATTTTTAAATAAATAAGTATATGTATATGTAGGTATACTTATAGGTATTTTACCTATATATTATATACATTTTATTTATTTAATGAATTTTATTTGTTTTTATTTTGGATTTGTATTTTTAATAAGTTATGTATAATATATACATTATTATAAAAATATAGATGAATAAAGAATAAAAGAATAAAATCCCTCTTTATTTATGTACATTCTTAACATAGGTATTTTGCCTATGTATTACATAAGCTTATTTTATTTTACAAATTCTTTTTAGTTTTCTTTTTAATTTTAATATGTACATGTATTCTATACATTAGTTGTAAAATTATAAAAATATAATTTTGTACAAATAATGAATATTGAATAAATGGAATATTTTAATCAGTACTATGTACAAGGTGGGCCAAAAACCTAACTTCTGCAGATGGACTCCAAAAATTATGAAACCAATTTTCGTTAAATAGTTCTTGGAAAGCTATATACAATTAAAGGTGAGTTTGGGTGATTTGGAGTTTTTATTTGCAAGATATGGGTCTGTGAAGTTGAGATTTTGGCTTCTTATTCTGAGTATAAAATGTACACTGTATATCATTTTTGTACAAAATCAATTTTGTATTTTTATTTACATTATTATCTACACTTTTCATGTATAAAATATTTTTATTTGATGAATAAATAATTAAATGCAAAATAGGTGTCAAAAATACATAAATGAATGAATAAATAAATGAATTATTTATTGTACACTGGCCCTTATCTCCCCCTACTTTATTCCTTGTCGACCAATTCCATGCTGGCCTTGGTCTCGGGGTTCGGGTCATAAAATATTTGCAATATTTTATTCCTTTTTCTTTTCTTCTCTTTATTCTATAATTTTGCCATTAAAAACCTTACTTTATGTACAATTAATACAATGAATCATGAATGCTATTATATACAAATTAATGCTATTTACCTGCATTTGCTGGGGTTTTTAAGGCCAAAATGATAGAATAAAGGTGATGAAATGGAGATTCATCACCCCCTATACTTGCCTTTGCTAGTCCCTAGCAAACACTTATGCAATAAGTTTAAAAAGAATAAAGAATAAGAAAAAAAGAAAAAGCAAAAAGAAAGAATTCAAAGAATAAATTGAATTGATCATGACTATTAAACTTGTCTGTACAAAATCAAAGTTTGGAGCTCATGTTAGACCTTGATGTGAAAATGTGTGTGGAACCTGGTAGGGAACCAAATTTAAAACACAACAGCCTTCGAGAGTCACAGAACTTGGTTCAAATCTCCTCAATAGCCAGGTCAGAACTAGCCTACATCATACGCAAATCCTTATGACTATGAAGCTGACTTGTACGTGTAAGTGATAGTGGCTCTCCCCAACTGAAATGACAAAGAGACTAGCTTCTCCAGAATGACAACCCAATGATTCCCTAATCCAACAGCTCTTTTCTCGAGGAGCGGGGTATTCCCTTCTAAGTTCAAGTGGCATCCAACTCAAGAGGAGGAGGTAGAGAGAAGAATGGATGGTAGCCAGTGTAGCTACCTATCCTGGGATGCAAGACCAGTGTAGTCAAGTCATCCAGCTGTAGGCTCACATGGTATAACTTTGATGCTCAAGCTTGCTTATTTTCTACACAACATATGTACATACTTTGCATGCATTTTATTTTTGTACAGGCCTGACCATTTTTTTTCTTCATACTATTCACAGCAGCATTTACATAAGGAGTTTTTCCTCTTGAGCTAGAAGACTATCCCTCTTTTGAAGCTTTATTGCAACCCACACTCTCCTGTCGTTAGACCTCATGGCTATTGGACCAGGTTGGGGTGCACTTCCCTCCCTAGACGAGGACGAATGTTTCCACCCGTGTGCGTCTCAGACTGGCAAATCCAACCCCCTCACTACTCCAACTGAGTTGAGCCAAGTGAAAGGTGCAAGTGTCCAAGTTAGGTCACGGTCGGCAAGAGTCATGCGTGTGTTTTGAAAAGTTCTAGTTAGTCAGTTGAGGTAACTTGAACCTAGCCCTGATTTCTCAAAGAATTAAGTCTGAATAGACCTGAAGTACCTTAAACCTAGTTCCCATAAGGTTCCAGTGCAATTAGGTGCAGTAAGGTCCAACCAAGCTCCAATCTTTGACTTTATTGGACTAGTTCAATCATCAATACTCAATCAAAGAATATGAATGCTATGCAAATGCTATTCAAAGAATTTGAAACAAAGAGAAATTTTTTACACACAGAATTTTTGCAAATAATTTTGGCACTCACAGTATAAAATATGTACAACTATTTACACGGCCGTGCCGCTTTATTTTACAAGAATTAAGAATTTACAATTTAGGTATATATGTACACTTATTAAAGATTTTTTGTTTATTTTTATTTATAATAATTAATTAATTTTTTATTAGATGTATCTATTCCTCAAACTTATTTGACACAATTGTTTCAAATCATTTTTGAAAACTATAGTCCAAAATAATTTTTACAAACATTTTTACAAACATGTACACACGTTTGAAAATCATTTTGCAAAGGTTTTTCAAAACAGTATATATAGATTTTCAAAATATTTTTGCAACCATTTTTCAAACCATTTGCAAATTATTTTTCAAACATTTTATTTCACACAAAGAAAATAAATTTTTACAAACCACACATTTTTACAAAGGTTGAAAACATGTAACAAAATATTTTCAAAATAGTTTTCAATAAATGTTCACAAAGATTTTCAAACTATTTTTCAAACATTTTGCAAAAAATATTTTCACCTGATTTATTAATCAGTAAATACAAAAAGAATTTGAGGAATATTCACATCTTTTTATTAAGGATTTTTAATGAATTTTAAAGAATGATTAGCCATATTTATTAAGAGAATACGAAAGTACGAGTTATGGCCTAAGTATATACGTAGTATATACGACCCCCCTATACTTAGCTTGAGCTATGTCCTCATAGATCGGAAAAGAGAAAGAGAAGACATAACTCGTACTGAGTATAGACAAGTCTAAAGAATATATGAATAAGAGATGAACGAATGAGAAGTTGATCGTCCCCCCTATACTTAGGATCAAGTAATCCTAAGTATAGCAGACTGTACACAAAGCAGGGAGGGTCAAGGGTGGGAATAAACAGATCATTGAACAAATCAAGGGTGCACTCCCCCTATACTTAGGACAAAGTACGTCCTAAGTACAGGAAACTGACACAAAGGGGCGACACCTTTTATTTAGATACAGAATATAGAAAAGGAAAAGAAGAAAAGAAGAAAAGAAGAGAAGAGAGATATATACAGATAGATAAAACGATCGTGGAGAATATACGCATCACTCCCCCTATACTTAGGGTGAGATATCCCTTAGGATAGGCAACAACAGGAATGACAAACCTGAACAACGAAAGAACAACGCGGTGTGTACCCCCTATACTTAGGACAAGGTACGTCTTAAGTGTAGACACAAAGATGTGGCGATAGATCTGGGGCACACAGAACATACGGGAGAATGAATGAAAAAGGTACACATATATACAAGCGGTGAAAAACTGGTGGAGTACAGGACGGTATCTGACAAGTGAATACCGTACTCTCTTCGTCGTCTCCCTGTGAGAACGAGACGCAGTCAGAAGGTAAAAAGACACCCTGATATGCAGTCAGGTGGGTGTCGGCTACCGGGGGTAGTCAGATCGGAAAGTAAAGCAGGGACCGGTAACGTGAAGCAGTCAATCGGCTCATAGGGTCAGCATGAGGGAACAGAGCCGATACTATAAGTCTGGGAGAAAGAAAGAGCAGTACCGACTCCTCCGGTCAATCAGAGTCCCAGATAGATCGGACGTAAAGCATATGAGACTGTGTGATGCTCGGTGGTGATATAATCTGAAAGTCACAAGAATATACCGAACAACACAATATGTGGCTCACGCTTGCGAGGGTCCTCAAGGCGAGCGAAATCAGAGAAGAATCAGAAGACTCGGCTCCGTGCTCCAACAGACATGAGACACAACCAGGGAGGAGACCGAGTACCTACAAGGTGATGTACCCTCCCGCAGATAACCCTCGGGGAGTAGTACATGCTAGGTAATGAATAATCAGAATAGAAGCTCACCCTTGCGAGGGTTGGCAAGGAGAGAGGGAGGCTCAAAGGAGCCGGATCCATCAGACGGACCCACACAGAATATGGTCATGGTAGGCGGCAGACAGCCTACCAGCAGAGGAGACCAACATTGCTATGGTGTGTCATAGCCTCTCGCAGATAACCCTTGGAGAGCTATGAACTAGGCATGGAATAATCAGAAAAATGGAGCTCTGCCTTGTGAGGACCGTCAAGGAGAGCGGACTCAGATGAGTCTAGTACATTGGCCTCGTGTACCGACAGGTCAGGCACACAATCACAGGGGGAGGCCAATCAAGCATATTATCTGACTCGGTTCTGGGTCCTATCACAATGTCGACCCAATCAGTGAATGAAACCGCAGTCCTAAAAATTGTCGCATTCTCCCGCAGATAGTCCTCGGGGAGGAATGCGAGCTATATCAATGTAGGTCTTGGGAATGCTGGCAAGTCATCTCAGGTCCTCAAAAGTGTTCAATCATTCCATCATCCGGAGGGCATAAGATCAAGCGAGGGAGCAAATAATCATGTCATTCACCAAACATCCCTTGGGTCAATCCAGTCAGCTGAGATGGCACGAAAAATAGTCAGGAATCCTTTAAGTGCCAGGGTTGATTAGAGAGTCAAGAGATCAAGGATGGGTCAAATAGGAAGATGAGAGATCATGCAGGATCCGCACACCTATATCAGGAAGTCCAAATCAGAATAATCATTCAATCCTCAAAATCAAGATGGGTGGAACATCAAGATAGATAGATCAATCAATACTCATGAACTCTTCATCGATTCATCGCATCATATCACATCCTTAATCCGGTGTGCGAGAACTAAAATTCCTCAACAATGCATCACACCTATGCTCTATGCATCAGCAAAAATCCTCAAGAAGCCCATATTCATGTATCAAAACCAAATCCATCACATCAATATCAGCAACCTCAACATCATTGGCCCGACTTACACAAATAATCTGTATAAATAATCCTCGATGTGGGTCTCATCATTATGCACATCATTCCCGGGTAAAGGGAGAGATGATACGGGGTACACGAGGAAGATGGATAAGAAGGGTACACAATGGGGTGGAGAAGCTGATTGAGCATGCGTGCCAATATCGTGGATGGTAGAAGAGTGATACAGAGGGTACGAGGAGGGCGGGCGAGAAGATCGAGACACAGACAAAATTTGGTGTTCCACACAGGGCAGGAGCACCGTCAAAATGGTGGTTCGAAGAGCAGGCTCTCCTCGAACCGAAGAAGATGGAGATGGTACGGTGGATACGAGGAAGATGGTGAAGAAGAGGGGAAACGAAGGACTTGGCGAAGAAATGATTGAGCTCAAGAGCCAATATCACGACTCGATGCAGATGAGGAGATATATGTATAAGAGAGGTAGAGAGACTCAAAGACGAAAAAAAATGCATGACTCACACGGACGGGACCGACTACTCTAGTAATGAATGAAAAACATAATGAACTCCAAGCCACAATCAATACACAAGGCAAACCCCTGATTCACCTACTCAACACAGTGAAGACCGTCAGGTGACGGTCATTTATCTTTTCAATTTTAGAGTGAGGTGAGAATCACAAAGTTGTACAAACACTTAGGAGGCTTGATAGGATTTGGGCTCTACTCCTTAGTGTGGACGTGAGCACTTAAAACACATCCAATGAGGGGTTTCTCTCCCCAAGACAAGGAATCCATTACGTTTTATTTTTAGGTCCAATAGAGTTAGCAGTCCCCATTTTATTTAAGTTATCACTTTTTTGGGCATTTTCAATGCACATGCCTATCGAGGTTCCAATTTCCATTAAGCATCCTAGGTTGGCAAAAACAGAGGGAGAAGATCGGAAAAGCCATGCAAGTCGGAAAACGATGATGCATGCCAAGTAAGAAGACTTACAGTGCCTCCCAGTTCTCTCCATGTGGGATGCATAACAGAATTTGAAACCTATGCTATATGCAAATGCAAGCCGAAGAAATCGCCCTAGTACAGAAATTGCTATTATCGTGAAGCACCACAAGTCGCTCATTCATCTTTAGCCTCAAAAGTCCGGTCTTGGCTCACCCCTCCTCTGCTCAACACACTTGAGTTTAGGAGAAAGCGCTTTGCGGGGCTTGTTGTGGCACAAAGGCTAAGAGATAAATGAACGGCTGTTTAGAGTTTGATCTAGGTCCAAAGCGAACTATAGGTACATGCAGATATATATTAGGGTGTTTGGACCTAACTCTACGAGCAAGCAACTTCTAAGCTAAGGCTCATTCACACAAAATAATAAAAATAAAATAAAATAAAGAAAAGAAAAAGCGTCAAAATCATCGAGGCCCCCAAGGGAACAATCCCTCGGGCACTGGACCTCGGGAGTCGAAGTGTACCTGTGAGAGTCATGTATTATTACAAAATTCAAGGTGTCACTCTCTCACATGAATATACATATTATAATAAAATAAAATAAAATGCATAAAAATAAAGACTGTCTTTAAAAATTCTCTTTCTTCTGTCCTGGATACCCTCTCCTGTTGGCTGGCATAGAGGAGCCAACTCCGCCTTGCTTGGGTGCATAGGCCCTCCTAGGAGGTCCTCCTTCGCTTGGCGGTCCCTCGCATCAAAGACAAAGAAAGAGATGGTCAGAGCAGTCAATCAAGTAATAGAAATAAAAACCAAACAAATAAATAAATGAATCATGGACATGAGCAAATAATTGAATAAATGAACAAATACGCTCACAAAATCATACAAATCCGTTGCCTCCCCGGCAACGGCGCCAATTGATGAAAGGGAGTTAGCCGAGGTCGTGTCTTTCCACAAGGCGGATCGACAGTCGCTGAGTTGACCTCAGACAGACTCCCAAATCGATCAACAATTAACCCACAGTAAATATATGCAATGAATATCCAAAAATGTGGAGTTAAAATTTATTATAACTCTACATGCGAATGTGTATAGGTGTAAGTATAGGTAGAGGTCGAACACTGGGAGGCGAATGGTTGTAATTATTCAATCCATTGTTCATGTCCAGTTATTGTTTTTGTGGGTTTTGGATTTTATAATTTTTCATTTTTTTATATATTTTTGTTTTTATAATTTTTATTTTGTTTTTGTATTTTATATTTTTTAGTTTCTTTTTTATATATTTAATTATATAATATAAATATATATACATAAAGAGATATATAGGTATATATAAGAGGAGAGAGAGAGAAGTAATATAATATATGGATATATATATATATATATATATAGATATAAATGCTTAAAAAAACTAGATATAATATTTTTTAGCATTTAATATTTTTCTAATTTTTTTGTTATTTTTCAGGGATATTTCTATTTTTTTATTTTTTTAATTTCAAAAATGTCCACAATATGGACTAATTAGCTAGCCGAATGTAATTTGGGTTTTAAAAATATCAAATATTTTCCAAAATTACCCAAATTAATTTTAATACATTAATAATGATATATAGGTAATTATAAAAAAGAAAATTGTATTTTTGGTATTTTTAAGGATTTTTCTATTTTTTTTGTTGGATTTTGAAGATTTCTTATTTTTTTATTTTTCTTTTTTATATTTTTAGGGTTTTTCAATTCCTGGACTCAATATATATTAATATACCATATATGATTTTTTTGGAATTTTTCAAAAACATTTTCTATTTTTTTTGAATTTTCTAATTTAAACAGTGCAAAAAGGGCTTCTTTTCCGTTTTTAATAATTAGGGAAAATGCAAAAAATGTGAGTCAAAATATGGGCGTGCAAGAGCATCACATGAAACATCTATCCTAATTTTTCTGAATTTTTAGAAGCCTCATAGGTATTTTTAATAAATAGATAAAAGACACAAAAATAATTAAACCTGGCAGGGGCATTTTTGCAAACAAAATATCATCCAGGGGCATCAGTGCAAAAATTACAACAGAAATAAACATTTATTTATATTTTTGGGACTAATTTCCAATATACAAAAACCGCCAGGGTGTATATGCAAATTTTACGCGCCTCACGTGGGACTGCACGTGAGGCGCGGAGGGACCAAAGTGCAATTAAAGAAAGTACAAGGGTCCGACTGCAAAATTTACAATTATTTTATAACGTGAAAATTTATTTACAGCATTAAACATTAAATAAAATAAAAAGCGAGGGTATAAGTGAAAATTACTGCCTCAGGCGCGCGATCCAACGGTTGGGCGTTCTTCACTCGATACGCGTTGCCACCTCCTCGCCCGATGCCGCTTCGCCGATGAAGGGCGGAGATTAGATCAGCAGGGCTGATCGGACGGTTGAAACTTCGCTTCATCGGACGGCTCGCTTCTGATCTGGGCTGGGACCACGATCGGACGGTGAAGATAAAGGCTCGAAGAACAGGGAACAACTCCCCCTTCCCCGACCTTCGATCAGGTGCTTCTCTCTCGTTCGGCGCTCCCTCGGGCATTTGATGTTCCAAGAAGCTTCCTGGGGCCATGCTCTATCGACTGGAGCACTCCGGGGAGCCAGAGGCTCACCGGAGTGGTCCAGCGAGGTCGATGAAGGATGAAGCCCCCAGGTACCTGCAGAAGAATCAAATCGACCCCAACGGGGGTCCTTTGGCATCCCAGCACCTGCAAGAAAGCTCAGCGCACAAAGACAAGGGGCTAGGGGTCTTATTTGGGTCAAAATGAGCGAGAGGGGGTGCGGGCGGTGATCTCCGGCGAAGGGCGGAGGAAGGAGATCTGATCTCCAGATCCGGTGAAGATCTGGTTGAACGAAGGTGCCTGGGGCGTAGGGAAATGGAAGGGTAAGGAGATGGAGGTGAGAGGGTGGTCGGAACACGGTGGGGTACGGTGAATGAGCTCGCCAGAGCGTACCTCCGGCGAACTACGGGTAACCAAACCTACGCTAATTCTAACAACTAAACGCTAATTAAAATACAGAAATGAAATGCAGGAATGAAATCTAACTAAGAAATGTAAAAGGCGCATCTCTTAGACCTGGGGGCCTCCAGGGAGCAGGGCGGACGCCGGAGCTCCGCCGCGACAAAACTCTCCTCCTCCTTGGGCCGAACCGAGGTGCTGGGAACCGCCTCCTGTCACGAGGGCTACACCAGGAACTGATTCAAGCTTATTGGGAGGATGAAATTGGTCAAATTCGGCCAAGGAAGAAGAAGAAATTATTTATAGACATCCCTGGAGACCTTTATTGACTGGCTAATATCTAGGAATCGGTGGCATGTACAAGGGATCCAAGATCTCGGCGAGAATCTCGAAAGATCAGAGAGAAAAATCCGTGAAGAGATCGACGGTGACGGAGCACTGAGTCGAGCGCGAAAAATGCAAGAAAACGGGGGAAAAGACATGTCTGACGGGAGTCAGAGGCGCAGGGGGAGTTGACCGGAGGTCAACACTCCCTGGCCCCTGATTGGTCCACATCGGACCGATCTTGACCCATTTATTTAACATAATAAATGAATTAATTAGGTTTTGCATATAAAATAAAAAATGTTTATAAATTAATGTAGTATTTATTTCTGATTTTTATTTACTTTTTTGATATAATTTATTACGGTTTTATTAAAATAATGTATTTATAAGGGTTTTTATATATATATTTATTTTTATTTTGTTTATTTTATTTTATTATTTTATTTTCTTATTTTATAAATTTATAACTTATTTTGGTGAGTATGAATATATTTTTATTTAATTTTTATGAATTTATTTACATTTTTAAATAAATAAGTATATGTATATGTAGGTATACTTATAGGTATTTTACCTATATATTATATACATTTTATTTATTTAATGAATTTTATTTGTTTTTATTTTGGATTTGTATTTTTAATAAGTTATGTATAATATATACATTATTATAAAAATATAGATGAATAAAGAATAAAAGAATAAAATCCCTTTTTATTTATGTACATTCTTAACATAGGTATTTTGCCTATGTATTACATAAGCTTATTTTATTTTACAAATTCTTTTTAGTTTTCTTTTTAATTTTAATATGTACATGTATTCTATACATTAGTTGTAAAATTATAAAAATATAATTTTGTACAAATAATGAATATTGAATAAATGGAATATTTTAATCAGTACTATGTACAAGGTGGGCCAAAAACCTAACTTCTGCAGATGGACTCCAAAAATTATGAAACCAATTTTCGTTAAATAGTTCTTGGAAAGCTATATACAATTAAAGGTGAGTTTGGGTGATTTGGAGTTTTTATTTGCAAGATATGGGTCTGTGAAGTTGAGATTTTGGCTTCTTATTCTGAGTATAAAATGTACACTGTATATCATTTTTGTACAAAATCAATTTTGTATTTTTATTTACATTATTATCTACACTTTTCATGTATAAAATATTTTTATTTGATGAATAAATAATTAAATGCAAAATAGGTGTCAAAAATGCATAAATGAATGAATAAATAAATGAATTATTTATTGTACACTGGCCCTTATCTCCCCCTACTTTATTCCTTGTCGACCAATTCCATGCTGGCCTTGGTCTCGGGGTTCGGGTCATAAAATATTTGCAATATTTTATTCCTTTTTCTTTTCTTCTCTTTATTCTATAATTTTGCCATTAAAAACCTTACTTTATGTACAATTAATACAATGAATCATGAATGCTATTATATACAAATTAATGCTATTTACCTGCATTTGCTGGGGTTTTTAAGGCCAAAATGATAGAATAAAGGTGATTAAATGGAGATTCATCAGTGATCACAAACATATTGTAAAACCATGATGCTTCCATTCCGAGGGAGTGATGAAACATGTTTGGATTTTAGTGACTCCTCTCAGTAGAGAAGTAATCCGATCCTGGTCCAAGGGTTGAACATTGATCTGAATAAGATTCAGATGTAATGAGAAGATTAGATTTATGATCTTGATTTAATCAAGCATCTGTGAGAGGTATGTGAGATCTGGATTTGAGATGTAATCTCAATGTTCAAGTCACTATACATGGAACATACAATCACCATGTCCTTATCTCCAAGTATCTATGGGGAAAGCACATTATTCTTGAAATGGTTCAAGAATAATTCCATAGTTGAATTATATCCTAGAATTAAGAAATGGATAATTAAGTGTGATTTACTTATCATGGATAATGTGAATTTGATTCACATTATTTCGATGCATGAGAATGGAGATCCAATATAATTAAATGTGATTTGGATATTGTGGATCAGAATAATGTGGATAGCAATATCCAATTATTCTGAATATATTATAAATGTGATTTGTAATGTATTAGAGAGAGCTTGTTATGATTTATATTTGTTGATTAATTATTGGTGCGAATTGGATTCACATTGGATAATTAATTGAAAATGTAAATCGTATTTTATTTTGGGTTGTGAATGTGATTCACATTTTTCCAATTGCAAGATTGCAATATTCACAAAATGATTATGAATTATTTTGTAGAATAATTTACAACAATTGTTGTTGTAAATATTGGAGATACATGTAATCATGCAATCTTAAAAATTGCATTGGAAATCTCCCTTTCCCAATAGGAGAAGGGACATCCACCAGATCCTACAAGGAAAGGGTGGTCGTCCACCCCTCCTATATGGAAGGAGAGAATCTCCTTTCCATTATCTCCTAGATTAATTAATTAATTAATTATGGGATTAAATCATATTGATTTATCAATATATATTTAATCTAAATTAAATTAATTGTTGTCAGTTTTTTACCAACAAAATATTGTCCAATGAAAGAAGCACAAATCAATCTCATCCATTGATTTTGTGTAGTCCATGAATTGTGCTTCATGGACTCCCAAAGAACTATATAATAAGAGGCATCCCTTGCTCTTCTTGGTTACAACAACAACAAGCTCTCTCCTCTATCTCATTCTCACATCTCTCCCTCACTCTCCTTGGGTGGTCGTCCACCTAAACCCTAGAGGGAAGAAGACACCGTCGTCGCCTCGCCGTTGTGTTGCTGCCTCGACGACCCTTGGTTCTCCATCTTCTTTGATAGGCCACACTTCAAAGAAGATGTAAGATCTCATGGGATGAGATTAGGAGTTTTCTAGCTTGGATCAACATCTTGGATTGCGAGAAGCACGCGGTTCATCCCTGCGCTCGCAAGCGTCCCCTCCAAAGATCGGACTTGAGACAGGAGGTCTCTTCTTTTAGAGGTGATCGCAACCATGCTACAAGAGGTATTCCTTTATCTATGTGGTTAGATGAAATGATCTAAGAAGTGTTCTTGTATCACGTGGTTTCATCGAATGAATTTTTTAAATTCCGCTGCATCGAACAACTAGTACGACTAGTCGTTCTTGATCGTATACGATGCGATCCACATGCTTCCGTGATGCGCTTGAGGATCATTTCATATCCTTCAAGTGGTATTAGAGGTCTGAGTCTTTGGATGTGATCCATAAACCTAGGAAGACTTGGGTTCGTTAGGGTTTGCAAAAGTTTTATCGCATTTCATTTTTGCATCTCTGTTTAGTGAATAATTTCGGCCCTGTTAAAAATATTTAAACACAAAATAATCACTGCATTTTATTTTCCATTAAATAAGGAAACCGTGGGATTTGAGTTTGCGTAATTTGGATTCTGTTTACTCAAGTTATGATCATTTTAATGAACATGCATCCACTGTTTCGGGTACTGCGAACTTTGACGTAATTAAGGAGTTAATTACTATTTTGAAAAGCATAGAAATGCATGATAATTACTTAGGTTCTTTTTAAATCAAATTAGTAAACTTTCGAAACTTATTTCGCATGATTTGGATTTAAAAGTATTGAGATATGCTAATTTTAGTAAGTGGGGGTCACTGTTGGAAATTACATTTCTATTCAAGAACTTTATGATTGTCATTTAATCAATTAGTGAAACTAATGATTAATTTCCCGAAGTAATTATGGATAAATATTTGAGAAATATTTTATTGATAATTATTTCCTTAAATGGCATTGCCTTAATTAATAATTGGTTAGATTTGATCTATATCATAATTGGCTGCACAATCATCTTTCCCAACAAACAAACTTACTTGAACAGGATTGGGAATTTGTTTAGTAAATTTCCTTTAATCAAAATTTTTTTGATTATTACTATATGGTATAAGTTGAAAAACTGATTATCATCTCAAGTACATAATGATCGATTTGGCATTATCCTAACTCGAGGCGGATATGGTATCTAGTTGGGGAGCGTTGGGGTAGCAGGTTGCACCGTGAGCGGTCTGTCTCACTCCCGTCGGTACTGGTCATGACAATGGGTAGGGAAGGGATAATGTTGGAGAAATCATGATGTGTTTTCTAATTATTAAAATTCGAATTAATACATACTTTGAGATTATACCATTTTTTCAAGTAATAATCAAGTTTGTTCATTGAATTGGATGGATAATTAATTTAATATGATTAAATTAATTATATCCAAATAAAAACACGCTATTATGAATAGATATGTATTTCCCATAGAAGAATTAATTATGTGAATATGGTTCATGATAATTAATTATAATTTGAATATGAGGTGGATGATGACATAAGTGACATCCATGGTCTCCCATCATGGCAAAGGGTTACGTTGCCAGAGATTGTATGTAGGAGATGCTTGTCCGAAGTGACAGATCTTGCATACAAGCCATTTGGATCGGGCTCTTTTCTTCCCGAAAGAGTAAGGATGTATGTGTAGTGACCCCAATATGGGATCATCATATTATTGTGGCGATATTGGATTGCGCATAGCAAGTGGTATTCCTGTTGACGATTGATTCAATTTACAACGGGTCAACATCATCTTAGGGGTGGTGGGCCTGAGTGTTAAAGACCAAATTGGGAAACGCAAGTTGGACTTGCAAGGCAGAATGTGTTCCTGCTTCTCTTTGTCGGAGTTACAATTTCTCATATTATTGGGATGTGACAGAGGTAAAGAGGAAATCCCGGTTCTTGCTAGAGATATAGCGGTAAGTATATCTCTTTCTTTGAAAGTAACTAAGGGAATGAACTTTCAAAGTTGAAAAAGCAAGACTAATTTGATTAGAAATTCCTTAATAAAATAATTTAAAATTGAATATATAATTATATATATGTTCTAATATAGTGCATTCTTAATTTCAAAAATTGAAGTCCATGAATCCACTTAGCAGGCTTCTGGAGGTCAATCAATTGACTGGATCAAAATATTCGGATTGGATCTGAAATTTGGATCTTGTTCTTTCGGATGAGTGCATATCTTATGTGTTGTGAAAGAAATTATACGCAGACCTAAAGACTCTGTAGAAAATCAAATATAATGAAAAATATGAGGAAGATCATAATCTAGCGAGATGTTACATTCTGGATTCATTGTCAAATGTGTTGCAGAAGCAACATGTGGAAATGGCCTCTTGCTATGATATTATGACAAATCTAAGGGAAATGTTCGGTGATGTGAACCGCACATAGCGTTATAATATAATGAGAGATCTTATTCGTTACAAGATGTAGGAGGGGACCTCTGTCAGAGAGCATGTACTCAAAATGTTTGGGTACCTTTTTGAATTGGAAACCTAGGAGTTGACATGGATGCAGACATGCAAGCTGACTTCATTCTATTGTCGCTCCCTAAGTCTTTCGACAACTTTGTTATCACATTCCACATGAGCAAAGTTGATTTTACTAACGTTGGGCTATTTGCTGCATTAAAGTCTGCTGAAGACATAATGAGGAAGGATGGCCCCTCTGGCAGTGCAATGGTTGCACAAGTCAAAGGAAAGCTTGGTTAGAAGCAAGGTTCTCGGAAGGGCCCAACCCAGAAGAGAAAGAAGAAGGGTCAAGGAGTTGGCTCATCTACCAATGCATCCACTCTGATAGCATCGAAGAAAAATGATGTCTGTCATTACTGCAAGAAGCCAGGGCACTGGAAGCACAATTGTCTGGAATACCTGAAGTCTGCCGACAAAGGTAAAGCCCCTACATGTATGGAATCTATTTTCATCATTGAAACCAGATTTCTCATTGGGCAAGAAGGAAGTTGGTTGTTGATTCTAGTACTTCTGTTCATGTATGCAATTTGTTGCATATATTTTAGGAAACTAAGAATCTCGAAGAAGGGGAGATAGTCATCCATATGAGATCTGATGCAAGTGTTGCAACAGTCACCATCAGGACCTGTCGACTATCATTATCTAGTGGAAGAGCCCTAGTACTTAAAGAGTGTATTTATGTACCTGGAGTCAGAAGGAATTTAATATATGTATCTAAGCTTGTTAGAAATGGATATTCATTCCTTTTCTGTAATAAACTAGTCATAAATCATTATGGTAAACATATTGTGGATGGTATTTTGACTTCTGGTGGACTCTATGTATTGTTCATTGATGAACATGTCATGATTGTTACTACCACTAATAATAAGAAAAACCCTAAAAGATCCATGGAGAATGGAAATCATTCAAACATGATTTGGCATAAAAGGCTTGGTCATTTATCTATTGATAGGATCAATAGATTGATAAAAGATAGATCCTTAAATTTTGTACAGATTCAATCTTTACCAACCTGCGAACATTGTATTTGAGGAAAAATGACTAGGATGCCTTTTCATAACAAAGCTACACGATGTGAAGGTATTCTTGGCCTAATACATACTGATGTATGTAGTCCCTTCAGTACCATGACTTGAAATAGATATTGATATTAGTTGACATTTACTGATGACCATTCACGATACGGGTTTATCTTCCTACTTTCTCATAAATCTAAAACCTTTGAAAAGTTCAAAGAATTCAAGGCTTTGGTTGAGAACCAAACCGATAGGAAGATTAAACGGGTTTGATCTGACCGAGGTGGTGAGTACCTCTCAGATGAATTCAAGGAATACCTTAAAGAGAATGGAATAATCTCCAATCTCACTCCTCCTGGAACCCCCCAACTTAATGGTGTTGTTGAAAGATGCAATAGGACTATCATGGATATGGTCCGTTCAATGATGAGCAAAGCACATTTACCACTTAGTTTCTGGGGATATGCAGTGGAGACTACAATATATATCTTGAACAAGATTCCTAGCAAGTCTATACCTAAGACTCCTCATGAGCTCTGGTATGGAACCAAATCTAGTGTTAATCACTTGAGGGTTTGGGGTTGCTTGGTCTATGCGAAGAACGTGGATGCAAGTAAGCTAGAATCTCGCTCTCGTAGATGTTACTTCATTAAGTATGTTAAAGATAGTATTGGATACCAACTTTATGACCCTGAGACTCAGAAGGTTTTCATCTCTAGAGATGCAAAAATTTCTGGAGAATGACTTCCTTAAGGGTCAAGACAAAAATGAAGTGGAGGAACTCATTGAATCCCATGAGGATTCTAAGCTCCCTGAACTAGAAACTGAAGAGATAAATGAAGATGAAATACCCATACCTCTTCGAAGGAGTTCAAGGGTGGTTGCACTACCTGAAAGGTATGGATTCCATGTGTGAGGAGAAACTGACAATGATTCCTGCTTCATCTGATGAAGTACTCACTGATCATGACATGGATAGATAAATGCTAGCAATGAAGTCAAGGATTGACTCCATGCATAAGAATGGTGTATGGACCCTAGAGGATCCACCTAAAGGGGTAAAACTCAATGGGTGTAAATGGATCTTCAAGAGAAAGATAGGACCTGATGGGAAAGTAGAGACTTTCAAGGCACGGCTCGTAGCCAAAGGCTACATACAGAGAGAAGGCATCGACTACGATGAGATGTTCTCTCTTGTGGCTATGCTTAAGTCCTTCAGGACACTACTAGCTATAGCTGCATCTCTTGACTACGACATCTAGCAGATGGACGTCAAGACGACTTTCCTCAATAGATACATTGAGGAGGATATCTATATGGAGCAACCCCAGGGCTTCATAATTGAGGAAGGTAAAGTATGTAAGTTGAAGAAATCCATCTATCGACTCAGACAAGCTTCTCGTCGCTGGAACATCAGATTTGATGAAACCATAAAGAGTTATGATTTTGTGCAGAATCCTAATGATTGTGTGTACAAGAAGCTTAATGGGAACGTCATTATGTTCATCGTGCTTTATGTAGATGGCATACTTATCATTGGGAATGATACATGGATGATGACTAGTGTTAAGATTTGGTTGTCCCACACCTTTGAGATGAAAGATCTTGGAGAAGCTTCCTACATCTTGGGTATGATTCCTTTCCCACTATTCATCCCCTCTCGCTTCACTCTCTTCCCGGGAGCAATCTAGTTCGAATTCATACGAGGTCCTCTGTTATACGCACTTCCCTCGAGCTAATCTGAGGCTCTATACCAAAAGCACACTTGGAAATTGGCGGCTCTTTCCTGGCAGGCTATAGGCGGCCCGCTTTTACTGGCTTTCGACCTTTGTCAAAGAAAGCCCATCAACCATATATCTGTCTGCTTAAAGTCAAGATGATGGCTGTGCTAAACTTCTGATTGGTGTCCATAGCTTATACCATATGATAAATAAAGCTCCTCAAAAATATAGATGTGAACCATCGGGTCCCGATCTGATACAATCGATACAGGGACACCATGCAACCTGGACTTTTGATCTTCTTTAATCAGATGCATAATAAGTGGTGGAATTGGTACTCCATTCACGAGATGGATTCTAAACATCAAGACCTGGTCCCCCTTCTGATCGCGATAGTTAGTGATTAGTCGACGCCTTCCTCTGGAGCTATGAGTGCTCAGTTCAGCCTGCGATCCGGCAGTCAGCTTTCCTAGTTCCCTTGGAGTAGGGGCGGGGCATCTGTGAATGAATCCTTTGGCTTTCCCTCATACAAGGGAAGGTAGTACTCACTATATATCAGGGGCTCACACGGGGACAATATAGAGAGGTTTTTATGAGAGCAATCAACCAACTCCCTTAGACTTAGTCCTAGTCCGCTGAAATATCTGTTTTTTTGGAGGTACAAGATAGTTCTATAAGTCCTGGTATGCTACTTATGCTCCTTCTCCAGAAGAAGAAAAAAAGGGGATATTAGGATTATCACAACATGGGTACATTAAGAAGATTCTTGAATCATTCTGTATGGATAGTTCCAAGAAAGGTTTCCTCCCCTTAAGACATGGTATCCACCTATCAAAAGGTATGGCTCCTCAAACTATTGAGGAAAAGAAAGCCATGGCTAGATGCCCATATGCATCGGCTGTAGGAAGTTTAATGTATGCCATGATGTGTACTGGACTAGATATCTGTCATGCAGTGGGAGTGGTAATTCGTTACCAATCCTGCTATGGAGAATAACACTGGAAGGCAGTGAAGACCATTTTCAAGTATATAAGACGGGCACAAGATTATGTGTTGTCTATGGAGATGGTGATCTTCAAGTCTTAGGATATACAGATTCAGATTTCTAGTCAAATATAGATGATCGAAAGTCGACATCAGGGTTTGTGTTCCTACTGAATGGTGGTGCTACAATCTCGAGAATCAAGAAGTAGGACACTACAACATATTCAACAATAGAAGCTGAATACATTGCCGTATCAGACACTGCAAAAGAAGCGGTGTGGTTACGCAAGTTCATCCTGGAACTTGACGTAGTTTCCTCCGATACTCCCATCCCATTACTATGCAATAACATAGGAGCCATTGCCAAAGCGAAAGAACCCAGATGGCATCAAAATAGTAAGCACATGGAAAGGAAATACCACATCATTCAGGAGATTCAAAAGCATGGTGATATGGTCATCACCAAGGTGGGATCTACCGACAACGTTGTTGATCCTCTTACCAAATCTTTGACACAGAAGGTTTTCGACCAGCATGTAATGAATATGGGTTTAAAGGATTGTATCTGAATTGTTCTGAGGGCTAGTGGGAGATTGATAGCCATGTGAGCCCGAGGAGAACCATTCCTACAATAAATGTTATTGTAATGTTTGACTTATAAATAAAAGTTATTGATTATTTTCACTCCCATTCTGAGATTGAATGATTGAATACACTATAAGGTCCCTCTATACAATTAGGGTTATGTACCATGGACATCTTAATGATCATACCATTGTTGATTCAATATTTATATCATAGAGGATGGTGCTTGGATGAATATCTAAGGAGTTAGATAGAGGACTCATCAAGCATCGTCAAATTATTGTTAAGAGATGATCTCCAAACTGAGTAGGAGATGACAATCCTTTCTCATTAGGCCGATATTTGATTGACCTCTTGATGCAGGTCCTGTACATTAGAAAAGAGTTTCAGAGGTGTCAGATTAGTTAGGTCAAAGAGTTGACTTAACGAGATCGAGATAACCAAAGTCCTATATCGTATACTATCACGATATGGGCACACATCCTCTGACCGGAGATAGATGTCTTACTATATGTCTAAGTATGTACATTTGGCAGACCAATAGGTTTATGACCTAAACAATGTCTATACACCGGCGAGCTGGTGTGCATATGAGGGCATATGAGTAATACGATCTCTCAAAGGGATCATACAGGTTCACTTGTGAAACGCAAGACATGAGCTCACTCATGAGGTATTGGTACCGATCAAATTCCATGCATGGTCGTCGTGCCTTGTAATCATGATAAGAATGTGTAGGTATGACATATGCTTTGTGAAAGAATATGATCGATACCAACTCCCAATGACCAAGATTGAGAAACTTATTGATAAAACCCTGAAGATGATGGTGTTAAATTGATCTTTATCTTTAGGTTGATCATAGGTCTTCCAGTATGGATGATGTACACGTATTAGGAATACCTGAGGGTGATGTGATCATAAATGATTTTAAAACCATGACGCTTCCATTCCGAGGGAGTGATGAAATAGGTTTGGAGTTTAGTGACTCCTCTCTATAGAGAAGTAATCTGATCTTGGTCCAAGTGTTGGACATTGATCTGAATGAGATTCAAATGCAATGAGAAGATTAGATTTACGGTCTTGATTTAATCAAGCATCTGTGAGAGGTACGTGAGATCTGGATTTGAGATGTAATCTCATTGTCCAAGTCATTCTACGCGGAACATACAATCGCCATATCCTTATCTCCAAGTGTCTATGGAGAAAGCGTATTATTCTTGAAAGGTTTCAAGAATAATTCCATAGTTGAATTATATCCAAGCATTAAGAAATGGATAATTAAATGTGATTTACTTATCATAGATAATGTGAATTTGATTCACATTATTTGGATGCATGAGAATGGAAATCCAATATAATTAAATGTGATTTGATTATTGTGGATCAGAATAATGTGGATTGCAATATCTAATTATTCATAATAAATTATAAATGTGATTTATAATGTATTAGAGAGAGCTTGTTATGATTTATATTTGTTGATTAATTGTTGGTGTGAATTGGATTCACATTGGATATTTAATTGAAAATATAGATCGTATTTTATTTTGGGTTGTGAATGTGATTCACATTTTCCAATGACAAGATTGTTATATTCACAAAATGATTATGAATTATTTTGTAGAATAATTTACAACAATTGTTTAAATATTGGAGATACATGGAATCATGCAATCTTGAATATTGCATTGGAAATCTCCCTTTCCTAATAGGAGAAGGGACGGCCACAAATTCCTACAAGGAAAGGGTGGCCGTCCACCCCTCCTATATGGAAGGAGAGAATCTCCTTTCCATTGTCTCCAAGATTAATTGATTTAATTTTGGGATTAAATCATATTGATTTATCAATATATATTTAATCTAAATTAAATTAATTGTTGTCGGTGTTTTACCAACAAAATATTGGCAAATGAAAGAAGCACAAATCAATCTCATCCATTGATTTTGTGTAGTCCATGGATTGTGATCCATGGACTCCCAAAGTACTATATAAGAAGAGGCATCCCTTGCTCTTCTAGCTTACAACAACAACAACAAGCTCTCTCCTCTCTCTCATTCTCATGCCCTCTCTTCCTCTCTCTCCTTGGGTGGCCGTCCACCTAAACCCTAGAGGGAAGAAGCCGCCGTCATCGCCTCACTGTTGCGCTGCCTCCTCGACGAATCTTGGTTCTCCATCTTCTTTGGTGCGCCACGCTCGCAAAGAAGATGATGTAAGATCTCATGGGATGACATTAGGAGTTCTCTAGCTTGGATCAACATCTTGGATTGAGAGAAGCACGCGGTTCATCCCTGCGCTCGCAAGCATCTCCTCCAGAGATCGGACCTGAGATAGGAGGTCTCTTCTTTTAGAGTCTTGATCGCAACCATGCTACAAGAGGTATTCATTTATCTATGTAGTTATATGAAATGATCCAAGAAGTGTTCTTGGATCATGTGGTTTCATCGAATGAATTTTTTAAATTCTGCTGCATCGAAGAACTAGTGCGACTAGTCGTTCTTGATCGTATACGATATGATCCCCACACTTCCGTGATGCGCTTGAGGATTATTCCATATTCTTCACATTCCCTTATTTACATTCAATGTAAGAGATACACTTACCATTATATCTCAAACAAGATCTAGGATCTCCTTCTTACCATTGTTATATCCCAATAATATGAGAATCTGTAACTCAGTTAAAAGGAAGTGGAAACTCATTTCGCCTTGCAAGTCCAACTTTCATTTCCCAATTCAGTCTTTAACACCTAGGCCCACTACTCCTAAGCCTATGTTGACCCGTTGTTAATTGAATCAACCGTCAACATGAATAGAACTCAATATGTGCAATCCAATATTGCTCCAACAATATGAGGAATCGATATTGGGGTCACTACACATACAACCTTACTCTTTTTAGAAGAAAAGAGCTCAATCCATGTGCACTTGTATGTAGGAGCTATCACTTCGGTCATACGTCTCCAGCATACTATTCATGGTGACGGAATCATTCGCCTTGATGGGAGACCATGGATGTTATTTATATGTTCTTCTATATCCCATTCAAATTTTAATTAATTATTGTGAATCATATTCACATAATCAATTATTCCTAGGAAATTACATTTCTATTAAAAATGGAGTATTTATTTTAATTTATTAAATCATATTTAATAAATTATCAATCCAATCAATCAACCAACAAACGATTAGAGTTTGCTTGATATTACCATATAGTATAAGCTCTCACAAATACGTATTATTTTGTATTTTAATAATTAGAGTACAACTTGGCTTACTCATATTATTCTTTCCTCAAAATGGATCCGGCCAGTACGCTCAAGTTATGCTGGAGGAAGCAATTCCTTGACATGCAAGGTGGTAATTAGTAAATCAAGCCAACATAGTCGAACTCGACACCTTCATCATTATGATTGATAACACAACAACAACAAAGCCTTTTCCCACAATTAATTAGGGCCGGCTACATGGATTCTTCGCCTCCATTCAGATCTATCTTGGGTCAATCTCAGGCTTATATCCAAAAAACTATGATCCCTTCGTATAGTCTCTTTCCAACACTTCCTGGGCCATCCTCGCCCTCTCTTAGCCGGCTCAACATCCCAATACTCGCATCTTCTAACCGGTGCATCAACTGACCTTCTTTGCAAATGACCAAACCATATTAAGTGGTTTTCTCGCATCTTATCCTCGATCGGAGCTACACCAACTTTCTTTCTGATTGCATCATTTCGAATCCGATCTTTACGTGTATGTCCACACATCCATCTTAGCATTTTCATTTCTGCTACAGCCATTCTCTGCACATGTCTATGGTTCACAGGCCAACATTCAGACCCTTAAAACATAGCAGGTCTCACGACTACTTTGTAAAACTTTCCTTTAATTTTTAAATGAATTTTCTTATCACATAGAACAGCGGAGTTTTCTAATTGATAACAATACAAATAATATAAATGTACTTGTAGTTTTATCGACTATCTTCGATGACCGACACTATACTATATAGAGTAATCACTCAAAGATTTAGGCATCTTTAAAATAATTTTAAGGACCTGAATTTCTAGCCATAATAAGCAAACATGTTTTGTATGTAACAGTTGTCCTACAACTATTGTAAGTCATGAAACATACATTCAATGGCTAATGATGATTAATAATTTATTTTCAAAATTATAAGGCATAAAATTAATCATGGAAAAATTACAACTTCCATGATTTCCATTGAATGTACACGCATTAAGTAAAGAGATTTGATGATCCAATCATCATCCAACTCATCTCTATAAATATGGAATGTCTAGTGTAAACAGAGTCAGAAATATGCGAAATAAATTTGAACATTTTTCCGGTTTGATTCTCTACTTAATTTAAGTGTTTACTTCATGGTTCATGATGGGAAAATAGTAAGCAAAAATCATTTCCTTACAGATTTGTAAATACATGCAAAAACAATATCGCGGGGGGAACTTTTTGAATTACATTCTTGCACTTTTGGTGCCAATAAAATACTACTATTTTGGAACATATTTAGACTTTCTAAATACATTTTAATAACCAAAAAACACTCCCAAATAGTGCACAAATAGTAGGTTTATATTTCAACGACAAACCCATTCGAACCTTGCATCCAATGCAAAACAACGAGTTCCCACGCATTCGATTTCAAAATCTTGTTCACCTAGTATTTCGAATCATATCCAAGACATTTACCAAGGCTTTGATACCACTTGAAGGTTATAGGAAAAACATTAAGCATGCCACGGAAGCATGAAGATCGCATCATATGCAATCGAGATTGACTAGTCATACTAGTTGCTCGGGGCTGCATAATTTAAAAAATTTCAAATGATGAAATCACGTGATTTGCGAACACTTCTAGAATCGTTTCATAAAGATCACAAATGGATTCAAAGGAATACCTCTTGAAGTGTGGTTGCGATCGTCAATCTCTAAAGTAAGAGACTCTCCTGTCTCTAGTCCGATCCAGCAAAGGTCGCACTTGTGGGCACGTGGATGAGACGTGCGCTTCCCGCAATCGAAGTTGATGATCCAAGCAAGGAGTCTCTTGATTTCATCTCACGAAATCTGATGCTTTCTTTACGAGCAAATCACACGGAAGAAGACAAAGATCCACGAGCAGTCAATCCAGCAGCACAACGATGCGGCGATGACGGCGACGTTCTCTAAGACAACATATGGATGGCCAAATGTTGAGAGAGAGCGAGAGAGAGTTGGAATGTAGAGAGAGAGAGCGAGAGTTGTAGTCTTCTTAATGTGTGAAAGAAAAGTCTACGCCTACCCATTCTTTAATACTAAATTGGATGGTGCAAATGCACTCCTAATGCAAATTAATGGTTTAAATTTTTTTTGTAAAAATTTACAACAATAATTAATTAAGTTTAAAATAAATTAGATATGTTGTAAATAATCTCAATATCTTTTCTTTCAATTAAATCAAAAGTATCTCAAATGAAATAAGACTAGAGAGCCTCCTGCTATGTAAAGGGGAAGGAGAAAGACTCCTCCCCCTTAAACATGGTGGACGACCACCTTGATTGGAGAGAGAACATCTCTCTCCAATCCTAATGTAATTTCATTACATTAAGTCTTATTTTGTGGAATATTTTATCAACAAAAATATCACAAATAATTATTATAAATTATTTGTGATAGTTGCAAATAAAACTATTAACAATTATGAATCAAATTCAACCACCCAATAGAATGTAAATTACATTTACAATTAATTGTACAATGTGAATCCAATTCACATCAATATTTAATTTGTAAATCTTATTTACAATTAACTATCTATAGTATATTATAAATCACATTTATAATATTTATGATTAATATGGATAGTTATATCATCCTTGACAATTAAATCATATTTTATTTGCTTGGATGTCCATTCGCATGTGCCCAAATAATATGAATATCTTTTACATTATTCACATCTTTGATAATTAAATCATATTTAATCATCTTGGATACTCTTCACATATGTCCAAATAATATGAATCATACTCGTATTATTCATGATAATTAATCACATTTAACTTTCAATTTTCCTTAACGCTTAGATACATTATCAACAAAGGAATTATCCTTGAACTCTTTCAAGAATAATGCGCTTTCTCTGCAAATACTTGGAGGTATTGATAGGTCAATTGTACATTCCATGTATAGCGACTTGAATATTGAGATCATATCTCAAAACCAGATCAAAAGGAACTCTCAAAGATATTTGATTAAATCAAAGCTGTAAATCTAACCTTCTCATTGCATCTAAATCGAATTCAGATCAATGTCCAGCATTTGGATGAAGATTAGATTACTTATCTAATGTGAGGAGTCACTAAAATCCAAACCTATTTCATCATTCCCTCGGAATGGAAGCATCGCAGGTATAAAATCATTTGCGATCACATCACCCTCGAGTATTCCTAATACTCATATATACTGTATACTGGAAAAACCTAGGATAAACCTGAAGTTTTAGATCTTAGTTAGACTGTCTTCTTCAAGGTTTCATCATTAAGTTTCTCATTCAATCATTGGGAGTTGGTATCGATCATATACCTTCCAAAAGCATATGTCATACCTAGGTATTGGTCATATACTTTCCAAATGCATATATCAAACCTACAAATTTAGTCAAGCTTCCAAAGCAAGACGACCATGCATGAAATTTGATCACAATATCTCATGAGTGAGCTCATGTCTTCCAGTTCATTGATGACCTATATAATTCCTTTTAGAAATCATATTACTCATATGTCCTTGTATGCACACCAGCTTGCCGATATACAGATCTTGATTAGATCATCAACCTAGTGGTCTGCTAAATATACATACTCAAACATATAGTAACACATATGTCTCTGATCAAAGGATGTGTGCCTATATCGTGATAGTATATGACATAGGTCTTGGTTATCTCGATCTTGTTAAGTCAACTCTTTGGCCTAACTTATCTAATACATCTGAGTCTCTATTTCTATGCAGAGGACCTGCATCAAAAGATCCATTAGATATCAACATATAGAGAAGAATTACCATTTTCCTCTTAGGATGGAGATCCTCTCTTAATATTCACTTGACGATGCTTGATGAGTCTTTAATTTAAATCTTTAGATATCATCCAAGCACCAACCTTTATGATTCAACATTTGAATCAACAGTTGTATGATCATTAAGATGACCATGGTACATAACTCTAATTGTACTAAGAGACCTATCAAGCAAATTAGTTATTCTTCATTTCAGATTAGGGAATGATTTGCAATAACATTTATTGCATAATAGCTTGCCGTAGACTCGCATGTCCAACATTATGGTCAAATTATCTTGTCCATTTTATTGGTGATCATCCAACGTGAAAGTCCATTATGAACATGTGTAAAGTAGGTTTTGGGCACTATCGTATGGATGCGTCCTAACCTCTGAACATATGATATTGTACCTATGAACAATGTGGGGTTTGCTCTCTCAATACAATGTTAAATTTAATCCATTTAATTAGTTAACTTGCACTTAATAGTCCCAATTTTAGAGCATATGTTGTCACTTGATTAAGTATGAACAACCAAGAACACATCGTCTATTGTTCATCCCTGATTCCTTTAAAATCCAAAGTGATAAATCAAGAAGGATTTGGAAAGGCCAATGCAAATGAAAACTATGTGCAAGGTCATGTTAAGAGAAACTTATAGTGCATCCCTGCTCTCTCCATGTTGATGCTAGACTGAATTAAAATTTGTATATAAATGAATGCAAGTTGAGCAAGTTGCACCTAAACATGCATTTATTAGCGGGAAAATAATTTTATTGATTTGAGCTAAATGAAACGTATTTAAGGCATCTAATGAATCTTTAGAGATGAGTGGATCTCTTAAGATTAGTCAGTGTATCCTTATTTATGGTTCAAGCACATAAAATATGACCTAAATAAATCTCTAAGAGCCATATACCTAAACCCTAAATCATACACTCAAGTTGAGTCCCATCGTGGTTAAGGGTGAAACAGACTCAACACACACAAACAATAGTCCATAGTTCGCATTATTTAAATATTATACAACACAAAATAACATAATAAACAAAACAAACAACTTGATAATCTTCAAGTTCTTGAATGAATTTTCTGTGGCCCCTCTCACCTGGAACTCTGGAACTTTGAACTTCCGAGCATTGTACATATCTCTTCGAGCATCCTTGGATCCATAGGCCCTGCCAAAAAAGAGAGATGGTTAGATATATCAAAGAATTATCAAGCAGCTAACACGCTACATCACATTAAATAGAACATAAATAATGCAGCAATACATCACAGAACAGATTGACCTAAATAAAGAATAATCAACTTAACAAAAATATAAAATCCAGTTAATTATATTAATGAAGTAATCTCCTTGGCAAAGACGTCATCTGATGAACCACTAACTGGCTAAAGTTGGATGGATGAAAATGGGCAGTTTTGCGGAGTGAGGGTCTATGATGTCCACTAGGGAAGATGAGTAGTGACCATCTAATCAAAAGATCAGACGATTGAATTTTGGGCACGTGGGAGATGATCTGGAGCATCTGATCAGATGAAATCAGACAACTCCGGTGAGAGGTGGGTTAGGACAAAGAAGTGGCTACGTGGAGGGACTCGATTGGGCCATGTGGCCTAATCAGATAAAAAGAAAGATGAATAAATCAATATAAAATCCAAAATAAATAATTGGGATTTTAATTAAAAAAAAACTTTCAACATGAAAGTTGTATATCTCATTAAGATATACAACTTTCATATAGAACTCAAAGTAAGAATAAATCATAAGTACATAATATTATTTTTGCAAGCATAGTTTTTTTATTTCAGTATTTTTTGGATTTTTACTTTATGAATAATATTAGGACAAAAATATATACAATATTAATCTAATTTTTTTGACTTTTAATAAGTACAAAAACACAAAATATAGGCACATTAATATATTTATTTATACAAATGTAATTAGGGTTAATTATTTATACAAGGTTAATTATTAAATTAATTTAGTTGTTATTTATTCTTAATGAATTACTTAAGCTAGAGGATTAATAAATCCAAATAATGATGATAAATCTGGGATTTATCAACCTCCTTTCATAATATTGTAGATCAATTAACGTTGTTTTGTTCTTGGGTATATTAATGTGGTGAATATGTTATTTGCCAGTTAATAATTGAGCAGTTGTCTAGCCTCTTGTCCATTATCAAGACTTGTAAATTAAACGAATATAGTGTTAGTCTATTGTAGTCGTGTGTCATTTATATGTGGTTGGTACAATCTGTGCATTAGAGTTCAGAGCTCTACATTAGGCTGAGTGCTCTATCGGGTCATTGGTATGATGGCTCAAAGTTGCATTTAGCGAATATTATGTTCTGGTTGGTGTATATTTTTTTTAACTTTTGGCTGGATGTTATGTTACTCTTCCTTTGACTTCCTTTGTAATATGTCTTAGGAAAGACATGTGACTTGGAGGTTGCACCCATCTTCAACATGGTCTTGTGATCTTTTACCAAAGGGATGCCCACAAAAGCACCACTATAATTTTTCCATGTGATTATTATTGTTACTTGGATACTCCTAACAACATGCATTGCTAAGGACATGTCCTTGCAATACGCTCGGGACCATGTGTGAAATGCTCACATATTTTTGTGTGTAACATACTTGTGCTATTTTTGTTTCCACAACAACAAGGCATTCTCCCATATTTTGGGTTCAATCAAACTTCAAAAAATGCTTCTTGAAAGTTTTCTGAACGTGGCAAAAGTGACGGAGGGTGGGCAGAGAGATGGGCGTTGGGAGTGGAGGAGAAAGGGAGTTGACTGGAGTTTTTCTCTTAACGAAGAGGGCTGGAAGGTGGTCACCAGTAAGAGAAAGGTTGCTCGGAGAGGTCCTCAGTGTTTTCGGTGTGGGCGGTTAGGCCATCGGGCGGATTCATGTGTGGAGGAGACTCGTTGCTTCGCGTGCGCCGGGGTTGGCCATCGAAGCTTCGAATGCAAAAGGTCGAGTCGTCTGCGCGTTGAAGGTTGCACTGCTAATCGTGTAAAGATTATGCCTGAGGTTGTAGATGCTCAGAAACTCCTGCCAAAGCACAGAACGACGATGGTCACTCCGAGGGGTCATTCCTTCGTAAAAGTGGTGAAGGAGGGACCTCATTGTCCTGCGGAGTTGCCAGTGAATGGTTTTCTAATCGGTAGATCGGACGGACCTTCGGAGGTGGTTGCCGCGGAGGTTTCCTCGCTTCTGGGGGAAACTTTCATGGGAGACGTCGTCGGGCTTTCTCCTGGACTGTTTCTTGCTCGTGGCCTCTCGACCGGAGATGTCGATGTTTTACTGGCTGGTGGGGGTATTTTGAAAACGTCATGGAAAAGGCCACGATTCGCTGATGGAGAGGTAACTCTCACCCATTTTGTTCTCCACTTGCATGGAGTTCCTTTCCTCTCACGGTCTGAGGGAAGGTTAAGAGCATTATTTCATGGAGTTGGAGAGGATCTGGTCTTGCTCTCTGACGGCTTACTTCCGAGAACGGACGCGGCGGTGGTGACAGTGGCGGTGTGGTTAACGGGTCGTCCACCAGACCACTTGCTGCTCAGGGTGGGGCGTGCAACCTTTTGGATACTTCTTGAGGAGGTACATCCTCCACCACCACCGCACGCGGCAGAGCTACGACAGCGTTACCATGGGGAGATGAAAGATCTGGTCGTCATCAAAGACGGATTTCCTGGAGAGGTTTACGAAGATACATCATCATTATCGGCTGGCAAGGATTCTAATGCATTAAAGGTAAGATTTTTAAATGCAATTTCTTCTCAATGTGATGCAACGGCTGGCACGGATTCTGAGGCATTAAAGGTTGATGTCCTATGTGAGCGTGTTGCCGAAAATATAAAGCTGGATTTGGATGCTTGTGATCTGATCCGGATTTCATCTTGGACCCAAAGTTTGGTGGTTGTGCGAACCCGGGATTTGATGTCTCTAAACTCGGGTCTTCCGAAGTGCTTGGTTTCTTTACTTTGGATCCGAAGTGCACCCCTTTCTACCAACCCTCCTCGGATCCACACAGAGCCTCTGCCACCAGTGATGTGCTCGCCTCGAACAAGCTCCTGGAGAGGTCTCCTTTGCCTCTTGGTTGTCACCAGAACATCCAGGAGATCGAACACGGTCGGGCTACTTCGGCTACTTCTCATGTGGACCTTCCCCTTACAGTGGCTTGCAGCAGTGCTGTGGATCTGGTATTATGCAGCGGGACTGGAGTACTATCGGTGGATTTGAGCCGCTTCTTTGCATCGGAAACACAACCGTTAGGCAGCAATGGGATCGTCGTTCTGGCTTCAGAGGTTGGTAAAGTGGTTGACCTTCCTGAGGAAGATGAAGACAAGGATATGAATTTCGCCTCGCGTAACTCTGTGGAGGGGTCTTCTGAAGGAGACTACGAGCAACACCGCAAGAAACTCTACAGACCGCGAAAGGAGAAATCTAGAAGGAACGGGGAATCTGTTACCACTACTCCTCAAGTTTCGGCGAGGGAATCAATGAAGTTAAATATGGCTAAGGTGGCGGTTGTGATCCCTGTCATCGGGAGAAATGAGGTTATTTAATGAAGATAACCTCCTGGAATGTACGGGGGTTAGGGAACCCTGAGAAGAGAGGTGCTATAGGATCTCGTCTGAATGATTGGTTAGCGGATATTATTTTTCTACAAGAGACAAAGCTCGGTGATTTCCCGGACATTATGTGGAGTCTATCGGTCTGAAGCGAGTTAATAATTTTTCAGTACTTAATGCTGTGGGCAGTGCTGGTGGTATCGCTATCGCATGGAATTGGGAGTTGTTTGAATCGGTGTCGGAGAGAAGGGGCACTTTTATTCTAACGGTTGAGCTACTAAAAAGGTTTTCGGACTCCTAAATACTACTTTCATGTGTCTACGGACCAACTGATCAATCGTTGCGCGATCACCTCTGGGTTGAGTTGCGGGATGTGAGAGAGGCTTTTCCCAATGCAGCATGGATTATGGCTAGTGACTTCAACGTCACGATGTTCTCTACTAACAGACCTGGGTTGAGGGGAGGACATGATCCGGGATCAGAAAGTTTTGTTGACGTGGTTGGAGAATTGGAGCTGGAGGTTCTAGATGCAACGGACATCAAATACACTTGGAGAAATTTCGGGTCTCGATCCAGGATTGACCGCTTCTTGGTATCTCCAGAGGTTCTGCAGTTGTTCCCCTTGTGTGGTGTTTCCTCTCGACCGAGATCTAGATCTGACCATTCTCATCTCATTTGGGACTCTGGTAGTGGGGATGCCCCGCGCTCTTTCTTCAGGTTTGAGAGGACGTGGTTGCTAGAAGATGGCTTTCGTGAGATGGTGGCTGATCATTGGCGATCAGTGGTGGGGGAGGGTTCGGCAGTTTCCCGTTTATCACAAAAATTAGTGAGCCTGAAGAAGAGGCTGAGTGAGTTCAAGCGAGAGGTAAGAGAGACAAGGAGGGCCAGCAGAACAGTTGCAGAGGAGGGGATAACTCAGCTAGATAGATTAGAAGACTTCAGAGATTTGATGGAAGATGAGCTAAAAAAGAGAAAGGATTATATGAGCTCTATCGTCCTGGATGATAATAAAAGAGCGGTAGAATGGAAGCAAAGGTCTAGACAGAAGTAGATCAGAGAGGGTGATGCGAATACAAAATTCTTTCACGCTGTGGCTAGTGGGAGGAGAAGGAGAAATCTAATCCGATCTGTGATGGTGGGGGAGTCGAGAGTGGAGAGAGAGAAGGAGATTGGGAGGGCATTGGTGAACTACTTTCATGATCTCTCAAGAAGGGTGGGACCTAGAGCGTGGAGGTGGACGGGTTCCAGGGCTCCTAGGCTCTTGCCTAAGAAGTCTGTACGTCTGATCAGTGAAGGATATTGAGAATCCTCAAGCGCATCACGGAAGCGTGACGATCGCATCGAATACGATCGGGGCGACTAGTCGTACTAGTCGCAAGGTGCAGCGGAATTTAAAAAATTTTAAATCAAACGATGAAACCACATGATCACGAGAACACTTCTCGGATCGTTTCATCAAACCACAAAGTATAAGGAATACCTTTGAAGCGTGGTTGTGATCGCGAGATCCCAAACAAGAAATCCTCCTGTCTCAAGTCCGATCCACGAAGAACGCACTTGTGGGCATGATGATGAGTCGCGTCCCTCCCGCAATCCTTTATGAATATCCAAGCAATAGATCCCCTGATTTCGTCAAGCAAAATCCGTCGTCTTCCTCTACAGCAAGTAGCCACGAAGAAAAAGGAGATCCTCGAGTCGTCGAAGACGAAGGCGAGAACTTCTCTCCTTTCTCAACAATGGTGGTCGGCCACCCTATGGAGAGAGAGAGCACGAGAATGAGAGGGAGAGAGAGAGAAGTAGAGTAGGCGTCTACTTGGTGTAACTTTCAAGGGCTAAGGCTACCCTCTTTATATATTAGTTTGGGATCCAATGGATCTCAATCCATGGCTCTCATGGATGCAACAGTCATTGTAATCCAAGAGCCATCCAACGGCTATGATTGTTGTTGGTTAAAAACCAACAACATTAATTTATATTAAATTAAATATATGTTGAATTATTATCAACACAATTTAATTAGCATAAATTAATTTATTAAGAGATAATAAGTCAACAAATAAGAGGAGACAACAAGCCCTCCTAAAATCAAGGAGGTGTCACCTATGACTAAGTCATAGGTGACGCCACCTATGATTATAGGTGGTTTTGTATCCTTTTATTTATATTATTATTTCTTAATTATTTGCAATAATTATTATTGCAATAATATCCACCAAATTAATTCCAAATTAATTTGTGAATATTTCAATCATGCCATTGAAAAATATGTGAACCATATTCACATCCCAAACTAATTTGTAAATTACATTTCCAATTAATTAACTAATGTGGATCCAATCCACATTAATAATTAACAAATGTTATTTACAATATTTCTCTCTCTCTCTCTCTGATATATTATAAATCTCATTTATAATATACACAGATATTCTGGATATCACTATCCACGATCTGCTTATCCTTGATAATTAAATCCCATTTAATTATCTTGGACAATCATTCTCTCAACATGAATCTTATTCATATTGTACTTGATAATTAAATCTCATTTAATTATCTTGGACACATTCTCACAATATGAATCTTATTCATATTATACTTGATAATTAAATCTCATTTAATCATCAAAACCTTCTTTCTTGGATACTAAATTCATCATAGGAATTATTCTTGAACTCCTTCAAGAATAATGTGCCTTCTCCGCAGATACTTGGAGATAAGGACAGGGCGATTGTATTGTTCCATGTATAGTGACTTGGATGTTGAGATCTCATCTCAAATCCAGATCTAACGGACCTCTCATAGATGCTTGATTAAATCAAGTCCATATACTTTCTTCTCATTGCATCTGAATCGCATTCAGATCAATGTCCAACATTTGGACTAAGATCAAGTTACTTCTCTACTGAGAGGAGTCACTAAAATCCAGACCTGTTTCATCACTCCCTCGGACTGGAAGCGTCATGGGTGTACAATCGTTTATGATCACATCACCCTCAGGTATTCCCAATACCTGCACATCTTGCATACTGGAAGACTAATGATCAACCTGAAGATGAAGATCTATTTTATACTGTCTTCTTCAGGGTTTGATCACCAAGTTTCTCAATCTTGGTCATTGGGATTTGGTATCGATCATATGTTTTCCCAAAGCATATATCATACCTTCAAATTCTTGTCATGCTTCCAAAGCACGACGACCATGCATGGAATTTGATCGGTCCCAATACCTCATGAGTGAGCTCATGTCTTCCGGTTCATAAGTGAACATGTATGATCCCTTTGAGAGATCGTATTACTCATATGCCCTTATATGCACACCAGCTCGCCGGTGTATAGACCTTGATTAGGTCATCAACCTAATGGTCTGCCAAATGTACACACTCGGACATATAGTAACACATCTGTCTCTAGTCATAGGATGTGTGCCTATGCTGTGACAGTATTCAACATAGGACTTAGGTTATCTCGATCTCGCTAAGTCAACCCATTGACTTAACTAATCTGATACCTTCAAATCACTATTCCCATGCAGAGGACCTGCATCAAGAGGTCGGTCAGATATCAGCCTATGTGAGAAAGGATTGCCATCTCCTACTCAGGCTGGAGATCATCTCTTAATAATCATTTGACGGTGCTTGATGAGTCATCTATCTAACCCATTAGATATTCATCCAAGCACCAGCCTCTATGATTCCATTAATGAATCAACAGCTGTATGGTCATTAAGATGGCCATGGTACATAACCCTAATTGTACAGAGGGACCTATTATGCAAATTATTTATTCTTCATTTCAGATCAGGGAATGATACGTGCAATAACATTTATTGCATAATGGCTCGCCGTGGGCTCGCATGTCCAACAATCTCCCACTAGCCCAAAGAGCCATCAATGGGCTAATCATTTAAACCCACACTCATGTGACAATCATAGGCTATTTAGAAAATAGCTAGGTAAGCTGATCAGTCACTCTGTTCCCGCGAGACTACGCCAAGTCCTTTTACGGTACTTGCATATCCCCAGTAACAGTGCTCGCATCTAAAGCGAATGTTGCATCTAATGCAACTAATACTCAATCTTGTCAGTCATAGTATCCTTGATACTACAACTCAAGGAAATATTATTATAAACAGCATGTAATTTCTATTATCCTTATTAGAATACCCTTATCCCTGGAGATCTCTATCTCCTAAGGTATTCGCAGTTAAGACTTTTTAGATCTCCATCTAAAAGTCTTAATTTCTTGAAGATAAGACTTAGAGATCACTATCTCTAAAGCCTTGTCATCTTTGAAGATATTGTTATTACTGCAATTAAGTAATCTATCTCCATAGTAGGATTAGTATCAGTTTACTGCTCCCACTGCATGGTAGATATCTGGATTTTGTACACATCTAGCATACTTTCAGCTTTTCGTAACTGATGCACAAAAGGGCAACCAGTTTTAGCATTCACTTCCTCAACTCTTTGAGGTTCTATCCCTTTAGATAGGTCAGTACCAAATCTTTAAGGTAAGAAAGCCTTTCTTGGAATTTCCATAAAATGGAACATGTCCAAGGTGTACTACAAAAGTAACAGTCCCAATACCCTCTTTTCTTTGCTTCTGAACACCTTCAGAACTAAGATCCAAGAGGCATCTTTTGAGATCATATCTCAAGGTATGGAATAGCCAGGTCATAAAACACTTATTATCATCCTTATATCATTCCAAATGATTAGGATATTATCTACATTTAGCATGATGAACACAATGGCACTCCCACTAAGCTTCACATGGTTCATCAAGATTCTATTTGAAATTATAACAATTATAATTTCATCAAATCTTATGTTCCAACGACAATAAGCTTATTTGAGTCCAAAGATGGAGTTCTTTAGCCAGCACATCTTGCATTCCTCAACCGTGAAGCCCTGGGGCTACTTTATGTGAATATACTCAAAGAGGTATTCATAGAGGAATACAATCTTGACTCACATCTTGAAGATGCCATAGTCAAATTGTGTAGCTAGGGTTAGCAACATTCTGATGGGTTTAAGCATAATCACTGAAAAGCAAGCCACATCGCAATCGATGTCTTCTCTTCGGTGTGTAGCTCATGGCTACGAACCGTGCTTTGAAGGTCTCTACCTTCTCATCAGGTTCCCTCTTTCTATTGAAGATCCATTTACACCTTAATGGGTCTAACCCTTATAGGTGGATCCTCGAGGGTCCATATACAACATTTGTATATGAAGTCTACCTTAGACCTTTATTGCTAATATCCATCTTTCCATGTTATGATCCTCAGGAGCTTCATCACATGAAGTCCGATCATTGTCAGACTTAACTGACACAAGGAATACATCCTCAAACTCATTTGAAGAGGTATTAGTGTTTCATCTTTAATTGTCCCTTTTAGTTTCCGATTTCTGGAGCCTCATTATCTTCTCAAGATTAAATGAGTTCCTATACTTCATTTTCATCTTGATTCTCAAGAGAGTCATCCTATAAGAATCATATTCTCAAAGATGAGATATTTTAAGAATCTCAAGGTCGTAAAGTTGGTATCCAATACCATCCTTTATTTTCCTAATGAAGTAGCACTCTCAAGTGCTAGATTCCAGCTTACATGCATGGAACCTTATTAAGGATATATATATTGTAGTCTCTACTACAAATATATACCTAGAAACTAAGGGATAATTATGCTAAAATTCATCATTGATCAAATCATGTCACACATGATCTAATTGTATCTTCCTACAACTCCATTGAGTTTAGGTGTGTCAGGAGGATTGAGATAGAAATGATATTCATATCTCCATAAGATATTCTTTGAATTCATCTAATAGGTACTTGTTACCTTGATTAGATCAAATTCATTTAATCTTCCTTCAAACTTTGGCTCTAAACCAAAATTACGAAATCTTTGAACATTTCAAAGGTTTCCCAGGAGAAGAGAAGAAATCTCATATCATACATGATCATCAATAGATATCACATATCCACAATGTTCACTATGATATAGATGATTCACATACATCAATATGTATGAGATCTCGAATACCTTGACATCTTACACCTTTCCCAAAAAAGTATTGGACATTTTACTTTGAATACAATATTCACAAGTATGTAAGATTTGAAATTTTAGACATTCTAAAGTTTCATATCTTACTAGTCTATTGATCTCATCAGCAGACATATGTCCAAAACTTGATGCTAAATCATTGTCAAATGATCTTTACCCTCCTATTGATCTTATAAGGTTTAACTTTCAGTATTAGAAATCTTAATGAACCATTCATTAAATTTCTAATTTAGTAGAGTCCACCAGATGCTAGATTATCATCTGAAATATATCCATCATAACTCTTTATGACAGGGTTATTCCAGAATTCATGTTTATTTCCAACATTTAGAAACAAACAATGAGTGTATTCTAATATCTAGGTCATAGAGACATTCTCTAAGACTAAGGCTCTCCCACTGAAATTAAGAAGTCTATCGATCCAACAGAGATTGTTGCAACAATTGCATCAATATCCAAGTGGATAACTTTAAACCTTAAGATCAAAATTTTCCAGCCTTCTAAAACATGTGCAACACATTGCAAGTGTTGTTAGAAGATTGAGATACAATTATCAGACTTTATCTTATCAAATAAGCAAGTCAATTTCAATGATCAAATGTAGATATAGTTTATTATGATGCACTATCCGAGTCCTTCTCTAAGGATTCTAGACAGACTTGATAGTCATACTATCAACACATCAAGTTATTGCATTATAGGCATTCATCCAACTCTTTGGATGTCATATGGAAGTCACAGAAGTACAATCAACTCTTTGACTTTCCTTCTCACATGGGTCCGACCCACGCTTCCACTGTGCTCTCTTCATCTATAAACAGCCATTGTTCAATACTAAGGATCTCTCATGTTAAATTCAAAAGAATTCAATGTAAGAGCATTTCAACATTTATACATGCTTCATTAAATTCATACAATATGAATATTATGAAGCTTCATGAATGACTAGAGTATAGACAGTAGAATGATGACACTCATCACGTCTACATCCATCTAGACTCCTAAAACATTGGTTCAGGTAGGTATTCAAATATTTTGAATACATCATCTCTTTCGAGCCACCATTCCGCATAATGCAGAGAACCATATCATTCATGATTAAATTTCTAGAGCACATATGTATGCCAGAACATCTTCTTAGATTTTATAAGGATTATTTGACAATTACGATCATCATCGACATGTCACTTCCAAAGTACACTCGATGAAAGATCAAGACTATAGAGACATACAAACCCTAAGATGATGTATTATTGTCTTATTTAATTGTCATTCCTCATTATGTTGAGGAAACTTGCACATTGCAACCACATACATTATGTGTCCAATTGCAAGTACAATATCTGGATCATGAGTCCAATCCATGATATTTTACTGGTTATTATTGCGTATAACATTGAGTGGGTTTTATGAAGGATTATCTGAAATAAGAAATTTGCATAAGGGTATATATATATATATTATATATACATATTTTACTTTGATTTAGGAATTTTAAATCAAATTTGTCTTGCTATGTCTACTATGAAAGATTATTCCCTAATCGTCTTTCAAAGTAAGAGATATACTTACCATTATATCTCTAGCAAGATCTGGGATCTCCTTTCCTATCTTTGTCACATCCCAATAATATGAGAACCTGCGACTCCGATAAAAAGAAGCGGGAACACATTCCGCCTTGCAAGTCCAACTTGCATTTCCCAATTCGGTCTTTAACACCCGGGCCCACCACCCCTAAGATGATGTTGACCCGTTGCTAATTGAACCAACCGTCAACAAGCTTAAAACTCGCTATACGCAATCCAATATCGCCCCAATAATATGAGGACTCGATATTGGGGTCACTATGTATACGGCCTTACTCTTTCGAGAAGCAAAGAACCCGATCCAATTAAATCATATATAGGATCTGTCACTTCGGACAGGCGTCTCCTATATACAACAACTGGCGACGGAATCCTTTGCCTTGACGGGAGACCATGGATGTCACTTATGTGATCCTCCACCTCATATTCAAATTGTAATTAATTATCGTGAATCATATTCACATAATTCATTCTTCCAAGGGAAATACACATCTATTCATAATAGAGTGTTTCATAGGATATAATTAATTTAATCACATTAAATCAATCATCAATCCTATTATCAATCAACAAACTTTGAATTTTACTTGAATAGCAGGTATAATCTCAAAGTACGTATTATTTCGAATTTTAATAATTAGAAATACACTTTGATTTCTCTGACATTATCCAATCCCTACCCGCTGTCATGGCCAGTACCGACGAGAGTGGGACGGACCACATACGTTGCAACCCGCTACCCCAGCGATCTCCGACTAGACACCATATCCACCTCAGGAAAGGATAATGCCAGATAGATCATCATGTACTTTGAGATGCTCATCGGTCTTTCAACCGAAATTATACCATATAATATACATCAAAACATTTTTGATTATATTATAAGGAGATTTGCTAAACAAATCCCCAATCCTATTCAAGCAAGAGGTTTTACATGTAAAAGTTGTCCTACAACTATTGTAGGATGACCTAGGGTTTTGCATGAAAACAATGTTTATTGATGATTTCAAAGTAACCAATGATCAAGATCAACTATCTTATCATTATGGTTTAGTGGGATGTCATTCAAGGAATTGATTATCATCTTTAAATATTCCACAAATATTTATCAATAACCAATTTCAGAAAATTAATAATTAATTTTCATCAACATTTATTTGAATGACTATCACAAGGTTCATGATCAAAAATTGTCAATTTCCAGTAGTGACCCCTTATCACTAAAATTAACTTATCTTGATCAATTTAAATCCAAAATTCGCAAAATTAGTGCCCTAAGATTGCCAACTTGATTTAAAACAGAACTCAAGTGATAATTCACGTATTTCAAGGCATGGTAAAACGTAATTAACAAATTAATCAGGCTCAATTTCGCTGTTCCTGCAACAGTGAATACATGCATATTCAAACGGCCATATCTTGAGCAAATTAAATCCAAATTTAGTAAACTCAAGTCCTATGGTTTCCTTGTTTAATGGGGAACAAATTCCAATTGAATATTTCGTGTTTAAACAAATTAAACAGTGTCGAAAAAATCAATTAGACAGAGTTGTGAAAATTCAAATGCGCCAAAAATTTTTGCGACCATTTTAAAACCCAAGTCGTCTATGGTTCATGGATCATATCAAAAACCTTTTTCGACCTAAGGCTATGATACCACTTGAAGGATGTTGAGAATCCTCAAGAGCATCACGGAAGCATGACGATCGCATCGAATACGATCGGGGCGACTAGTCGTACTAGTCGCAAGGTGCAGCGGAATTTAAAAAATTTTAAATCAAACGATGAAACCACATGATCACGAGAACACTTCTCGGATCGTTTCATCAAACCACAAAGTATAAGGAATACCTTTGAAGCGTGGTTGTGATCGCGAGATCCCAAACAAGAGATCATCCTGTCTCAAGTCCGATCCACGAAGAACGCACTTGCGGGCACGATGATGAGTCGCGTCCCTCCCGCAATCCTTGATGAATATCCAAGCAATAGATCCCCTGATTTCGTCAAGCGAAATCCGTCGTCTTCCTCTACAGCAAGTAGCCACGAAGAAGAAGGAGATCCTCAAGTCATCGAAGGCGAAGGCGAGAACTTCTCTCCTTTCTCAACAATGGTGGTCGGCCACCCTATGGAGAGAGAGAGAGCACGAGAATGAGAGGGAGAGAGAGAGAAGTAGAGTAGGCGTCTACTTGGTGTAACTTTCAAGGGCTAAGGCTACCCTCTTTATATATTAATTTGGGATCCAATGGATCTCAATCCATGGCTCTCATGGATCCAACGGTCATTGTAATCCAAGAGCCATCCAACGGCTATGATTGTTGTTGGTTAAAAACCAACAACATTAATTTATATTAAATTAAATATATGTTGAATTATTATCAACACAATTTAATTAGCATAAATTAATTTATTAAGAGATAATAAGTCAACAAATAAGAGGAGACAACAACCCCTCCTAAAATCAAGGAGGTGTCACCTATGACTAAGTCATAGGTGACGCCACCTATGATTATAGGTGGTTCTGTATCCTTTTATTTATATTATTATTTATTAATTATTTGCAATAATTATTATTGCAATAATATCCACCAAATTAATTTCAAATTAATTTGTGAATATTTCAATCATGCCATTGAAAAATATGTGAATCATATTCACATCCCAAACTAATTTGTAAATTACATTTCCAATTAATTAACTAATGTGGATCCAATCCACATTAATAATTAACAAATGTTATTTACAATATTTCTCTCTCTATCTCTGATATATTATAAATGTCATTGATAATATACACAGATATTCTGGATATCACTATCCACGATCTGTTTATCCTTGATAATTAAATCCCATTTAATTATCTTGGACAATCATTCTCTCAACATGAATCTTATTCATATTGTACTTGATAATTAAATCTCATTTAATTATCTTGGACACATTCTCACAATATGAATCTTATTCATATTATACTTGATAATTAAATCTCATTTAATCATCAAAACCTTCTTTCTTGGATATTAAATTCATCATAGGAATTATTCTTGAACTCCTTCAAGAATAATGTGCCTTCTCCGCAGATACTTGGAGATAAGGACAGGGCGATTGTATTGTTCCATGTATAGTGACTTAGATGTTGAGATCTCATCTCAAATCCAGATCTAACGGACCTCTCATAGATGCTTGATTAAATCAAGTCCGTATACTTAATCTTCTCATTGCATCTGAATCACATTCATATCAATGTCCAACATTTGGACTAAGATCAAGTTACTTCTCTACTGAGAGGAGTCAGTAAAATCCAGACCTGTTTCATCACTCCCTCGGACTGGAAGCATCATGGTTGTACAATCGTTTATGATCACATCATCCTCAGGTATTCCCAATACCTGCACATCCTGCATACTGGAAGACTAATGATCAACCTGAAGATGAAGATCTATTTTATATTGTCTTCTTCAGGGTTTGATCACGAAGTTTCTCAATCTTGGTCATTGGGATTTGGTATCGATCATATGTTTTCCCAAAGCATATATCATACCTTCAAATTCTTGTCATGCTTCCAAAGCACGACGACCATGCATGGAATTTGATCGGTCCCAATACCTCATGAGTGAGCTCATGTCTTCCGGTTCATAAGTGATCATGTATGATCCCTTTGAGAGATCATATTACTCATATGCCCTTATATGCACACCAGCTCGCCGGTGTATAGACCTTGATTAGGTCATCAACCTAATGGTCTGCCAAATGTACACACTCAGACATATAGTAACACATCTGTCTCTAGTCAGAGGATGTGTGCCTATGCTGTGACAGTATTCAACATAGGACTTAGGTTATCTCGATCTCGCTAAGTCAACCCATTGACTTAACTAATCTGATACCTTCGAATCACTATTCCCATGCAGAGGACCTGCATCAAGAGGTCGGTCAGATATCAACCTATGTGAGAAAGGATTGCCATCTCCTACTCAGGGTGGAGATCATTTCTTAATAATCACTTGACGATGCTTGATGAGTCCTCTATCTAACCCATTAGATATTCATCCAAGCACCAGCCTCTATGATTCATTTAATGAATCAACAGCTGTATGATCATTAAGATGGCCATGGTACATAACCCTAATTGTACAGAGGGACCTATTATGCAAATTATTTATTCTTCATTTCAGATCAGGGAATGATACGTGCAATAACATTTATTGCATAATGGCTCGTCGTGGGCTCGCATGTCCAACAATCAGACCTTTCTCGAAGGAGGAATTAAAGTGGGCTATTTCTGCTTTGAATGATGACGGGGCACCTGGTCCAGATGGCTTTCTTGTTCTTTTCTACAATGAATTCTGGGAGGTGGTTGGGGATGATGTGTTTGCAGTTTTGGAAGAATTTAGCAATTGTAATGCAGGATTCAACAAAATAAACAAAGCTCTTCTTTTTCTTCTTCAAAAGAAGGAGGCGTCAGAACGTGTTGAGGATTACCGTCCCATCACCCTCTCCAATGCTATATATCTGATAATTGCCAAGGTTCTTGCTGAGAGACTCACTGAAGTTCTTGATGATCTGGTTTCGCCCGTGCAGTCCGCTTTCATATCAGGAAGACAAATTGGGGACAGCCTGGTGATGGCCTCTGAGATCATAACAGAATGGCAGCGACGACAGGCTCGAGGGGTGATGTGGAAAGTAGACTTCTCCAAGGCCTATGATAGTGTTGACTGGCGCTTCTTATGGTCTATCCTGGCTAGGAGGGGGTTCCCAGATATTTGGATCTCCTGGATGAAGAGGTGTGTGACCACTGCATCTTACTCAGTTCTGGTGAACGATCGTCTTGAGGGTGGGTTCTTTCAGCCACAACGGGGGGTTCGCCAAGGTTGCCCTCTAGCGCTGCTCCTCTTCATGTTGGTTGTAGATGTCCTGCCTCGCATGGTGAATGAAGTGGTGGCACATGGTCTCACAGCAGGTTATTCTTTCGGTGACATCTCCCTTCCACCTCTACAATATGCAGATGATACTATCTTTTTTGTTGAGGGCAGGGCTACTGAGATGAGGGGTATGGCGCTAGTTTTAGAGATCTTTGGTGAGGTCTCTGGTCTTAAGCTCAATAGAGAAAAGTCAAGCATGATACCCTTTGCCCTATTGACAAAGGAGGTCGAAATGTGCAGTTTGGAGTTGGGGTGCTCTTGCAGTCCGAGGCCTAATAAGTACTTGTGACTACCGTTGGGTCGAGGTCGTCTTCGTATTTCGGACTGGCTCCCGGTTGTGGAGAAACTAGAGAGGAAGCTAGCGGGATGGAAGGGTTCTTTACTTTCATGTGGTGGCCGCTTGGTTCTGGTGAAGGCAGTCCTGGCGGCAATTCCAACCTTCTTTATGTCAACGAGAATTCTTCCAGTGGAGGTTCGCAATCGGCTTGAGAAGATTACGAGGAGGTTTTTTTTGAGGCAGGAATGGTCGCTCTATGCATCTTATGGATTGGGGGACGGTTACTTTGCCCAAGGAAGTTGGGGGACTTGGTGTATCGATATTGGAGTTGATGAACCGTGCACTTATAATCAAGTGGGCTGCGAGAATTTGGGGTGATAAGGAGGACCTACGTTGTAAGATGATACGCAGTATATATAGGTTCAATGCTCACCCTGTTAGTGGCTTTCGTCCCATGCGGTTTGAGTCCGCTTTGTGGAAGGGTATTCGTACGATTCTACCGGAGCTGCCACATCTATTTCGTCCGTGTATGGGTGATGGATGGAAGTTTTACTTCTGGACTGATGATTGGATGAGAGTTAGACCTCTGGCTGCACATTTTCCATGTTTATTTGCTTTGGCGGAGGACAAAAATGCTCGAGTTGCTGATTATTGGGTTAATAATGTCTCGATGCCTTCTTTCAGAGGTGGTATTTCTGAGCGTCGTATGCAGGATTTTCTGCAGTTGATGGAATCTCTATCAAGGACCGACGATCCCACTTCTGGTAGTGACCATTGGGTGTGGAGAGAAGGCGTTTTCTCTGTAAAGAAGGCCTACAGCCTGTTGGTCAGGGAAATAGATCAACTTGAAGAGAACCTGGTTAAGGGATGCAGGATGATATGGGAGCTTAAGATTCCACTGCGCATCAAAGTTTTACTATGGCTCCTAAGACATGGGAGATTACTCACAAGGTAACGGCGTGCCCGCATCTTACGTACAGAGGATAACTCATGTATTCTTTGCAGATTGTTGGTGGAATCCACTGAGCATTTGTTTCTTCGTTGTGAGAAAGTGCAAGAATACTGGCAGGCGATGGATGTGGCTTGGATTGATCAAAACATGTCATCTTTCAGGGAATCCCTAATCAATTCTCAATTCCGTCCAAATAGGGAGAGACTTGTGCCGATTGCAGGTATATGGGCACTTTGGCTTGCCAGGAATGGTGTATTTTTCCGTTCAGAGAGATTTTATGTTCAAAATGTAGTCCACCATGCTCGGACTCTACTCGAGTCCTGGTTGTTATAATTATTTTTAATCAATTTATTGGGGCGGACACCAACGCGTGTTTCCCCCCTTTTTGACTCAAAAAAAATTCTTCCATATTTTGGGTCGTTTTCGTAATTAGATCCAAATAACTCAGATCTCTTTAGATAGTCTCCTTCCAACATTTCTATATATGTTGGGACGTCTGTCTCTAACTTTTGCTATTTTTGTTTGTCGACATAAAATAAAATGTACTTGAATAAATTAGTTCTATATACATGCTTCGCTAGCTTTTGTTAATTCAATTATAGTAGCCCCAATAATTAGCATTTATTCGTTAATAGATCGAACTTCTAAATAAATCTATTTAGCTTCCTTCTCAATATCTTCGATCTACTCTCTTCTATACTAGCTTATTAGATATTTGAATTAGGAAATTATGTTAACGCACTTCATTAAAATGATGAGAAGCTTATTTCTAGATGAAGCTAAAACGCAAAATCAGTTCATCTTAGAATTCATAAAGAGCTCATTCGAAATCCGTCAAAACAGGTACAGGCCCTCACAGAGACCTCGGACATGCTCCCACTACTTACCCCTTGCAACTCTTGGACACGTCCCCGTGGACCGTACATTGCACACGCCTTTCACGGTCAACATTTACCATAAGCTATGACAGAGAGAAACGCCCAGAAAAGCAGAAACATATTTAGAGGAGAAGTGCGATTCTCCGTACTTATTTAGCTGAAACCCGAGGAGATAACTTCTCAGCGTCTCCGAGCAGCAGTCTCCCTCTGGGCATTGAAATAGACGGCGGCCACCGGGAGATCGAGGCCGTTGTCCTCGGCGAACTGGCGGGTGCAGAAGTTGTCCCTGGAGACGGGCGGTGCCACCGCTTGCCTCCTCTTCTGCTTGAAAAGCACGAAGACGAACCTGTGTATGCCTATGCTCGGCCGGGGGCTCTCGTAGGCCACCATCTCTCTCCCTGTTCAAGTAAAATTAGCATCTTTGGGATTCACAAGTGAGGGGAGTAGACATGCATTATTTTCACGCACATACCGAAGGACGCATCTGTAGTGCCTGGGATGTCCGACACTATCCTGTTGTCAAGCCCAAACCAAATACGTTGATTAATTAGCTTATGTGAATCAAGGCCTACATGCATACGGCACCGATCATATGCATAACAACTAGGTGCATCAACTCCATGCTTATCCAGATGCGTATATGCATATGACCGGTCTTGCCGCAGTGTAAGTTATGGTTCGAAGGCGTTACCAGTGGAGGTGCTCTCTCAGGTAGGGGTCACTAGGTCCTGGTACGTCCGGGTCCGTCATGATCTGTATATAAATACGTTATGAGAAGAGAGGCAATACCACAGGTTTTTAGGTCAGGGTTTTGCAGGAGAAATTCGCTGAGATAGGGAGAGTGGTAGAGTACCAGAGTGAAGAAGGATCTCATGTCGCCTCCTTGCACCTCAACCCTGGGCCTCGAGGCCACAACAGAAGGATAGAATTCGTGTCCATTGCAGACCAGCTTATTACAGTTGTAGGTCACCATCATCTTGATAGTGGGGTTGAAGTTGTCGACGACCTCTCCGATCACCCTACCAACGACGAGGGGCTCCAGAACTCTTGCCATTGGTCACCACTGGGTTGATAAGGAGTTTCGAGTGTTCTGTGGGGAAGCCTGATATTCTTGTGAAGCATGGGGGGTCTACTTATAGCGCTTCTAGGCCATTTCTACGTCATTGATCTGTAAACCCACGTATTAAATTAAAGGGAATAAGAATTCTCTCGGTAATTTGATATTGTCCTTGGTTTTACTTCTAACATGGCTTTTGTTTTAATTACTTTGTTGTATAGTTTTTCTAATACGGGTAAATTGCGAGGTTCGTAGGCTTTCCTTGAGATGAAAGATTAACTGTTCAATTAATGATGATACCATTGAAGTTTGATTTTATTAGATAAAACTATATTAAGGAATATACAAGCAATTGATGAATTTATCACGAGCTTTTTTATTTTTGCATTTATTTTTTCTTCGAAAAAGAGGCTCTTTCAGGTAGGAACCTCGTAATTTCACAATGAACATCCCCTTAAGGAACACTACAACATGGATTATAGTGACGTTTTTTTAGAAATCTGATAAAATAATTGTTGCTAAATATATAACGATGATATAATTAGTTATGAAATGATTTTTTATATTAGAAATTAGCGGAGAATATATGGCAACGAATTATCATTGTTATATGGACCGTCGATAATAATATAACGACGGATATGATATTCATCACTAAATTCCAGTATAAAAAAATCTCATAACTAATAATATCGTCATTATATATTTTGCAATGACTAATTTAGTGACGAATTTTTTTAAAAACATCAATATAGAACTATTTTATTGTAGTGGGCGTAATCATTTTATGTATGATATATGCCTTCAACAATCAAACGGAAAATTGAGATGCATTCGAAAGGTATATCCTAACAACCTAATTAGATGCATGGACATGATGTATGGACATGTATGTAGATCAAATTAACATGCACCATATATACTTGTGTGCCTACATCTTAATGCTTCATTATAATTATTGCTTTGCGGTTTAGTTACGCATGTGCTCAACAAATTTTCGTTTGTCAATTAGGTCTCCCATTTACAATCATTTAAACTTGATAATCAAACAAGACTTCTCGATAGATCTCCCGTAATCATTTAACTTTGATGTCCAAACTAAACTTCTCAAAAATAACTGAGAATATAATTTCGTTCGTTCAATCAATTCTGTTGAAGTCAGACTTCAATAACATTGATCTATGGCGGCCAACAATCAAACATTCATTGTCATATCTTCTGTAGTTTTATATAACAAAAAAATATTTGTTATTTATTTTTTTATACGTAACCATTATCGTATCGATGTCAGGTTCTTAGCAACCAATCATGTAATAACGATTATCCATTGAATTTTCTAGTAATCGTTCTTAAATTTAGTGATGATTGATTAATCCAAATTTTAACAAATAATCAAATCAACAAATCATCGTTATTTGACCATGAATGTAACAAATTACCAGAACAAAAGTTGATTTTGCAACGAATAATATTCGTTCTTGTTATTTTAACATCGCACGATATGATAACAAATATTCAAATTATTCCTACCATAGATCAATTTTCTTCTAGTGTCAATTAGATATTGGAGAAATGCAACGTGCTGCTTTGATGAATCTGCTTGAAACTTTTGGATGGAAGAAGGCTAGAATTTGCAATTATATATATTTACTTCTCTTAATCTAACTAAAAAGAGCTACCATCGCAAAGTGGAATCCTTTTTATGAACATTTATTATTGTTTAGGGAAACACAAGCTCTCCATGGCTATTAGCCGGTTTCCATTTTAGTTCAGATTGGATAAGAAAGCATCTTTAGCTAAATAAGGCAGCTTTCTTGCAAATGCTTAGTTTCCTGAATTGCGTTTCTGCGATTCCAGCTTTTTTATTTTAGGAAATTAAAGAGGAGATTATTTAAAGTGAGATGCTATCCACCGCATCTCGTCATATCACACGCGCACCTAAAGGAACTTTCTACTCGCGGTCCTGTTCGTTTTAACATCAGCTTGAGAGCATAAAGACACGTAACGTAAACCACAAAGAGCACTTAGGGCTCCGGATGTCATCATAGACGTCAAGATGTTTATTCTTCTTATTCAGCCGCAGTGGTATATAGCTACACTTATTTTGCTTTTTTAATAAACGTGTTGAAATATGAAATGTGGAAGCGATCAAAGCAAGAACAAGATAAAAAGAAGACTTTGATTTTAGGTGAAACCCTACTCCATGAATAGCGGGATGAAACCATGGGAGAACCACCTCAAAGGGTTGATTTTCTATTAATCTTTCTCAAAGGTTACAATGGGTTAGCCCCACTGATGTGACCAAAAGTCACCACTCCAAGATGTGGTACTAAACATAGCCCACCAAGACCATTCTTCAACACTCCCCCTCAAGCTAAGCATGCAATGCAAAGCTTGGATAAACAAAAAGAATGCACCCACTCACATACAAAGTACATGAAACAACATACAATGCCAAATTTAACACACGCTGTCGATTGCTGCTGAAGATGATGCTTTTCATGTCATGTTGGTGAGGAGGAACTAGAGACTTGAGTGTTAATAATAATCTGCAAAGATATCTGTTCAACAAAATGAGTCTCCATCATGGAGTACTCCAGCCCGCAACGTGTGTTCATCGAAGACTGCTCCATCACTCCGAAGGACCAAAAGAATGTCATGGGAATATCCATACATACTGAAGTTCACGACCATGAAAACACGCTGTGGAAATATCCATACATAGTGGGGTTCACGACCGCTAGAGAATGGAGCCGACATGAGTCTCCCACTGAAGAACTCCACATTGTCCACAAAATATAGGTACTCAAATAGATCACCTCAAACAATGAGTCTCCCTATGAAGAACTCCACAAAACATAGGTACTCAAATAGAACACGTCAAGCAATGAGTCTCCTGATGAATCTGTGATTCATCACTCTAAAAGTTGAAAATAGAGTCTTGTTCCCGAGTAAATAGCAGCATATTTCCACTTATCTTGCATAAATAGCATTCAGGCATGCATTCAGAATACATGCATTTTAGCATTGATAATTGCATTAAAATAAGAAGTCAATTCATTTGTAAAATCCACTTGTAAAGTACTCCCAATAATTCACCAAATTATATCCCCTCTAAAATCAAATAACACCTTCCTTATACTGTGTAGATTACTAGTTAATAATAGGAAGAAGGTCAAAAATCCCTATCCTGTAAATTGCCCAATAAAGTCCCAAATCCTGTTGGAGAACCAGACCTTAGAATGCCAATATCCACCTCATACAACCTCTGAATTAGGTCTACTCACCTTCAGATTAATACACATCCAAAGACCTTTAAAATGAGACCAATTTCATTCAATTCGGAGCTCATATGCAAAACTTGGATTTTTGGGCCCCTGTGTACACTATATGTATGCATATTTTCACTCTTATATTTTTGTATCATATTTGACATCATCTCCATTTTTGGTCAACATGAAACTTGTAGATCTCATTGAGATCTACAACTTTCATGTTTTGAGTTTTTCCAAATTCAGCCTCCTTCTCTATCTAATTTTATTTTCTTTCTCATCCACTCAGAGCTGGCCACGTGGCGTCCGCTAATCGCGCCACACGGCCCGCCTCTTTGCGCGCTACGTGCCCTATCATCTCCGCCATTCGATCGTTCACCTTCTCTCTTGATCTGGGCCGCTCATCATCGCAATGCATCACCACCCTTCGATCAAACCCAGATCCAATCTGGACCGTTTGCCAGCGCCTCTCTCTCAGGCCGCCACGTGTCCCATCTTCTCAGTCGTTCGATGCTCATCCCTTCTCCCTTCATCGCCACCGTTCACATCGTGTTGGATCTCTACCATTCGATCAAAGCCCAGCCATCATCTCAACCCTTTGTCTACGCATTCACCTACGCCCTCCATGTGGCATGACCAAAGCCATTCGATGGATCCACCCTAGATCTAATCCAAAGTGTCAACCCGCTCTTCCATCAGGGCCGTTGGATCTCGCGATCCAACAGTCCAGGCGTCGTCGTCTATCTTCCGCAAGCTCCGCGCCCCACGTCATCCACCGTGCGCGAGGGCCGCCCCCTTTCTATTTTAGGAGCCACTACGGCCACCCTCTTTGCCTCCCTTCACCACCACAACGTACGCCATTCTTCCCTCATCCTCGCCAACCCCCTCGATCACCATGAACACCCTCCACCTCATTCCACGACACCCACCAACTCAACCTCTTCTCCACCTACGCCGTCACCTCCAACCTTTAAATACTCCACCGTCTTCAACCATTACCCCTATCCGCTATTACGAGAGGTATCCTCGAGCTTAGAGCTACCTCTTGGTGACAGCAATTGAGAGTAAATCCGAGCGAAGACAGGCCTTCACCTCCGGTGAGATCCACGACGTCGCCACATCGTGCTGCATCTCCTCCAACAAGTTGCTTGAGCTCAGGCCCTCTACCGTCCCTCGAGCGACGACCAGAAGCATCCCTTGAGCTTCCAAGCCACAGGTAGATACCTCCATCTCCCTCCCGATCTTCTTCTTCTTTTTCTTGATTTTTCTCCTTTTTTATTTGCCGTCCACACACCACTTCACGCTCCGCCGGCTATCCTCCGAGATTCGCCTCAGAGCTGGCATCTTCGCGCACTCCTTCTTCTTCTCCGACAACACACTTCATCTCCTGACGACGCAAGCTCCACCACCTTAGTGGAGCTCGATCACTAGACTACCTCACCGCTTCTCAAGCCTCTCAGCGCATGCACGGTCACCCCACGAGAACATCTGCATGCCTCGGCTATCCATTAACCCCCTGCAGGTACTTCAATTTTGACTGTTCGGAACCTCATCGGAGCTCCATTCGAGCTTCTTCGACACCGCTCTTCAGACCATCTCAGCCTCAACTGAGACCTCCGACAGCTCCGTTACACCTCCACGATCCTTCCCATCCACGTGGGAGCCGCCGGCGAGCTTCACCAACCCCAGACAAAGGAGGCGGAGCCAGAGCCCCTTCACCGGAGCTCAGCCATCGCCGCCGCAGGAGGCGGCGGACCAGTTGAAGACGAAGAGTAGCAACCGTCTGATCTTCTTGATCAGACGGTCAGGAGGATGCCACGTAGCCTTCACTTCGCAACCGTAGGATCAGGAGGATCCTACGCACCTGATCACGCCACGTCGCCATTCACTATAGCTTCAGAGGGCCGTTGGATTCTTCCTGATCCAGTAGTACTCGATCTTCCACGTGGCCATCTTCATCGAGCTTCAGGGACCGTTGGATCGATCTTGATCCAACGAGTCGACACATGTCACGCGCTAGCCACCAACAACCGTTGGATCTTCACTTGATCCACGATCCAGAGCACGCCATGTTGCCTACTCCTAGCCTCTTCCCCGACCATCAAGCTCGGAGTGCCCAAAGCTAGCCGAGCCTCCATCTGATCCATGTCCGAACCTCCAAAGCCCCTGAGCCGGAGTCCGAGCCTCCGAAGTCCACCGATCTTGAGACCCCCACGTGATTTGCACGTGCAGCTTGGGTATTTTGCAGTGAGTCCCCTAGAGGTTTTCATATTTGCATTCCAGTTCCTGCTAGGAGCCCCCACGTGAGGTGCACGTGTTCTGTGGGTATTTTGCATACATACCCCCCTCATTATAGGTGACTGCACATTACTTCCTGTCAACATGTTTAACTTTTATCAATTTTATTTCCTGTAATTGTAGGTAGGCCCCTGTCTTTGCACGCATATCTAGGCATTCATTTTAAATCATTTTTCAAGTTTGAAAATTGTATTGTATAACTTAATTTGTCCTCTTTCATATGTGATACTTGGCACATTTTTGTGATAATAGAGGTTATTATTATTAATTAATTGGTGGAATTTTGTCATATTTTGCCAATTTATGCCTTTAAATTTGTAGTAATTTCTCTATGATTCCAAAAATCACCAAAAATGCACATTAGACCTAGGATAATTAAGTTTACATTGTACCCAAAAATCAACTCATTTGCACGCACCCTGAGGCATGAAGATTAATGGATAGAGCTTTTAAAGACCACGCTATATCTGAGTTTGTTAGCATGGAGCTTTAGTGATTTTCTTAATTAATTTTTATAGGTCCATTTCACATAGAAATTTAGATTTATTAATTTTCCTGGATTCTTCACACTTAGACCTAGGATAATTTTTATAACTGAAAATGTTGTGATTTGGTATTTATTAAAATTAATTTAGTAAAAATCACCTTTCAATCATTTTAAATTCAAAGTAAATTTATTTAGTGTCAAAAAAATCCAAAAAAATAGAGTAGCTTAATTTCATTGCCTTTCACCATCTAGCCAAGTTTCATAATTTTTGGAATCAATTTGACCATTTTTATTAACTTGTAAACTGGCCTTATTTTGCATGTGTCTTTTCCTTTTTGCATAAAAATTGAAAAATACCAAAAAAATTATTACCTTCTGAAAATCCGACCTTGGAAATTTACTTAAAATCTACCTAAGGAGACAGCTGCCTCCCTGAGTTCGACCTTGGGCTTTCCCAAGTAAAAACAATTCCCACTTGAAATTAAATTGACTTTAACTGAAAGTGGTTTTTAATTAGCTCTTATTATCCGAACGACATAACGATTAATTTGACTATTAATTTGATTAAATTAACAATGGTAGTGAGATGCTCTTCAAAATGGCACCGTTGCCAGGGAGGCACGGCTTAGGTTAATTTGTAGTTAATTTCTTAGTGTTTGATTTTCCATCCTCGAGTAGTCTGACCCCCGATTTTCTTCTGAATACTTTTCTATCCTTTAGTTTTGTATTTTTGTGTCGTTCTTGATCTGACCTCAATTTGTTTTTGTGCGAGGAACACGAGGAGTCGAAGACTCTTCGAGGAACTGCATTTTAATTTGTTTGAGTGATTTGAGAGGACTTGTATTTTTCATTTCTTTATTTTTTGCATTATTTCCAGCGGTTCCCGTTTGGGTTCTCGCATGTGTAAACATAGTGGAACCGTGTCCCCGTGTGCTGTGTAGCTTGAATTTTAGACTAGGCTTGCACTAGCGGCTCCTCGAGCCACTCTAGGATTTGCTTGTGCTCGTAAATCATTAGGACCACACAATACACTTAAAATACACACTTAGACTGCAGATCTAGTCAAATCAACCTGTGCTTCACTCACTAATAGAACTGATTGTCTAGGAGCGGATTTTGTCGTCTGCATTTGCATGTAGTGTAAAAAGATTTCAATTCTATTTTACATCCTACATAAAAGCGAAGGGATCACTGTAAGTATTCTTCACTCAGCATACACATCATTGATTTTCGTGCATCAGCTTTCTCGATTTCCCTCTCTAAGTTTTTCAAACTTAACTAAAAGGAAATTGGGACTGGACGACAGGCGTGTTGTGTGGATTGGACTAACAAGTGATAACTTAACTTAAAATCGGTACTGCTAACATTATTGACCAAAAAATAAATAAAATCGGAACTTCTGCTTGCGAGATATTAATCCCCGACCTTGTTTTCAGGCTGAGTGGGGGTACTTGAGTGTGTGTGAACACCTTAAGGCAGAGCCCAAATCACCGCCTTCCATATCACGTTCCAACTAATCCTAGCAAATATCACAAGTTGAATTATTCAGGTTCATTGACTAGTACCAAGTAGCCTCCGCATGTCTCAAGTAGATAGGGGCCAAATTGCGGTACTTCACGACAAGTTGCCAGTAACCCCCCGAGGTGAAGTTCCAGCCTTGTCAGCCTCCGCCTGCTTACAGGTAGATAGGGGCAGGTCTTTGTTCCATCAACTTGGGATAGGAGCGAAGAAAGGAAGTACCGACGGTATCTTAGGCGACAGGTTAAACAGGGAAGACGCATCTGGCTCTGAGCTGACTTCCCTACAGGCTGCGTAACTCCTTGCTATTTTGCTTGAAAATCACACTTAAAATCAACAAGATTAATTGGACTCGGTTTCAGGTCCTTCACCGTATTGAGTGTGAATACAAGGTTTTGGATTGAATTGCTTGCTTCAGGTAGGAGTAAAATCCTATCTTTACTTAGAACTCCCGATTCTTCTTGCCAATCCGAGATGAGTGACTGGGGGGATATCGACTCCTTATTCGCCAATCTCTCTTTTAGCCCCCCACGAAACTCATGTTCACCGGTCCAAGCGCAACTTGGACCACCCAAAACTCATGACCCTATTGAGTTCTGGATCCCTCACACCCAGGGTGGTTACTCTCAAACCAACCCTTTCCTCTCCTCTAAGCTTACCGAAGAAGACCATCGCCTCGGTAAAAATCCCTTCCTTGTTTTGTCCTCTAACCCAGACCATGTTTCATACCCAGGACTAGAGGACAAGATGCCACCTAAGCAGCCCCCGGATGAGGACCAGTTGCGGCAAATCTTTGCTTGCCTCACCACAGCCGAACAACAGAATGCGGATCTTACAGCAAGAATGGAATAAATCATTGCGACAGGAGGAATCGACTGACCAATGGTTGATGCCTATAACCTAGCAGAAAATGAGATGCACAGTTGGTTGGCACCAACGGTCCCCCTCCGAAGCATTCGAGCTCAAGCCCCACTTCCTTATCCTACTACCGAAGTTTAATGGAAATGTAAACGAAGAACCATATGCCTTCCTCAGAGACTTTGAGCTGGTTTGCAACAACCTTAGTCATCCTAGGGTTGGCAGGATTACATTCGACTGAAGGCCACCCCATTTGCCTTAGGAGATAAGGCAGCACATTGGTTGAAAAATCTTGGGGTGATATGTACAACCTAGATGCAGTTCAAGGACCTTTTTCTGAAGAAGTTCTACCCCCTCAGTAGGACTAATCAAATGAGAACAAAGATCACTAGTTTCTCCCAGGGACCCAGTGAACCATTCCATGAGGCCTGGGATAGGTTTAATGACCTAATTCAAAAATACCCCTGCCATGGCATTTCAAAAGCGATCTTAGTCCAGACCTTGTTCTGTGGCAAGACCCCGAAGATGTAGGGGTTAGTCAGTGCCACCTGTGGAAAAGGTTATCTGAACAAGAATGAAAATGATGTATGGAAAATCTTGGAGCAGATGGCAGAAACAGACAGGTTGCATGCCACCAGGGCCTATCAGTTGTCTTCCTCAATCCTATCCAACGAGACAACTAGGAGGACTGTAGAGGATCTGACAGAAGACCTCATTCCCAACATGGGGATGATAGCTGACAAGTTAACCATGGTCGAATAGATCCACAAGAGGGTCACTGACCTTGAGTCTCTCTTGAGTTTCTTGAAACAAGTGGAGGAACTTACTGAAAGGGTACTGATAATCGAGGTTTGGCGAGGGTCTAAAGTAGTCCACACAAGGCGGGACCATAGTGTCACTGAGCGACCGCTCATGAAACCTTAATCAATCAACAATTAACCCACAACAATCAAATAAAGCAATACGGTGAATGTGGAGTTAAAATTTATTATAACTCTACAAAGGATGTGTATAGTGTGCAAGCAGTGTAGAGATTGAACACATGGAGCAGACAGGTAGAACGGGGCAAAATGCACAAAGTGTGAATGTGAAGATTTATCTGTTTTATGCTATATTTTTTTGTGAGTTTTTATTTTTTTTTAATTTTTTATTTTTAATTTTATATTTTTATATTATGATTTTTAATTTTCTGATTTTATATTTTCCTTTAATATTTTATATTTTTATATTTTCTTTTTCTTTAAATAGAATATATATACAAAGTAAGAAAGAGAGGAATAAGGACTTGTAAAAATAGGTAAAAATACTTAAAAATCAGGAAATAAGATCTTTTTGGCCTTTTTTATATTTTTCTAATGTTTTTGTGAATTCTATAGATTTTTCCTAATTTTTTTGGTATTTTTAAAGTCAAAAATATTGAAAATAGTGGATAAAATAAAGATCTGAAACTAAAATGAAGAAATAAAATATCAAACAGTGACAAAAATTCTCCAAATTAATTTTTAATCAAAGATAATAAAACAAAGAAAATTGAGAGACAAAAATTAGATTTTTTGGATTTTTGTAGAATTTTTGAGATTTTTATGAAGATTTTTAGAGTTTTTATATATTTATGGGTTTTCTTTTGTATTTTTTAATGATTTTTGGATTGAAGTTAAAAAAAATAAGCAAATTATATTTTTTGGGAATTTTTCAAGAAGTTTTTTATTTTTTATGGATTTTATAATGCAAACTGTGAATAAAATGCTTGTTTTTGAATTGTTACAAATATTAAAATGCAATAAAAATGCAAAATAAAAATATGACGTGAAAGAGGAATGCAACAGTAATGTATGCCCATTTTTTGGGGATTTTTAAAAATTTAGATATACATGCAATAAATAGATACAATAAATGGAAAAATCACACTGGTAGGGGCAATTTTGTAAATATAGAAAAGTCTAGGGGCTTGCCTGCAAATTTTCCAGAAATATATATCTTAATTAAAAACTTTCTGAACCAAATACAAATAACCAAAAACGCAGGCCCTTCCGTGCAAAATGCCCACCCACGCACGCGCCTGGGTTGGACCCGAAAGCAAATACAAAGAACTGAGGGGCTATATTATAATTTTCACATATATTTAATAACTAAATAAAATAGTTTACAGATTAAATGTAAAGAACCAAAAAGAGGGGACCTATGCTGCAAAATGCCCACCTCACATGATCACCCATGTGAGGTGAGCTGACCAGGACCGACTTGCAAATTCTGAAACAACAAGGTGTTTTTAGCAAATTTTACAAGGTTATATCACAACAAAGGAAAGTTTTTGTGCTAATAAATAATGAACAAAAAATGATCGGGTGGCTTATGCAAAGTACCCAATCCCTTGCACGATCGGACGGTGATGATGTATCCACTAATCCACGTGTCACGATCCTGTGCTGCGATACCCCTTCAACTTCAACGCTCAGGATTAGATGGATCACTACGAATCTGATGGCTGAGGTAGAGGCTGAATCCGACGGTATCTAGAGATTCTGGAGAACGGCCCCGATCTAACGGCCAGGAATGCGGAAGCAAGAACAGGGAAGAAGGCCTCAACCAGCGAGCTTCCCCAGCCTCGCTCCGCCTCCTCCGTGACGATGAGCTTTTCAAAATGGGTCGGTCGTCTTCCTGGGCAGATCCTCTGTTGTCTGGACACTCCAAAACACCTCGGCAACGGTCGAGGTTCACCAGCAAGGGCGAAGGAGCACAGTGGCTCCATGCACCTCTGGTGACGCACAAAATGAGTCCCAGGTGCTGCATTGGCCTCAGAACCTGCACGAGAAGAATGAAAGAGTCAGGGGAAAAATGCCCCGACCCCACAGTGAGATGGTATGAAGGTGGTGAGCGGCGGAAATGGAACTCATCGGATCTTGCTTCGGCGAGGGGAGGTGGCAGGTGGACGATTGGACGAACTCAAGGAAAAAGATGCGAGATTGGATCCTGACACTACGGGGAAGAAAAACGCAAAGAAAAACAAAGAAAAAATACCTCGAAGGCCGGCTGGCCTGAGATTGGTACCTCACGGCGGCGTAGACCACCGGAGATGGGTGGAAGCTCCTCGGCCATCGCTTGGCCTCGCGTGAAGGAGCAGGAGGATGCTCTGTCACAGCCTCGGGTCCAGAGCTCCAAGGCGTGGGCCCAAACTTGGGTCAAAAGGGTTCAAAATCGAGTGGAAGGTGGCGGGGGTCTTTTGAAAGAATGGTGAAGGTGGCTCAAAGATCGAGGTGCACGAGGCGGAGCAGCGATGCAATCCTCGAGGCAAGCATTGGGCGTGCATGATGGATGATCGAGGAGCAAAAAGTGTCAAGGAAGCGACACGAAATAGTGAAAGGAGGAGCCTCGATAATTTCACGAAGTTGGCTTGAAACTCAAGTCTGACAGGTCACAAGAGGGGGGTCAGATAGTTGACCTTCGGTCAACGGTCCAGACCACCTGGTTGGTCCACGTGGACCAACCAGGAAAAACCTCCTGAAAAAGATTTAAAAAATCATTTTAATTAGTAAATGAATTTATTAATTTTCGATTATTAAATAAAAAGTATTTATTATTTTATAAAGAATTTTATTACGATTTTTATTTATTTTTTCAAGGTATAAAATTACAAGTTTCCATTTATACCCTTTATAGGTATCTTTATCTGTATATTTTATTGTTTTATTTTTATTTTATAAATTTAATTTATTTGTTTTTGTTTATTATTTTAGAAATTTATAAAGTATTTTTATACACTTAAATATATTTTTATTTTATTTTTCTGAAGTGTTTTATATACTTAATTTAATAGAAATAATAATTATATAGGTATCTGTACAGGTATTATACCTAGGTGTTTTATACATAAGTATTTTATTTTGTATTTTCTTGAGGTTTTTATTCCTTTTTAATGTTCATATATATCATAAATAGTATTTAAAAAAATTATAAAAATATAAAACTATAAAAATAAAGAATAATAAATAAAATGAATATTTTAATCTGTACAAGTAGACAATAGGGGTCCAAAACTCAAATTTCAAATCGCAGCTCTGCCAAATGCGAAACCACCTTCATTAAATAGATTATTTATAATTATATACAACTAAAGGTAAATTTGATGCATTTCGAGTTTTTATTTGAGAGATACAGGTCTGGGAAGTTGGGATTCTGGAATTTTATTCAGACCATAACTTTTTATCTGTACATTATTTTTGAGTGAAATCAATTTTGTATTTTTCTTTATTTAATTATCTATATTTCATGTACAAAGTTTCTTTATTTGGAGTATAAAAAGTGGAATAAAAAATAGGTCCCAAAATGAATAAAGAATGAACAAAAACAAATGTATTTTTATTGTATTTCAGCCCTTATCTCCCCCTACTTTATTCCTTGTCAACCTAGTCATCGAGATGCCTAGGTCTCGGGGTTTCGGGTCATAAAATATTTACAATATTTTATTATTTTTCTTTTCTTTTCTTTATTCTATAATTTTGGCTTTAAAACCGTATTTTATACAATATTTACACAATGATGCATGAATGCTAAAATGCCTAAATTAACAGTATTTACACGCATTTACTAGGGTTTTTAAGGCCAAAATGATAGAATAAAGATGATGAAACGTAGATTCATCATCCCCCTATACTTGCCTTTGCTAGTCCTTAGCAAACACTTATGCAATAAGTGCAGAAAAGAAAAACAAAGAAAAGAAAATGAAGAAGTGTGGATTAAATTTAATGATCAAACTTGTCTGCACAAAATCAAAGTTTGGAGCATAATTCGGACCTTTAGAATTTTAGTGCAGGCGGAACCTTACTGAGAATCGGATTTGAAATCCAATAGTCCATGAGAATCTCAAAACTCTGCCCAAGTCTCCTCAATAGCCAGGTTAGAAATATATCAACTCATACGCAACCCTTACGACTATGAATCTGACTCGTACAATGTAGGTGATAGTGGCTCTCTCCAACTAGAATGACAAAGAGACTGACTTCTCCAGTACGACAACCCAACGATTCCCCAATCTAATAACTCCTTCCTCGAGGAGCGGGGTATTCCCTTCTAAGTTCAAGTGGCAACCAACTCAAGAGGAGGGGGTGAAGAAAAGAATGGACGATATCCAGTGTAGCTACCTACCATAGGATGCAAGACCAGTGTAGTAAGTCATCCAGCTGCAGGCTCACATGATATGACTTTGGAGCTCAAGCTTGCTTATTGACTTTACAACATATGTACATACTTTGCAGGCATTTTATTTTTGTACAAGCCTGTCTCTTTTTTTCTTTTTTTTGAAATACTATATACAGCAGCATTTACATAAGGAGTTTTTCCTCTTGAGCCAGTAGACTGTCCCTCTTTTGAAGCTTTATCGCAACCCACACTCTCCTATCTTTAGAATTCCTCATCACTGGACGGGTTGGGGTGCACTTCCCTCCCTAGAGGAGGACAAGTGTTTCCACCTGTGTGCGTCTCATACCGGCAAATCCAATCCCCTCACCACTCCAACTGAGTTGAGCCATGTGAAAGGTGCAGGTGTTCAAGTTAGGTCATTATCAACAAGAGTCCTGCGTGTGTTCCGAAATACTCTACTTAGGCAGTCAAGAATCCATTGAACCAAGTCTCGTGATCCTCAAAGAATTAAGTCAACTAGACCTGAAGTACCTCAATTCCAGTTCCTATAAGGTTCCTGTTATTAGGTAGATTTTAAGGTCCAATCATGCTCCAATCTCCGGATTTTATTTAGACTTGTTCAACTATCAAACACAATCCGAAAAATGCTCATGCTATGCAAATGATATGCAAAATGCGGAAAATATTTTTATGATGCAATTTTCAAAGATTTTTAACTTTTTATGGATTTTTGAAAAGGTGATGATGCATATGCAGTTTTTGGTATTTTTAAAAAGATTTTTCAAATTTTTTTGGATTTTAATTTTGCAAATATTTTTGGAATTTTTGAAAATAATTTTTTTGGTTAAGAACTAGGTTAGAAATATTTACACGTGGATGCTTCTTATATTTACAAGAAGTGGATTTTAAGAATTTACAGGGGTAAGTGATCAATTTTATAAGTATATATAATGAATTCTGGTGTGATGTATGTATTCCTCAAACTTATTTGAAAATCATTTTACAAACAATTTTTGAAAACTATAGTCCAAAATAATTTTTACAAATATTTTTACAAACATGTACACACATTTGAAAAATCATTTTGCAAAGGTTTTTCAAATAGTATAGATAGATTTTTCAAAATATTTTTGGAACCATTTTTCAAACCATTTGCAAATAATTTTTCAAACATTTTATTTTACACAAAGAAAAATAAGTTTTCAAAACAAAATATTTTACAAAGGTTGAAAACATGTAACAGAACATTTTCAAATTAGCTTTCAAAAGATTTTTCACAAAGATTTTCAAACTATTTTTCAAACATTTTGCAAAAAAACATTTTCACCTGATTTATTAATCAATAAATACAAAAAGAAATTAAGGAATAATGAACATCTTTTTATTAAGATTTTTAATGAATTTTAAAGAATTATTAAGCATATTATTAGGAAAAATACGAAAGTACGAGTTATGGCGAAAGTATATACGCAGTATATACGACCCCCCTATACTTAGCTTGAGCTATGTCCTCATAGATCAGTGAGAAAAGAGAAGACATAACTCGTACTGAGTATAGGAAAATCTAAAGAATAAATGAATGAATGAACAAATGAACAAAAGAACGAGAAGTTGACCGTCCCCTCTATACTTAGGATCAAATAATCCTAAGTATAGCAGACTGTACACAAAGCAGGGAGGGTCAAGGGTGGGAATGAACAGATCCTACTCAGAGTGTCTCCCCCTATACTTAGGGTAAGATATCCCTAAGTATAGACAAGAAGAGGAGACAATGGAGAGGATCGAAAAATAAAGAAACTCGGGGTGCACACCCCCTATACTTAGGACAAAGTTCATCCTAAGTATAAAAAACTGACAAAAAGGGGCGACACCTTTTGGATAGATACAAAAGATAGAAAAGGAAAAGAATAAAAGAAATTAGAGGATGTACACACCACTCCCCCTATACTTAGGTAAAAGAAGCCCTAAGTATAGGCAACAACAGGAGTGATGATACAGAATGATGAAAGAACACTCGGCTCGTCCACCCCCCTATACTTGGGACAAAGTGCGTCCTAAGCAAGGCAAACACGAGGAATGGGTGAATGAGCAATATGGGAGAGATGGACAGAACAGAATATACAACAGAGGAGGATGTACACAAGATTAAGAAGGTAGAAAGCAAACCTTCTTGCGGGACCGCTGAGGAATGGAATTGGTATGGTGCAGGTCGACATCAGGGTCCATAGTGGACGGAAGCCGATCAGGGTCGACAGAGTGAAGATCCTCAGGGACTCTAGGGTGTGAAGGCACAGACGGGTTAGTAGAAGAAGTGTGGTCATGTCTGGCCTTGGGAGTCTCGCTGATATCGAAGTGAAATGGGACGAACTCATCATCATCGGAAGTAGTGTACTCAGTGTCATCCTGTGAGGTGTCGTCCAAGTCAAAACCAAAAGGAACGAACTCATCTGTGGAAGTGGTCGAACTCTGTTTGTCCTCTATAATCTCAACCGGGTCATCTTTCTCATCAAAAGACCCGAATTCCCGAATAAATGCAATCAAATCAAATTAGGCCTTAGTCTCATCAGTATCCATGTGGACAGGAGCGGACTCATCAGTGGAAGTAGTCAACACATTTTCATCCTGTATAGTCTCTAAATCTGCCCTCCGCTCTAGGGTATCAATCATGTAAATCCCGCAGATGTCATCAACACATCACCAATCATAGGAAGCAGAAATGCCAAGGTCTATGCTTTCCGAGCCTTCCTCCTTGGAGAGGAATTCTCAGGTCTCATCAACGGTCATAAAGAAAGTCTCTCTGATATCCTCAAAAAGGTCATAGGCCTCAGGGTCAGCCAGAACAGGTGTGGTCACATCAGGTATAGGTCTCTGGTCAATGGTAGGTGCGGTGATCAGCACTTCTCTCTCGTCAGCAGGACGGAAGCAAATCTCTCCTGATCCATAATCAATAACGACCCTCGCAGAAGCGAGGAATGGTCGTCCCAGGATGATTGGAGAGTGCTCCCTTGTGGAGGTATCCATGGGCAATACGACAAAATTAACATTGTACCTCGTACCCTGAATTGAGACGACGACGTTTTCTACGATACCCTTCGGCCTCTTTATTGATCCATCAGCAAACTGTACGATCATCCTGGTCTTCTTAAGAGGCCCTAAGTGAAGAGACTGTACCAGCGAGAAGGGTAGTATGCTAATCAAAGCACCGCCGTCGAGGAGAGTGTGATCACATGTAAAGTCAGAGATGTTGCAGCTAATGAAAGGTGTGGCAGTGTTCCACTTCCAAGGAATGGGACGGTGTGTGATGGCATGGGCAGTGGCCATGGTCAAAATATGACGCTCAGATCTCTCCTCCGCATTTTCTTCTTATGAGGAGCAGATAATTGGTTCATGGCCTGCTGAAGTGGGGCACGGATGATCTCATGAATAGTGGTCACCACTTCGGGTTTAGTCAATTTTTTTTGAATTTTTGGACCTCCTTTATACAAGGGAGGAAGTCAGAATCAGCATCTACACGAGGCATGCCATGAGCAGTCTGTACAGCGGCATCCTCGAGGTCAAAGGTGGGATAGGGTGTGAAAGGATGTGTGGTCAAGTGATCTGGCAAGTGGGCACTCTCCTCACAGTCTGACTCGATCAAAGGTCTCCCGAACTCTTTTTGTATTTTTAAATTTTTCTTATTTTTTGTATTTTAGGCGATTGCAAGCTCTCATGGTAATCCTCAAATGATTCCAAATCATCAGATCGTGAAGCATCAATGTGGCTCTTATTCATGCAGGAGAGGTTGTTAATCCTCGAATTCATTTGCTCCATGAACTGGGTCAAGGTCTCAAGTGTGGACATCGCGAGAGGTGACTCCAACTGGTCAAACTCGGATGGATGTGAAGGTGGGAAATACGGAGGTGGAGGAGTGTGCGGGTAGAAATCCGAGGTCTGATACTGTGGCTGAGGTAGGTATGTACAAAAATTAGAAAAAATAGGAGGAGGATCCTCCTGATAAAAGGGAGGTGGACCAACTGGAGTGAATGAGGGATCCGCAAAGTCCGGATAAAATGTGCTCCAGGGGTCTATCTCGAAAGCAAACGGAAATGATTCGGGAGAGCATGATGGTCAAGTCAAGAGAAGTGAAGAAAAGGCGCAAATGCGCAGAGGCGATCTATGATGCACACAAGCAATCACAAACAAAACTCACACAATACAAACCCTCAATTCACCTACTCAACTCGGTAGAGACCAAAAAGTCGGTCTTTTTATCTTGTCTGTTTTAGAGTGAGGTGAGAAGTCAAAAATTGCACACACACTTAGGGGCTGAAATGGGATTTGGGCACTAGTCCTTAGGGTGTGCGCGAGCAAGTAAAAGCAAAGACAATGAGGGGATTACTCGCCCCAAGAGAATTTTTCTTTTTGGTTGATTTTAGGGTCAAGTAATGTTAGCAGTCCCAACTTTATTCGTTATCACTTTTTTTTTATTTTTAATGAGAATGCACAATCCTATCGGGGATTCAATTCTTTTAAGCATCTAGGTCATCAAAATCAGAGGGAGAGGCGGAAAAGCAATGCAAGCGGTAATCGATGATGAATGCTAAAGCGTAAATGCTCACCTTGCCTCCAGCACTCTAAACGCAAGTATGCTCAGTAGAATTAAAACCTATCTATATGCAAATGCAAAGCCGATGAAATCACCCTAAGTGTGAGAAGCTGCTATTAGCGTGAAGAACAGTTTTCAAAATTTGTCTATGTCCAAACGAGACTATAGGCACATGCAAATATATTAGGTGTTTGGCCTTAAGACTACGTCAAGCAACTCCTACGGCTAAGGGCTCAATCACACAAAAGATATAAAATAAAATCAGAAAATAAAATAAAAAATGCGAAGGAAAATACGAGAAAGCCGCGGTGAGCCCCCAAGTGTACAAACACTTGGAAATTAGGCCCGAGTGTCCAATGTTCAGAGTACCTGTATTATTACAAATTAATGTCTCTCTCTCACTTGAATTACAAAAATAGATACAGAAAGTAAATGCTACAACTAAAGGTGGAGCTCGGTCTTCAAAATTCTCTCCTCCTCTCCTCGGTGCTAGGCTGGCCAGAGCCTGCTTCACGTGGGTGCGTAGGCGCCTAGGGTAGAGCACCTCCCTCTATCCGCGGTACCTCGCACAAAGTTAACAAGAGAGGGGGTTAGACAGCTCAAGCAATATGTATCAAAAATAAGGAAAATAAGCACAAATAAAAGCCATGAAAACAAACAAATAATCACAAGCACAAACAAAAAGCTGACTACGCGTTGTTGCTCCCCGGCAACGACGCCATTTGATAATCGAGGTTTGGCGAGGGTCTAATGTAGTCCACACAAGGCGGGACCACAGTGTCGTTGAGCGACCGCTCACGAAACCTCAATCAATCAACAATTAACCCACAACAATCAAATAAAGTAATAAAGGTGAATGTGGAGTTAAAATTTATTATAACTCTAGAAAGGATGTGTATAGTGTGCAAGCAGTGTAGAGGTCGAACACAAGGAGCAGACAGGTAGAACAAGGCAAAATGCACAAAGTGTGAATGTGAAGATTTGTCTATTTTATGTTATTTTTTGTGGGTTTTTTATTTTTTTTAAATTTTATATTTTTATATTTTGATTTTTAATTTTCTGATTTTGTATTTTCTTTTTGTATGTTATATTTTTATATTTTTTTGTATTTTATATTTTTTATATTTTCTTTCTTTTTAAATAGAATATATGCACAAAGTAAGAAAGAGAGGACTAATGATTTGTAAAAATAGGTAAAAATACTCAAAAATCATGAAATAAGATCTTTTTGGCTTTTTTATATTTTTTATGTTTTGTGATTTTTATAGATTTTCCTATTTTTTTGGTATTTTTAAAGTCAAAAATATTGAAAACAGTGGATAAAATAAAGATCTGAAACTAAAATGGAGAAATAAAATATCAAACAGGGACAAAAATTCTCTAAATTACTTTTCAATTAAAGATAATAAAACAAAGACAATTTCGAGACAAAAATTAGATTTTTAGGATTTCTGTAGAATTTTTGAGATTTTTATGAAGATTTTTGGAGTTTTTATATTTTTATGGGTTTTCTTTTGTATTTTTTAATGTTTTTTGGACTGAAGTTAAAACACCCTAAAATAAGCAAATATATTTTGTGGGGAATTATTCAAGAAGTTTTTATATTTTTTATGGATTTTATAATGCAAATAATGAATAAAATGCTTGTTTTTGAATTGTTATAAATATTAAAATGCAATAAATATGCAAAATAAAAATATGACGTGAAAGAGGAATGCAACAGGAATGTATGCCTATTTTTTGGGGATTTTTAGAAATTTAGATATGCATGCAATAAATAGATACAACAAATGGAAAAATCACAATAGCATGGGCAATTTTGTAAATATAGAAAAGTCCAGGGGCTTTCCTGCAAATTTCCAAGAAATATATATCTTAATTAAAAACTTTCTGAACCAAATACAAATAACCAAAAATGCAGGCCCTTCCGTGCAAAATGCCCACCCACGCACGTGCTGCGCACGTGCCTAGGTTGGACCCGAAAGCAAATACAAAGAACTTGGGGGCTATATTACTATTTTCACATAAACTTAATAACTAAATAAAATAGTTTACAGACTAAATGTAAATAACCAGAAAGTGGGGACCTGTGCTGCAAAATGCCCACCTCACGTGATCACCCACGTGAGGTGAGCTGGCCAGGACCGACTTGCAAATTCCGAAACAACGAGGTGTTTTTAGCAAATTTTACAAAGTTATATCACAGCAAAGGAAAGTTTTTGTGCTAATAAATAAAGAACAAAAAATGATCGGGTGGCTTATGCAAAGTACCCAATCCCTTGCACGATCGGACGACGATGATGTATCCACTAATCCATGTGTCACGATCCTGTGCCGCGATACCCCTTCGACTTCAACGCTCAGGATTAGATGGATCACTACGAATCTGACGACTGAGGTAGAGGCTGAATCCGACGATGGTTGGAGATTCTAGAGAACGACCCCGATCTGACGGCCAGGAATGCGGAAGCAAGAACATGGAAGAAGGCCTCGACCGGCGAGCTTCCCCGGCCTCGCTCCACCTCCTCCGTGACGATGAGCATTTCAAAATCGGTCGGTCGTCTTCCTGGGCGGATCCTCTGTTGTCTGGACGCTCCAAAACACCTCGGTAATGGCTGAGGTTCACCAGCAAGGGCAAAGGAGCACGGTGGCTCCAAGCACCTCCAGTGACACACAAAACGAGTCCCTGGTGCTGGGTTGGCTTCAGGACCTGCATGAGAAGAATGAAAGAGTCGGAGGCAAAATGGCCCAACCCCGCAGCGAGATGGTATGAAGGTGGTGAGAGTTGGAAATGGAACTCGCCGGAGCTTGCTCCAGTGAGGGGAGGTAGCGGGTGGACGATTGGATGAACTCAAGGAAAAAGATGCGAGATTGGATCCTGACACTACGGGGAAAAAAACGCAAAGAAAAACAAACAAAAAATACCTCGAAGGCTAGATGGCCTGAGATTGGTACCTCACGGCAGCGTAGACCGTCGAAGATGGGTGGAAGCTCCTCGGCCTTCGCTTAGCCTCGCGTGAAGGAGCTGGAGGATGCTCTGTCTCAGCCTCCGGTCTAGAGCTCAAAGGTGCAGGCCCAAACTTGGGTCAAAAGGGTTCAAAATCGAGTGGAAGGTGGTGGGGGGTTTTTGAAAGAATGTTGAAGGTGGCTTAAAGATCGAGGCGCACGAGGCGGAGCAGTGATGCAATCCTTGAGGAAAGCATTGGGTGTGCATGACAGATGATCGAGGAGCAAAAAGTGTCAAGGAAGCGACACGAAATAGTGAAAAGAGGAGCCTCGATAATTTCATGAAGTTGGATCGAAACTCAAGTCTGACATGTCACATGAGGGGGGGTCAGACAGTTGACCTTCGGTCAACGATCCAGACCACCTGGTTGGTCCACGTGGACCAACCAGGAAAAACCTCCTAAAAAATATTTAAAAAAATCATTTTAAATTAGTATATGAAATTATTAATTTTCGATTATTAAATAAAAATATTTATTTTTTTATAAAGTTTTCTATTATGATTTTTATTTATTTTTTCGAGGCATAAAATTACAAGTTTCCTTTTATACCCTTTATAGGTATCATTATCTATATATTTTATTGTTTTATTTTTATTTTGTAAATTTAATTTATTTGTTTTTGTCTATTATTTTATAAATTTATAAAGTATTTTTATACACTTATATATATTTTTATTTTATTTTTCTGAAGTGTTTTATATACTTAATAAAATAGAAATAATAATTATATAGGTATATGTACAGGTATTATACCTAGGTGTTTTATACATAAGTTTTTTATTTTGTATTTTCTTCAGGTTTTTATTCCTATTTTAATGTATATATATTATAAATAGTATTTAAAAAATTACAAAAATATAAAACTATAAAAATAAAGAATAATAAATAAAATGAATATTTTAATCTGTACAAGTAAACAATAGGGGTCTAAAACTCAACTTTCAAATCGTAGCTCCGCCAAATGCGAAACCACCTTCATTAAATATATTATTTAAAATTATATACAACTAAAGGTGAGTTTGACGCATTTCGAGTCTTTATTTGAGAGATACAGGTCTGGGATGTTGGGATTCTGGAATTTTATTCAGACCATAACTTTTTACTTATACATTATTTTTTAGTGAAATCAATTTTGTATTTTTCTTTATTTAATTATTTATAACTTTTATATACAAAGTTTCTTTATTTGGAGTACAAAAAGTGGAACCAAAAATAGGTCCCAAAATGAATAAAGAATGAACAAAAACAAAGGTGTTTTTATTGTATTTCAACCCTTATCTCCCCCTACTTTATTCCTTGTCAACCTAGTCATCGAGATGCCTAGGTCTCGAGGTTTCGGGTCATAAAATATTTACAATATTTTATTCTTTTTCTTTTCTTTTCTTTATTCTATAATTTTGGCTTTAAAAATCGTATTTTATACATTATTTACACATTGATGTATGAATGCTAAAATGCCTAAATTAACGGTTTTTACACGCATTTACTAGGGTTTTTAAGGCCAAAATGATAGAATAAAGATGATGAAATGTAGATTCATCATGTAGCTAAGATAAAGCTACCTGCATCTTCTGCACCACCTGTACCTATACACCGAGTCCATCTTGTACAGGAACAGGTACCGCGGCCTCAGAGTAGCTGGGTCGAGGAACATACTTACACCCAGTAGGACCAACACGCCCCCCACAAGTGGAGATAGGAAACGAGGAGCCTCCGCAGGTGTTCGAGATCAACGGGCTATGGTACAGCCATGACCCCTTCGGCAGACAGCCGGGGATAGGGAACGGTCAGCCTCACCGACCTTTTCTAGCTTACCAGGAAAACAGCTTCATTCCCGTACCGTGCTTTGTTCAGTCCATGCCCGAACGAGGGTACCTGTCTCAACAACACCAACAGCAGCAACGCACATTCCACTCGGGCCAGCAGGGCCCGTCACCGTCCCATCAGCAGCAGCAGTATCAGCATGGCCAGCAAGTCCAGTATAGGACCTCATCTTCAGGATAGCATCAACCCGCCCAGCCCACCGAATTGGAGTCCCTCACCTTGGCGATCCAGACCCTGACTGATAGGATCCAACAGATCCATAATGACTATCTGGATATGAGAACCGATCTAAACCGCATTTCTCGTACCCAGGACCAGCAGATGGCGCCAAAGACCCCAATTCCTGCCCAAGTTCAGGCCAATCCCAACAGCTTGACTCAAGGCCAGAACCGACCACAAGATCAGTATACTATTCAGATAATTCTTTATCTGAACATGAGATCCTTTTGTATGATAATGTAAACCTTATGTCCCTCAGGAGCGGAAGGACCGTGATCGTACCTGATCAGGCACAGGCACAAGAGGAGGAAGCCACCAAGTCTCTACCTGAGGAGAACTTGGAGGCAGAAGAGGAGCAGCACCACCATCACCACCACCGATAGAAGAAGAGGACTTCTGGGTCCTCGAAGAAGCAAAGGATCCGTACGAGCAGAGAGTCCACCGAAACCGATGAAGATCCCGCACCTCCATCTGAGGAGGACAGTCCAACAGTCGCGGAGGATGCATCACCGGTTTTGCAGCAGCATTTTCCTTTTTGTCATAGTCAGAGTTAGAGTCAGTTTCAGAGTCCGAGTCCTGTACAGAACTCAATTTCCGCTTTGAATGAAAATATTTCAGTTTCAGAATACGAGTTTGAGTCAATAATCCCTTTCCCCTGAGCTCTCAAGGGTGGAAAGAATAAAACTAAAAAAATCCAAAAAGATGACCTTGAGATGGCAGAGTTTTGTAACTAACATATCAAGGTCACAATTCCTTTCGACAAGTACATGGAGATGACACCTACATTTCAGAAATACCTTAAGGTGAGATGCACACCTACTAGGGTTAGCAGGAAGACCAATAGCCGTGTTGAGAAACACGTTCTGTCAGTAGCCACGACTTGTACAATAAAGAGCTTGTTTCCAAGGAAACGAAGAGACATGGGTGCACTTTATGTGGTGAGTCATGTCGATGACATTGGTTTGCACGCACTCTCCTAGACAACGGCTCCCTAATCAACTTAATACCTATGACTCTCTATGAGCATCTTAATCTCGGACCTCTTAGGAAATCTAGATCCCTCCTTCAAATCGCTGATAAATCAATCAAGAGGTCCCAAGGAGAATTGAGGAATGTTGTCATCAAAGTCAAGGGTCAAGAATACATGGTGGACTTTACCGTCCTAGATATGAAGCCCCTCGTAACAGGAGAGATTCTCAGATCATATTAGGCAGGCCCTTCCTCAGAACAGCGGGGGCCTTGTTTGATTACAAGATCGGGAAAATCCAGTTCCAAACTCCAGGCAGAGATGAGGAACTTGAGATGAAATAGACCAGATGACAAAGATCGGATTCCGAATTCAGCATCGAGTACTCTTCATCCGAAGCAGTCTGCGACCATGTAGACACAGTTGGGCCATGGAGACAGAACCCAACCAGAACCGATGAATCCCTCCCATCCGGAGATGATCTTGTGCATGAATCAGTTTGTGAGGTTTTTAGAAACGAGTACAGCTCAGAACCTGCATCCCCCTACATCTTCGATGACATAGAGGCCCAGTTAGGACTGTTAGTCCTTCACTCTTTACGACAATCAGAAGATGAGGATGACGAGTCGGATGTGGCTTTTGTTGATTGCATGGAGACCTTTGACGATCCGACTCTAGAGCCGAATGACTTGGTGGGAGCAATTTCAGAATTAGATCCAACCACTTTCAACACTGAAGCAGATTCGATTGAGCCAGATTTCCTAGATGATCACACATTGCCTGAGCTCAAATCCTTACTCACAACACTCAAGTATGCCTTCCTTGCGGGTCAGGAGAAGAAATATCCGGTCATCATCAGTTCACAATTGATCGAGGAGCAGGAATCTCGCTTGCTAGAGATCCTTGAGAAAAATCGCAAGGAAATAGGCTGGAGCATTTCTGATCTCCACAGGATAAATCCCGCTCTGTGTTTGCACCATATCAACTTAGAGAAAGAAGCTAAACCCTCTTGTGAATTCCAACATCGTTTGAATCCAAATTTACGAGAGGTAGTGAAGAAGGAAATAGAGAAATGGTGCAACACGTGTTTCATTTATCCCATCTCCGACTCTAAATGGGTGGCCCCGATCCATGTTGTCCCGAAAAAGTCGGGAATTCAGACGACCACCAACGAGGACGGAGAGGAGATAGTGATGAGAGTGCCCACGTCATGGCGCGTTTGTGTGGATTATAGATGCCTGAATGCTGCAACGAAGAAGGATCATTTCCCCTACCATTCATTAATCAAATTCTAGAGAGACTAGCGGGGAAAGAATTCTTCTGCATCTTGTGAGGTTAATCTAGTGCTCTCTTGGGAGAAAAGTCACTTTATGGTGACGAAGGGCGTTGTGTTGGGGCATGTCATCTCCAAGAGAGGAATGGAGGTTGACCCTACCTAGGTGGATGTGATCAGACGGCTCCAGCCACCAACCAACGTTAAGCAGTTGCGGTCGTTCATCGGGCATGTCAGATTCTATCGGAGATTCATCAATGATTTTTCTAAGATTGCCAGACTGCTAACTGAGCTTTTAGGCAAGGACATGGAGTTTATTGTTGATCACAAATGTCTTGAGGCCTTTAAGCTATTGCAAGGAATGATCATGGATGCCCCGATCCTTCAAGCCCCAGATTGGTCTCCACCTTTTGAGATAATGATGGATGCATCATATTTTGCTGTTGGGGTTGTGTTAGGACAGAGGAGGGATGACGTCCCATTTGCAATCCACTACGCAAGCAAAGTGCTTGATACCGCTCATCGTAACTATATAGTTACGGAAAAGGAGATGCTTGCGGTAGGTATTGCCTTGGATAAGTTCTGATCTCACTTAATCGGATCCAAGGTAATTGTGTTCACTGACCACACAGCACTACGATACTTGATGGAAAAGAAGGACGCGAAGGTGCATCTTCTTAGGTGGATTCTACTTATCCAGGAGTTTGATTTGGATATTCGTGATAAACCTGGAAAGAAGAACGTAGTCGCTAATCATCTCTCTCATCTCAAAGATATCAATACTTCCGAGGATTCACCAATTCAAGACTCCTTCCCTGACGAGTCAATTTTTGTTGTCGACTCACTCCCATGGTATGACAATATCGTGAACTATCTTGTCTCCTAGAAGGTTCCCGAAGATTGGCCCAAGAGCTACATTGACCGACTGAAGTCGGATGCTAGACACTACCATTGAGAGGATCCGATCCTTTTCTTTGAAGGACCGAATTGCATCTGGAGACGGTGTATTCCTCAGGAGGAATACCAGAGTGTCCTTTCTCTAAGCCACTGCTTGGAGTCAGGAGGACACCACTCCGGGAAGAGGATCGCATGGAAGGTATTTCAGTGTGGCTTTTACTGACCGACTCTGTTTCGTGATGCCATCACCTTTACGTAGTCGTGCCCAGTATGCTAGAGAATGGGAGGAACCGTTGGTTCTAAGGATGAGATGCCGATGCAGTCTGTTATCATTTGTGATGTCTTTGACGCCTGGGGCATCGACGTCACCGGCCCATTCCCCGTTAGCCACGGATTCGAGTACATCCTTCTTGCGGTAGACTACCTATACAGGTGGGTGGAGTCTATCCCAACCCGAGCCGTAGACAGTAGGACTGTCTGTAAATTCATCAGATAGCATATCATCTCTAGGTTCGGGATCCCCAAAATATTGATATCAGATGGGGGTAGCCACTTTGTAAACTGAGAGGTGAAGAAACTCTTGAAGTACTATGGCATCGAACATCGTGTCGCTAGTCCTTACTACCCACAGACTAATGGTATGGCTGAGGTGTCGAATAGGGAGGCGAAAACTATATTGTAGAAGCTTGTCCGCCCAGACAGGAAGGACTGGTCTCAGATCTTGGATCAAGTCCTATGGGCTTATAGGACAACTTATAAGACACTGTTAGGAACCTCCGCATTCCGAATGGTATTCAGAAAGCCGTGCCATTTTCCCGCAAAGTTAGTGCATAAATCAGAATGGGCAATCAAGAATGTCAACTAGAACACACACCTTGGGCAGAAGCAGAGAGAAATGGATCTGAATGAGCTTGTGGAAGTCATATACCGCACATACGGCAATAGTTTGGTGTACAAGGACAAGGTTAAGCATTGACACGATAGATATATCAGACGAAAGACCTTTGTTCCTAGACAGAAGGTATGGTTGTTTAATGCAAGGCTGAAGATCTTCCAAGGCAAGTTGAAGTCCAAGTGAACGGGCCCATTCGTTGTCTGTGCAGTGCATGATAGTGGGCGTGTCGAGATCTCAGATTTTGCAGACGATGCACCGATATTCCTAGTGAATGGACAATTGTTGAAGCACTTCATCGAAACCAATGAGTAGTTAGTCCATGTTGAGGAGATTGTATTCATGCACGTGACAGATTCATCAGATACACTTCGAGCCATCCATGAGACCTTGCAGCAGTGAGCTCTAGCCATCAACAACATCTTGAAAGATTCAGACAGACATCCTTGTATATACCCATCGTTCCTGTACATTCTGCCCTTTTCCCCCGCGACTCTAGTAACTCATCCCAGCTTCATCAAACACCATCTTGGACTATACTTAGGATGACCATATCCTAAGTATAGAGGGGATGAGTCACCTGAGTCTGTCCGTTGTACAGCCTCCAGATCACATCGATCCTCATACTCACTCCAGTCCTATACTTAGGTTGACCTGAGCCTAAGTATAGGGGGGACCGATGCCCGCCTTGTATATGTTCATCCATTTCTCCTCTTGACCTTGTCTGCCCCATTTTAGACCTTCTTCTACACTTAGGCTGCTAGAGCCTAAGTATAGGGGACAGGACGACTTCTATACATTTTTGCTCCCTTGGCTCTCTTTCGCTTAGCACGAACTACATCTTTTCCCTCGCTTTTCGTGCTTTGAGGACATATCACACACTAAGTATAGGGGGACGTGTATATATTATATATATACTTTAACCATTGCTCGTACTTTTGCATATTTTTGTGTACTATTTGTATATATTTTGCAATAATTATGGGTGAGTAAAAATTGAATTTTTTTGTATACTTGTATAAAACTTATTGTATAATTTGTATAATACTTATAAACTCTTGTAAATTGTTGTAACATAGGAGGTATACCAAAGTTTTTAAAAAAAAACAAAAAACAAAAAAAACAAAATCGTAGGCTTCCTATTTACTCTTGCATATCATCTCTGCATCTAAAAAAAGAGTCTTGCATTTCATTCATCTACATAGCATGTCATCTACATCTCATCTGCATATCTTGCATATGCAAGGTGAAAAGCTAGTGGGTTCTGAACCAAGTTATGAGTAGATATTGAGGATGGACTTGATTTGACATTAATACACCTTATTTCAGAGTAACCTTATAGGAACTGGAGTTAAGATTTCTCAGGTCAAGTGACTTAATTCCTTAGGTCCACAAGTCTATGTTGACATGTCATCTTGATTAGTCTATGTAGAATATCTCGTACACACGCATGATTCTTATAAACAGTGACCTAGCTTGACAAGCACTATGCACGTAGCTCTTCCTTGATGAGGTGGTGAGGAGGTAAAATCCTTTAGCTTGGAGTAGCACACGGGTGGAAACATTCGTCCTCCTCTAGGGAGGGTAGTGCATCTCAACCTAGTCTGGTGGTGTTGACGTCTAAAGACAGGATGCTGTAGGTTGCAATAATGCTTCAAAAGAGGGATAGTCTACTGGCTCAAGAGGAAAAACTCCTGATGTACATGTTGCACCTTGTATATGGATAAAAAAAGAAAAAAATGTAAAAACTCCAAAAAAATCAGACAGGTCCAAGTGAAAATAAAATACCTGTCGGAGTATGTATATTAGCAAGAAGTATGTAGCTGGATGACTTGTCTACATTGGTCAGGCATCCCGGGATAGGTAGCTACACTGACTACCGTCCATTCTTTTCTCCTCCCCCTCCTCTTGAGATGGTCACACTTGAACTTAGAATGGAATACCCCGCTCCTCGAGGAAAGAGTTACTGGACCGGGGAATGAGAGTTACCTTGTTAGAGGAGGCTGCTTCTTAGACATTTCTGATGTGGAGAGCTATTTTACACTTATACAGTACAAGTAAGAGTCATAGTCATCAGAAATTTGCGTTTGAGGATTTGTTCTGACCTGACTATTGAGGAGTCTTAAATAGAAGACTTGTGGAACTTAAAGTCTGTTAGGTCTTAAGTTCAGATCCCAATAAGGTTCTGTCACACAATTAATCCAAAGGTCAAGTCAAGCTCCATTTTCAACTATTGTTCATGACTTTGGTATGGAACCCAAAATCATTTCACTTTTGTATTTCATTTTAGTTGCTTGGGGACGAGCAAGGTTTAAATATAGGGGGTTGATGAATCTGTGATTCATCACTCTAAAAGTTGAAAATATGGTCTTGTTCCCGAGTAAATAGTAGCATATTTTCACTTATCTTGCATAAATAACATTCAGGCATGCATTCACAATACATGCATTTTAGCATTCATTATTGCATTAAAATAAAAAGTCAATTCATTTGTAAAATCCACTTGTAAAGTACTCCCAGTAATTCACCTAATTATATTCCCTCTAAAATCAAATAACACCTTCCTTATAGTGTGTAGATTACTAGTTAATAATAGGAATAAGGCCAAAAATTTCTATCTTGTAAATTGCCTAATAAAGCCCCAAACCCAGTTGGAGAACCTAGACCTTAGAATGTCAATGTCCACCTCATACAACCTCCAATTAGGTCTACTCACCTTCATATTAATACTCATCCAGAGACCTTTAAAATGAGACCAATTTCATTCAGTTCGGAGCTCGTATGCAAAACTTGGGTTTTTGTGCCCCTGTGTACACTATATGTATGCATATTTTCATTCTTGTTTTTTTTGTATCATATTTGACCTCATCTCCATTTTTGGTCAACATGAAACTTGTAGATCTCATCGAGATCTACAACTTCATGTTTTGAGTTTTTCCAAATTCGGCCTCCTTCTCTCTCTAATTTTATTTTCTTTCTCAGCCACTCAGAGCTGGCCACACGACGCCCTCTGGTTGCACCACGTGGCCCTCCTCTTTGCGCGCCACACTCCATATTATCTCCACCGTCTGATCGTTCACCTTCTCTCTTGATCTGGTCCAGTCATCATCGCAACGCATCACCACCCTTCGATCAAACCCAGATCCAATCTGGACCGTTCGCCAGCGCCTCTCTCTCAGGCCGCCACGCATCCCATCTTCTCAGTCGTCCGATGCTCATCCCTTCTCCCTTCATCACCACCGTTCACATCGCGTTGGATCTCTACCGTTCGATCGAGGCCCAACCATCATCTCAGCCATTTGTCTACGCATTCACCTACACTCTCCACGTGGCATGACCAAAGCTGTTTGATGGATCCACCCTAGATCTAATCCAAAGCGTCCACCTGCGCTTCCATCAGGGCCATTGGATCTAGCGATCCAATGGTCCTGGCATCGTCGTCTACCTTCCGCAAGCCTCACGCCCCACGTCGTCCACTGTGCGCGAGGGCTGCCCCTTTCTATTTTGGGAGCCACTACGGCCACCCTCTTCGCCACCCTTCACCACCACGACATACACCACTCTTCCCTCATCCTCGCCAACCCCCTCGATTACCATGAACACCCTCCACCTCGCTCCACGATGCCCACCAACTCAATCTCTTCGCCAACTACGCCGTCACCTCCAACCTTTAAATACTCCACCGTCTTCAACCTTCACCCCTATCCGCCATTGCGAGAGGTATCCTCAAGCTCAGAGCTACCTATTGGTGACAACAATTGAGAGTAAATCCGAGCAAAGACATGCCTTCACCTCCGGCAAGATCCTCGACGTCGCCACGCCGTGCTGCAGCTCCTCCGACGAGCTGCTTGAGCTCGGGCCCTCTACCGTCCCTCGAGCGATGACCGGAAGCATCCATTGAGCTTCCAAGCCCCAGGTAGATACCTCCATCTTCCTCCCGATCTTCTTCTTCTTTTTCTTGATTATTCTCCTATTTTATTCACCGTCCACACACCACTTCACGCTCCGCTGGCCATCCTCTGAGCTTCTCCTTGGAGCTGGCATCTTTGTGCACTCCTTCTTCTTCTCCGACGACACACTTCATCTCCCGACGACAGAAGCTCTGCTACCTTGGCGGAGCTCGATCACCGGACTACCTCACAGCTTCTCAAGCCTCTCGCTGCACGCACGGTCACCCCACGAGCACATCTGCATGCCTCAGCTTTCCATTAACCCCCTACAGGTACTTCAATTTTGACTGGTCGGAACCTCATCGGTTCTCCATTCGAGCTTCTTCGATGCCGCTCTCCAGACCATCTCAGCCTCACCTAAGACCTCCGACGGCTCCGTTACACCTCCACGATCCTTCCCATCCACGTGGGAGCCACCGGTGAGCTTTACCGACCCCAGACGAAGGTGGTGGAGCCAGAGCCCCTTCACTGGAGCTCAGCCATCGCCGCCGCAGGAGGCGGTAGACCAGTAAGATCAAACGGTCAGGAGGACGCCACGTAGCCTTCACTCCACAGCCGTAGGATCAGGAGGATCCTACGCACTTGATCATGCCACGTTGCCATTCGCCAGAGCTTCAGAGGGCCGTTGGATTCTTCTTGATCCAGCGACGCTCGATCTTCTACGTGGCCATCTTCATCGAGCTTCAGGGACTGTTGGATCGATCTTGATCCAACGGGTCGACACACGCCACTCGCCAGCCACCAACATCCGTTGGATCTTCACTTGTTCCATGGTCCAAAGCATGCCACATTGCCCACTCCTAGCCTCTTCCCTGACCATCAGGCTCGGAGCGCCCAAAGCTAGCCGAGCCTCCATCCGAGCCAAGTCCAAACCTCCAAAGCCCCCGAGCCGGAGTCCGAGCCTCCAAAGTCCACCGAGCCTGAGAACCCCACGTGATTTGCACGTGCAGCTTGGGTGTTTTGCAGCGAGGCCCCTGGTGGTTTTCATATTTGCATTCTAGTCCCTGTTATAAGCCCCCACGTGAGGCACACGTGTTCTGTGGGTATTTTGCATACATACCCCCCTCATTATAGGTAATTGCACATTAGTCCCTATCAGCGTGTTTAACTTTTATCAATTTAATTTCCTGTAATTGCAGTTAGGCCCCCGTCTTTGTACACATATCTAGGCATTCATTTTAAATCATTTTTCAAGTTTGAAAATTGCATTGTGTAGCTTAATATGTCCTCTTTCATATGTGACACTTGACACATTTTTGTGATAACAGTGGTTTTTATTATTAATTAATTGGCGGAATTTTTCCATATTTTGCCCATTTATACCTTTTAATTTGAAGCAATTTCTCCGTGACTCCAAAAATCACCAAAATTTCACATTAGACCTAGGATAATTTGTCCAAAAATCAACTCATTTGCACATACCCCTAGGCCTGAATAAATCATTTAGTGATTTACTTAATTATTTTTTAATAGGTCCATTTCACATAGAAATTTAGGTTTATTAATTTTCCTGGATTATTCACACTTAGATCTATCTAGGATAATTTTTATATCTGAAAATATTGTGATTTGGTATTTATTAAAATTAATTTAGTAAAAATTACCTTGCATTTTAATTCACAGTAAATTCATATAGTGTCAGAAAAATCCAAAAAAAATAGAGTAGCTTAATTTCATTTCCTTTCACCATCTGACCAAGTTTCATAATTTTTTGGAATCAATTTGACCATTTTTTATTAACTTGTAAACTGACCCGATTTTGCATGTGTCTTTTCCTTTTTGCATAAAAATTGAAAAATACCAAAAAATTACTACCTTCTAAAAATCTGACCTTGGAAATTTGCTTAAAATCTACCTAAGGAGACAACTGCCTCCCTGAGTTCGACCTTGGACTTGCCCAAGTAAAAAAACACCGCTTGAAATTAATTTGACTTTAGCTAAAAGTGGTTTTTGATTAGCTCTTATTATCCGACTGCAACGAACGACACAACGATTAATTTGACCATTAATTTGATTAAATTAACAAGGGTAGTAAGACACTCTTCATCTCCCTCTAAAGAACTCCACAAAACATAGGTACTCAAATAGAGCACCTCAAACAATGAGTCTCTCTTTGGAGAACTCCACAAAACATAGGTATTCAAATAGAGCACCTCAAACAATGGTAGGCCTCAGAAACCACTACCCAATACTTCAAACAATGGTAGGGAATACTACACTACCCAATAATGGTAGAGCACAAAATTCTCTACCCATCACTCTCCCTTTCTCCCAAACTTGTCAGAGACGACCAAGTTGAGAGAACAATGAAGGATGGGGAAACAAAATATCACAAGCTGTCTACATTTTTTTCTTTAGCGTTTCTTCATTTTTTTCATTTTATCGGCTATTCAATTATTCAAAAAAATAGCCATCCCTTGTTTAAGCCGTTTATCTCCTTTTTTACATCTTTCCTTACATTTTCTCCTTTTTTTGCCAAAAATCTCCTCTCCCCTATTTTTTTCCCGTCGCATATGATATATATTTTTTTACGCAATTTTTTTTAAACTGGTCAGTCATTCCTTTTTTTCAACAGCCACGATTGCCTCTCGCCATTTTTTTCAATAGCCCTTCTTAGGCTAAAGATCACGGCCCAAATATCTGGCCCCTTCTCCCAATTATTTAAGGGGTTATTGGACCCTTTTATCTTCAATACGTTAGGGTTCCCAATGTGGGAACCCATCTTTTCTGATGTTGCCGCTGTAGGTTTTGAAGGGTGCCACCACCTGATCGAATGGGAAAGGTTGCGCCATCGCTAGAGATTCTGACCTAGGTCACGCGCTGGGGATCAGGGGCTCGCGCAGGAGAAGGAGGCGCACAAGGGGCAGGGTCGTGCGGGGCAAGGCTGCGCAGAGCGCGCGTACAAGGGCCGCACACTTGAGATGGGTGGCGGGACGCGAGGCTGATGAACGAGCGTGCGAGGAATGATGACACGTGGGTTGGGTGTTGGAGGCGTCTGGAGGCCAAGCATATGGGCGCGAGGCCGGCTAAAGATTTTGCACACTTGGGCAGGGGTTGGTGTTACCTGGGTACCTTGGATTCCCAATCACAGCAGCAGTTCTCCACCAATTAATGAGGAAACTCCAAATGGCCTCACCACATCTGGAGAGAGCAATGATATCTAAATCTTGCTTCTCCAGCAAGTCTCAAAGGACTCCCTTGAATAGCAACATGAACGAGAAGAAGGGGTAAATGAAATACGCCCCCAAATTGCCTACCAATCGCCTATAAAGAACGCCCAAAAAGGGACCTCGTTCTAGCAACAAAGAATCGAGCATAGTAGCACGGGGCCGAGATGGTGTTGGGGTTGTTTCTAGAAGCCTACAAATTCAGTGGAAACAAACAATGAACAATGCGTGCACTCTTTCAGGCAAAACGATGAATGGAACTTTGATCACAACAGAAAAGACATCGGCTCTAATACCATGTTGAAATATGAAATATAGAAGCGATCAAAGCAAGACCAAGATAAAAAGAAGACTTTGATTTTACGTGGAACCCTACTCCATGAGGAGCGGGATGAAACCATGGGAGAATCGCCTCAAAGGGTTGATTTTCTATTGATCTTTCTCAAAGGGTTCAATGGGTGTGGGGCTCTTTATATAGCCCCACTAATGTGACCAAAAGTTACCACTCCAAGGTGTGGTACTAAACATAGCGCACCAAAACCATTCTTCAACAAAACAGATCATAGATTCATTTCTTCAAAAGTAGATAGATGGTCACCTGATGCCTGTATCAAAGAGTTTTGACACAAAACACACAAGCATGCCAAACAACAGCAGCTGCACCCAACAATATCTTAACAAAAAATCCATTCTAGAAGCCCTTGCTATTTAGTTCAATGGGTAGTTAGTGTCTTGGGTTAGAACAAACTAATAAGGGTTTATATTGTTTTAAAGATCTAATAAAGAAGGAGGCATCGATGGTCGATATCTGAAGGGATGGAGTTTTCAGTAAGAATGGGGGCTTGATGAAGTGCAGTTCTTCTTGGCAGTGACTTGGCTTCAAAGATAAGGGGAGCATATTGATAAGGGTTAGCAACAATACCATATCAGAGGGTTAAAGTGTAGCGTCATCTCTTAGGTTAGGTGGTCAAGTAAGAACAACGTATCCTTTACAATTTTATCAGGTGTATGAGATGTACCCTAGAACATCCTTGGCCATCGCTTCTCCCAGATCAACCACCAGATTGATGCACACTTGGTGGTTATATGCCAATTAGTTGAGGAATTTGAGAGTGAATTATGAGAGTCAATGAAATCCTCCAAGTTCCCAGAAGACATAGGTATATTAGTATCGATAAAAGCTTTAATAGTAAAGGGGCATATGAGAAAAAGGTGCTTCAAAGACTCCGTGTTAGCAAGGCACGCAATGGGTGGACATTGGTGGTTGTTATCTTGAATATGGAGAGTTTATCTTAGGTAAGTTGCTTTCAGAGGCTAAGGGGACAATAAAATGCAACCGATGTGATGGTGGGGGGTTTGGACCAAAACTTCTGGTGAAGTTTACCTAAGATACTCCATGAGAGAGTAGGAGATATAGATCATTGGTGATGTGGGATGTAGGGGAGCGTCCAGGTTAAAAAAAATCAAATCTTGCGAGACTTGGTAAGGTGGGAAGTTAATGTGGCATTGTTGTAAGCCTCGAAGTCCAAGATGGCAATTTGATCATTGGGAGAGCGCTTTGAACCAATTTTGGTTGTCCTTCAAGGTTGACAACGCTTAGGTAAGAGTAGCTTTTTTGTTAGAAGTTATTTCCCAAAGGGAAGGGAAGGAGAATTTCAGTGGTTGATCTCTATCGATATGGTTAGACCATAGGAGAGTTTGATCACTTGGGTCCACGACTTTGGATGCCACATCACAAATGGCAAATGATCCTACTTTGATGGTGCTCTAGAATGGGGAAGTCCTTGGGTTTGAGGGTATGTTAAATAGGGTTTGATTTGAAATAATAGTATTACCACTAACGATCCTCGATAGCAGGGAATAATGGTTTTCTTGTATATCTTGATCCATGATTTGGAAAGCATAGAAAAATGAGTTGACCCAACATGTTGTTTGCATCTTTGTTGTTTCCATTCCATAAGAAATGATGTTGAATTTTATCAATATTCTCGATTGCATTGTTGACTTAATAATCAGTATGTCATGGCTAACTGGATAGCCTAGCAATCACTGTGTTAACCAACTATCAAATCAGACAACAGTTAACCCACAATTAGATTAAGATATAATGTGTGTGAGTCAAAATTTATTATAACTCTACATAAATATATGTATATGAGTACATAGGTACAGTGTCGAACAATATGAGGCAAAACATAGAGTCAATAGTTATTGTCAATTATTTCTAATTAATAATCATAACTTTTTTTGGATTTTTAATTTTACTAGTTTTAAATGGGTTTTTAATTATATTTAATTTTTGTGGATTTTTATTTGTTTTACATATTTTTATTTAAGTTTTAAAATTTAAGTTATAATTTTTTTAATTATTACTTTCTTTTTGATTTTTTAAAATAAGATATTATTTATATATAATAATATAGATATTATATCTTATATAAGTAATATATAATATATCGATAATATAGCAATTTATATTTTTATTTAAGTCAAAATATAGTCAAATTACCAAAATTAATTTTTTTCTTTTGTATTTTTCTATTTTTGGTAAATTTATGTAATTTTTCTAATTTTTATGGATTTTTAAAGCTGAAAATAAGTCAAAACAACTAATATATTAAATGTCCAAACTTTTTTTGAGTTTAATAAATATAAATGAGTCTAAAACTAGCCCAAATCTATTTTTAATATATAATATAAAAAATCACAAATAAAAAGAAATATTTTTTGGAATTTTATATTCTTTTTACATTTTTTATAAGATTTTTATGTTTTGTAATTTTTATGTTTTATATTCTGTATTTTTTAGTAGTTTTTATATATTGTAGAATATAGTATAACACAATTACAATATTTTTTGGATTTTTTGAAAATGTTTTGTAATTTTTATGGATTTTTTATATCTAAATAGGAAAAAATGCAACTTTTTATATTTTAAATAAGTTGAAAAACTAATTTAAATGCCCTCCGAAATATATATGTGATCAAGAAAGATTACTTGCATCTAATATAGTTTTCCCAAGATTTTTAGAATAATAAAAGTATTTAATACACGCAATATTTACAAAAATAAAATAAACTATAGTAGAGGGACCTCATTGTAAATATCATAAACTAAAAGTTTATTTAGTAACAGGCCCAAGAAGTTCAAGGTGTAATATTCAAAAGGACCAGTACCTCACGTGGGACTACATGTGAGGTGGAAGGACTAAATAGTAATTACACGTAATATTTAGTTTACAGTACCAAATTTAAATACAAAAAGGGGAAAGGGTCTCTGTGCAATTCCCTGATGAATCTCCGTTTATCACCTTTATTCTTTCATTTTGGCCTTGAATCCTTCGCTAAATTCATGTATATATAATTAATTTATCAAAATAAACACTATGTAAATTGTACAAAACAATGTATAAAATATTGTATAATTATTGTATTTAATTCCAAAATAAAAGAACAAAGGAAGAAGAGAATTTGATATGAAACATCATAGGTGTTGAGTGACCCTAGACCCCGATACACAATCATCATGATGCTTTAGTCAACAAGGATTAAAGTAGGGGGAGATAGGGAAAATGAATAGTACAAAATATAGATAAAAACCCTAATTTTTAAGTCATCTATAATTAATTTTTTACGGAAATTTTCTTCTATTATTTTTACACCTCAAATCAATAAACCCTCAACAAGAATATTGTAGATAAAAATACAAAGAAAAATACAAAATTGAACTCGTAGAAAAATAAAACACAATGTGCTTGGGACACACAATATAAAACGTTAAAACAAAAACCTCACAGACCTATATGTTCAACCTTTAATTGTATATAACTTTTAATAAGTTATTTAATGAATTTGGATTCATTTAATTTGGAGTTAAGATGCAAAAATTACGTTTTGGGCCCATATTGTGCAATATACCTGTATATTTTTTTCAATATATTTATTCTTTATATTTTAAAAATTCTTTATAAAATTGTAAATATTATTTGAAACTTAGGTACATAATTATAATAAATAAAACCATCAAAACAAAATCAAAATAAATAATACATGACAATACATAGGTAAAATATACATGTATATATCTACAATGTGTATATATATAATTTATTAAGTATACACACACATTCAAAAAAATAGCATAAAAATACCTAAATGTGTATAAAAATAAAACAAAAATATATCAAATGCATGTATAAAATAATATATATACAAAATAAAAATAAAATTCCAAAATACAAATATTTATATCTATATTTTACATGTTAATATTAACTTGCAATAAAAAGCTTCATAAAAATAAATAAAATCGTAATAAAATGCTACGTAAAATGAGAAATAGTTTTTATATTTTTAGCAAAAAAATATTAAAATCATTTGCTAATTTTTATCGAACTAAAAAACATTTCGGCCTCACATTTTTTTGGTTGGTCCATGTGGACCAACTAGAAGGTTGCCTTTGTTACCTCCGGTCAACTCCCCTTCCCAGGCTACCTACCATTGTCAGACTGAGAAGACCCCCATCTTCACCCCTTTTTCTTGGGAGATCCATCACTCGTATCCCTTCGATTTTTCATGCAATATATGCCCCACTCCATCATGATTTTAGAAACCCTGGTCAATAAGACTCCTTGCTCTGCGTATAAATAAACCACCCAAACCTCCTTCTCGAGTTTGATCCCTCTATTGCCACTATAACCCAATCCTTAGTGTGTTGGAGCTTCTGGTGACAACAGGAGCTCCCTCAAGGTATCAACATGGAGAAAGGAGGCGGGGAAGAGGTCCACCACCGTCAAGTTCAACAACTCTGGTGAGGGTTCGCTGCTCCTTGGAATAACTAGGTATGAGCCGATTTCCTTTGCTTTTTATCTCGCATTTTCATTCCTTAGTTTAGGGTTAGCATTAGTTTTATTAATCTATCAATAGGTTAGAGTAATTTCCCAGATCTTCGTTGACCTGAGCTTGTGCTCCATGTCAAAATCAGAGTGATTTCAACCTGTTTCGACTCCTGTCTCTCCTCCATCTTTTTCCCTTCGCCTGCTCCATCTCTCGAGCCATAATCCACACTAATTTTGCAAGAACAAGGCACTATATGTGCTCATCCTCTGCCATTCACTGGAGCATCTTCACCCCATTGTGTGTAGTAGCTTCAAACCGGGTTGAGGATGCTCCCCTCGAGCCCATGATTCTTTTCGTGTAGGTCAGAGGCAAAGAAGAAGCACCTAGGCATGGAATCGAGGTTGGAACATAAGCTCCAAGTGCGTGAGAAAGAAGACCCTTCTAGGTCCCCATTGTTGGGACCTTGACCCTCTTGACGCCTCCTACAGATGCGGCTAGGCCTCAGGAAGGTGCTGAATTGACCAGACACGAAGAAACGGGGTGGAGCGTGGAGTTCTCCTCAATGGAAGGAGGAACGAGAAGTGTTCTTTCCTGTTTTTGCAGACTCCTCAAGAGCCATCGGACAAAGTGCTCGACCTAGATCTAATAAGGGTCGTGGATATAAATCGAAATGAAGAGTGCCCGATACCGTTGGATGCTTGTAAAGGGATCATACGGATCATTGGATGGCATGCAACCTTGAGTAATTTCACACACACCCTCTGCTTTTTATTTTTTCGATTTAATCGTGTTAATATGAGTCAGTGTAAAAAGATGCGGATAAATTGCATAATGGACCATCAACTTCTTGTATATTACATTGTGGTCCTTACCACGTGAGCTGCCTAGTCTTTTTGCTTGCATGCCCCTCCAAATTCTTGTTATTATTTAGTTCAATAAAATATGAAACAAGTGTAAATATTTGGGTGAAAATAGCATGTTTGGACACGGACTTTGAGTTTTTTGCATTTATACCCATGCTTGTGTGATATGTATTTATATTTGTGATGATTTTGCACCTAAATGCATCTAAATTTAGTTTTAATTACAAATAGGTCTCTACCTCTACTATATTTATTTTTATGTTTCTTTTTATTAAAATATCCCTAGCTTGATTTCAATTTTGAGAAAAATGGTTTAGATGCCTAAAATGATGATCTTTTACTCCATGACTTTATTTTCCATTTTGTGGCAATTTATAATTTATTAAAAATCGATCAGTGGCTATTTCTTTACTATCTAAATATAAAAATGGCAAAAATATCAAACCATTTCTAAAATATCTAAGAAAATTATATGATATATTATTCTTTATTCGAAATCTAGATCAAAAATCACAAAAAAAATCTCAAAAGAAACACCAAAAAATAAAAAGTCTTTGCAAACCCTAAAAAAATATAAAATATTCTCTAAAATCCCTAAAATATTATTTTCTATCCGATTTCATTATATTTACTTACTACTATATGTTAGCATTGATTTTGAGAAATTTTGAACCCATTTGCTATTTTTAAATCTCAGATCAATTCAACCTATTTAAAAAGCTCATGTTTTCCCTTATTTCTGGTTTTAAAAATACAAAAAAATTGCAAAAATTCTCCAAAAAATCATAAAAATATAAAAATAGTTGAAAAGTATAATAAGATTTTATTTGGGCCTTTTTCCTATTTTCATTATATTTATAAATAGTATCTCCTGTATAGCTTATATGTACCTATATATTATTATATATATTTTATAATAATAATTATTAACACTATAAATATATTTTAAAACCTTTAAAAATAAAAGAGACTGTTCTTTTTTTTCTGTTTTTTGTATATTTATTATATAAATGATATTTTGTAGTACTTATATTCTAGATATTACCTTATAAAGCTTTACATATACTCTTATATATTTATATTATTTAAGCTAAAAAACAAAAATCAAAAAATTTAAAATAAAAAATATAATTTTAAAAATAGAGAAAACAATTATTTCATTTAATTAAAAACCCTCAAAAACCTTTAGTACATATTGTGCATGCTAGTATACACTTGCACTATTTGTTCATTTAAATAATTCATGCTATGTTTCTTCTTCCCTATTTTCAATACCCTACCTGCTTGTCCACTATACACATTCATTGTCGGGTTACACTAAATTTTTATCCACATCCATACTTCATTGCTTAATTTCCATTTTGTGGGTTAATTGTTGATTTAATCATTGAGTCTTCGAGAGTTGTCATCGCATCGACTTAGTGGTCCCGCCTTGTATGGACCATAAGATAGTCCCTTGGATGTTCATGATAAATCAAATGGTGCCATTGCTGGGGAGCAATATATAGCATAGGATTGTATATATTATTGTGCAGATTATTTTCTCTTTCATTTCAGCTTATTTATTCTTGATAATTGTTTATCTGTTCTGACCTACTTGTCTCTATTTAACTTTCTTGTGAGGGACCATGTGGAGAAGTCTGCTTTTTATGATGTGGACACACCTGACATACAAGGAGGCCGACTCTTCTTTTTGTGAGTCAACTAGGATAGAGCAAGGAAGGAGGCAGAGAGAGGAAGAGAAGAGCAAACTCTTAGGCATCTTTTGTTTTATTTTGTGGGGAGAGATTTTATTTTATTTTTGTACAATTAATTTGCAATAATTTGTACTTTGACACTACCATACTAACAAGGTCCATTACTGGGTGTCTGTTCACCGGGGGGCCTTATTGCAGTTTTTGGTGTTTATCGCTTTCATTTACGTTGTGTCTCATGATTTGAGCTTTCTGCCTTCCTTTTCTTTTGTTTTATGTGTTTGAGCACCTAGATCTAGGATTTCTTGACTCAGTATATATGTCTAAACACATAATAAAAGTATATACCTATAGTGATATATGTTTGGACTTAGTCAAAAATTAATTGTAAAGTAAATGAATTTGGAGCCGCGCGCCGAGAGGGACTCCATACAACACTTGCAGGATCCATTGTGACGGGCACCAAGGAGTCCCCAAGACTGGACACTTAGGATCCATTTTTTAACATTGGTTCTTCCCAATAATAGAAATTCTTGTTTAGAACATTTTCTCGCTTTGCATACCTGCTCATTTAGTGCAGACATTTAAAATTCCTGTTTTGCATCTCGCATGGAGAGCATTGTGAAGCACTGTGAGTCTTCTTATTTTACATGCATCATTTGAGACTAGGGCGAGATTTCCATCCTCGTCTCCACTTGCATTGCTTTTCCATTCTCTCCCTCTATTTTTGCTCACCAAGGACTTTAAATGAAAATATTAAAAATCGTTAGGCAGATTGCTTTGAAAAATACTCAAAAAAATTGAAAACTAAAAAAATTTAAACAAGGGACTTCTAATAAAACTTTGAATTTAATTAAAAATTTGTAATGGACATCATTGTTTTGGGTTCAGAAAACCCTTATTGTTTTTAGGTACTCGTTTAGACTGAGTGACGTGTGACCCTAAGGACTAGAGCCCAAAACATGATCTGTGGTGCCTTGATTATGACCTGGGATGGTGAAGTATTGGCGCTTCTAGCGTACGCGATCAAGTAGGACATATTCAACAATGGTGTTCCCACCTTTTGTAGAATGTTGACTTGGTCTGAAGTACTGAGCTTAGATCGCACCCTCAATGGGGTGTGTCTGTCTCATCGGTTTGCATCCGAGTACCTCGCTAGCGAGGAAAGTAGTGGTTTTGCCTATTGGCTTCCTTTCTCTATTCTTTGGCTGAATAGCCCCCCAAGCATGAGATCAAGAACTTCCACGTGCACATATCACATTTTACAAAGGAGGTTGAAAAAGTACTGGGCACTTTCCCGGCAGTACATACACTCCTATAGAGATAGTCCTTATTAGGACTTGTTATAAGATTAGCCTATAAAACAAAATAAAAATGAAAAGATAAAAATAACAGAACTCTTACAGCTTCACTTGTGCAGAGTTGATGAAACCATACTCATATGATGCTTGTTTGATTTAGATTAAAGTCAAAGATCAAGTCCCGCACACTTGCACCATCTTTCCTTTTGTTCTACCCTGCTCAATTTGAGCATTCGTCTATCTCCCTCTTTAATTCATCTATTATTCATCATCGTATTCCATTCCTCATCTATTCCACTTCTATCCAAGATATCGTCTCATGGATGGTTTAGTCGGGAATCCATTGATTCCTAAATTGATTCCATGACCTCGGTATCTTCAATAAATTTGAGGTGATTCCGGAGAATCTAGTTTCGACTCTAATAAACGATCTCCAGAATCCTCAGCTTCTTCCTTTATTTTTAAATAAATCGGTACCACTCTTGTCCAGTCAACCACACAATGTGGATGGATATCATTTTCAATTAAATATCAAATACTCCATCCACATTCATCTAGAGATCCTAATTCTAGACTCATCTCCATTCTTGGCCATCGTCGATTTTGTTCAAGTAAAGTTTGAAGATGATTTCCCCATAGCCACTACAACATTAGAAGATTCGGACGGTGCTCCAACAAACCATTTGTTATAGTTTTCTTCTTTTCTTCTTTTCATTTGTACTTTATTTTTAGTCTTGCATTCTTCACTTTATTTCACTCATTCCATTCATCATTGCTACACTTAGGTTATGCTTCATCCTAAGTATGAGAGGGGGGGGTGAGTGTGTATAAATGCTCATTCTTTATCCCTTGCCTCTCTCCTCAACTTTTGGCATTCTCTCTATACTTAGGGATATCTTACCGCAAGTATAGGGGGAGATAGGCCAAGTCGCTGATTTGTTTATTCCCACCCTCAACCCACCCTACTTTTGTACAGTCTACTATACTTATGATTATTTGATCCTAATTATATAGGGGTCGTCGACTTCTCATTCCTTATTCAGTCATTGGAGTATATATTTTCCTATCCTTAGTACGAGTTATGTCTTCCTTTTCTCTTTTATCTATGAGGACATTTCTCAAGCTAAGTATAGGGTGGTCATATATACTCTGTATATATTTTAGACATAACTCATAGTTGTGTATTTTCAATAATATGGCTAAGTAATAAAATTAAAACACATATCAAAATTCTTTGTAAATATAATTAATAAACTGGGTAAAAATATTTTGCAAAATGTTTGAAAAAATGGTTAAGAATTTTTTTAAAAAATATTTTGTAAAATGTTTACTAAATATGTAAAATAATTTATTTATAAAAATTTCTTTCTTTGTTTGAATAAAATGTTTTGAAAATCTATTTGCAAATTGTTGGAAAATGGTTGCAAAAACACTTTGAAAAATCTATATGTAGTGTTTGAAAAATCTTTGCAAAATTATTTTCAAAGTTATAAATGTTTGTAAAAATTATTTGTCAAAATTATTTTTCGAAATAAAGTTTCCAAAATGTTTGTTAAAATATTTTCAAATGGTTTTGAGAACCTTGTACATACTCCAAGCAAAATAAATTCTTTACAGACTCTGTAAATAAACCTGTGAATATCATATGTAATTTCTTCACCTAAATTCTTGTAAATAAAAGATGCACTCTTGTATACATATTTGCACATAATTATTTGCTAAAACTCTTTTTTTCAAAAATCTAGAAATTTGCAAAAAAAATATAAAAAAATGGCATAAAATTTGCAAAACTTTTTTAAAAATCCATAAAAAGTTTGAAATCAAAAAATCTGCATAATAAAAATACTATTCTGTATAATGCGTAGCATTTGCATTTTTCAAATTGATATTGATAATTGAACAAGTCTAAATAAAATCCGATGATTGGAGCTTGGTTAGACTTTAATCCACCTAATCACAGGAATCTTAAGAGAAATGGAATTGAGGCACTTCATGTCTACTAGACTTAATTCTTTGAGACCTAGTTCAGTATCATCTTGACTTCTTAAGTAGAATATTTCGAAATACACAAATGAATCTTGTCGACAGTAACCTAACTTGCATACATGAACCTTGCACCTTGCTTAACTCAGTTGAAGTGGTAGAGGTTGGATTTGTCGGCATGAGACACAAGCTAATGGAAACATTGGAAGTCACAATCTGTGTCCATTCTACCCCAACCCATTCTAGTAGCCATGAGGTCTAATGGCAGAATGTCGTGGGTTGCGATAAAGCTTCAAAAGACGGATAGCCTACTGGCTCAAGAGGAAAAAGTCCTTATGTAAATGTTATTGTATATAGTATAAAAATACAAAAATCAAAAACTTCAAAAAGAAATTGACGGTAAAAAACAAGAAAAATAAATTCCTGTCGGAGCATGTATGTATTCAATAAGCAAGCTTGAGCTTCAAAGTCAAAAATAAATGTGAGCATGCAACTGAATGACTTGGCTACACTGGTCAAGCCTCTTAAGATAGGTAGCTACACTGGCTACCATCCATTCTCTTCTCCACCTCCTCTTCTTGAGCTGGTTGTACTTGAACTTAAAAGGGAATGCTCTGCTTCTCGAGGAAAGATGTATTGGATTGGGGAATTAGTTTCACCATGTCGGAGAATATTGTCTCTTATCGCTTTAGTCTAGAGGAGATACCTAGTGCATTTATGACATCAAAGTGTTCTGACCTGACTTTTGAGGAAACTTGGGTAGGGTTTTGTGATTCTTAGAAGCTATTGTGTTTTAAGTCTGGTTCCAATATGGTTTTGACCAAATTAAAAATTCAACAGTCTAACTAAGCTCCTAACTTTGATATTATGAAGACAAATTTAAGAGTTAAAATCAATCCAAATTCTTTCATTTTCTTTTCTTTATTTTCTTTTCTAACTTATAGGAATAAGTGTTTGCTAGAGACTAGCAAAGGAAAATATTGGGGGGGGGGGTGATGAATATCCATTTCATTACCTTTATTCTTTCATTTTGGCCTTAAATTCGTAGCTAAATATATGCATATATCATTAATTTATCAAAATAAACACTCTGTATATTATACATAATACTTTACAAAATATTGTATAATTATTGCATTTAACTCCAAAATAAAAGAATAATGGAAGAAAAGAAAAAGAAATGAAACACCACAGGTGTTAAGTGACCCTTAACCCTGAGACCCAGTCATCATAATGACTTGATCAACAAGGAATAAAGTAGGGGGAGATAGGACTAATGAATTGTACAAAATATACATAAAAATCCTAATTTTTAAGTCATCTATAATTTATTTTTGGAACATATTTTATCTATTATTTTTGCACCTCAAATCAATAAACCCTCAACATGAATGTTGTAGATAAAAATATAAAGAGAAATAAAAAAATGAGCACATAGAAAAATAAAGCACAGTGTGCTCAAAACATATAAAATCAAAAAATTAAAAATTAAAAATTCACAGACCTGTATCTTCTCCATATTGTATCAAGATGGACCAAAATCACCTTTAATTATATAAAACTTTTAATAAGCTGTTTATGGAGGTGGTTTCATTTAATTTGGAATTAAGATGCGAAATTTATATTTTGGGCCCATATTGTGCAATAGACATGTATATTTTGTTTAATATATTTATTCTTTGTATTTTAAAAATTCTTTATAAAATTGGAAATATTATTTGAAACATAGGTACATAATTATAATAAAATAAAACCATCAAAATAAAATTAAATAAATAATACATGACAATACATAAGTAAAATATACTTGTATATACCTACAATGTATATTTACATAATTAATTAAGTATACACACACATTTAGAAAAATATCACAAAAAACCTAAATGTGTATAAAAATAAATAATAAATATATAAAATACATGTATAAAATAATAAAATATATATTACAAACTAAAAATAAAATACCAAAATACATGTATTTATATCTATATTTTACATGTAAATATTACCTTATAATAAAAAGCGTTATAAAAATAAAAAACTCATTATAAAATACTACGTAAATTGAGAAACATTTTTTTATGTTTTCACCAAAAATTAATAAAATAACTTGCTAATTTTTGTCGAATTAATAAAACATTTCAGCCTCAGATTTTTTTGGTTGGTCCACGTGGACCAACCAGAAGGCCCTCTTTGTTGACCTCCAGTCAACTCCCCTTCTCATGCTCCCTACCACCATTATATTGAGAAGACCTATATCTTCTCCCCTTTTTCCTGGTTGATCCACCACTCGTATTCCTTCTCGCGCAATCTCTGCTCCACTCCATCATGATCAACGCCTAAGCCCTTAGTCCTTTGTATATTCCCCTGATTCATTAGAAATCCTTGGTAAATAAGCCTCCTTGCTCTATTTATAAATAAATTACCCAAACCTCCTTCTCGAGTTTGATCCCTATATTACCCCCTATAACCCCAATCCTTAGTGTGTGCGAACTTCTTGGTGACAACATGAGTTTCCTTGAGGTGTCGACATGGAGAAAGGAGGTGAAGAGGAGGTCCACCACTATTGAGTTCAACAACTCCGGTGAGGATTCGCTGGTCCCTGGTGAAGGATATGGTGAGATCCTTAGGCGCATCAGGGAAGTGTGAGGATCACATCTTATGCGATCGGGAGCGACTAATCGCTCTAGTAACTTGAGGCAGCGGAATTTAAAATTTTTTCATGCGATGAAACCATATGATCCAAGAACACTTCTCGGATCGTTTCATATAAACCACAAACAAGTATTAGGGTTACCTCTTGAAGCATGGTTGCGATGGAGTCTCCAAACAAAGAGACCTCCTGTCTCAAGTCCGATCCGATGGAGGAGACGCTTGCGAGTGCGTGGATGGCAGGCATACTCCTCGCAATCCATGTTGATGATCCAAGCGACGAATCTCCTGATCTTGTCACATGAGATACGACATCTTCTTCATGAGCAAGGCACGCCGAAGGAGACAGAGATCCATGAGCAAACGATCGGACAGCATAACGACGATGCTGCGGCGATGGAGACTCTCTCTAGGGCTTCCATGGTGGATGACCATATAAGAGAGAGAGGGTGTGTAGAGAGAAAGATAGAGAGATCTTTTTTTGTTCTCATGTTGTGTAATATGAAGAGCAAGGGGTGCCCTTCTATTTGTAATATTTTGGGATCCAAGGATCTCAATCCATGGGCAACACAAATCAAATGGATCACACTGATATGTGTTTCTTTTAATGACCATGAATTTTTGCTAAAATATTTGCAACAATAATTAAATTAAATATATCAATATATTCCAATTTAATTCAAATCAATCTCCATTGGAGAAATAGGAAGGGGAGTAGCCTCCTTCCATAAAAAGGGGGGATGACCACCACATTCCTTATAGGAATTGTGGTCATCCACTCTACTTAAGCGGAAGGTGCCTATCCCCACCAATTCCATGAGATCCCATTATCCCATGAAATTCTCTAATCAATCACTTTAAATCCAAATTAAGCAAAATAAGTTTCCAAAGTTTGCTAATTTGATTTATAACAAGAGAACCTAAGTAATTTGCATGCCTTTCTAGGCATTTAAAATCAATAATTAACTCCTTAATTATGTCAAGATTCATAGTCCCCGAAATAGTGGATACATGTTAACTAAAATGATCATAACTAGAGCAATCATATTACAAATCACGCAAACTCAAACCCCACAGTTTCCATATTTAATTGAAACAAAATGCAATTGATAATTTCATGTTTAAACAATTTAAACAGATCCGAAAAATATCATAAAACAGGGCTGAGTGAACGAAATGCGATAAAGTTTTGCGAACCCTGGTGAGCCCAAGTCGCCTTAGGTTTATGGATCGTATCCGAAACTTCAACCTGGCTCTGATACCACTTGGGGGATATGGTGAGATCCTTAAGCATATCACGGAAGCGTGAAGATCACATCCTATGTGATCGGGAGCGACTGGTCGCACTAGTTGCTCGAGGCAGCGGAATTTACAATTTTTTCATGCGATGAAACCACATGATCCAAGAACCCTTCTCAGATCATTTCATCTAAACCACAAACAAGTATTAGGGTTACCTCTTGAAGCGTGGTTGCGATCGAGTTTCTAAATGAAGAGACCTCCTGTCTCAAGTCCTATCCGACAGAGGAGATGCTTGTGAGAGCATGGATGAGACATGTACTCCTCTCAATCCATGTTGATGATCCAAGCGACGAATCTCCTAATCTCATCTCACGAGATACAACATCTTCTTCATGATCAAGGCACATCAAAGGAGACGGAGATCTACGAGCAAACGATCGGGCAACATAACGATGATGTTGCGGTGATGGAGACTCTCTCTAGGGCTTCCATGGTGGACAACCATATGAGAGGGAGAAAGGGTGTGTAGAGAGAAAGAGAGAGAGAGACCTTTTTTGTTATCATGTTGTGTATCATGAAGAGCAAGGGGCACCCTTGTATTTATAATATTTTGGGATCCATGGATCTCAATCCATAGGCAACACAAATGCAATGGCTCACATTGATTTGTGTTTCTTTTAATGGCCTTGATTTGATGCTAAAATATTTGCAACAACAATTAATTTAAACTATATTAAATGTATCAATATATTCCAATTTAATTCAAATCAATCTCCATTGGAGAAATAGTAAGTATTGTATCCTCCTTCCATAAAGATGGGGGACAACTACCACATTCCTTATAGGAATTGTGGTCGTCGACTCTCCTTAAGAGGAAGGTGGCTATCTCCACCAATTCCATGAGATCCCATTATCCCATGAATTTCTCCAATATTTGCAACAACTTTTGTTGCAATTTATTTCACAAAAATAAATCCAATTTATTTTGTGAACATTGCAATCATGCCATTGGAAATTTATGAATCACATTCACAACCCAAAATAAAATGTGAATTACATTTTCAATTAATTGTCCAAATTGAATCCAAATCACATTTACATTTAATTAATAAATGTAAATTACAAATATCTCTCTCTCTCTCTCTTATATATTACATATTTATAATATATATGATTAATACAGATATTATTATCCACATTATTCATATCCATGATAATTAAATCACATTTAATCATCTTGGATCTTCGTTCTCATGTGCCCAAATAATGTGGATCACATTCACATTATTTACATCTTTGATAATGAAATTGTATTTAATTATCTAAGATAACTCTCCTTATAATATGAACCAAATTCATATTATCATGATAATTAAATCACATTTAAATCCATTTTCTCAATGCTCGGATACATATATCAACAATGAAATTATCCATGAACTCTTTCAAGGATAATGCGCTTTCTCAACGGATACTTGGAGATAAGGACATGGCGATTGTATTGTTCCACGTATAGTGACTTCGATATTGAGATCACATAACAAATCCAGATCTTGCAGACCACTCATAGATGCTTGATTAAATTAAGATCGTATATCTAATCTTCTCATTGCATCTGAATTACATTCAGATCAATGTCCAACATTTGGACCAAGATCAGATCACTTCTCTTTTGAGAGGAGTCACTAAAATCCAAACCCATTTCATCACTCCCAAGGAATGGAAGCGTCATTGTTATACAATCATTTATGATCACATCACGCTCAGGTATTCCTAATATGGGGACATTCTGTATACTTGAAGACCCAGAATAGACTCGAAGTATAAGATCAATTTTACACTGTTTACTTCAAGGATTTATTAGTAAGTTTCACATTTGATCATTGGGAGTTGGTATCGATCATATACTTTCCAAAAGCATACATCATACCTAAGTGTTGATCATATACTTTCCAAAAGCATATATCAAACCTACAAATTCAGTCAAGCCTCCAAAACGAGACGACCACGTGCAGAATTTGATTCTTCCGAATATCTCATGAGTGAGCTCATGTTTTCTGGTTTAGTAATGAACCCGTATGATCCCTTTGAGAGATCTTATTACTGATATGCCCTTGTATGCACACCAGCGCCCCGGTGTATAGACCTTGATTAGGTCATCATCCTATTGGTTTACCAAATGTACTTACTCAGTCATATAGTAACACATATGTCTCCGGTAAGAGGATGTATGCCTGTATCATGATGACATATGACATAGGACTTCGGTTATCTCGATCTCGTTAAGTCAACTCTTTGACCTAACTTATCTAACTCCTCCGGATTTCTATTCCTATGCAGAGGACATGCATCAAGAGGTCAGTCAGATATCAACCATTAGAGAAAGGATTTCCATCTCCTTCTCAGGCTAGAGATCCTCTCTTAATAATCATTTGATGGTGCTGGATGAGTCCTCAATCTAACTCTTTAGATATTCATCCAAGCGCTGGCCTCTATGATTCAATATTTGAATCAACAGCTGTATGATCATTAAGATGGCCATGGTACATAACCATAATTGTACTAAGGGACCTATTATGAAAATTAGTTATTCTTCTTTTCAGATCAGGGAATGATATTTGCAATAACATTTATTGCATAATGGCTCGTCGTCGGCTCGCATGTCAAACACCTGGAATAACCAACTATGAGGTGATTTCCTTTGCTTTATATCTCGTATTTTAGTACCTTAGTTTAGAGTTAGCATTAGTTTTATTAATCCATCAGTAGGTTAGACTAATTTCCCAGATCTTCATTGACCTCAAGCATGTGCTCCAGGTCAAAATTAGATAGATTTCAGCATGTCCTGACTCCCATCTCGCCTCCGTCTCATTTCCCTTCGCCCGCTCCATCTCCTGAGCACCCATTCTACAAGAATCTGGCTCGATCGGTGCTCCTCCTTTGCCTTTCATCGGAGCATCTTCGGCCCTTCGCCCATTGTGCGCGTCATCTTCAGACCAGATCAAGGACACTCCCCTTAAGCCCCCGAATATTTTCGTGAAGGTCAAAGGTCAATAAGAAGCACCTAAGCATGGAATAGAGGATGGAACAAAAGCTCCATGTGAGTGAATAAGAAGACCCTTCCAGCTCCCCATCGTTGGGACCTATAACTTCTCGACGCCTCCTATAGATGCGGTTGGGCCCCAGAAAGGTGCTGAACTGATCAGACACGAAGAAGCAGACCAGAGCGTGGAATTCTTGCTGATCTAAGGAAGAATCGGGAAGTGTTCTTCCCTATTCTTGCAAACGCCTCTAGAGCCGTCAGATGAAGTGCTCGACCCAGATCTAATAAGGGTTGTGGATTTAAATCAAAAAGAAGCGACACCACTAATGTGCATAGGTGGATCATCGTGGACCATTTGATGGCATGCTATCCCGAGTAATTTCACAAACACCCTCTACTTTTTATTTTTGGATTTAGTCCTTTAAATATGAGTTATAGAAATTGCATAATAGACCTTGAACTTCTTGTATGTTACATTTTAGTCCACATCCATACTTCATTACTTGATTTACATTTTATGGGTTAATTATTGATTTAATGTTGAGTCTTTGAGAGATGTCTTCGCAACAACTTAGTGGTCCTGCCTTATGTGGACCACAAGACAGTCCCTCGGGTGTTCACGATAAGTCATTACCCTCGGAGCAGCTCATGAAATGCATGTGGGACATTGATGGATGGTTCTGGTGTGCTCACTTGGCTTCCACTTATGATCAATGATCGAGGCAGGGCATCACTTCACTTGATTATAACAACTTAGATTAGATCTTGGATGAGGCTCTAATCCAGCGGTGCTAAGGTGATGAAGAACTTGGAAGCACATGTTCTTCCCTGAACCTTGATCATGGATATCTCTAGCCTCTAACATTCTCCTTCGCAACTGATCAGCCCAATAGATTCATGGGGGCCTTCCGCACATGCATGCATGCTCGAATAGATCTGGGACTCGTCAGAAGAGGCCTAAAGGGGCCTTCTTCTCCGAGTACATGGGATTTGAGTTCCTCGATCGATTTTACTAGGTGCTTCTTCTGGAGACCTAACCTGCACAAAAAGATTTGGGGGCTCGAGAGATATGCTCTCACCCTTGATTGAAGCAAAAAGCATGGGTGATGAGTTAGAGTGTTGATCTCCAGCGAAGGTGATTGATGGAGATCTGATTCGTTGATCTAAAGAAGATCAGGTTGGTCTGATTGTAGGAGTTTATGGAGAAGTGACGAGGAAGATGTAGGAGGCGTTAGATGGTCGGGACTATGGTCAGAGCACGATGAAACAATGGTCGGAGATCAAAGCTTCAGTAAAGTTTGATTTGAAATTTGACACTAAATTAAACTAAATAACATAAAATAAAAGACATGATTAAGCTAAGGAACGAAAATGCAAAATAAAAATTGTAATCTAGCAGCTCAAACTTGGATGGAACCATGAAGCAGAAGACATCACCGAAGATGAAGCTTAGCGAACTGAACCATGCCCAGACTGCCTTTCTCCTCGTCGACAGAACCCAGGGGCTCCTTCCGGTCACCAATGGCTCACTCCAGATGTAGGTCTTTGGGGTTATGGATAGCTAGAGAGGATAGAACATGGAAAAGGAAGATCTGCGGTATTATTTATAAACATTGTGAGAGTAGTTTTTAGAAGGAGATAATGTGCGAGGTGAAAAGGTTAGTGAGGGCTAAAGGCATGGTGAGGTAGAGGGTGATGGCATGATTATAATTGGGGAAGGGCTCGAAGAAGAAGGAAACGTAGAGGAGGCATAGAAATTCAGCAAAGGGAGGAGGTTTTGACAATGCTCTGGTCTAGTGTTCTTAACAAGGCTAAAACACCAATCATTTTGTTGACCAATACTTAATCAAACAACAATTAACCAATGATTAAACTAAGCGGTAAAATGTGTGAGTCAAACTGTATTATAACTCGGAATAACATGTGTATATGTTCAAGTAATCTGAGCGTCGAACATTGGGAGCAAAAGAAGGGTGGGTAATTTTTATTAATTATTGCTAAATATTAATAAATATTTTTTTATCATTTTCTTGTTTTTCTTACTATTATATGGTTTTTAATTGTAATTAATTTTATGTATTTCTAAATGTTTAATATATTTTTAATATATTTTTTAATTTTAATTTTGCAAAATTTTAATTTCTTTTTTATTTTTAAAATAAGTTATTTATTTATATATAATATAATAGATATTAATATTAAATAAGTATTATATAGTACATATAAGATATCGTTGTTTATATTTATAAATAAGTCAAATTAAGAAAAATAGAATGTTTTTGCCTTTTTATTTTTGTCTGTTTTGGTAATTGTAGGCAATTTTTCTATTTTTTGTCGTTTCTTAAAGTAATAAAATAAATAAAAGAGTGAATATTAATTATCTGAGATTGTTTTGAGTTTAATAAATATTTATAAGTAAAAAATTAACCCAAAACTTTTTCCAATATATACTATACATAAGATAGAAATTTCAGAAAGAGAAAGATACAATTTTAGTTATTTCTTCAATTCTTTCGAATTTTTTGAGTTTTTAGGGTTTTACGATTTTTATGTCTTATATATTTTAATTTTTAGTGATTTTAAGATATGTGGTAAAATATATAATAATACAACTAAAATAGTTTTAGTGGATTTTTTGGCATTGTTTTTTAATTTTTATGGATTTTTATAGGCTAAATAAGGAAATAAAACATGTTCTTGTGTTTTTAGACAATAGGAAAACTAATTTAAATGCCAAAATAAAATTATGCCTGAACAACAGGGTATCATGCATTTATACTAATTTTCCTAACATTTTTAGAACAATGAAAAAAATTTAATATGAAAACATAAACAAAAATAAAAGACACAACTTACAGGGACCTATTTACAATTTAAATGAAATATAAATGTATTTGTTAACATATCCAAATTATATAAGGGTATACAAGCAATATTTACAACACCTCATGTGATGCTACAATTGAGGCAGAAGGACCAAAGTGTAATAAAAATAAAGTGTGGAGGTCCAGGTTGCAATTTATACTAAAATTATATACTTAGTATTGTATTAATAGGACTAAATAAGAAAATGAAAAGGCATGGGGGTACGCTTGAAATTTACCCAGGGGATTGCGTGTCATACACGTATATCTTGATGAGTTATCCTTGTATTCCCACGTGGCACAACTTATGGATGGATGACGAGGAAGAGGTACCACTTTGCTTTCAATCTAAGGGCCTAGATTAGATTTGAGCTCGACGCTTGACCTGACGACTTTGAGGCAAGGAGGAAGAACATGGAAGAACACTTCCCAATTCAACCTTTCATCTTCGATTCTTCCCATCTTCACGATGAATCTCCACTTCAACACCTTTATTATTTTGTTTTGGCCTTGTAAACCCTCTCTAAATGCATGTATATATCATTAATTTTCTAAAATAAATACTCTGTATGAGATGCAAAATATTGTATAAAATATTGTATAATAAATGTATTTAATACCAAAATAAAAGAATAAAGGAATAAAAAGAAAAGAAACGAAATGCCAAAGGTATTGAATGACCATAGACCCAACCATCATGATGACTTGGCCGACAAGGAACAGAAAAGGGGGAGATAGGGCAGGGAAATTGTACGGAAAATACACAAAAACCCTAATTTTTAATTCATCAACAATTGCATTTTGGGACCTATTTATTTTTGTATTTTTACAACTCAAATAACAAAATCCTCAACATGAATATTGTAGATAAAAATACAAAGGAAAATGCAAAATGTATTTCACTGATAAATAATGCACAATGTGCTTGCGACACACAAAACAAAAAAGGTAAAATAAAAACTTTGCAGACATGTATCTTCTCCATATTGTATCAAAATTGACCAAACTCACTTTTATTGTTCATAAAATTAAATAATATATTTAATGAAGGGGTTTCATTTAATTTGGAGTTAAGATGTAAAAGTTTGGTTTTGAGCCCTCATTATGTAGTCTAACTGTATATTATATTCAATATATTTATTCTTTATATTTTTCTATTTCTTTTAGTTTTAAAAAAATGTAAATATTATCTAAGACACATATACATAATTAAAATAAAATTAACTATTAAAAAGAGAATAAATCAAACAAAGTATTTCAATGCATATGTAAAATATACTATAATATACCTATAATATCTGTATATAATTAATTAAGTATAAAAATAAATTCGTAAAATAAATAAAATGCCTTAATGTGTATTTAAATAAATTAAAAATATATAAAATACATGTATATAATAAAATATATAATACAATTTAAAAATAAAAATACCAAAATGCAGGTTTATTTACCTATATTTATACATGTAAATATTAACCAATAATAAATAGCCTTGAAAAAATAAATAATATATGCATTTTTGCAAATTTTTTTAATATTTTTACCATAAATTAATACAATCATTTGTTTTTTATCTAATTAATAAAACATTTCGGCCTCTATTTTTTCGGGTTGGTCCACGTAGACTAACCAGAAGCCAACCCTAGTTGACCTCAATCAACTGACCCTCTCTCTTCTTTGAGCTTTGGACTTGTTAGACATCATGATTTCGACCCTTTTTCTACTCCAGCTTATCATCATCTGGATTGGTGTGCTGAGCTTTTTTTGGAGATGTGATCTCCATGATTCACGCCGAGGCCAAAGATCACGTTGATCTTCATCGATCAGAGCAATATCTGAGCTCCAATCTCGATCCTTGTTCTGCCTATTTAAGAAGCTCCTCCACCATATATCTGAGTTTTATCCCTCTTCATTCGTTCTTAGCCTCTCAGGTCCACTACATTCTCTTTGTATTGGTGATTGCTTGAGGTTGGGAGGAGCTGCAGTGAGGAGGAGCATCGGAAGAGAAGATCCATAAACATCATTGGAGCTTCGGCGGAGGTTTTGCCTCTTTGATTCTAGAGTCAAATCAAGGCCCTGCCATTCTATCCTAGGTAATTTTATAATTTAGTTTTCATTTTTGCTATTTAATTTAGCATTTACTCATTAGTTTTAGGATAATTAGAAAATCTCCAACTGAACTGGAGCTTGAGCTCCATGCCAAATCACACGTGCTCGATTGTTCCTCCACCCTAATTTTCAAGCCCCTATACGTTCTCCATCATTTCCCCCATCTATTCAACCTGAATACTTCGGCATTCTATGAATCGAGCCTCGCTCTGCCACCCCTTGCTGGAGGCTCATCATTACGCTCGTTCCTTTGTTGTGCAGCTTCATCCAATGGTCGAGATAATAGCTCTCGAGCCAAGGAGTTTTTTGGTGCAGGTTTTGGTCACTGAGGTGCCATCTAGAGCTAAAGATCTTGCATGGAGCACCTCCAGGTCACCTGGAATAGAACACAGGCCCAGATCCTCCTTTGAGCCATCTGGGTCTCATCGGAGACCAACTGCAAGTACGTAAACATCATTAGAACGCTTAGCACTTGTCAGAAGGAGGAGAGACCATCAAGGCTGGAGAACGACGAGATCCAAGCAAGCTCCGGTCGTGTTCTTTTGTTGTTATTGCAGACCACCTACTAACCATTAGATCAAGAACGTAGTCTAGATCTAATCTAGGATGTCTGTTCTTTTCGAAGCAGTATGCATCATCGTTCTTTTGATCAGCCACATAGCAAGCAACTAACGGCTACATCCCAGGTGTTTAAGTGGGTAAAATGGAATAAAACCCCTTTCACCTTTTTGTATTTCACAAATAATATTGTAAGTATTTTATTAAGTTTAAAAGTTTATGGAATAATTGCATCAAAGCCTCTGTAGTTTATGGATATTGTAAATTAGTCCTCTGCCAGGTCACCTCACGTGCCTCCTACGTGTATGGACATTTTGCATGTATAACCCTCGTGGTTTATATTTTATTTATATTTTTTGATTTATATATATGTTATATATTATATATCTCCCTATGCTTACACATAATACATCATATTACATATATATACCTATATCATAAATATAAAAATAAAAAAATTAAAATAAAAAAATATATATATTTAAAAAATAAAAAAAAAACAAGTAAGAAACCAAAAAATTTGATTAGATATTGTGCATTTGTTTACATACGGAAACCTATAATATTTAGAGATAAATAATATGCCTGCTACACCTCATGTTCCCTGATTTCGACACCGTATACACATTTATTTGTAGGGTTTTATAATAAATTTTGATCCACCGTATTTTGCATTGCTTTATTATTTCCTTGTGAGTTGATTGTTGAGATTGTTCATTGAGCTTTGCATTGGTCTCCTCCGTGGTTGTGATCTCACCTTATGTGGACCACACGACTGCTCCGCTTGCCACTCTAGGCTATTTCAAAAGGCACTATTGCTGGGAGCAACGATTAGTGTAGCTTACTTGTATATTTGTGTACATTATTTCCTCATATGTTCTCTTCTATTTAGTTTTGATAGTTCATTATCTATTGTTGATCGTCTTACTTTGTTGACTTCCTTGGGAGGGAATGCATGGCAACGATTACTTCTTAGGAGGTGGACACACTTGAGCTATGAGGAGAGTGGCTCTTCTACTTGTGAGCCATTGGAGAGAGAAAGAGAAATAGACAGAGAGAGAATGTAGACTCTTCTATCATTTTTATTTTATTTTTGTGAGGAGTATTTTTATTTTATTTTTGTAAATTAATTTGTAATAGTTTGGACACTTCTACTTTACGAGGAACATTGCTTGAGTGTTTGTTCACTTAGGGGCCTCGTGGGGAATTTCGTGTTTTCTTCACCTTTATTTTATTTCATGAGTTTTTAGCCTTTCTTTTTATTTATTTTATGTGATTGAGCCTTTAGATCTAGGATTGCTTGATTCAGTAAATTAGATCCAAATCTTAAATAGAATCATGCACATATAGTTCTTCACGCTTGGACTTAGACAAATATTAATTGCTAATTACTTGGATTTGGAACTGCGAGCAGTGAGAGGCTCCATACAATGCTAGCAGGACCCGTTGTGGGCGGCACCGAGGAGTCTCCAAGATCGGACACTTAGGATCTATTTTTGAGTAGTTAGAATTTGGTTCTTCATGCTAAAAGCAATTATTGTTTAAGGAAATTTCTCGCTTTTTGCATATCTTTCCTGTACTGCAGATATTTAAAGTTCTGCCTTGCATCCCCCATGGAGAGAGCTGGGAAGCACTGTCAGTCTCCTTACTTTACATGCATCATTTGATACGAGGGTGAGATTTCCACTCTAGTATCCACTTGCATTGCTTTTATGCTTTCTCTCTATGGTTTATATCAATTAAAGTCAAAAAGGAAAATATAAAAAAATTAGTAGGTGCTTTTATTTGAACAATACTCAAAAATTGAAAAAATCAAAACAAGGGGGTTCCTAATAAAACTTTGACCTTAATTAAAAGTCTTAACGAACATCATTGTTTGTGGTTAATAAAGCCCTCATTATTTTCAGATAACATCCAAACAGAGTGAGACGTGACCCTTAAGGTTTAGAGCCCAAATCTCAATCTGTGGTGGCCTTGATTATCACCTGGACAACGAAGTATTGCACTTTTATCGTACATAGGCGAGTAGGGCCTTGTCGACGATGTTATTCTTGCCTTGTGTGGAGCATCCAGTTCTGAAGTATTGAGCATAGGATGCACCTTCACATGGGTGTCTGTATCATCGCCCTACACCCTAGTACCTCGCTTGCGAAGGAAGTAGTGGTTTCACCCACTGGATTCCTTTCTCTATTCTTTGACTGAGAGCCCCCCATGCACGAGATCAAGGACCTCTAGTGTGCATATCACATGTTACAAAGGAAGTGGAACACGTATGAGGAATTTTCATGGTAGTACACACACTCCAATAGGGATATCCCTCTAAGGACTTGTACAAAGATTTTGCTTGAAAAATAAAAATAAAATTTTAAAAGTAAAAATAGCCGAACTCTTATGGCTTCATTTGTGTTGAGTTGGTGAACCTAAAACTTGTTTAGTGTTTGTTTGATTTAGATTAAGTTTAAAGATGAGTCCCACATTGTGCCATTTTGTCTTTCATTTTTTTCTTTTTTATTCTCATTTGACCTCCGCTCACTTAGAGGTGTTCTACTATTTTGCACTACTTTTATTCTTTGTTCATCTCCATATCTTTCACCCTTCATCGATCTCCCCTCTCCAATATTGAGGGCAACTAATGGATTGCTTAGTCGGGATCCACTGACATCCATATCGATTCCATGTAGCCGATCTCTCTAATAATTCTGGGTGATTCCCAAAATCACAGTTTGGACTTTGCGAACCTCTCTCCAGACTCCTTCCTTCTTTAAGAATCTAGGATCACTCTTATCCCGAAATATGCCCATTTTGGATGGAAATTGATTTCACTCCGTATAATTCTCACCCTTAATGAAATTATTTGTTGGCCTTAACAAAGAATGATTCTTTACATATGGTACTTCAATTCAGACTGATCGAGGCATTATTCCATTTGTAGATTTAGATCCCAATCTAGAGACAACCAAAGATTCTTTCAGGTTTAGAGTCAAATTCAGATATGGATCCAACTGGAAAAGTGAAGGGACCGTAGCACCCGTAACCACAATCGGGTCAGTAGCCAGATCAAAATGCAGTGAATGCAAAGCTACTTGCTTCTTTATAAACAATCCAATAGCAGCTCACCGAACAGGCATTGGCCTAGCTCGCCTTCTAGGATATGCTAAACGATCTGAGGAGAAGGAGAGATAATCAATGAGGAGGACGAGAAGAGGAAGATAGAGAAGAAGTAGGCCCTGGGGGTTGACAGACGAGCCTAGAGAAGAGGGTCCCAAGCCTACTTTCAAGGAGATTTACCACCCTAGATCAAGACATGATCCAGTAGATCCAAATACCATCGATCCATGTACATTTCATGTTGAAGCATCAACTCTTGGCTTTTCTTCCCACCATCCATGGGAATGCCAATGAAAAATCATATATTCATCTTCAACAATTTGCTCGCATCTGTGGAACAACATACTACCCTAACATCATGTTAGGCATAGTGAAGATGATGACATTTCCATTCAGACTTCAGGATAAGGAACTTTATTGGATCAATCATCTGGAAAGGTCATCACGCCTAGGGATGAGCTAAAGTACGCCTTTATTGCATAAATTCTATCCTCTCAATCGGCTACCCAATATGCGAGCCAAGATTTCCAATTTCTCCCATGACACCCACGAGTCCATTCATGATGTTTGGGAGCGGTTTAGAGATTTATAAGTAAAATGTCCCCATCATGACATCCCTCTTACCAGCTTGGTCCAACACTTCTTTGGGGGACTGACTCTTGAGAGCCATAGGATCATGGATGTTGCTGGTGGCGGGTCGCATTTTAACAAAGATGAGGATCTCTTGTGTCATATTTTTGAGGAAATGTGTAAAGAATAGGTTACATTGTTGTCATCCCGAACATATCTGCGACATCTGCATATTCAACAAAAGCCAGTTCACATGGCAACAACACATGATCCAGATAGGGATGAAATCTCCAACCTGAGCATTATTGGGAGCCACCTATCCAAGGTGGACATAATCAAGAAATGATTATAGGACCTTGAAAAAGTCACTATGATTGAACATAGAACTCAAAATTTGGACAAACTAGATCAAATCACTAAGTGGCTGGAGCTGCTTGTGAGCACCATCAGCTCTTACCAGTTGGTTTCAACATTGGCTATGACTCTTGCTGAGACGAAGGAGCCGTCATTGCCTCATCCTCCTTAGCAGAGTCCATCATGGCTTGGGTCTAGCACATGTACTATGTGCAAGCCCCCCGACCTACATTACCTCAGTAGCTGCAGCAGCAACTTGTTATTTACCAGCTCGAGCTCCAGATTATTTAGGATCCATGTTCTCCACCACGACCTCTCATTCAGGGTATGAATGGTGTATAGTTAATCAATGCACAACTGAACTATCCAGGAGGACACCAATTATGCCATCCATCAGGACACCGTCAATTCCCTCAACATCAAGGAGGGAGATTTGTCCCAAATAACCAACTCACCACAAGTAGTCTCCACCGTACCAACAGAATTAGAGATAGAGTCAGTACCAACAACCGCAATACCATCAGAACGAGCAATATTAGCAGTATGCATTGCTTTATACCAGTAGCACCCTACTCAGACCCACCCATATCAGCCTTCTCCTAAATACAACAACTGATATTCCTACCAGCAACTTTCACACCATTTCGATTCTCAATGTGGCCAACACGTTGAACCATCCAAGGTTGCTCTCATGAATTCCGCTTTGAATTGCTTGGCTCAATTGGTGAAGAGCTTTGCAAAAACGAGCCAAAAGCTAGATGACCTCACCGCCGCCAAAACTCTCATTCAGGCACAGGTGTAGGCAAACCCCCAAGAAGATTAGGAAGAGAGAGAAAGTAGTTTGTGATGTTTCCTCCAATCTCACAAAGACAAATGTCAATGATTTATATTTATCTAATGTTATCACTCTAGGGAGCAGTAGGACTTTGCGGTCGTATGCCACTATTAAGGGGAAAGATAAAGCTTCAACTGGCGAATCATCCTCTTCTGCATCAGCCAATCTAGCTGCCGGTCCGGGTGAGGAAGAAGAAGACAAAGGAGAAGCACCAGAAGTAAAAATCCAAAAAAATCAGCAAAACAAAAAAGGACAAAAGACAACAACAATCGAAGCAACAACAAGCAAGCAATGGAGAGGACCACACTGCAGTCGATCCAGAGCCAACAAATGGAGCCCCACCTGCATTTTAGGATGCCCACCTCAAATGGATGAAGACTCTACTTTTTTCCATCCATTTGTAAAACAAGACGTGGTCACTGATTTTGTTGTAAATTAGAACAACACTTTTTATTATGTAAATATTCCATTTCCTATAGCTATGCAAGAATACAAGAGAAATAGAAATTTAAAAACAACCTGCCTGATCTAGATGTTGTGGAAATAACTCAGAATCTTGTTCTAGAAATGCCACTACTAAAGGCCATTAAGTACATGCCTAACATTAAGAAAGGACTGAAGGAGGCATGTACTTCAAAGAGAAAGTCGCGTCAAGCCAGAGTTAGAAATCTAAAGCATATTCTAACTGCAATGATAGTGAATGCAATCAATAATCTCCCAATCAAGAAGAAAGAAGTGGGAGTCAGATGTTCGACCAAGAGTTCAACGTAATGCTTCTTGACAACGTATCGTCCATCAATCTGATGCCTACTTTACTGCTGGAAGAATTTGGGTTCGGACTGCTTAAATTTACGAGAATGATTCTGTAGTTTGGAATACATACATCAAAGTGCCAAGGGTAATTTTGGATGATGTCATCATCACCATTCAAATGATGTAATTTCAGGTGGACTGCATTTTATTGGAATGGACACCTCAGCTCCCCTACTCCACACCCTGACTATACTTGGACGACCGTTCCTTCAAACAATCGAAGAAATGGTGGATTATGGCACTGGACATATCACCTTTCATTCTAATAGTGAAAAGGTGCCTATTTAGATGATTCAAGTCCCCCAACCATAAGAGCTTGCATTAGATGCGAGTGACCCTCAAAACTATGAATAGAAGAGTGTGACTTTCTTGCAGAAATCTGAGACACCAATTTGTTTATGGATGACATTGAGACCCATGAATTCCTCTCCACTGAGGAAGGAGTGGATATCACAATCGAATTCCCCTATGTCTGTGTAGATGAGATTTTTGCTGATTTGCTAAAAGAACTGATTGTTGGCCACATGTCCTTAGTAGTGGAAGAGGCTATTATTAAAGATTTCTTTGAGCAAGAAGATATCATTGAAAATTTTTATGCATCCTTGAATTCAGAGTTTGAAATGCCAATGATAGACAATGTAGAATTGAAAGATCTGACGCCACCGCCCCATACAGTTGTAGAAGTAGCCACTAAGACAACATCAACCCCACCTGAGCCCAAACCATTTCCAATGAATATGAAGTATGCCTTCCTTGAAGGTGCACATAATATGTTCCCGGTGATCATCAATTGCCAATTAACCACGGAATAAGAATCTCGTCTACTCGAGGTTCTAGAAAGGAATCTCAAGGTCATAGGCTGGACAATTTCAGATCTCCATGGGACTAATCCTTCATTGTGTTCCCATCACATCTACATTGAGGAAGATAGCAACCCATCCCACGAGTTTCAATGCAGATTGAACCCCAATCTCCGAGAGGTTTTGATGAATTAAATTACAAAATGGTGTGATGCTGGATTTATATATCCCATCTCCGACTCAAAATGGGTGAGTCCCTTGCATGTTGTGCAAAAGAAATCAGGGATCACCATCATGAAGAATGATAAAGGAGAGGAGATTGCAATGAGATTTCTAACTTCGTGGCATATATGTGTGGATTACAGACGCTTGAATCTAGCTACCAAGAAGGATAATTTTCTGCTTCCCTTCATTGACTGGATAATTGAAGTACTGGCCATAAAGGAGTACTTATGCTTCTTGGATGCATATTCTGGTTGCAATCAGGTTGCATTCGCCCCAGAAGATCAAATAAAGGCTACATTCACCTATCCGTTTTGGACATGTGCCTTCCTCAGAATGTCATTCGTTCTGTACAATAGTCCAATGACATTCTAGCGATGCATGTTGGCAATATTCGCAAATATGGTTGGTAGTTTTCTCAAGGTTTTCATGGATGATTTCTCAGTCAATGGAGACAATGTTAATCAATGTCTTACATATCGAGATCGAGTTTTGAAAAGATGCTATGAAGAGAACTTGATGCTCTCATGGGAAAAGAGTCATTTCATGGTGACTGAAGGGATTGTGCTAGGCCATGTCATATGAAAACGTGACATGGAGGTAGATCTTGCAAAGGTGGAAGTCATTTAAAAACTCGACCCTCACAAATATTTGAAGCAAGTCTGGTCATTCCTGGGGCATATGGGATTCTATCGTAGATTTATAAAAGATTTCAGCAAAATTGCCCGACAATTGACCGATCCTCTAGGCAAGGAGGCAGATTTCATTGTAGATGCCAGAGTCCTCCAAGACTTTAATCAATTGAAAGATCTGATCCCTCAGGCCCATGTCCTTCAACTGCCATATTGGTCTCTTCCCTTGGAGATCATGATAGATGCTTCAGATTATGCCATTTGAGTGGTTCTAGGACAAAGAAGAGATGGTTTACCATTTGCGATTCACTATGCGAGTATAACACTTGATGAAGCATAAAAGAATTATACGATAACTGAAAAGGAGTTGCTAGTTGTGGTATTTGCCATTAATAAATTCAGATCATATTTATTGAGATCCAAAGTTATTGTTTATACAGATCATTCTGCCCTCAAATACCTACAAAGCAAGTAGAAGACTAAACCAAGACTCGTCAAATGGATCCTTCTACTTCGGGAGTTTGACCTCAAAATCCAAGATAGTCCAAGAATAAAAAAACATGGTACCATATCATCAGTTAAGGTTACTAGATCAAACACTCTTGAACAGAGCTTGATACTGATTACAAAAACCTTTCCATATGAAGCAATTTTATTAGTCACCTTGTACCCCAAGTTCAGTGATATTTTGAACTATCTTGTTTCCAAGATAACTCCACAAGTTTGGTCGAAGATAAAATTTGACAATTTTTCGTCAGATATTCATTTTTACCAATGTGAGGATTTTATGCTCCAATACAACCTCTGGTGGCCAACTTTATTTAAAGATGTAGAAGATTTTGTGAAACATTGTAATGACTGTCAGAAAATGGGCCGAACTATTGGAATGAGAGACACAATGCCCCTGAAGTACATTCTAATTTCAAACGTGTTTGATGCATGGAAAATTGACTTCATGGGACCACATCCCAATAGTCGGGGATTTGAGTATAATCTTCTCGTTGTCAATTATTTCAATCATTGTATGGAGGCTATCCCAACCCGAGCCGTCAACAGTCGCAATATCTGTCGATTTCTGAAAGAACACATCATTACAAGGTTCGAGATTCCAAAATTCTAATATCAGATGGGGGTACGCATTTCATTAATAGATACATGAAGAAATTGACTCGAGAATACTGCATTGATCATCGTGTCGCTTCTCTGTACCACCCACAATCCAATGGCCTCGCCGAATGTTCAAATAGGGAGATCAAGACAACTCTGCAAAAGATCATACATCTCGATAGGAAGAACTTGTCTCAACTGCTCGACTCAATTCTTTGAGTCTATTAGACCACATATAAGTCACTTTGGGAATGTCTCCCTACTGCCTAGTATACGACAAGTCATGCCATTTGCCCGTGGAACTAATTCACAAATATTTATGGGCAATTAATGTATGTAATTTGGATTCCAAGAAGGCTGGGAAGAACAAAGAAGTTGATCTAAATAGACTCCTTGAATTCCAAGACTATGCATATGACAACAAGGAGACAATGATAGTATTGCGATATCCATCGAAAGACTTTTGAACTGAGTCAAAAGGTTTTCCCAAGGAAGTTGAAGAGCAAAAGACCAGACCATTTGTAGTGAGGCATGTGCGTGACAATGATAGTATTGCGATAAGCATATCCGTCGAAGGATTCAAGAAGTGTCATGATAAGCATATCCGTCGAAAGACTTTTGAACTGGGTCAAAAGGTTTTCCCAAGGAAGTTGAAGAGCAAGTGGACCAGACCATTTGTAGTGAGGCATGTGCGTGACAATGATAGTATTGCGATATCTGGATTGTCAACTGATGCACAACCCTTCATCATTAAGGGACAACTATTGAAGCCATACTCGAGCATGATACATTTATGTCCGTGGTTGATTCTATACATGTGGTCTATGATGAAGAACCTTTGGTCACAACATCAGCATATTCAGACATGGCATTCAAAATATTTTTTATTAGTTAATCTTTTTCTTCTTTTCAAATTTCATTCTTTCTAGCGATAAGTCACTCATCCTATTCATCATTGCTATACTTAATATATGCTTCATCATAAGTATAGGGTGGATAAGTGTTTAATGGTGTTCATTCTTTGATTCTTCGCATGTCTCCTCAACTTTTGATATTCTGTCTATACTATGGGGTATTTTACCCTCAGTATAGAGGGAGACAAGCCGACCCGATGATTTGTTCGTACCCACCCTCTACACTCCCTGCTTTCAACATAGTCTGCTATACTTAGGATTAGTTGATCCTATGTATATGGGGGATGGTTGACTTCCAATCTTTTTTCAATCATTGTAGTATAGAATCTTTTATACTGAGTACGGGTTATGTCTTCCTTTTCTCTCTGATCTATGAGGACATATCTCAAACTAAGTATATGAGGGTTTTATATACGTTGTATATACTTTAGCCATAACTCGTACTTGCGTATTTTCAATAATATGGTTAATTGATAAAAACTAAAATACACCTCAAAATTCTTTGTAATTACAGTTAATAAATCAGTTAAAAATGTTTTGTAAAATGTTTGAAAAATGGTTGGAAATATCTTTGAAAAATATTTTGTAAAACCGTTTGAAAAATATTTTTTGAAATATTTTCAAACCTTTGTCGAAATGTTTTGCTTGTAAAAATTTCTTTTATTTGTTTGAACAAAATGTTTTGAAAATATATTTGCAAATGGTTTGGAAAATGGTTGTAAAATTACTTTGACAAATCTATTTGTACTATTTGAAAAATCTTCGCAAAATGATTTTCAAATTTTGTAAATATTTGAAAAATATATTTGTCAAATTATTTTCAATATAAAATTTTCAAACTGTTTGTCAAAATATTTTCAAACTATTTTGAGGACCATGTACATAATTCAAGGAAATAAAAACTCCTTACAAATATATAAAAACTTGTATGTAACCACTAACCTAATCCTTGTAAATACCTTGTGTAAATTCTTAAACCTAATTCTTATAGATAAGAAGATGCACTCCTATGTAAATATCTGCACATAATTTTTGGACTAACTCTTTTGTTTTTGAAAAATCACTAAAAAATTGCAAAACCAAAAATCCATAAAATTCACAACATTGTTTCAGAAACTTGCATAAAATTTTGTAAAACTTTTCCAAAATTCCCACAAATGTTTCAAAACAGAAAATCGCTTCATAAAAATATTTTTATCTACATTGCATACATTTGCATTTCATGGATTGACAATTACAATAGAACAAGTCTAAATAAAATCCAAGGATTGGAGCTTGGTTGGACCTTAATCCACTTAATCAAAGGAACCTTATAGGAACTGTAATTGAGGTACTTTAAGTCTTCTAGACTTAATTCTTTGAGACCACAAAATTTTGTTCTATGTCGTCTTGATTGCCTAAGTAGAATAATTCGGAACACACACATGACTCTTATCGACAGTGACCTAACTTGCACACCTGCACCTTGCACTTTGCTCAACTCAATTGAAGTGGTAGAGGGTTGGATTTACAAGCATGAGACACAAGCAAATGGAAACATATGAAGTCACGATTCTGTGGCCATTGTGCCCCAACCAGATCTAGTAGCCGTAAAGTCTAATTACATGATGTTTTTGGTTACAATAATAATTCAAAAGAGTGATAGTCTACTTGCTCGTGAGGAAAAAGTCCATATGTAAATGCTGCTATAAATAGTATCTGAAAAAAAAAAAAGCAAATTCAAAAAACTCTTACTAATAGATGGGAACAAATTAAGAAAAAAATCAATTCTCGTCAAAGTATGTATCTAGACAATAAGAAAGCTTGAGATTCAAAATCAAAGATGCATGTGAGCCTGCAGCTAGATGACTTGGCTACACTAGTCAAGCATCCAAGGAAAGGTAGCTATACTGGTTGCAGCCCATTCTCTTCGCCACCTCATCTTCTTGCGTTAGTTTCACTTGAACTTAGAAGGGAATACCCTGCTTCTAGAGGAAAGAGTTATTGGATTGGGTAATTAGGGTCACCATGTTGGAGAATCCTATCTTTTACCGCTTCAGCCGAGAGGAGCTAACCGTATAAGATAGACTCATAGTCGGAAGGGACTGTGTATGACATTAACTTATTTTGACCTAACTTTTGAGGAGACTTGGCCAGAGTTTTGTGATTCCGAGAGGATGTTGTGTTTTAAATCTGATTCCCAATAAGGTTCCAATGAAATTAAAAATCAAAGGTCTGAATGGGATCCAAACTTTGATTTTTTTAATACAAGTTTAAAAGTCAAAATCAATCCAAATTATTTCTTTTATTTTCTTTATTTTTTGTTCTATACTTATTGGCATAAGTGCTTGCTAGGGACTAGCAAAGGCAAGTATAGGGGGCAGATGAATGTCCACTTCATCACCTTTGGTCTTTAATTTTGGCCTTTAAACCCTAGCTAAATGCATGTATATATTAATAATTTGCCAAAATAAACACTCTGTAATTGATTCAAAATATTGTATACTTAATCTATTTAGTTCTAAAATAAAAGAATATATGAAGAAAAGGAAAATTAATGAAATGACAAAGGTATTAAATGACCCTAAACCTCAAGATCAACTCATCATGATGACTTAGTCGATAAAGAATGAAGTCGGGGGATAGGGTTGAGAAATTGTAAAGAAAATACAAAAAAACCCTAATTTTTAATTCGTCAATAATTGCATTTTGAGGCCTATTTTATTTTCTTCTTTTTAGACCTCAGATAACAAAACCATCAAGTTGAAGATTGTAGATAAAGATACAAAGAAAAATACAAAATTTATTTCACTGAAAAATAATGCACAACATGTCTGAAATACCCAAAATAAAAAGACAAAATAAAAAAATTACAGACATATGTCTTCTCCAATCTGTATCAAAATTGACCAAACTCATCTTTATTGTTCACAAAATTAAACATGCTATTAAACGAAGGTGGTTTCATTCAATTTGGAGTTAAGAAGAAAAAGTTAGGTTTTGGGCCCACATTATGTAGTATATATGTATATCATATTCAACACATTTATTCTTTGTATTTTCCATCTCATATCGTTTTACAAAATTGAAAATATTATTTAAGACACATGTTCATAACTAAAATAAAATGAAACCATTAAAAAGAGAATAAAATAAATAAAGTTTTTCAATACATAGGTAACATATACTATAATATACAAATAATATAAATGTATATAATAATTAAGTATACATAAATTCAGAAAAAATGCAAAAAATGGTTAAATGTCCATTGAAATACATTAAAAATGTATCAAATAGTATATAATAATAAAATATATAATACAAATAAAAATAAAAAAATAAAATACAAATATATTTATTAATATTTATGCATATAAATATTAACCTATAATAAATAGCCTCGAAAAAAAATAATAATGAAATAATATATAAAATTACAAACATTTTTCATGTTTTCACCAAAGATTAATAAAATCATTTGTTATTTTTTTATCTAATTAGTAACACATTTCAGCCTTGTTTTTTTGGTTGACCGGAAGCCAACCTTAGGTGACCTCGGTCAATTGACCCTCTATCTTCCTCAAGCCTTGGACTTGTTTGACCCCACGATTTTTCCCCTTTTTCATCTTGAGCACATCATCATCTGGTTTTGCATGCTGAGCTTTTTGTGGATATGTGATCTCCATGATTCACGCCTTGGCCAGAGATCTCGTCGATCCTCATCGATCAGAGCAGTATCTGAGCTCTAATCTCAACCCTTGTTCTGCCTATTCAAGAACCTACTCTATAAACTATCCACGTTTGATCCTTCTTCGATGACTCTTAGCTCCTCAGGTCCACTACATTCTCTTCCTCTTGGTGACAACTCGAGTTTGGGAGGAGCTACAACGAGGAGGAGCACCGGAGGAGAAGATCCATATCCATCACTGGAGCTTCGCCAAAGGTTCTGCCCCTTTGACTCTAGAGTCAAATCAAGGCCCTACCATTCCATCCTTAGGTAATTTTTGGCCTTAGTTTTCATTTTTGCTATTTAATTCAACATTTAATCATTAGTTTTTGGCTAATTTAGAAAATCCCCAACTTACCTAGAGCTTGAGCTATAGGTCAAATCACTTGTGCTCGACTGTTCATCTGCCCCTATTTTCACTCCATCTCACTCTCGTGTGTGTTCTCCAGCATTTCCCCCATTTGCTCAACCTGAATCCATCGAGACTCAGCAAGTTGAGCATCACTCCACCACCCCTTGTTGTAGGCTCGCCATTCCTCTCGTTTATTTGTTGTGATGCTTCATCCATGGTTGAGGTAGTAGCTCTTGAGCCAAGGAAGTTTTTGGTGCTGGTTTTGGGAACTTAGAAGCCATCTGGAGCCAAAGTTCATACTTGGAACACCTCCACCTGGAATAGAACGTAGACCTACATCCTTCTTTGATCCATCTAGGTCTCATCGTAGGCTAGCTACACGTGCTAAAGCATCTTAGGAATTTTTAGCACACGCAAGATGGAGAAGAGGCCATTGGAGGATAGAGAACGATGAGATCTAAGCAAGCTCTCACCATTTTCTTTTGTTGTTCTTGCAGACCACCTTCCAGCCATTACATCAAGAACACAACCCAGATCTAGTCTAGGTCGTCAGTTCTTTTCGAAGAGGTACACATCATCGATAAACCACGTGGCAAGCAAACAACGACCAGATCCAAAGCGCTTAAGTGGTTAAAAAAGCATAAAACCCCATCCAACTTTTTGTATTTCCTAAATAATATTGTAAATATTTTATTAAGTTCAAAAGTTTGTAAAAAAATTGCCACAAAGCCCATGTTGTTTCTGGATATTTCAAACCAGTCATCTGCAGGTCACCTCATGTACCCCCACGTAAGTGGACATTTTTTATGTATAACCCTTTGAGTTTTGTAATTATTGTCTAGTATTTAATATTTGAATTACAATAAAACTATCGATATTTTACATATTTCTCCTCACGCTTATTTATTATTACAAATATTCCCTTACAAGTTCATTGATTTTTATTTTTTCTTGCAATTCTATTTTCTAAAAAAATAGCTCCAGTGCTCCAAGAGTTTTGCAAAAATAGAAGTAAATGCCTGATTGGATGCTTATTCATGTCATGTTGTTTATTTATATTTTTTCTTGCATTTACATTATTAAAAATCAAAAGACCACCTTTCATTCTCTATTTGCCTTAGAAAAGAAAAACAATTATGAAACCTCTTTTAAAAATTCAAAAAAAAATTACCTTATTTTTATTATCCTATTTTATCACTACAGACAAAAATCACAAAAAAATCAAAAGAAACTTGAAAAATAACAAACCCTTGCAAACCCCAAAAAACTATAATATTTTCAAAAATCTTAAAATTAGTTACTAACCCATATTTATATATGTATATCTACTACTATATGTTAAAATTAGTTTTGAGATAATTTGGACCCATTTTCTATTTTTAAATTTCAAAACTATTCAACCTATTTAATCATTCTTGTTTTGGACTATTTCTTATTTTAAAAATACAAAAAAGGAAAAATACCCAAAAAATCACAAAAATAGAAGAATATTTGAAAATACAAAAATATTTTATTTTGTAATTTTTGATTTTATATAGCTATCTTTATAATTATATAATCCTATATAGCTTATATAAATCTACATATTATTATATATACTTATTATTAGTTACTTTAAATGTCCTAAATATTATTTAGATCCTTTAAAAATAAAAAGGACTATTTTTGTTTATATTTTTTGATATAATTATATATATATTATATATTATATATATCCCTATTATTATACATACTACATCATATTTCATATATATACATACATATATATATATGATAAAAAGGAAAAAGAGAATTAAAAATCAAAAAAATATAAAATAAAAAATAAAAATAAAAATTAAACCAATAAATATATATTGAAAAATAAAAAAGCTAAATAATTTAGAACCTACAAAAACATTGATTAGATATTGTGCATCTATATACATACATATATACACCTTTATTATTTAGAGATAAATAATATATTTGCTGCACCCTTGTCCCTAAGTTCGACACCCTACTTGTACTTGACCACTATACACATTGTTTGTAGGTTTTTATAATAATGTTTGATCCACAGTATTTTGTAATGCTTTATTATTCCTTGTGTATAGATTATTGAGATTGTTCATTGAAATTCGTGTTGGTCACCTCAACGACTATGGTCCCGCCTTTTGTAGACCACACAACAGCTCCACTTGGCACTCCGGGATATTTCACTCTATAGTGCTCCTATCCTCTTGATCGACTCTTCTCCTTCTTGGGTGCTTACCACACCCGCAGGTGTCCTTTAGATGGTTCATGCCTCATCGTAGGAGGCCTAGAAGCTTGTTCCTTCATAAGGATTTGGAGATCCAGTTCTACGATCATTCCAAGCTTCAGGTGGTTCTTTCGGGCCTCCTTATTTCAAAAAAAATGTTGAGGGGCTCGAGAGCTGTCCTTGATATAGAATTGAAGCTGAAAGTTCAAGGGGGAGGCGGACGGTGATCTCCGATGATGATGGTTGATGGGAGATTGGATTCCTCGATCCTTGCAGGACCAGGATGATTAGATGAGTTAGGAAGATGGATAAGATGATGGGGAATGAAATAGATGTGGTTGTGCATTGAAATAAAGTCAAATTCATGGTGAACAGATGGTAGTATCTTAGTGCTCCGGCGAACTACGAATACAAAATTTAAGCTAAATCTAAAATGAAATTAAACTAAGCCTAGAGTTATGTTAACAAATGAAAATGTGATGCAAAATGCTAATCTGGCAGCTTTACTTGGCTTGAACCAAGGAGCAGCATACCTTCACTGGAGACAAAGCTCGACGAGGTGGGTCTCGTATCTTCGGTCACCTTTCTCCTCGCCGATGCCCGGTTTGCTTCCTACTATCACTAGGATGCTCGTACACAAGTGGGAGTGGGGTTACATAGGCTAAAGTGGGATCAAAACTTCAAAAGGAGACGGGGAGTGGATTTTGTACAAATGGTAAATAGCAAACTCGTAAAGGAGATTGCATGAGGAGTAAGGGGGATTGTCAGACCTAATAGCATGGCAAGGGAGAGGGACATGGTGGTAACATAAATGGTGAAGGTTTCAAGATGAAAGGATGCATAGAAATTTGGCAAAGATGGGGGTTTTGAGTTTTGATAGAAAAAGGGCTAGTGTCAGTATAGTTGACCCGAGATCAACAAAACAAGGCTCCTTATTGGTCCACCTCATACCGAATAGGACATAAAAGAAAAATAAAATGCATATAAATTAAGTTAAAAATAATAAATAATTGTATTAAATAAAACGTAAAACAAAAAAAATGTTTATAATTTTATAAACTATCTTTATCTAATTTTTATTTATTTTGACAACCTTATTTATGATATGTCAATATTTACATGTATATATAGGTATATTTACCTATATTTTTATGTTTCATTTTTACTTTTTTATTATATTAATAATTATATTATATTTATTTATTTATAACATTATTAGATAAATATTACATTTTATAATAATTTTAATTATTTGAATAAATAAATGCATGTATATACATTATAGGAATAGTATACCTACATATTATAATGTATTATTTAATTTAAGTATATTTGAAATGTTTTTATTAGTGTGTATGTTTCAAATATGTTTGATATATTATATACAATTATTTAAAATATTAAAAGAGCAAAAATGAGAAGAATAAAATAATTTGTTATTTGTACAACTGCCCCAATACAATACTACCTCAAGAAGCTGGCTTCTTATCTTAGCTTCATTTTTATGAAACCGCTATCATTAGATAGATAATTTATTTTGGAATACAATGGTGGTGAGTTTGGTTTAATTTGAGTTTATATGTTGAAGATATTTATCCATGAAGTTTTGTTTATGTCTTTTTCATCGATGTGTACCATGTGCACTGTGCATCATTTTCATTGGTCATTATTTTTATAATTTTCTATATATTAATATGTACAAGTTTCATGTTGAAAACTTTATTATTAGGTGTGTATAAGTGTAAATAAAATAGTTTATTATGGGTTATTTATATAATATATTGTACATAAATGAACTCGGGTGTTTGCGGATTGTTGTACAATGTTTGATCCTTATCTCCCCCTACTATTCCTGGTTGACCTAGTCAATATTTGACGTGGTATTTGGGCTTAGGGTCATTTGATATCTTTGATACTTCATTTATTTATTCTTTATTCTTTAATTTTGTGTTTAAATACATATAATTACATGCTAGTTACAAATGAATGATTGCTTTTAATTTGTGCGTATTAGTAGTATTTATAGGTGTTTTGTTAGGGATTTAAAAATAAAATGTAAGAATAAAGGTAGATGAATGGCTATTCATTACCTTCCATAGTTACCTTTGCTAATCCCTAGCAATCACTTATTAGAAGAATAAGTGATGGAAAAGAGAAAACAAAGAAAAGGAAAATAAAGAACCTAGAATGATAATGATTTTTAAACTATACTCATAAAATAAAAGTTTGGAAATAGGAAGAGCGTTGGATTGTTTGTGTTTTGAACCTTATAGGGAAAAGGATCTAAAACTTAACATCCCTCAAGTTCCACAATCCTCTATTCAGTCTGCCTCAAAAGCCAGGTCAAAATAGGCTTATTTATACACAAACCTTATAACTATGAATCTCACCTGTAAAATGTATGTGAATGTAGCTCTCCTAATCAGAAATATCAAGGAATAGTCTTCCTAAACAAGGTAATCATAATTCCCAAATATAGCTACTCTTTCCTCGAGGAGAGGGACATTTCCTTCTGTGTTCAAGTACAACAGTTCAAAGAAGAGGGGATAGCGAGAGAAGAATGGATGGCGACCAGGGTAGTCACATATCTTGTGGAGCTTGACCAATGTAGCCAAGTCACTATTTGTAGGAAACATTGAGATCTATAACATTGAAGTATAAGCCTTGCTTGTTTAATACATAACTCGACGGGATTGATTTTTCATTAACTTTGCACGTCTACTCTTTTGGAATTTTCATTTCATAAACATTTTTAATATTGAATACAACATCATTTATATTAGGAATTGTCTTCTTGAGCTAGTAGACTATCCCTCTTTTGAAGCTTTATTGCAACCCACAACATCACGTCTTTAGATGTTCATACCACTAGATCATGTGGGGTTGCACTAGCCTCCTATTGAGGTGGTGTATGTTTCCACACACGTGCTTCTCAAGCTAAAGAATCCTGCCCCCACCACCTCATCAAAGTTGAGATAAGTGCAGAGTGCTTGTCTAAATCACGTCATTGTCAACATGAGTCACACGTGTGCTTCGAAATATTCTACTTTCGCTAATCAGTATGACATGTGAACATAGTCTTGTGGACTCAAAGAATCAATTCCATTGACATGAAATGTCTTAATTCTAGTTCTTATAAGGTTCTTGTGAAATTATGTAAATTAAGGTCTAAACCAAGCTCCAATCTTCAGATTTTATTTAGACTTGTTCAATTTTCAAAATCAATCTGAAAATTACTTATGCAATGCAAAAATATTTTTCTGAAGCAAATTTTTTGGTTTTGAACTTTTTATGGATTTTGCAAACAAATTCCAAATTTTTATGGAATTTTTAGATGGGCTAGTTGATTAAATGTATTTACATAGATTCAAAAATTATACATATCACAATGGGTTTTATACAAGTTTATAAAGAATTTTACACAAGTAGGAATAATTTTATATAAGTGCTTATTTGAATAATCTTTGCAATATAGTTATGTACAAGGTATTCAAAATATTTGAACACTTTTTTCCAAACATATAAAAAACTTAATCTACAAATACTTTTACGGAGAAATTTTCAAGAATTTTACATATATTCAAAAGGTATACATATTAACCACATGATAATGTTGTCCTTAAGAAAGCGATAAACAATACGTTTATCAGAGGATTGGGCCGGAGTATCCTATACTCAGCGACTAACATAATCAATGAGAAGTAGGATGTATTCAAACCATTTACTGTTAGGAAAATGGTCCCATAAAGTCAATACTCTAAGAATCAAATACATTTTAGATTTGGATGAACTTGAATGGCATTAAATCTTTGGAATTGATGGTTGCTCCGAATTTCAAACAGTCAATGCAACCTTTAACATATGATACGACATCTGTAGGCCATCATATGCCACATTGCAATAATATCTCTACCTTCCAGTTTCAAAAATGGTATCCTCTAGCTTGGATCTTATGACAATGCTCGAGGACACTAGTGCACTCCTCCTAAATAATGCATCGATGCCAAAATACAACTTGTACCTTCCCTGAAAAGGTATGGATATTCCCACTTGTAAAAAGTAATATTGGACAAAAACTTGTCCTTCTTTATCCGCGTCCAATCTTGTGGAACTTTCTCAGAGATGCGATAGTTCACGATATCGGCATGCGAAGGGATAGAAGCAATACTAAGAATAGGTTCAAGGGGAGAGGTTTTTATTATCGGCATCATGCTTAGCGGAGTCTCTGTACATTCTATTTCGGACAAATGATCTGCTACCACATTCTTGAATCTAGGTTTGTCTCTTATCTCCAAATCAAATTCCTGGAGTAGAAGGATTTAGAGGAGTAGACATGAGTTGGCATCCTTCGTTTGTTGTAGCTACCTGATAGTAGAGTGATTAGTATAAACAATAAATTTCGAACCGAAAAGATGCGACTGAAACATCTTAAGGGTGAATACAACTGCCAGTAACTCTTTCTCCGTTATAGTGTATTCTTCTGTTCCAGCTAATGTTTTACTCGCATAGTGGATAGCATAAGTTAATCCATCCTTTCTATGTCTCAAAACAACTCCAATAGTGAAATCTGATAAATCTATCATGATCTTGAATGGAAGAGACCAATCAAGTGGTCATAAGACATGTGCTTGAGTGAATAATTCTTTCAACTGATTAAAGGCTTGAAGGAATTTCTAATCAATAATGAAATTAGCCTCCTTGCCTAGAAGTTCTGTGAGAGGAAGGGCAATCTTGTTGAAGTCCTTAATAAATCTCCTATAGAAACCAACATGCCCCAGAAAAGACCTTACATTTTTAACCATTCTTAGTGGCTCAAGTTTGGAAATCACATCCCACATTGCTGAGTCGACCTACGTACCTCGTTTGGGGACAACATGGTCCATCACAATTCCTACAGTCACCATGAAGTGACTTTTCTACTAAGATATAACTAAATTCGCTTCACGATGTCTCTGTAGTACTTGATCTAGATACGCAAGACAAGCATAAAAAATATCACCATAGACCATAAAATCTTCCATAAAAACAACAAGAGAACTACCCACCATGTCAAGCAACATAACCAACAAACACCTTTGAAATATAGAGGGTGCGTCACACAATTGAAAGGGCATTCACTTGAAGGCATAGGTGCCAAATAACCAAGTGAAAGTCATCTTATCTTGATTTTCTGGGGTGATTGCCATGTGGTCATACCTAGAGTACTCATCCAAGAAGCATAAGAACTCTTTCGCTGCCTACCTTTCAAGCACTTAATCAGTAAAAGGTATAGGAAAATGATCCTTCTTGGTCGTTGTGTTCAGCCATCGGTAATCCACATAGACAAGCCATGATGTAGGTACTCTGGTCGAGATCTTCTCTCCCTGGTCATTAATAACCAGCATAATTCTTGATTTCATCGAAGCTACATGCAATGAGCTCACCCATTTCGAGTTAGAGATGGGATAAATAAATAAATCCAATCTCGCACAACTTCGTTATCTCTTTCATAATAATATCCCAGGGGTTAGGATTTAGCCTATGCTAAAACTCGCAGGACGCTTGCTATCATCCACTAAGTATGTATGGTATAACACATGGCCTTGATTTATCCCTCGAAGATATGATACATTCAAACCAAAATCCTTGCAGTTTCTCTAGATTCTCTAGCAAGTGATATTCTTGATCCACGATCAATTGTGAACTGATGATGACCGGATGCATATTCATCTCACCCACAAGGAAGTCATACTTTAGATTTACTGGAAGAGGTTATGATTTCGATGGAGTCTGAGTCGGCTTCTCAATTATTTTCCTAAAATTGTTTTTGTTGCCTGTGCATGATTTGATAATGAGGTGATGTCACTTTGTCACTTTTGGCTTAGATAATAATGTACTGAACATATCTGCAATGATTTCCTCTTGTTTAGATTGTGATAAATTTTTATCCAAGAAAGTGACCAGCTGATCTTCATGATTCTCCTTGTTGGCAAAGGAACACAAGTTAATTGTGTTCTCGAGGTCCTCCTCTTTGAAGAGGATTTCCTAGGTTTCATCATCACTTGAAGATAAGTGTGGATCTTTGATAATATTTACAATGTCACAGTCTTCTATAGTAGGTTCTGGCTCACTTTTCTCAGCTGTGCTATTTAGGCTTTTAGCTTGGCAATCATGTCATGGGTGACCTTATAACTGCAGGAGCAAGATGTGATCTTTCTATATCTATAATCAACATCCGCCTTGTTTGTTCAAATGAACGAATGACCAAATATGATCAGTATATAGAGTAACGGTATGGAGGCAACCATCTCCATGACAAAGTCCACTGGGAATTTCGTATCCTTTATAGCTACTATAATGTCTTCCAATAAACCTCATGGTCGCTTAATGGATTGATCATTAAACTGAAGGATCATTATCATTGGTTTAAGCATACTGAGCTCAAATTCTTTAAGAAGTGATGTGGGCAAGAGCTTAATGGATGAACCTCTATCAAAAAAAGTTTGCTAAAAAATTTTGATTGAAAATTTCCTATCTAATTAACGACACTCCCTTCTCTTTATCCTTAACTAGGAGGTCATTGATCACGTTCACAATAGCCATGGTTAAGATATGCGTTTCTGATCTGTTGCGTCTGGTTTTACTGGGTTGACACTTCGATGTACATGGCTCTTAATCCTTTTTTGCTTTAGGTATGTATTCCGAGGATTTCAGTAAAGGCATTTCAAGAAATATATTCTATAAAATTTCCACAATTGCGGATCAGATAATGTTTTTTTTAAGTTTTCTGATTTTTTGGAATTTTTCAATGCATAAAGAAAAGGAATATTTACAGAACCAAAATCAATGTTATTGTTTACAATAGAATCATATTTTACAATTGGATAACTAGAAGGGGTACAATTATCCAAAATAGGGGAAAGCGGAAAAAAATGAAATTCAACTTTGTCGGCAAGCATAGGATTTTCTACTAGTGCTAGCATCTCCTTGGCTAGCAGATCTCGACCTTAGTTGTTATTTAGTTTTTTGGTCTTTTTTATTTTCTTCAATTTTTTATATTTTCTCTGTACAACTCCTCCTCCTTCTTCACCCAAACCTACTACTGGATCGATTGATGCAGAAGATGACGATTCATCATGGGAAGCTTTATTATTTCCCTTTGTGGTGGTAGACGAATTCATGGTCCTACCTCTCTTGAGAGTCACATTGTCATATAACATAAATTCATTTTTTTGTATCTGACTCTGTACGGATGGAGGACACATCACAAACTACATGCTCTTAGCATCAGAAATTATTGGGATTAGCCTTGACCTGTGTGGGAATGGTGATTTTTGCACGAGTGAGGTCATCGAACTTCTGAATCATCTTATTAAGGCTCTTTACCTGTAGAGCCAAGCAATCTAGTGCATGGTTCATGGGTGTGGCCACGGATGGTTCATATTGCTGACCATGCTAACTCTAATAATGATGTGGGGGTTGCAGGTGATAATTCTATAAGAAGTGATGAGGATGATATTGTGGATAATATGGAGGAGGAGATGTTGATTCTTGTAGTGAGTAGGTGGCTGATAAGGACGGTATTACTGTTGGAGGTTTGCCAACTATTGATAGTTCTGTCTCTAAGTGGGCACGATCAATGGAGACTGGTGTTGCTACTGAGGTTTGTGGCGAACAATTCTTCCACCCTAGGGGTTCTTGTGGAATGTACGCATGGCCAATGACTGACCCTGACAGTGTTTGTCTAGACGGGGTAGTTGCATAAAAATGCTCCAAATGCCATTCACCTCCTGAATTTTGGCATCGAGGTGTAAAGAACAAATCGACGTAGGATGGATGGGACTCGGGGTGGTAGACCACCATCTATTGCTACAGTTGTTGTTGTGGTACCTGGTCAGAGGCCTACACATAGCATACATGTTGGATTTACCATGGCTGCCTTGGACTCTATGGTTGATGTTGTGGTTTGACAAAAGTCTCGACTTATTGGCTCGTTGTTGATCAGGGGAAAATTGGGGTTTTAATTATTAAGAAATATGTGCAGTGTCATTGCAATCCTAAAATTTCCTCAACAAAATTCTATTTAATTCTCAAGCAAAAACCAATAAAGAAAACGTCACAAGAGGAAAATTGCTATTTAATTCACCAGTATAGCTAATAGGATCGAACTCAAAGAGGCCACAAAAATCTATAGGGTTATTCTATGCAATAAAAAAATCAAAGAAAAGAATAAAGGAATTTCTATGCATACTATGCATGGTTTTTGTATTTTTGAATTTAATGTTTTTTATGGAATTTTAATTTATATTTATTATTTGGTTTTCTAATTTTTAAATATTATTTTAATTTTGCAAAAGAAATTTTTTTTAAATGAATTAATTAAAGAAAATTAAGGCACACACTTAACCACTATATTTGTATTTTTCAATGATATCAAAAATAGCTTGAAAAATAAACTTAAATTATTTTTGTGTTTTTGATATCTTTTTAATGTTTTTATAATTTTTCCATATTTTTTCTAAAAGTTTTAAAACCATTAAAATAAATAAAAAATAGGGAATAAAATAAATAGAAAATAAAATGGAGTTTTTTTTGGATTTTTTAATAATAAATAAGGTGAAAAATAAATGAAATACATATAAAATGAAACATAATTTTTTATTTTGTCCAGAAATGTTGAGATTTTGTTGGATTTTTAAAAGAGTTGTTATGAATTTTTAATGTTTTTAAGAGTTTTATGATTTTTATGGTTTTTATGAGTAATAAAAATATCAAAATTGCACAGAAATTAATATAACTCAAAATAAGTAAAAATGGCTTTTTTAGAAAATTTCATGTAATTTTTATATTTTTATTGATTTCACATGCAAACTAGGAATTTTTATGGAGTTTTTGAATTTTTAAAATATTAAAAAATGAAAAATGCAAAATACAAGTTGTGGATGTAAGATGGATGTACTAGGAACTTTTATAATTTTTTGTGGATTTTTTAAAGATCTTTTGATATTATTTATTTGATTTTAAATATGTAAATTAAATGTAGAGTCACAGGGATTTAAACACAACTATTTTAATGGGTTTTTATCGGTTGTGCCCCTCTGAGATATCGCAATTTCAGTTATACCCCTCCCTATTTTGAAATATCTGTTGTACCCCTACTTTCTTACAAAATTCACAGTTCTAACCCTTTTGTAATATTAGTTATGCCCCAATTTTACCTTAATAGAAGAGCAGAACTATGAATTTGCAAGAAGATAGGGGCATAACTGATATTCCAAAAAAGGGAGGGGCATAACTAAAATTACAATATCTCAGAGGGGCACAACTGATAAAAACCCTAATTTAAATTTACAGACTAAAAAACAACAATAAATAAATCATGGGGAAAAATATGTAAAACACCCAAGAAAGATCGCGTGCAAGCAGGTGATGTGCACTGGAACGGACTAGAATGTAAATACAATAGTTTTTAGGTCCAAAAAATAACATAGAAATACAGAGATTTTATTACAATTTTCACATAACACACGTGCTAAACACGTATTACAGTTCAAACATGACTTAAATGCAATTAAAAAATCGTATGATAAAAGTCCAAATGCTCAAAGAATAAAGTAGAGACACGTGTCCACATAAGGACTTATTTGAAAATGAAATAAAGGCAGATGCGTAGATGCAATTGTACCCTTAAATGATGTGGAGCTTTGAGCAGTTCTGATGTGATATGGATCTGATCCAACAACTGAGATGGCTCATGAGTGGATGGCTTCGATCATAATTGTATCTTCAATCAGCGATCGAACTTTGCGATAAAATCAACGATCCGGATTGGATCTGGCACAGAGTTCTTGATCTGACGGACCTGGGTATCCTGAATGAACTGAGCAACGACAGATCCTCCTTGAAATTGGATCGTGTGGATCTCCTTGATTCCATACTAATTCTCCTCAAACTACACCCAAAATGTCACTCTAGATATTCTGTACCATCAACTCTCCTTGAATCTACGGATCAATGGTTGTACCTCGAACTGTAAGGATGTGAACTTGACGGCTCCAGGTATCTCCGGTGAACCTTGAATCACTATGAAACTCCAGATCTAAAGCTCCTGAGACCTGCAAAGGAGACTATGCTCGGAGGCGGAGCTACGGCGACGACTTATTGCATAAAAACACTGAAGTGAAGGGGGAGGGGGAATGGATGATTCAGACCCTGTGAAAATGGAGGATTCATATCTAATAAATTGCTTCGATCTAAGGACCGGATCAAGATCGGATTGCATGCGGGATACAGAGAAGTGAACGGTGATGCAGGTGAGATGGTCGACGAGTCGAATCGAAGATGAATTAGATAAAAATAGGTGATCGGGTCCTAGTGCTCCGATCTACGTAAATATTGGAAACTAATGCGATTAAACAAAATTTAAAGAAAGCAAAGAACATACCTAAGCTAAGAATGAAAAAACGAATCTAATTACATAAGACTAAGCCTCAAAAGACTTGGAAGAGACTTGGAAGCGTGAGCATGGTGGAGCTCTGATGAAGCTACTTCTCTAGCACGGATCTCATCCTCATACACCTCTCTCACACTCCTGATCATGGACACAATGGTAGATGTCACCTACAACTCTCCCCAGACCTCGATCTCGGGGAGGAAGACGACCAAAAATGAATCAAACCCTCACTGGAGGTGGAAGATGGATATTTATAGACTCAAGTGTGGCATGGGTTTGAATTTAAAATGCGATCAATACACGGAGTGATTGGCAGATCTGAAGCGATGACGAGTAAGAGGAATGAGTGTGCTGAAAGTGCGGAGAAGGAATTAGAGGCAGTTGTTGGAAGATGCGGTGTGGGAAAAATAGGTGAAGAGCGGACACAACGCGAGATGAGCATACAAGTAGTGGGGACCAACCAGTTGATCTGGGTCAACAGACCTGGGATGGCCTATCAGATGTAAGTAAAAAATGATAATAATAAATTAAGGTTAATTTTAGTGATTTTTAATTAATTAAATAATGTATATACGAGGGTTAAAATAAATATAGAGTGTTGTTTATAGGTATGTATACCTGTGTATACAAGACATTGATTTTTAATTAATTATTTATACAAATATTTACATAATGTAATATTTTATTTATTTATAGCATTTTACAAGGATTTTAAGGGTATTTTTTTAAGAATTTATTTATTGGGTTAATTGAGTAGGTATAAGTACATTATAAAATTGTGATACATATACAATATATACATGATTTTCTTTTAGTTGATTTTATTTGTGAATTTTATTTGTATCTTATATGGGTTAAATATAATATTCACAATTAATTAAAAATACAATATTCACAAATATGCACAAGAAAATAAATAATTAAATAATATACATAGTGTATATTGGCACATTATACGATAGTACCCCCAATTGGCCGCATTTCACACTTTAATCTGCATTTTATGTAATCACTTCCATTTTAAGATAATTTTATTTGGCGTACATTGAAAGGGAGTTTGATGAATATGGAGTTTGAGTGGAGCAGATATTTATCTTGAAAATTTGTATTTTGTGGCTTTTGGAGAGTGATGTAATTTACACAATATATATACATTTTTATTGAAATTGTTTTTATTATTTACAAAAGGATTTTATTTACAAATTTCAAGAAGAAATAATTATTATTTACAAAGGATTTGGTAATAAATAAATTAATGAAAGAATGTGAGTTATGGACAATAATGTACATGTAATGAATATATACATGTGACACTGAATTTTCTGGATTTTAGGCCTTATCTCTCCCTACTTTATTCCTTATCGATCAGGTCAAGTCTTGACCTTCTCTCGAGGTCTGATTCAGCCTCTATCTATTGCATATATACAATTTTTCTATTTATTTATTTTTACTTTATTTTTTTATTTATTTTAGGTTAGAAGAGTGATAAATAGACAATATTTATACCATAATCAAGATTAGTAAAAGAATGAATTATTGATATTTACAAGTATTTTATAAGTGATTTTAAGCTAAAATAAATGAATAAAGATGATGAAATGAAGATTCATCATCCCCCAATGCTTTACCTTTGCTAGTCCCTTAGCAAACACTTATTTGAAATAATAAGTACATAAAAGAAAAAGAAAAGAATAAAGGAAAAATAAAGAACTTACAACAATATTGAGTACTAAACTTATCTTCATAAAATTGTAGTACAGAGCTCTCAGACATTTAGACTATTAGTTTGGCAGAACCTTATTGGGAAATGGATTTAAATCCATAACAACCCTCAAGTTACACAAGACTGCTATTCTTGTCGCCTCAACTTTCAGGTCAGAAAAAGTCTACATATGCAAATTCTTATGACTAAGAATCTTTACTTGTATGGTGTAACTGAAATATAGCTCCCTACTTCAAAAGTGTCTAAGAAGCAGCCTCCCTCAACAAGGTAACTCTAGTCCCCTGATCTAGCAACTCTTTCCTCGAGGAGCGGGGATATTCACTTCTAAGTTCAAGTGCAACCAACTCATAAAGACTGAGATGGAGAAAAGAATGGATGGTAGCCAGTGTAGCTACCTATCCTTGGATGCATGACAAGTGTAGACAAGTCATCTAGCTATAAGCTTTCCCAAGAATTTAGCATAATAAAAATATTTAATACAAGCAATATTTAAAAAAAACTATAGTAGAGGTACCTCATTGCAAATATCAGAAAACTAAAAGTTTATTTAATAACAAGTCCAACAAGTTCAAGGTGAAATATTAAAAAAAACTAGTACCTCACGTGGGACTCAAACATGAGGTGGAAGGACTAAATAGTAATTATATAGAAACTCAATGGTCCAAAGCAATTAAACCTACAAATACTACACGTAATATTTAGTTTACAGTACCAAATTTAACACAAAAGGGAAAGGGTCTCTTTGCAATTAATTGATGAATCTCAGTTTCACCACCTTTATTTTTACATTTTGGCCTTAAATCCCTTGCTAAATTCATATATATCATTAACTTATCAAAATAAAACATTATGTAGAATAGTACAAAACAATATATAAATTATTGTATAATTATTGTATTTAATTCCAAAATAAAAGAATGAAGGAAGAAAAGAAAATATATGAAACACCATAGGCCTTGAGTGACCCTAGACCCCGAGACCCAATCATCATGATGATTTGGTCAACAAGGATTAAAGTAGGGGGAGATAGGGCAAATGAATAGTACAAATATACATAAAGCCCTATTTTGAGGTCATCTATAATTATTTTTTGCTGCCTATTTTATTCTATTATTTTTAACTCCTCAAATCAATAAACCATCAACATGAATATTGTAGATAAAAAATACAAAGAAAATACAAAATTGAACTCATTGAAAAATAAAGCACGGTATGCTTGGGACACAAAATATAAAAAGTCAAAAAAAAAACTTCACATAGCTATATGTTCTCCATACTATGTCAAAATAGATCAATATCACCTTTAATTTGTATGTAACTTTAATAAGCTATTTAATGAAGCTAGTTTCACTTAATTTCGAGTTAAGATGCAAAAATTACGTTTTGGGCGCATATTGTGCAATATACTCATATATTTTATTCAATATATTTATTCTTTTATTTTATAAATTCTTTATAAAATTGTAAATATATTTGAAATATAGGTACAAAATTATAATAAATAAAACCCTCAAAAAGAAAATCAAAACAAATAATACATGACAATACATAGGTAAAACATACGTGTGTATACCTACAATGTACATATACATAATTAATTAAGTATACACACACATTCAAAAAAATAAAAAACCTAAAATATGTATAAAAATAAATAAAAAATATATAAAATACATGTATAAAATATATATATATATATATTACAAATTAAAAAAATACCAAAATACAAATATGTATATCTATATTTTACATGTTAATATTAACTTGAAATAAAAAGCTTCATAAAAATAAATAAATCATAATAAAATAATACATAAAATGAGAAATATTTTTTAGGTTTTTACTAAAAATTATTAGAATCATTTTCTAATTTTATCGAATTTAATAAAACATTTTGACCTCAAATTTTTTGGTCGGTCCATGTGAACCAACCAGAAGGCTACCTTTGTTACCTCCGGTCAACTCCCCTTCCAGGCTACCTACCACCGTCAGATTGATAAGACGTTGTCTTCTCACCCTTTTTTTAGGTTATCCATCCGCTCGTATCCCCTTCGATTTTTCACGGCA